>JAMADQ010000001.1:1016714-1616714 GCA_023624055.1 Paecilomyces sp. PK2413 | reverse complement strand
CTCCACCACCAAGACCTTCTTGCTCGTAATTCCAGGCAGGCTGGCAGCAACTGCGTGCACATCGTTTCCACGCATGAATGCTCGCTCGAACTCGTTGAGGGCCAATTTCAGGACCTCGACATAAGTTCCCTGGGCGTCATCCTCGCCCTCCTCGACTTCGTGGGCCACATGGCCAATGTAGCGAGCGACGAGCTCGGGCACGGAGGAGGGTTCCTCATCCAGCGCCAGTTCATCCGTGGGCTGCGGTAATGAAGCTGTGAACGTGTCCTTCAACTGGGACGCGTGGAAGTGAAGCGAAGTCGGGACGAGGAAGGAGAAATCGAGAGATCCATGAGAGAGAATAAGAGGGCGCAGCGATTGCGACGAGCGGGGAGTATTAATGCCCGTCTGGGGGCCCGTTGCTGTCCCGTACATCTTTTTTCAAGAGGGTATTTCGTTTGGAAGAAAATAAAATGAAACGAAGAAAAAAATTAAAAGATGCAGCGGGTGGGGTAGGAGCACCTGATACAATGCAATTGTTAGCTGAAATGGTAAAAATTAAACAAATAAATAAGTTCTGTCTGATAATGTTCCCAGTGACGATAAAATCGCGGTGGGCAATGCAGATCTAGCTGGAGGATTGGATGATCAGCGTACCTAGTTGGAGAAAGATGCCCTGTAGCAATTAATCTCCTCGACTGGGGGGCCCTATGGCGGGATGCCTGCCAGCACACTCCACCACGATAAAAAGAGGAACGAGGATAAGATGGAGAGGGAGGATGAGGATGGAGGAGAGGAAGGAGAGCGAACAGGAAGGGAATGCAGAACCCGACCAAAAGAGTGAAGGGTGTTCTATCTATCTAACAGACCCAGACTCGAGTAAATTGGCGCCCGGACGAGGGGATGCGGACTGGATGCTGTTGAATCGCATTAGGGCCATCCCTGGGGCGAAGAAAAGATGAATCGCGAGCTGGTTGAATAAAGACAGCTCCGATTGGGCATAGCGCCGTCCGGCAGCTCCCCAAAGGTCCAAACGGTTGGGCTGGGCTGGCCCGTCCGGTATCGATCGTGACCGTACGTGACCGGCGCTCTGGCTGCCCTCCGGCCCGATGGGACTCCGGCCTGACCAGACCGAATCTTTCATTCGATACTAGTCCCAAGGAGCTTAGCAGTAGACAGGCGACTAGCTGTCTAGGGGCCTAGTGCTAGATGCTAGCTACTTCATACTAACTGACTTGTCCAGACTCCCCATTTAGAGAAACGTGGCGCGGTAGGAGAAGACTGAGGTTGAGGACAGAAGATAGATCAGACTAGGCTAGGCATCATGATTCTCTCCTCAACCTCCAAGGGAGGGATGTTGAATGCTGGGAAGTGAGTTGATAAGTTACTGATCAGTGAGTACTAATTCCTCCGTTCCCGTTGTTGAGGCAAGGGATGGGGTAGCTAGGATCCATAGCATCAATCAGATGTGCTACGATCGAAAAGATGATTCCGAATCTGATTCCACATCTGATTACTCCGTACTCGTAATGAAATTATTGATTGATGGATTATTATTATTATGATTATGATTATTATCGATAGGCCAGTAATTACTCGACCCATACGCTGGGGCCAACACGGTAAAATACACGCCCGTCACCACGATACAGGAACATACGGCAGAAAAAAGCCCCTCCACGCCATTCAACAGCGTCCCCACCGCGACCGCCCGTCCAGCGTGCAGGGTTCAGCGTCAACCACCGCTGGATTCTGCCCCAACACTCCAAACGGCTCCAGGCACGCCCTCCGCTTCTCTCTTGCGGTGTCTGGGTCTTATTTTCGCTGGCTAATTACTGGCTTGGAGCTTTTGACTGTCAAGAGACTTCCTCCTACTCCTCCTCTCTCTCTCTCTCCTTCTCTCTTTTTTCCTCTTTAAGGTCCTGGCGTATCTTGCCATGGTTCTTGACTTGTTTCACTTCCTCCACATCCCTCGAACTTGAACTTTTTTTCCCTTTGCCCACCTCCTCTTCGGGCTCCCTTATCGGCCTATTGTTGTGGCCTCTCCTCCCATCGGACGACCTCTTACAAAAAAAATTTCTTCGAGAAGCTGCAGCTAGATCGGCCTGATTCAGCCTGAGTTGCAGTGCGGAAAGAGGTCTTCGAGCTTCTTTGGGGCCGTCCTACCACCATTGAGCTCTTTAATCCGCCTTTTTCTTGATACCCGTATTATTTCTTTCTAACCTTCACAATGCGCCCCGAAGTCGAGCAGGAGCTGGCTCACACCCTGCTGGTGGAGCTTCTGGCATACCAGTTTGCTTCTCCAGTAAGATGGATCGAAACCCAGGATGTGATTCTCGCGGAGAAACGGACAGAGCGGATCGTTGAGATCGGTCCTGCGGACACGTTGGGTGGCATGGCACGACGAACGATTGCCTCCAAATACGAAGCCTACGATGCTGCTACATCAGTGCAACGACAGATTCTCTGCTACAACAAGGACGCCAAGGAGATCTACTACGATGTCGATCCCGTCGAAGAGGAGCCGGAGCCAGAGGCTGCTCCCGCCGGTGGTGCTGCTCCGGCTGCTGCGGCCGCGGCCCCTGCGGCGGCTGCTCCTGCTGCTGCTCCGGCACCGAGTGCAGGCCCCGCTCCCCAGGTCGAAGATGCGCCAGTCACGGCGGTGGATGTCCTGAGAACATTGGTTGCGCAGAAATTGAAAAAGAGTCTCGCAGACGTGCCATTGAGCAAAGCTATCAAGGACTTGGTTGGCGGTGAGTTTGATCTCCCAACTTAGCTGATACTATAGAACAAACAGAAAAACTGACTGTGATCTTTTTATTTAGGTAAATCCACTCTACAGAATGAAATTCTCGGTGACCTGGGCAAAGAATTCGGCTCGACGCCGGAAAAGCCAGAGGATACTCCTTTGGACGAACTGGGTGCTGCCATGCAGGCGACTTTCAACGGCCAATTGGGCAAGCAGTCATCCTCGCTGGTGGCACGCATGGTGTCTTCGAAGATGCCGGGTGGATTCAACCTCACAGCCGCCAGGAAATACCTGGAGACAAGATGGGGATTGGGTCCTGGTAGACAGGATGGTGTCCTGCTACTTGCCCTGACCATGGAGCCCCCATCCCGTCTCTCTGCAGAGGCTGATGCAAAGGCGTACTTTGATGATGTCGCCAACAAATACGCCGCCAGTGCTGGCATTAGCCTGTCCGCACCTACCGCCGGCGGGGACTCTGGTGCTGGCTCTGGCGCCATGATGATGGACCCTGCTGCGATCGACGCATTGACCAAGGACCAGCGCGCACTGTTCAAGCAGCAGCTCGAGATCATCGCCCGCTATCTGAAGATGGATCTGCGTGCCGGCGAAAAGGCGTTTGTTACGTCGCAAGAGTCTCAGAAGGCATTGCAGGCCCAGCTGGATCTTTGGCAGACAGAGCATGGCGACTTTTACGCCTCTGGCATTGAGCCTTCTTTCGACCCTCTGAAGGCCCGTGTCTACGATTCTTCCTGGAACTGGGCTCGTCAGGACGCTCTAAGCATGTACTACGATATCATTTTCGGCCGGCTCCAGGTCGTTGACCGTGAAATCGTCAGCCAGTGTATTCGCATCATGAACCGATCAAATCCCCTCCTGTTGGAATTCATGCAGTATCACATTGACAACTGCCCTACGGAACGCGGCGAGACCTACCAGCTCGCCAAGGAACTGGGTCAGCAACTCATCGAGAACTGCAAGGAGGTTCTCGGACACGCTCCCGTCTACAAGGATGTCGCAGTCCCTACTGGACCCTCCACGACTGTTGATGCTCGAGGAAATATTGAGTACCAGGAAGTCCCTAGATCCAGTGCTAGGAAGCTTGAACACTATGTCAAGCAGATGGCTGAAGGCGGTCCGATTTCTGAGTACAGCAACCGGGCAAAGGTTCAGAATGACCTGAAGAATGTCTACAAGCTCATTCGCAGGCAACACAGACTTTCGAAATCGTCCCAGCTGCAGTTCAACGCCCTCTACAAGGATGTCGTTCGTGCTCTTGCTATGAATGAGAGCCAGATCATGCCACAGGAGAATGGCCAGTCGAAGAAACCCGGTCGTAACGGTTCCAGAAACGGTACTCCTCGTACCGGAAAGGTTGAGACCATTCCCTTCTTACACCTTAAGAAGAAGGAGGAGCACGGCTGGGAGTACAACAAGAAGCTGACCGGTATCTACCTGGATGGCCTTGAGTCCGCTGCCAGATCTGGTGTTACTTTCCAGGGCAAGAATGCCCTGATGACCGGTGCTGGAGCTGGCTCTATTGGTGCCGAGGTCCTCCAGGGACTGATTAGCGGTGGCGCTAAGGTCATCGTTACCACCAGTCGCTTTTCTCGCGAAGTGACTGAGTACTATCAGTCCATGTACGCCCGTTATGGATCACGTGGCTCGCAACTGGTCGTCGTTCCTTTCAACCAGGGAAGCAAGCAAGATGTGGATGCTCTCGTTGACTACATCTATGACACCAAGAAGGGTCTTGGCTGGGATCTGGACTACGTTGTCCCCTTCGCTGCCATTCCTGAAAACGGTCGCGAGATTGACAGCATCGATTCCAAGTCGGAACTTGCTCACAGAATCATGTTGACCAATCTCCTTAGGCTTCTCGGTGCTGTCAAGGCGCAGAAGCAGGAGAGAGGATTCGAGACCCGTCCAGCTCAGGTTGTCCTTCCCCTGTCACCCAACCACGGTACCTTCGGAAACGACGGGTTGTACTCGGAGTCTAAATTGGGCTTGGAGACACTGTTTAACCGCTGGTATTCCGAGAGTTGGGCCAACTACCTTACGATCTGCGGTGCCGTCATCGGCTGGACCCGTGGAACTGGTCTCATGAGCGGAAACAACATGGTCGCTGAGGGCGTCGAGAAGCTTGGAGTTCGCACCTTCTCTCAGCAGGAGATGGCCTTCAACTTGCTCGGTCTCATGGCCCCCGCCATTGTCGACCTTTGCCAATCAGACCCTGTTTGGGCTGATCTGAACGGTGGTCTTCAGTTCATCCCTGACCTCAAGAAGCTCATGACGAAGCTCCGCCAAGACATCATGGAGACCAGCACTGTTCGCCAGGCTGTCATCAAGGAAACGGCCATTGAGAACAAGATTGTCAACGGCGAGGACAGCGAAGCCTTGTACAAGAAGGTTACCACAGAGCCTCGTGCCAATATCAAATACGAGTTTCCTCAGCTGCCCAAGTGGGAAGAAATTGAGCCGCTTAACAAACAGCTCAAGGATATGGTCAACCTCGACAAAGTTGTCGTCGTCACTGGTTTCTCCGAAGTTGGCCCCTGGGGTAACTCCCGCACCCGATGGGAGATGGAAGCCTATGGCAAGTTCTCCTTGGAAGGCTGTGTCGAGATGGCCTGGATCATGGGCCTGATTCGTAACCACAACGGCCCCCTGAAGGGCAAGTCCTACTCCGGCTGGGTCGATGCAAAGACTGGAGAACCTGTCGACGATAAGGATATCAAGTCAAAGTACGAGAAATTCATCCTGGAACATTCCGGTATTCGACTCATCGAGCCTGAGCTGTTCAAGGGATACGATCCTAAGAAGAAGCAGCTGCTCCAGGAAGTCGTCATCCAGGAAGACCTTGATCCGTTTGAGGCCTCAAAGGAGACTGCGGAAGAGTTCAGACGGGAGCATGGCGACAAGGTGGAGATCTTCGAAATCCCAGACTCCGGCGAGTACACTGTTCGCTTGAGGAAGGGAGCTACCCTTTTCATCCCTAAGGCCCTGCAGTTCGACCGACTGGTCGCCGGTCAGATCCCAACTGGCTGGGACGCCAAGAAATATGGTATCCCAGACGACATTATTGAGCAGGTTGACCCAGTTACCCTGTTTGTGCTTGTTTGTACAGCGGAGTCGCTGCTCTCGTCTGGTATTACTGATCCATACGAGTTCTACAAGTATGTGCACATTTCCGAAGTCGGAAACTGCATTGGTTCAGGTATTGGTGGTACCCATGCCCTGAGAGGAATGTACAAGGACCGTTACCTCGACAAGCCTCTTCAGAAGGACATTCTACAGGAGTCTTTCATTAACACCATGAGCGCATGGGTTAACATGCTCCTGCTCTCCTCTACCGGTCCTATCAAGACTCCTGTGGGTGCTTGTGCTACTGCTGTCGAGTCCGTCGATATCGGTTATGAGACCATCGTCGAGGGCAAGGCCCGTATCTGTTTCGTTGGTGGCTTCGATGACTTCCAGGAGGAGGGCTCCTACGAATTCGCCAACATGAAGGCTACTAGTAATGCCGAAGACGAATTCGCCCATGGCCGCACCCCTAAGGAGATGTCCCGACCCACTACCACTACCCGTAATGGCTTCATGGAATCCCAGGGCTGTGGTATGCAAGTGATTATGAGCGCTCAGCTGGCCCTTGACATGGGTGTGCCTATTTATGGTATCCTTGGCTTGACCACTACTGCCACAGACAAGATCGGTCGCTCAGTCCCGGCTCCTGGACAGGGTGTCCTCACCACTGCCCGTGAGAACCCCGGCAAGTTCCCATCTCCTCTCCTTGATATCAATTACCGGAGACGCCAGCTGGAATTGCGCAAGAGCCAGATCAAGCAGTGGCAAGAATCAGAACTCTTGTATCTCCAGGAAGAGGTCGAGGCCATGAAGGCTCAAACTACCGAGCCGTTCGATGAGAAGGAGTATATGCAGGAGAGAGCTCAGCATATCGATCGGGAGACTGTCCGCCAAGTGAAGGAGGCCCAGTTCAGTCTCGGAAACAACTTCTGGCGACAAGATCCTCGCATTGCTCCTCTAAGAGGAGCATTGGCTACATGGGGCCTCACTATCGACGACCTCGATGTTGCATCGTTCCATGGAACTTCTACCGTTGCCAATGACAAGAACGAATCCGATGTTATCTGCCAACAGCTAAAGCATCTCGGACGTAAGAAGGGCAACGCAGTCATGGGTATTTTCCAGAAGTATCTCACCGGACACCCCAAGGGTGCAGCCGGTGCATGGATGCTCAACGGATGTCTGCAGGTTCTCAACAGCGGTCTTGTGCCCGGTAACCGCAATGCGGACAATGTTGACAAGGTCATGGAGAAGTTCGACTACATCGTGTACCCCAGTCGCAGTATCCAGACCGACGGTATCAAGGCATTCTCCGTTACTTCCTTCGGTTTCGGTCAGAAGGGTGCTCAAGCCATTGGTATCCACCCTAAGTACCTCTATGCGGTCTTGGACAAGGCTCAATTCGAGTCGTACAAGACCAAGGTCGAAGCTCGTCAGAAGAAGGCGTACCGCTACTTCCACAATGGTCTGATTAACAACACCCTCTTCGTGGCCAAGAACAAGTCGCCCTACGAGGATGACCTCCAGAGCAAGGTCTTCCTTAACCCCGATTACCGCGTGACGGTGGACAAGAAGACCTCGGAGTTCACCTATCCCGCGGTTCCTCCTCCTACGTCGGAGGATCTGACTAGCACGCAAAAGGTGGTCGAATCCCTCGCTAAGGCTGCCGCGGTTGAGAACTCCAAGGTCGGTGTCGACGTTGAGAGTGTCCAGGCGATCAATATTGACAACGAAACCTTCATTGAGAGGAATTTCACGTCCAATGAACAGGAGTACTGCCGCAAGGCACCGTCTCCCCAGGCTTCTTTTGCTGGCCGGTGGAGCGCCAAGGAGGCCGTATTCAAATCCCTTGGCGTTTCCAGCAAGGGTGCTGGTGCTCCGCTGAATGAGATTGAGATCGTGAATGATGAAAATGGGGCTCCCACAGTTCAGGTAAGTTTCTTTGCAACTTCAGGCAAATACAGATGATCATGACTAACTTGTATTTCTAGCTCCATGGCGCAGCAGCAGAGGCCGCGAAGAAAGCTGGTGTCAAGCAGGTGAACGTCAGCATCAGCCACAGCGACTCTCAGGCGATCGCTATCGCGGTTGCAAAGTTCTGATTCTTGTAGCATCGACCCCGAAAGCCGACCCTTAATTACATGCATGGTATGGCAAGTACGATTTTAGATGTGCACGAACTAGGTGTGCATCGACATTGTTTGAGGGCAGGATTTCTGCTTGATCACGGTTTACTTTTTATTATGTTTATTATGCAGATAATGAGCTTAGATAGCATGATATTCTTTTTCGTGTCTTTTTTCTACAACCAATGGAGAGGGCAAAATGTTTCTACATCTACTGTAATGAGTCTAGAATATGATATTAGAACCTGTTCAGGCTTCCTAGTGTAGCTTTCCTGACTTTTAGAGATAATTGTATTGTGTCTCATCAAGGTCCACCTTTTCCGAATCTCAAACATGTTTGCTGCATGATTAGAAAAAATGGAAGCACTGTATAGTTATCTACGATCGCACAATCGAGGCGATGCTCAATCAATGCGAAACAAGCATTGCATGCAGCATCGGTTCTGTCATCTTTCAGAAACTGATTGGCCTGGGATGAGACGCCGGCGGGATGGGTGAAACGCTGCACTGGAGACGTTTGCCGCTCTTCCCCAGACTTATCGCCCGTTGACTTAGTTCGGTATCTGCTAGCCACTGGATCACTTATCAAATCCTATTCACTCCAGGTGAACGAGGTTAAACTCCAATATGAGATGCTTATTTGTGACAGAGTGCAGCTGGTCTGACACACCTTCCCCAATGACCCTTTGTCTTCCGTTGGGCGATCGACAGGCACTCACCACCTGAGTCAGTCGCGTATGTATCTGTGCGCAATGGATATACCATAATCCTGCAATGCTCGTTTCAGGCTTCAGGTCTCTCCTAGTCCGATCTTGATCAGATAATCATTGGCCCCTTTGTCGTCCGCGTCAGCTTTGGGAAGTGCTCTGCAGCGATCAACCACCACATGCTCGTCGATCAAGATCCCCGATTGTTGTTTCTGGCAAGCGTTGTACTAATCTGGAATATTAAAGGTTTCATGTTATTGTCAGGGAACATAGGCCTTGTTACGTCCTTTGGCTATCCACAAAGAAACTGGTTCACTACACCTTTTCTTCTTTCTTGACCTCTTGTCAAAGCACTCGCCTTACGCTCTCTCTCTCTACCTTGGAGACTTCGAAAGTCAGGTCTGGGTCATCGACTTTCTACTACACTCCACTCTCCTATTGCGTTCTGTTTACTTACGACCGTCATACGTCTCTAATCCCTATCTTCTTTTCTTCATTCCCCAGGTTTGGGAGTCAGCTTAATGTCTAAACCTCTAGTTCATGATATCCGCCGCGTCTCTCGAACTTTTCTAGGCGAAAGCATAGCAACTGCTGCTTCTCCTCTTCTCAGTCCTTCATTCAATGATGTCGTCCTCCGGACTCCCACGACACCACGTCTACACCAAAATGGCAAACAATACCTAAATCCTAACTCAAGATTGGAGACTATACCGCAAGAGCCCAAGGATGACGACGATGCGCGGGATAGAAAGCTCGCACCCGATGGCAGAAGAGTAGCCCTGCTCAGGGATAGCTCTTGGGAGGAAAACACATGGCCGCTTTCTCCTATAACACCACGCCCTATCTCACCTGGATATTCTCCAGCAAACACTATCCAGAAGGACAAACTTGGAACATTTTCCGCCATAAATATCATCATTGGGAAGACGCTTGGGGTGGGCGTGTTTTCAGTTCCATCATCTATATTTGCTGGTGTTGGATCCGTTGGAATGTCACTTTCTGTTTGGATCCTTGGGGCACTCATATCTTTCTGCGGGTTGACGGTCTATCTTGACCTGGGAACCGCAATACCACGCTCCGGAGGCGAACGGGTATACCTCGAGCGGATTTTTCGTCGACCTTATATGTTCGCTACATGCATGTTCATGGCCTATGTCGTGCTGCTGGGTTTCAGCGCTCCGAACTGCATTGTGCTTGGAGAATATGCGGTTTATATCATCGGCGGGACACCGAATGGTTGGAATGCGCGCTCAGTAGCAGTTGCTGCTATCACCCTCTCATGCTTTATTCACGCCCGTCTGCCAGCAGTGGGTGTGAAGACGATAAATATTCTTGGAATACTTAAGATGTTGATCATCATTGTTGTCGTTGTTTTGGGATTCCTCAGTGCTTTCTGGCAGTTAAGCAGCGGACCTGACGAACGTATCATAAACTCACGTTCGGAAACTATATCTATCCCCGAGAGTATAGCCCGACAAAATTTCTCCGATATTTGGGCAGGCTCATCAATGCAGCCATACGATTATGCTACGGCTCTTCTCAAGGTGCTCTACTGTTTCAGAGGATATAATACAGCAAATCAGGTGCTGTCTGATGTGAAGAATCCCTCGAGAACGCTCCGCATAGCTGCCCCAGTCGCTTTGGCGCTTGTCTCTGTCAGCTATATCCTGGTGAACGTTGCATATTTTCTCGTCGTGGACAAAGACGATTTCAAGGCCTCTGGTGCAATCGTGGGTGCTCATTTCTTCGGCAATATATTCGGCCCTGTGGTTGGAGAATCCGTCCTCCCACTTTTAATTATCCTAAGCGCCTATGGAAACATCGCCGCAACGTCTTTCGCGCAGAGTCGTGTCAATCAGGAGCTAGGCAAGGACGGGTTGCTACCTTTCCCTTCACTATGGATATCTCGTGGCCCAAAGACAGGCTCTGATAAGGACCACGCCCCTGTCGCCGGTCTACTTCTTCACTGGCTGGTTTCTGTAATCGTGATCCTGGTGCCACCGGGGGAGATTTACGCCTTCCTTGTCGATATTGGTGGATACCCAGTCAGTGTCATCAGTGTTGCTGTCGCCGGCGGCCTACTATACTTGCATCGTTCTCGCCTTGAATACCGCAAGCCTTCTTCAATCCACTACAGAGCACGTACCGTCTACATCGTCATATTCCTCGTCGCTAACTGCCTTCTCCTCCTCCTACCCTGGATCAGCCCCCGAGGCGGAAAAGGCGACAATTCCTTCCCCTATTACGCATACCCTGCAACAGGACTTGCAGTACTGGCCTCAGGCGGTCTATACTGGTTCGGATGGACGTGGTACGTCAAACACGCCGACAGTATTACTGGCGGCCGCGCTAGCGAGGTCCCGAATGCGATGCGAACATACAGACAACATAAAGAAATGGAAGTCGAGATCCCTCTTATGGATAGGATATCGTATGACCATCAAAATTCATTACAGGAAGAAGAAGAGCCGCCATCGTCACGTCTGTCGCGGGATATTCCGTCAACGTAGCTATTCTTTTTACTTTGCATGCTGCATGTACAAAAACTTACAAAATGGGGTTGAGGTTAGCATTTTCTTGTTCTCTTAGATAAAATCAAAAGGACAGGATCCCTAGATACTTATGTACATTAACGTGGGCCGAGTTGATTTGTTCTATATGCATTATTTACATACTGCACTACGTTGTCGATTGCTGGAGTCTCTGATCAATGCGTAGTATGTCACATCCTATAAGGTTTAAAGGTTCTCTTCCTACATCTCTACAGCTGCTACTAAATAGCTCAGTTGAGAAATGATTAGATCTTCACAAAAGGTGAAAGGCGAAGTACTAGTGGTAAAGTTGCTAAAGTCCAAAATTTGTATTCCAGGCCGATGTACAGTCTAAATACAGATCATACGTACATACGAACATGCAATTGACGGCACAAATGCGGGAAGACATAATTATACATCCTTTCGCTTTCAAATGATTCCCCTATTTACTCCTATAACATTTCTAATCATTTGCTCCTTGGTACTTTCTACCTCGAACTGCCTGTGGCCCTGCTAAGCGGGCCCCAGTTCTCTCGCGGATTGACTTGGTATCTCACGAGCCGTTTCTTCGTCTGAGCATCGGAGGCCTCTCTTCCTAAAGCTTCGTCGAAGACAATATTCAACGTGCTGGGATGCGGTCTCTGAGCCGAGGGACTTCCTGCCCTTGTGGAACGATCAGGTTGATCCTTCGACAGCGCCTGTTGCTCTGAGGCATCTTTCATCTCGGTGTCTGTTCCAGAGGTGTCTTTCCCGGGCTGTTGTCGTGCACCGGAGCGATAGAGCGCGGCTTCGATCTTCGTTATGAGATCGCTGACGTTTCGGCCACTTTCAACTGCGGCTGTTATTTCCTGCTTAAGCAGTGACAGCGGGTGGTCGCTCTCGTGGAGCTTTGCAAGATTCTCTCGGCTCTTCTTCATGATCACTGCGCCTGCGGTTCCGGGCTTGAGGGCCCCTTCCTTGATGGGCGATTTTTGCCTTACCCATTCGCGCATGATCTCCCAGATAACGTCCCAAGGAGCGTCGGTTCGAATGGAGTTGGGTTTGGCATGGCTGCGGGTTGAGCGGTAGCCGAGGTGTCTGAGAGCACCGCGGAAGGCGTCGACGGGCATTGTCTGGGTGTGGAGGACCTTGGAGATGGCGCTGACGCTGAAGAAGAAGGGATGCGGTTCCCGTTGAGCTGGGTCTGCGCGGGGGATGATTGGGGATCGATGAGAAGTGAGAGTAGTATCCTGTTCCTGGCCGGGTTCGGGGCTGGAACCCGGTGTCTTTGAAGGCCCCATGTCAAGATCCTCTTCCAGAGCTGTGGTCAGCATACCTTCGATGCGGTCGACCGTGTGGTATGTATCTCTGTCGATTCCTGGAAGCATGTCGAGAATCTTTTGGATGAAGTGAGGGTTATGCAGAGGTCCTGCCCACATAGGTCCGCTCAGGTGAGTCTTGAAACCGCAGTGCTCACAATGCGGTGCAGCAGTCGGCCCTTGGGCGTAGCCGTAATTATAGAAGGGGTTTCCCTTCTTGTCGAGCTTCTGTCGTGTGTGACTGAGAGGCTGGATGGACCAAGCACCACAACCAGCGTCACAATTATAAACCAGCATCGTGTTGCCTGAGATGAACTTGACCTCTGCTGGGGACTTGTATACGCGGACAAATACGCGAGCATAAAAGTCAATGGATAGGGATAGCAGCGGTTCGATTGCGAGTCCGTACTTTGCAGCAGATGTGGCGAGGGCATGAAGGATAAGACGCAGTCCACCTTCATGCGAATGGTAGCCTTTCATTGTAATACCACCGTATAGAGCGAAAGCTTTCTCCGGGTATCCATTCGAAGCCCAAACTCCAGCATCTGTGCAAGTCACACACAGAAGACCTCCATCGTTTACCGACTGAACTGCGGCATCCATGAAGGGAGCAGCAGTGCCGTACGGATCCAGATCAATAACATCAAACCTCCCTGTGTGGGAGCTACTGTTGCCGGGGCTGTGGGGTTTGTTGTGACTGTACATGTAGGCACACGCATCGCCGCTGTTTGGTTTCACCGTGTCCTCGACCTTGTTATATTCGATGTTGATCTTCTGCGACTGGACAGCCGAAGGCGAGAGGTCGTTCGAGACGATACAGGTCGCAAAAGGGATTTCCTTTGCATAACGCAGTGCACGCAGCCCAGTGGCAGACAAAGCGTCTAGAATCGTAAAAGACAACGGCTTCTCCTCTGGGGGAACAGCAACACCACCCGTCTCCGAAGGTTGATCTGTAGGAGGTTCAGAAGCAGCAGCCGTGTTGTCATTATGTTCAGGGACAGCATTCCCAGCACCCTCATCCCCATCCTGGTTTTCACGCTTCCGCTTCTTCCCTTTCGCAAATCCATTCTGTGCCATCCTCTGCTTTTTCTTCTCCAGCTTCTCCTTCTTCACAGCCAGGAGATGTTCGCCGTATGCCTTGATCGCCAACACGCTCAGATCGCGGTTAAATTGCTGAATGGGGTTATAGAACACCGATTGCTGCGTTGTCTCGCCCTTAGGTCCTTTCTCTGATTGCTTCGGCGCATCTTTCGGTCGCGGGTTTAGGATATAGGCCAGCCCCTCCTTGACAGCTTCATATTCTTTATCTCCAACCTGAACAATCTGCGGAGGCGCCGCAGCCGCTGGAGAGGACGAAGTCGCCATAGCTGCAGTCTTGGTAGAAAATGATCGCAGCGGTGTATATCGCAATGGGACGAGTGGAGATTTGGGAAACTGTTCCTTGGGCGTTTGGAATGATATTGTTCGACGGTTCAGATGATTAGATCGGAGTGGTAGTCGCGTGCAGGTCGTGCATCGTGTTTCTATATGGTGGAATATAGATGAACGAGCCAGAAACATTGGCTCTAGCTTTCAGATGGAACACTCATAAAGCAGAACTCGGGCTGCGCATTCTGCAGGCCTTCAAAGCTGGATGGACACAATTAAATCGCGTTGCGGAGTTTCTCGCGGAAGCATCATTTCTCTGTAAAATTTCCGTGCACGGGCCACATGTGCGGGCTGTATACTAAGCTCCGAATGAACTAACTATAGATAAACAGAGCTAACAACATAATTACATCCATTGCAGCATTGAGTACAAGATCAATACTTCTAGATGAGTAGAAAGTACTTGATGAGTCTACATGCAACTGAATTTCGTGATCTTTAGAAGGATAGCAGTGTAAGATGTACTCCGTATGGGTTATATTTATTAGTATTATCATGTACTCTACATACTTTACAATCGTTCTCGTTTATCATAGCCAAGACCCGATCATTGGCACACTTTTATACAGCTCGTCCCAGTTCTTTGCTTCCCAGCCGGAGCCCTTCCCGCCGTATCCCACGACTCCAAGCCCTCCCGCAAGCCAAAGAGCTGTGCCCAACGCCGCGATCCCATTGACAATCCACCACATCCGTCTCCGCCGCTTCTGCTGTTCCTGGCTCTCCATATATCCGAGATATCCTCCGTGGAGAGAGTTCCCTTCGCCGCGACCCTTGCGGGCCGTTGTTACTCTCCAGCCTCTCCATGCAGCCCAACCGCCAACAATATGCCATACTCCAGCAGCCACGAAAAGCATATAGTAAAGATTCCAGAATAGCGGATTCCGTGCGAAGCCGTGGGCAACGTATCCCAGTCCGACACCTGAGCTTCCACCCTCCACATGCAATGGCACCAGACGGTTTACCAGTACGTGCGTTCCTAAGAGCGGAATAAGCAGGTAACCCAGTCTGGACTGGAGGCTCACGACCGGCCAAGACTTGAGAAGGTATCTCTGTTCTCTGGTCTCAGCACCGTAGAGGCGCGCGCGTCGTCGAGCACGGATACTGCGCAGGGTAACTCCAGTAGCGATGTGCGCGAGGATGGGGACGGTGAGCATGACATGTTCGAGCGGAATTGATTGATAGATTGGTCTTGTGAGAAGCAGATAACTCTCGCTTGATGGTATGGAACGGGTCACGAGGGGAATGAGCGAGGTGTTGGCGATGTGAAGCGCGAAGAAAGCGGTCGGCGGATAGGTAGAATATCTCTGAATTGCGGATACTGTTGAAGCTGTTAGAAACTATAATACCAATCTAACCCTCATATACCATGGCCAGAAGGCGTAAGACATACACCAGTAGTCCCAGCGGTGTCCGCTCAGACCGAGCTTTGGGAATGAGAAATGAGGCACGGTGCCATCCCGCTTGGGAGCAGTAGCATCCACCGCTTTGGCAAAGTAGTCACCAGATTCGAGGTCCGGCAATTGATCCTCTACCGGTGAGGGTTCGAGCTCTTGCATAGAAAACAGAGAGCGGGCATCGGCCTCATCTGGCCCGCCGTCCTTCAAGTAGTCCATCGCTGGGGCGTCACTCTCGTTAATGAGGTTGCAGACGCTTCATATAAGAAACATGAGAGTACGTAAAGTCATCAAATACGAGGGGAGTTCATAACAGTCGGTCATCAAGCGAAGAATAGAGCAAAGAAGAGAGTTGCGCATGCTATTTGTAGCAGCAGTTTCGCGGAATAAAACAAGCTGGGCGTTGATCTCCCGCGGCGGTCATTGGTCAGCAGCGACGGTGAAGACGTGATTGGTTCGCTGTCAGAAACTGGGGGAAGCGGTCTGTAGTCAAAATGATAGTACATCGTCGATCAACACTTCCATACTACCAGTATATTCGACTCTAGATAACGGGATATAGTAGTCTCTAGGGTCGATAATAGATCATGGATATGTACAGTACGCATTTCTCGGAAATTTTATGACGACATGTCTCTAATCCATAAATAAAGGCTGCATGCATGACACAACAATGCTTGGCCTGTTTAGAACAGCTGTCATAGTCGATCATGCCGTCCACGGCCAAGATATCATTAACCCAGATAGTCATATATACAGCATTCCAGGGTATATGATTGGATATAGTGACTAAAACCTGAGACTGTCTTAGATACACGAGAAAATATAGTAATCTGTAGTTGCTTAAATCCAGATCCGCCAATACGGGAAGAGACAAATATACGAGTTCTATTCAGCGTTAAGCTCTAAAATATTCACAGTAACGGAAAGACATCCCACAGTTCTTTTCCGCAGGAATATTCTGAGCAGCGCTCTGACTGCTTTGGCTGAGATATTGTATACCAATCCCGCGATCCAAAGGCGGTGAGCGATTTCCGGAGGTCTTCCGCTCGGGAGCGCTCATCGAGAGGACATAACATTTGGACACTGTCTCTAACCTCAAGACTCCTCTACTCAGTTTTGATCAATACTGCCATTGATGCTTCATTCATCGATTTAAAATAACCCGTGACATAACAACTATAATTCCAGCGGCGACCTTGGCCTCTCCGAAGCCGCACTTGCATCCCCGCATCCATCTTGCTTAGCCAAGTTAATCGAAGAATGGCTCCTGTAAGCCCTCACTCCTTAATGCATAGCCTTTCGAGCGTCAGGAATAGAAGCTAACCATTCCAGCGTGGATTCACAAATCCGGCACCAAAGGTACCATACCAAACAACGCCCCCAACGCTCCTAACGCCACCATGTCTATAGCTAATAGCTAATGTTTCTAGACCGACTCTGCGCGGTCAGCATTGAGCTCCTTCACCTGCACACTTTGCAATAAGTCCTACTCGCGACATCCCGAGTACGAAGCACACATTGGATCCTACGACCACCAACACCGCAAACGCCTACGCGATCTAAAGCAGCTCTCGCGCGACCCGAACGCGGCCGAACGAGCAAAGCAAGATGCAAGGAAGGCAGATGCAGAGGCTGGATTGCGCGTGGTCGATACGAAAGAGACAGGAGCGGGAACGAAGACGGGTGGCGGTGGCGGCTTCAAGAAGGGAGGGTTCAAGTCGTCGTTCACTACGGTCAAGGGACCGGCTGCTCCTGCGCCGCCTGTGAAGAAAAATGTGCTGGCCGACGATGATGACGACGAGGGTACAACTCCGGCGGATGGACGAGATCGTGTAAAGCCAGCTCAGGGAAAGGAAGTGAGTGTCGACGCGGAGAGTGATACAGATGAGGAGTACTATGACCCGAGAAAACCCACGGACTGTCCGGCTGAATGCGCAGGTATGGGTGGAGTTACGGTCTCATGAGGTTGCTACGGCATATGCCATCACCGGAGTCGCGTGGAGGCGGCGCAAGCATACAAAAAATCCATGGAATCAACAAGGAACCCTCGCTCACACCCACGGGATTCCCGGGCTCGAAATTACGAGCAATATCCGCGGCGAGACAAGAAGCGCTCAACTACACTATGAATGAGAGCTAGATGCTTTCAGGGGATCAGACTTATCCCACTCAGCACGCCTGATCGAGGGCCTCCAATCGGTAGTGTCATTGATGCATTGAGTATGACAAATTGGCACGTGGGATACCTCAACCTACAGTGATCATACCTCGTTGAAATGATGATGGTATTGGATACTGCATGCATGGCCATTCAGCTCGCGGGGAAATGAATGCGTGACGCTCAATGATACAGAACTACGGGTGGACCAACACAGGAACATCATTTAGTCATTAGAAGCGGTGAGAAGTAAGATTGGCAGAACGTTCTAGTCGTACAATTCCTCAAGCTTGACTAGGGAACAAATGAAATCCTCAAAATGAAAGGGTACTAGGCACATGACAATATATTAGAATTTTGGATCCTCCATCACTCCCATTTACAACCGCAGCAGCTTAGCAGCCTGGCCGACTATCGTGTCCTCCTGAGGGAAGCTCAGCTCCTCCAGCTTAGCAGCGTAGGGAGTGGGGACCTCAGCACCGGTAACACGGACGGCAGGGGCAGTCAGGTAGTCGAACCCGTACTCCATGGACAGAGCCAGGATCTCGGAAGAGACACCGAACATGGGGAAACCGGACTCAACCGCCATGAGGCGGCCGGTCTTCTTGAGGGACTTCAGGATGGTCTCGACATCGAGGGGCTTGACGGAGCGGAGGTTGATAACTTCAGCCTCGACTCCGTACTTCTTCTTGAGCTCCGCGGCGGCATTGAGCGACAGACCGACGCAGCGCGAGAGTGTGACAATGGTGAGGTCCTTTCCGGGACGCTCAATCTTGGCCTTTCCGATGGGCAGGACAAAGTCGTCCTTTTGAGCAGCCTCGCTCATGGGGAAAGCCTGACCGTACAGAAGCCTACGTATGTTAGCATTCGATATCAATTGTGGCTTGGCACATGAACATACTCGTTCTCCAGGAAGACAACAGGGTTGGGGTCACGAATAGCGGCCTTCAGGAGACCCTTGGCGTCCTCGGAGCTCCAGGGAGCCAGAACCTTGAGGCCGGGAATGCTACCGTACCAGGCAGAGTAGTCCTGGGAGTGCTGGGCGGCGACACCGGCAGCGAAGCCGTTGGGGCCACGGAAGGTGATGTTGCAGGGCTGGATACCACCGGACATATAGTGAGTCTTAGCGGCAGAGTTGATGATCTGATCGATGGCTTGCATGGCAAAGTTGAAGGTCATGAACTCGCACTGTCCAACGTATTTTATCAGAAAAAAGAGCACATCCAGAGCTTCCTGTTTGTTGCTGAACTTACAACTGGGTGCAATCCAGCCAGAGCAGCACCGACAGCCAGACCGCAGAAACCCGCCTCAGTGATAGGAGTGTCGATAACCCTCTTGGGGCCAAAACGGTCTAATAGGCCTCGAGTGACCTTGTATCTGAACAGGAAAGTTCTGTCAGCACCGTCGCCAGCAATTGAACACATGCAACAGGAGAAAGGGAACCGTACGCTCCGTTGTACTGCGCAACCTCCTCACCCAGAATAAAAGCCTTTGGGTTAGACTCCAGCTCCTCCGCCAGGGCCTCGTTCAGCGCATCTCGGACAGTGACTTCCTTGGTGCTGCTCTCAGTAGCATATCGCCTCGAGCTGAAGATCGAGGGTGCACACGCCGTTCGACGAGCAGACTGACGGACGAAGGAGGAAGCAAGACGAGAGGAAAGCAGGGGAGCTGCCGGGCGGAAAAGTCGGGGAGCAGCCATGATGAGTTGTGACACCAGAGCGGAGAGAGCGCGACAAGATGGACCGGAGGGGGATTGACTCCAGAGAAGACGAAGAAACGGAGCAAAGACCGGCAGAGGAGGAAAGCTCTCGCGCGCGAGGAAGAAAGAGAAGAAAACCGGCCGAGATAGACTAAAAGTCGACTATCGGAGATGGATTTTGGGGTTGTTGCTTGAGAAGCGCGATTGTTGGGCCAGCCATGACTAAGCGTGCTGTATACGCTCACCGGCATGCGTTGCTTGCGTTACCGTTCCGTACCCGTATTACCGGCCCGGTGTGCCCGATTCCGCCCACGTTATGCCCCGACAAGTGCCTCTGGCGCGTACGGTACCGTACCATACCGCAGGCTTCGACTGATCGAGCTCTCCTCCAAGTTCCCCATCCAGATCGGAGCTTCCGTTGATATGCGATGCTTTCCTCGCCGATGCTCTCTCCCTTCTTCTATCCAGCCCCCGTCTGATACTGGGGATCTCTTATCAGTTTCTGCGTACAAGCTGGTCTTGTTCTTGCTCTGATTCCCTCATCGTCCACGAACATGTTTTACTCTTCCTCCATCCTCCTTTCTTATCTCGCAACTGCTGCCCTCGCGTCCCAGCCTTCCGCGTCCGATCCGATCCCCGCGCCGTTGCGGGACTTGAAATGGGGCCAGCTCAACTTCCTCCACACTACTGATACCCACGGATGGCTGGCCGGTCATCTGCAGGAGTATGTCTATCCAGGACTCGTTTAGCAGTTCTTCAGCTCGGATGGTTCACTCTTGCTAACTGTCGAGTTGCAGACCATCGTACTCGGCCGATTGGGGTGACTATGTCTCGTTCGCGACTCATATGCGGGAGAAGGCAGAGGCGCAGGGATGGGATCTGTTGGTGATCGATACTGGCGATAGAGTGGAAGGAAATGGACTGTACGACTCGTCGGAACCGAAGGGGATTTATACAGCGGAGATTCTGAAGCAGCAGCACATCGACCTCCTTTCGTCCGGGAACCACGAGCTCTACAAGCAAAACACCTCCGAAGCTGAGTTCCTCACCACGGTTCCTAATTTCAGAGGGAACTATCTCGCATCCAATATCGATATTTACGACCCTCAGACCCAACAACTTGTACCGTTGGCTCCTCGATACAAGAAGTTTACCACCAAAAACCAAGGAATTCGGATTGTGGCCTTCGGCTTCTTGTTTGACTTCACGGGCAACGCCAACAACACGGTGGTGCAGCCAGTGGAGGAGACGATCAAAGAGGACTGGTTCCAGGAAGCCATCCGGGATAAGGAAGTTGATTTGTTCTTGGTGGCCGGTCATGTCCCGGTCCGCTCCAAGGAATATCTTGCGATATTTAAGGAGATCAGAAACATCCGATGGGACACCCCCATCCAGTTCTTCGGTGGCCATTGGCATATCCGGGATTATGTCAAGTACGATACTCAGGCATATGGCCTGGCTAGTGGCCGCTTCATGGAGACAGTCGGGTTCATGTCCATCGATGGTCTCTCGACTGCTGCTAACCCCAGCCCGAAGACGCCCAGCTTCAACCGCAAATATATTGACAACAACCTTTTCTCCTATTATCACCACACCGGACTGAATGCAGACACTTTCCCCACTGCACATGGGCAGAATGTGTCAAGTCTGATTGAAAAGTCTCGGCGCGCACTTCATCTGGATCTGGTTCACGGCTGCGCGCCCAAAGATCTTTGGATGACTCGTGCCAAGTATCCAAGCGAGGACAGTATCTACTCTTGGCTGGAGAAGGAAGTCCTTCCTGGCTCGGTCCACGATGCTTCGCGGGCCGACAAACCTGCACTCGCTATCATCAACACGGGAGCGATCAGGTTTGACATTTTCAAGGGGCAATTCACGCAGGACGACCTCTACATTGTGTCACCGTTTACGAGTGGATTCCGATATGTCAAGGATGTCCCGTACAGTGTTGCGCAAAAGGTTGTGGAGGTCTTGAACAAGCAGCCTCAGGTCTTCACCGAAGCGTCTTCCAGTGGTGCTCAGAGAGTTCCTCTTACTCCTCCAGAGCAGTTGGCCTTCCCCCGTGACGTAGAGTATGAAGACTCTAATGCGGCCGCCTCAATCGACTTGAGAAAAGCTGCGCCCCAAGTTCCACTTTCCGGAGACTCGAAGCCAGAACTGGTCCCTGGCTATACGACGCATGACGATGCGGGTAATGACGGCGATGATACCGTCCATTCGCCCATTTCTTTCTATCGGGTTCCTAATTGTATCCAGGCTTTTGTGCCGGGTCCCTCCGAGGGATCTTCTGAGCCTGAGACTGTAGATCTCGTCTATATCGATTTTATCGAGCCGTACGTGACGATCGCGGCCAAGTTCGCCGGGCTGGATGTAGACTTTCAAAAGGACGCTGAAGTCTATATGCCAGGAGAGACACTGACGAGCACGCTTCTCCGTTGGGTGCAGAAGAATTGGGAATGCGAACAGTAGACGTGGTTCATTGTAACTCCAGTATAACGCGACTTTGTTACGTACACACGTGTAAACGAACATAGCATGACTCGATACAATATGTATAGATTCTCATCCAGATATCCAACAACACAGACCCAATCGTATTCTTACAGAGACTACGAGTGAGGAAGTTACTCTTCGTAGACGAACACACCCTTTCCACTGCGGAAACCTCCGAGGGTACCGTTGACCTCCTCAGCCAGGTCGGTTTCGCTCTTGTCAAAGGTCCACTTGACCTCCTGGACGGGGATGTCCTTGAATTTACCAGCCCTCGTCAGACGAAGGACGTCGTTGATGGTGTTCTCCTTGAGCTCAGGGTGTTTGTCTCCCCACTTACTCACCCAGAAGCCGCTGAAGACCAGATCCTTGAAGATCAGAAGTCCCGACGGCAACGCCACCGGCTGCTTGGACATCGCACCATACGTGACGAGCTGCGATCCAGGAGCAAGAGTCTTCGCCAGGGCCGTAGCATTCTTACCACCGACGCAGTTGAGAGCGAGTCGGATAGGCTCCTTGCCCTTACGGGTGAGCTCATTGACAATCTCCTTGAAACCGCCCGACAGCAGCTCTGACTCGGCCACCACGGCAGTGGCGCCCAGATCGTACAGATCCTTCTTCAAAGCCTCCGTCTCCTCAGGGGTTGGTCGGTCTCGGACGACGTTGAGAGTCTTGATGCCCCACTCCCGCGACAGCTGGATGGCAGCACGTCCAACACCGCTGTTGGCACCGTTCTGGATCAGCCATTCCTCTCCTTGGCGCAGCCAGTCCCAGTTACAGAAGTCCTTGATCATGCGGTAGGCAGTGACGGGGTTGACGCTGACGGTGCCGACCTGGAGGGGCGTCAAGCCCTCCTTGTCGACCTTGATGAGCTTCGATTCCTCCATCTGGGCGTGCGTTCGCCAGGTGCCCTGTCCTGTGCGCTTCATGATGACCCAGTCGCCCTTCTTGAGGTTCTTAACGCCAGAACCGGTCGCGATGACTTCGAAGGCGCCCTCGTTTCCACCGACGGCAGACGGCACGCTTGTGCCCAGCGTGGTGTCGAACGGCGGTTTGCTGGGGTAGACGCCCTGGATCTGGTTGATATCCGCGGGGTTCAGCGGCGCAGTCAGCAGACGGAGGGTGACCTGTGATCCATGAGGAGGAGCAATTGAGTGCTTATGGAGTCTGAGCGTTGTTTAAATGATCATGTTAGCAAGCCCTCCCCGCCAAATGTTTGATTGCTGGTGCAGAACACAGAGCACGTACTTGAGCACATCCTTCGGTTCTCCATATTGCGAGTAGACAAGTGCCTTCGCCTGCTGGTAGCCGTACGCAGAGACGAATCTGCGAGCCTCGATCGATTGACCAGCAACCGCCCTGCGAGTTGGCTCGAGACACGATCGGGTCAGAGGAGATCCCAGCCCAAAGGGAGCTGCTGGGACACTGCGGACCGTGTTGGCAGCAGTTCGAAGCGCGCCCCGAGAGAACATGGTGACTGTTTGGGAGAGTAGTAACCAATGTCCTTTCCTGAGTGCGAATGGAAGAAAGAAGAAGCGGTAGTAGTAATTACTTATGATGGAGGTATCTGTTCTGGAGCTCTCTGATATTCTTTGATTAATTAATTAACGGAAGACGGAGCGAAGCTTCTCCATCAGTGCTTAACCGGGATGACGTCGTCCTGCTCTGCCGATGGAGATGGCTTCTCTTTATGTACGAACTACCATACACTCGAGAAGTCCAGAGACTCGGTATAAATTATTAATTTCGTGCAGAGATTGGCTGTGCTGAGCTAGTTTACCGGTTTTATTTTTATTTCTGTGCATCCTGCATAGCATGTTATCCTTTTGTTGTTGTTCCCATTGTCCAGTCCTCAGGCCATGTCTTCCGTCTCTCCGGATCTAACAATGGACCCCGCATATCCTGGCCCAATTGTCATGCTATGTCTGGGGCACCCAGAGTCTGTTCACAAGTAGCCATTGCGATGCTCTAGACCTTCAGGTGTGAAATATCGGAGTCCCTGTACACTGCGTCCAATAGAGATCTCTTGCGATAAATATATGTATGCAAGTGTGTCGAAGAATAGGTCATAATGGTCATAATTCCATTCAGTATCAGAATTTGCGTACAGATTCACACCATGAAATGAACCCTGCAATCTATTATAAAGCAATGGATTTGTTTCTTATCTGTACAGTGTTTAATTGTTTACGATGTACCTTGTCTGTCAGCTCATTCATGTTGCTTCGAAGCAAAGCTCCAACGCACAGACCACGTGCGGCCGTCCATCTCCGCTGCGGAAGTCAACCCGTTGATTGATTAAAGATTCGAAGCGATATATCCTATCCCATCCAAGCTATATATGGTTCCTCCCCCGCAGAGACATAAATGTCTGTCCTGCGCGAGGCAGAAAGATGCATCCTTAACCAGCAGAAACATGCTGGTCTCAATGCGTTCATCACGCCGCTGCAGCGCTCCGGTCCGTGGTTGGATTCCGTGAGGGATGCCGATGCGCGGAGACAGCATGGTAAGTAGCAGCGCTTTGGACTCACCCAATTAGCCCCTTTGGTTTGTCTATTCAATTGGGATGATTGTACTAATGCCTCTGCTGGTGATCCAGGAAACCCACGATCTCCTCTCGACGGCAAACTCGTCGCCGTGAAGGACAATATCTGCACGCGCGACCTACCTACGACTTGCGCCTCAGGGATTCTAGAAAAGTTCAACAGCCCCTTCAATGCAACGGTCGTTGAGAAACTAGGCAGCGCAGGAGCGGTGGTGGCAGGGAAGACGAATCTCGATGAATTCGGCATGGGCTCTCACTCAACGCAGTCCTGGTTTGGTCCGGTGAAGCAGCATCGAAAGGATGGCAGTCATGAGCTGTCTGCCGGTGGAAGCTCCGGCGGAAGTGCCGTTGCGGTTGCTACAAAGCAATGCTATGCGTAGGTTCTGCTTGGTGACATATCTACTTTCTAGTTACTTTTGCTAAGATCATGCCAGAGCCCTGGGAACGGATACTGGTGGTTCGGTACGGCTTCCTGCTGCTTATACGGGGACAGTGGGCTTTAAACCGTCGTATGGGCTTATTTCGAGATGGGGAGTTGTTCCCTATGCCAATTCCCTCGATACGGTTGGTATTATTGGAAGGAAGACAGGTGCGGTGCGTGAGGTCTTTGGTATGTGTCGACTGGAAATCCGAAAACCAGACCAGCTCCGATCAGTTTGCTTACACGGGCCCAGATGTTCTTAACCAGCATGATCATCGAGACCCAACGAGTCTGTCACCGTCTACACGCTCCCGAATTACCGACCAGCTAGCTGAGCCCTCCCTGTCGAAGCGACTAGTCTCCCGGCCCCTTCGAGTGGGCGTCCCCATCGAATATAACATATCTGAATTAGCACCACCCGTCCGCGAGGCCTGGCTCGCGTCTCTGCGCCATCTGCAGAAACAAGGCCACACAATCCACCCTGTCTCTCTACCAGCAACGAGACTGGCGCTATCAGCATACTATGTCATTGCTCCCGCAGAAGCGTCCTCCAACCTGGCCAAATACGACGGTATACGATATGGCAGCCGCGCAGAAGGGCCAGACAGCGGGACCGGTCCTGATGGATACCTTTACGCACGCACACGAGGAGAGAAATTCGGCCCTGAGGTCCAAAGACGAATTCTCCTCGGAGCATTCACATTAAGCGCCAACGCGATGGACAACTACTTCATCCAAGCCCAAAAAGTTCGTCGTCTCGTCCAAACAGACTTTGATAATGCCTTCTCTCGACCCAACCCACTTGCTTCATCTTCCTCTGGATCCTCCACAACCGAATCTGATCCTCAACATCTCCCAAATAACCTCGGCGTCGACGTCCTCATCTCCCCTACCGCTCCCTCATACCCCCCACACCTCTCGTCCCTCACAGACCCTAACATCCCTCCTGTCAACGCCTACATCAGCGACGTCTTCACTGTCCCGGCAAGCTTGGCCGGACTACCAGCCATATCCGTACCTGCCCGTAGTCCTGAGAGCGAGCAAGACACGGACATGATCGGTATCCAGGTAATCGGCCAATTCGGCGATGATGACCTGGTGATGAGAGTCGGTGATATCTTAGAAGGTGGGAGAACGGTTTAAGGTCGGAGTTATATTCTGTCTATGGCGATGGTTCACGTCCATTTCTTCGGTTTGGTATGGTGTGGTATGTGTCTGGATAGAATTCTTGCTGCTATGCGGCTTGGAGCCTTTTTGGGGGCCTCGACTGTCCTTTTGTATGATTAGAAATGTAACCTGATACCAAATTACAGTTTCTGCTATGAAAGACGTAGATATATCTAATTCCTACGAGGTTTGGGATGAAAATATAGGAACTTCCAAAACTTGGTATTCCGAGAGCATATTCGCGTACATACATACAGGGGAATAATGTAAAACACCAGATCTCTAATCATACAGTAACAACATGAAAGCCACAACGCTTTTCTGAAAAGGTAGCAGAAGGAAAAGAATCTCTGAGAAAGGTATCCCGTACCGATTGTAAGCCATTTATTATTCCCATGGAGGAAAACAAAACGCCGCTTTTTGAACAATCAGATAGCCGTTCTCCTGGTGAATTGGAAACGAGAGCGAGGTGAAAATCGATGCGGAGAGAATTGTCTCGGCAAAGACTTGATGGATGTGATGGATACAGCACACTGCTCATTGCGCGTCACGGTCGGTCATTTCAACATCCTTGTCATCTGCGCCATCGCCTCCGGCGCCCACAGGACCGGCGTCGGGCGTGCTCACTGCACCCACGCTCATTCCATCTTCAATGACATGGTTGAGGTGATGACCAGCAGAGTCGTCATGGTCTCCATTCGCAGGCGCAGATGATGCTGCAGCAGCCTGGTAGACGGCTCCCACGCCGCCATTGACCACGTCTGCACCTCCGATGCCACCAGCTCCTTGACCGTCAAAGCCTGTATTGCGCGCGACAATGTCTCCTTCCAGGCCACCCCACAGGAACATGGCTTCGACTTCATCAATAATGTCAGCGAGAACATCTTCTACGATCTGGTCGTTGAATCGTTCCCCAATAGCACGGATGGGCTGGCCATCCTCCGTGGTCGAAGGAGGACCAACCCACCATGGTCCCTCGAAACGACATTCCACTGCACCGCCGCCGTAGCAGCTGACTGCAGGGAAATACCCGATCATGCCATCGTCTGCGTTCTCTCTTTCGCCAATACCAAGGTTGTTCGACCCATTAGCGAGTCGACTCGCTGGAGGAAGGAAGGCGTAGAGCTCTTTGAAAGGCGTACCCATCTTGACGCCATTCTTGAAGATAGTG
The DNA here is from genome assembly GCA_023624055.1 of Paecilomyces sp. PK2413. Taxonomy (NCBI): domain Eukaryota; kingdom Fungi; phylum Ascomycota; class Eurotiomycetes; order Eurotiales; family Thermoascaceae; genus Paecilomyces; species Paecilomyces sp. PK2413. The sequence goes on along the minus strand of JAMADQ010000001.1, from coordinate 1,589,764 downwards.
ATGCTAGAGCCAGGCAAAGTACGAAGAGACGGATCTTCGCTGTTTAGAGGAGATGGTGGACCGAAGGTAGGTGTCTCCTTCAGGTTGAATGCGTAGTCTCGAAGATGTTTGGTGGGGAAGATATTGGACTGTTGCCAGCAGAAATCTGACTTGAGGTGGAAGGGGATACGGTCGCGGATCATATTGGTACAGAAAGGTTGGTCGGAGTGGAAGTTTGTGCCATCGCCATCAACAGCGGGGTCATAGGTGCCTTCGACGACTTTCTTGTGGAGGGAGAGAGGTGGAAGAGTAATGAGCATGCCAATCACGTCGCCCTCGTGGATGCCTTCTCCCTTGGGGAAGAAATATTCGCACCGCATGCGATTGACGACTTCACCGTTCACGTCACGTATACCGTAACCATAGCAGTCGACTCCGACGTTGACATCGAGTTCAGCTTCGCGTCGCGCAAAACCAAGACGAACATGTCCCCGAGATGGGGAGTCAGAAGCAGTATTTGACGGATGCTGTGCTGAATTGACAACGCCACTCACGACGCGGGCTTCATAGTAATAAGACCCCTCTCTTGCGCAGACATTGGCTCGAGCAGTGTGCCAGGGTTCGCTGGTCGTAACGGCTAAAGCGTCTTGGGTGAAGGCGATCGCAGCAGGAGAATCTTCAAAGCTGAATCGAGCATGGTAAGGCGGAACGTCAGTTTGACGATACTTGATGTGCGGGAATCCAGGGTCAGCGATGGCATAGCTGTAACGGAAGCCGTTCTTGTTGGTGAGTTTATCGACGATTTCGTAGAAGTCCCAGCTCTGGTTCATCGCGCCAGAGGTCTTCTGATACACGAAGTTCAGATGACGGGGCTGTGTAGGTAGGACATCAGAAGGACGAGGATCGGCAAGGAGCATAGGGCGGAGGATCGAGAGAGCAGAAGATGGGATAGCTGAGCTGTGAGCAATGACGGCTTTCTTTTTGGGAGGCATGTTGTCTTGATCAAGGCCTTTGGCCTCGCGTTTCTTGCGACTATCGCGTTTATTTCGTTTCGATCTGGCACTATCAGCCGCCAGAGAAGGAGCAGGAGAGGACTTCGCGTGGTCTGCCATTGTGCTGTTGACTTCTTGACCGTTGGTGGATGCAGGGACTGGAGAGTTGATGCTGGAAGGCGGTGCGGAGGAACCCGCTTGTTGGTGAGACGCCATTTTCGAAACAGAAGGAAATAGCAGACGAGTGGTACAAGCCGAACAACACAACCACAATGAAATAATGAGAGCAAGTCCCCCACTGTTAACAGCCCGGAGACTGCTCAAGCTCTAGTTCGATGGGCCACCTCCCTGGTTCGGTCCCTGGTACCCAAAGGGATCGGGATACTGGTACGGGAAGTTATCCGCACCCGTGTCTGACTCTATATTTTCCTGTGTTTGCTGCTCTCCCTCTTGAAGATAATCTCCGCCTCCGAAGAAGATGTCCGCGTTCACGGTGCTCGGGAAGTCGCCAAAAGTCGAACCGGCAGCTTGATCGGAGGTATAGGCGGAGAATGGAGCCGCAAAAGGATCAGCAGCAGACGTCTGCTGGTCTAGACCGGAAGGAAAATTGAACCCAGACTGATTAGGGTCAAAGGCGGGGTTCGGGGCCACAAGTGAGGCAAAAGAGGGAGCGGGGGCAGGAGGAGGAACGAGGCCGCCAGGCGCAAGGCCAGGAGGATATGGGGGGAGCGGGGGGCCGGTATAGAAATCGTCGAAACGTTGCAGAGTGTATGGCAGCACTCTGCCCTCGTATATCGCCCTGACTGCCGCTTCCCGGATCTCGGGGATGAGATCACGAGGGGTTTGCAGCTGCGAATGATTGTCAATGTCAATATCCTTCTTATCAAACGCAAATCAATCCAATTTTCCAATCGCCCACTTGGATAGGCTCTATAATGCACAACGGGAACAAAATATATAGCAGAACCACTTACATGCGGGTTATTTATACAACAGGTAAAATCCTCAAAGGGATGATCCCGATGCGCGCCTCGAGCGCCGTCCCTTCCACTGTGATGGTCACGGAGACCCTTGAAGCGGGTTGCCGTGCTGCCGCAGTGTGCGCAGCCCCAGAGCTGTCGGCTCTGCCCAAATGCAGCGGCCTCCCTGATCCAAAGACTGGATTCTGCACCTGCTGCGCCGGGCCTCAACGGATCTCGCTGGGCCCAGTGAGCTCCTGCGGACTCCGGTAAGACTGGAGGTTGGTTGGCTGGTCCAGTCGCCGGAGCACCAGCAGCTGCCGCAGGTTAGTATATATAAAAAATGTATATAAGATAATGTACAATCGCACTCGAGGATATATAAAACAGAAAAAGATCAGATGCGGGCTAGGTCAGTGTATAGACTGTATATAGGGATATAGAGAACGAGTGCGATGCGGGGAGAAGTTGGTCCTCGAGCAGGAGCAGCTTAAATAAAAGCGGAGAGCTGAACTTACAGGCCTGCGAATGCGACGCCATGGTCGAGGGCGGTGAGTCTATCCGTCGGCAGAACACGGAGGTTTCACTGGTCAGAATGTCACGATGGCACGTGCTGGGAACAGAATCAGGATTAGCGTGGAGATGAGTGCAGGGCGGTGAGAGAAATGAAGAGAACAACAGCCAATAGCCGTGGAGAGCGACGAAGGCGGTGAGGAGAAGAAGGAGAAGAGAGCATCAGGGAATATTTAAGGGAATGTCAATGGACTCAGCCAGTGGGGAATACAATCTGGTGAAGCTGTAGGCAATTGCCATCATCTTCACTGAAGAGAGCCATTCCCTTTCATTGTGGACACATTCCTCTTCATGCGGTTCTTTCACTCTTCCAGCTTCATTGTTGAACAACAACCTTCTTCATTCATCACTACACAATGCATCAGGCATTGATTAACTTAGCATGAGTACATAGTCTATTACATTTAATACATTTCTTTATGGTTTATTCGGTCACTAAAAGAGCATTGTGCTATCCTGCTATTCATGTTGGTCTGCAAAAACAATGTTCATTATCTAGATTATCCGAAAATACTTATACAAACCAAGTATATATTTAAATAGCTTTGGGCAGACAAACAGGCTTTAGCTACATCAGGTTGAAGAGTAACAGGCAATGCATATGCAATTTAGAGTGATGCGTCTAAGTTCCGACTGATACATTGCGGTATTATCAGAGCAGTAGATATCAAGCTCAGGAACGTGTAGAAGTACTCATAAACCAACCAAGCATTCAACACACAAATCCTACTTTCTTACAACAGTATTGCTCTCTACAATGGTCTACATCTGTTCTAGACTATAGAAAAGCTCACTATGAAGAACCAGTAGCACTGTGTGCTCTTCGATGCTTGGTGGTGGGAAAATCTAGTTTCCTTCTACTACTGCAATATACTGTATGCTACATACCCATCCATGTCCACCTTAATTATATTCTCAATTCTCTCTGCCTACCGCAACTTATACACAGATAGATAATTACCCGTGTCCCTGGCAACTCCAATTCGTTTCACCAATCAGATCGCTATCTGCCGTTGCTTATGTGCTCGCGTCAGCCACTATCCACATTTCCTTATTAGGAGCAGATCTCGCATGCCAAGCCTGGATAAACTTTTTCAGATCTATAGATCTATACAAGTTGACTATCATAAGCAACGTTGATCAATCAGTATGCTGACACGATTGAGAAAAGGCAGAGGTGTGATGCGGTTAGAATGTATTTAAGAAAGCGATCATGAACCTGATCTAAAGTCCTGCTTGTCCTTCATTTTTAATAATTTGACGATTCACTTGTGTATTAGAGAAAATAGAAAATGGCTTCCAAACTTCCTACTCGCCAGCTTGGAAAAGATGGACCACAGGTCACAGCCCTGGGATACGGCGCCATGGGCCTCTCCGCTTTCTATGCGCCAGCTGCACCCGATGACGAGCGCCTACAGTTCCTGGACTATGTCTACAACAGTGGCATAGTCAACTGGGACACTTCTGATGTGTACGGAGATAGTGAGGATCTCCTAGGGAAATGGTTCGCTAAGACGGGCAAACGAAATGAGATCTTCCTCGCGACAAAAGGCGGTGCTGGCGTCGATGACGAGGGTAAAGCCCTCGTCCGGAGTGACCCCGAATATATAAGAGGCGCTTGTGACCGGAGCTTGAAAAGACTGGGTGTGAGCTCTGTTGATCTGTATTACATCCACCGCCTGGATAAAGTGACGCCGGTCGAGAAGACTGTTGCTGCAATGGTGGATCTTAAGAACCAGGGCAAGATCAAATACCTGGGACTATCGGAGTGCTCCGCAAGCACTTTACGCCGCGCGTAAGTGACGACGGTTTCGCAAGGCTCAAGGCGTTGCTGACCATGATATCACTTCAGCTGCAAGGTCCACCATATTGCCGCGGTGCAAATCGAGTACAACCCTTTCAGTCTAGACATTGAGCAAAACGGGCTGTTAGCTGCATGTCGCGAGCTTGGTGTGGCAGTAGTATGTTATTCCCCTCTTGGACGGGGTTTCTTAACAGGACAGCTCAAATCGGTCAATGACTTCCCTGAAGGGGACATCCGACGATTCCTGCCGAGGTTTTCGCCAGAAAACTTCCCTCGGAACCTCAAGATTGTAGATGCTCTGAAGGATATCGCGAGTACCAAGGGTGTCAGTGTTAGCGCATTGTCTCTTGCGTGGCTTTTGGCTCAGGGAGACGATATCATCCCAATCCCTGGCACAACGAAGGCCAAGAACTTGGACACGAACGTCCAGGCCTTATCGATTACTCTCACTCCGGAAGAAAACAAGAGGATCAGAGACGTCGTCGAGGCCGCTGGTGTCTCTGGCGGAAGATATCACGCTGCGTAAGTGCCCTCATCTAAACCAGGCTCGTTTCCATATTGACCTTGTTTTTTGATTGAATAGGTGGGATGACTCGTTCGCTGATACACCTGAGCTTTGAAATGGTATGAGACACAATTCAATGTTGAATAGAACGTAGATTGCGTGAGTTAGAAGAAATGAAACCGATGCTTCCTCTCAAGACATATCGTATCGCAGTTCGCTTATCCTTTCGTCGAGATTTATTATACTCGGATTTGGCAATTTAAATAAGTCGAAGCCAATGGATTCTGCTGCGATTATATCCGAGTCGTCAAGTTATCATACCGTGTGTACAATCATCTAAGCATGCGTCGTGTCCCCGCAGCCAGAATAGAAGAAGGCCGCTCTTGGATACTTGAGCATATTTTCACCACGGGTACGAGGAGCTTTCACCTCTCAGCTCGCACCACCATCGGCTATGTTGATACATTTCACCGTCAGGCCCGTCAAATAATATCCACCACTTTTTCAAAAACCACGGCTTGACCTCCCAGCTTCGGATGTCCCAGGGTGCTCCTGAGCCCAGCGAGTCCTGTCTATCTGCCCTTGTCGAACCCCAACAAATGATCCCGTCGCTTTTCAAATCCTCACATAGTTGGGCGGGATCAAAAGGCGGTGGTTGAATCTGTAGGAGTTGGATAGTCCGATTCCGGAAGGCAGGAAGCGGAAGGATGTCGAGGTATGGGTGATGAGGATGAGCTACTTGCGTGGTAGAAGGTTGCAGCAAAGGCTTGAGGTGTGCAAGATGCGTGGTATTTGGCGTTTTCATCTGATAAAATGGCGACTGTGTCGCTGAATCCCACAGTGCTTCTGGTGATAGTCCTATCATTGCCGCGTTGGCAAAGCAAGCTGCAATAAATGACATCGTGGTAAGTTGAATCGTGTTCACATGTATGTCTGGAATTCCTCGTTGCTCCTGATATGCGGCTTTGGGGGTATTCTCCGAGCTCAGTCTTGAGGAATTTTTCGACGATAAGTTGTTGTCTTCTTGTTTTCCTTTCTCCGAAAGAGCGCCAATACCTGCAACCAGGATATCCTCCAGGCTGAACCGTTTGCTCACATCATCGTTGGATTTCAGTGCAGTCATTAGCTTACTGGAGCTAAAAGAGACCTGGCTCATAGTGCACGACGGCGTCCACGGATTATTTTCGGGATTGCTTGGGTATTTCGTTTCTACTGCTCGACTCATATCTTGATGTGTGCCCTGCGGTTGTCCTGGGAAGACGCCGTTTGGGCCATGTCCAGGGGGCAGGCCGACTGCTTCAAAAGCCGCATCCCCGCAATCAACAGTGTGTTGTAGTTCCTCAAGCGTTACGCTGTCTGTATGATCAAACGGGGTCAGGGCCGGTAGATAGCCCGACAAACCATTTTCGCTTTCATCTTCGTACGTGAAAGCGTGACCGGGATCAGAAGCCAATCCGAAGAGAGGGCTTCCTGTAGATAGGCCACAATCAAGTAAACCCTGTTCAGCTGGAGCGCTTTGATTGCTCTCGCTCATCATTCCATATTGCTGAGACTCCTCTTTATGTGAGGACGGCATGGGAGCGGTTCCTGCTCCCGCCGCGAAGGTCTCAAGCTGCAGCAGGTAATTCCTCTTTTTGTCTCCTAATTATTCACATTAATACCCTAAATCCACTAATATAATGACATCTATGAGATACCTACGGTACGTCTTTTGCGCTATTCGGTTCTGCTCACGTCTGCGCTCAGATACTGGTCGCGGGCGACGTGACTTTCGTGGTCTCCGGTGCTTCGAAAAAGAAATTGTATCCACTGGCATTGTGGTTGCTTCCGGATTCGACGAAGATTGCATCTTTTACGTTAATGTTACAGGGATACATAGATGCTACCAGACCTCTGTAATTCATTCAAGAGCTCACGGAGATAAATCAGCCTTTCGGGCAAGGATGGCGGGGGATCGGCTGAATTTCGTCCGTTGAGTTGAGGGGCGATCAAATCTGAGCTTATTATTCGTCTATGAAAGTATCTGTCGCTAATGGAGGAGTGGTTTTCTAGTCTTCCTCGCTGTATACCAAGCTGGTCGTGAGAAAGCAGATCTGTTCATTGAGGCGTAGTGGTTGCTGAAATTGACATTCCATCATGTACAGCTGTATGTTCTGTACAACCAAGGGAGCGCTCGAATGCGCCATCCTCGTATCTTTCCACTTGAACAGTGGAAATTGCGAACTGGATTGTCGGCTATCTCGATCAAAGTCATCCCATAAATCCTGCAGAGCTACAGTAAGGGAGGTTCTCCCTTATGGTGCACCATGCGGGACTGAACGCAGATGGTCTGCTATACTAGCCTCTACTGGATTGCACCTGTGTATTTAAAAAAATCGAGAGGAAACTTACAGTCCGATAAAGCTCACTATGGCAAGATAAGCTGCCCAATAGTCAGGATAGAACTATGTGGGTATATGATAAGCCAGAATAAGCACACTGTTGTGGCTGACGATATCAAATCTACCTCCTTCGATAAGGTCTCCACTAGTTAACTTAGTTATGTTCGGTCGATCCATTACATAAAACCATATGGAGTTACTACCGAGAATCTCCGTGAAGGGTATATATAAGAGTAAAATTCTAAAAGAGCCGAATTATAATAATTGCGTTCGTCGGGTATACATATCGCCTGCGAAGATATGTTAGAAAAGTACGTCCGCATTTGAATATTCAATTTTCAGCTGCTGGTTAACAAAATCCAACAGCTTATCTCATCTTTAAGACAACGAACACTTATTAAATAAGATGGTCAGAGTTGCGGTTGCCGGAGGGGCCAGGGGCATCGGACTCGACATTGTCCAGGCGATCCTCGACACCAAGAAACACGAATTGACGGTCCTCTCCCGAACAGATCAGCCTTTGCTCACTTCCAAAGGTATTGATGTCAGAGTCGTCGATTACAGCTCGGTGCAGCAGCTCAAAGATGCACTAGCGGGTGCGCACACGGTGATCAGTTGTCTTGCGGCCTATGGAAGCGACACAGCAGCCGCTGAATTGGCACTGTTGGAGGCAGCGAAGCAGGCTGAGGCAGCTCGCTTCATGCCGTCAGAATGGAATAGCGCCTGTAACGATGTGGTTGACCTGTATTCTGGGAAAGAGACAGTTTGGAAGGCTGTTCAGTCCTCTGGGCTTGAATATACTCGGTTTACAAATGGGCTATGGATGAACGTGTGGGGACCGGGTTGCCTCCGGGATGAGGAAGAGGCTCTTGGGGCTTATAGAGGGCGGCCGCCATTTTGCATTGATGTGGGAGCTGGTACGGCGCTTATCCCTGGTGATGGCTCGCAGAGGATCGTTGTCACAAGGACGCAGGATGTCGGGCGGTTCGTGGCTGCTGCCCTCGAGCTACCCCGTTGGGAAGCTGAGAGCAGAATTGCTGGAGACAGAGTGACCTTTAATGAGGTCGTCCAGTTGGTCAAAGGAATATGTGGAAAGGATCTTAACATTACGATGCTGTCAGTCAAGGATCTGGAAGGAATTCTCAATGGCGACAACCTTGATGTCGGTGAGCGATTCTATTACCAGTTGCTGTTGTCAATAGCTCTTGGTCGAACGGACTTTGAGCCCATTTTGAACAGTTTCTGCCCTCACGTCAAACCGCTGTCTGTTGCAGAATATTTTAGACGGCATTGGAAGAGTGATTAGGATGGGCTCAAAGATATGTCTAGCTTCGTTTTATATTCTTGAAACATTTGGATCGGAAGCATTAGCTGTCTGCTGTTAGAATTTTCGCATTAATGCCAAAGTATACTTTAATATCCACAGCTATATATTCAGAACTATGTACGGAGTAGTAACTTAGTGTTATTGTCGCTTATATACTTGGATAGCACATTTGAACTATACCAAAAATGGCTTAATACCATAGATGACATCCCACGTGACTGTCTTATCGACCCTCACCGCCCGCACTACGGCAAACCTTAAAGTCACATGACCAAAAATTTACACACAATTTTGAGGGGCATGAGATTGGAGCAAGCAGCGACGAAGCCAGCAGACCTGCTCTTCCCCGGAAACAAAGGGAGAGTTTGTGTTTTCGAAGGGGCCATATCTATCCTTTATATTGAACATTTCAGCAACCCCTCAGAGAACGGAAAAGGGCTATCACGATGCCCAAGGCTACTTCTTCCCGCTCCGCGGCCGCTGCCCGGAGGCACAATCCGCTCGCCGATGACTTGGTAGCGACAGGACATTTGCGTACGAAATCTTCCGGCAAACGCAAGTCGCACCAGACCAGCGATGATGAGGGGGAGCACTATATCGATGCGAAGGCATCGCGCAAGATCCTGCAGATCGGTCAGGATCTGGCGGAGGAAGATGCGGCAGAGACTAGGGCCGCGATGGGCGAGACGGAGCCGAAGATAAACTCTGCGTTCAACTTTGAGTCGCGGTTTGAAGATGAAGATAATATGTCGGATGATGGTGCGCAGTTTGGCGAGGAGGATTGGGAGGAGGAGGTCGAGGAAGTGGTATGTGCTGAATGCTATATTGTATATTGCGGGCACTTTCGTGTAAGGCCCGTCCACTTTGGAAGAAGATGCTAATTGAGAACAGGAACTTGATCCTAATGACCTCGATCTGTTTCATAAGTTTATTCCCGGCGGTGACCAGGACCCCATCTTCAACCCTCGTTCGGAAGAGGAGGACGAGGGCCCAGGCACGAATCTGACAGACCTTATCCTGGAGAAGATTGCTGCGTACGAGGCCAAGCAGGCTGGTAACGGTGGACCGCATATCCAGGGCGGTGGTCTGCCCGAAGATGCTGTGCAGATCCCGGCCAAGGCTGTCGAGGTGTATGAGAAGTACGTATAGAGTTCCTGTCAGCCGGTGTCATCAATGCTAATTGTATACAGAGTTGGCATGCTTCTCTCCCGATACAAGTCCGGCCCACTCCCGAAACCCTTCAAGATCCTCCCTACCCTTCCTCAGTGGCAGACGCTCCTTGATATCACCCGGCCGGAGAGCTGGAGTCCCAACGCTGTCTACGCGGGCACGAAAATCTTCATCTCGCACAAGCCCGCTGTGGCCCAGGAGTTCATTAACACCGTCCTGCTGGACCGCGTCCGTCACGACATCCACGAGACTAAGAAGCTAAACGTGCACGTCTACAATGCGCTGAAGAAGGCTCTCTACAAGCCGGCATGCTTCTTCAAGGGTCTGCTCTTCCCCCTGGTGGGCACCGGCACCTGCACCCTCCGCGAAGCCCATATCATTTCGTCCGTCATCGCCCGTGTGTCGATTCCGGTGCTGCACTCGGCTGCTGCGTTGCTCCGCATGTGCGACATTGCGGCCGAGCAGACGTCGGCGTCGCTCTCATCCGAGGGCACCGGAGCGGTCAACACGTTCATCCGGGTCTTCCTCGAGAAGAAGTATGCGCTGCCGTACAAGGTGATTGACGCTCTGGTCTTTCATTTCCTTCGGTTCCGGGCGATGGACAACAGCGAGGACACAATGATGAGCGGGCAGACGCCGTCGGCGGCCGCAGCGAAGAACTACAAGTTGCCGGTGCTGTGGCACCAGTCGCTGCTGGTGTTTGCGCAGCGGTACCGCAACGATATCACGGAGGACCAGCGCGAGGCGCTGCTGGACCTGTTGCTGGTGCGGGGCCACAAAGATATTGGACCGGAGGTGCGACGAGAGCTGCTGGCCGGTAGAGGCCGGGGGGTTGTCGCACCCGAAGCAGGACAGGGAGCGGCCGATGCAGGCGACGACACGATGGACATGGCTCTATAGGGAGTATCAGAAGGGTTACTTCCATTGCTGCAGGGAGCATGTACCTGCCGCTATGACGAAGGCAGGGAATTTGTTGAATGCAAGGCGATTGAATGCTGCACATTCTCATGGCTGACAGGCGTTTGTGCGATCTGATTGGGTTTTATTTCTTGACTACACTCTGATATACCTCGAGCGGTGTTATTGTCTTTTCTTTCTGTCTATGGCACGATCTCTCCAAAATCATTCTATTCTTTATGATTGATCTTGATAAGTAACCAGTCGCTAGTCGAATTGAACTAGTTGACTAACGACGAAAAACGACCTGCCATGTGCTGAATAAGAATACATTTCTTTGTGTGTATCTCGTAACCAATACTCTTGACTAACTAGTTAACTGCAAAGTAGAATCTCGAGTAAGCAAGCTGGTCGTGCTCTGACAGTTTAGAACTTTAGACAGTCACACAGTGGATGGCAATGCACAATTAGCCGAGGCTGCAATATGGGGGCCTTGTGCACAATTAAAATAGAACCAGCGTAGTTAACTTAGTTAATTGCAGCAGCCTGCGTGCTGAGAATAGCACAACTTTAATATTGTGAATCTGATGAATCAGAAATTAAGGACAATCATAATTCGAATGCCCGAGGGACGAATGACGTGAGATTGGGACCTGAAGGCTGAATAAGGCCGGCTGTTCAGCTGTGTGTGCTGTGAGATGTGAGTGGGAGAGAGAGAGAGAGAGAGAGAGAGAGAGTGTGTGTGTGTGTGTGTGTGTGTGTGTGTGTGGCTCATCGGCTGGAAATGCTGCACAACGATGATCGACAGCCGTCTTTAAGGGATAGTCATATTCTATGGTAGAGTATCCGTACTCCGTATGGTGATGTTCGAGTAGTTAACTCTGCAGTGAACTAATTCATTCGAGAATTACGTGACGGAGGTACGTAAGAAAGACGGCAGGCGAGATAACCTTTCTCTCTTCTTTCTCTTGAACCTACTAATTACTTACTCCGTAACTAACTACGGAAGGTAATTAGTTCGTTGGTAGTGAGGTACGGAGTAGTTAGTTAGTAGTTACCCCTATCTGCGACGACGGTTGGATTCACCTCATCACCGCCATGGACTGCGTAGAACACCGCCATGTAGAACGATGCTGGGCAGTGAGGGAATTATTCTGCAGCGTCTAGAGGATTACTGAGTCGAGTTAGTCGCGTGTGGTAGTGCAGGGTGGTAGTGACTGTAGTATATTCTTAGTGTGCACTCGAGCGTTGGGCTAACTGTGAAGGGGGATGGGATCTCGCGGAGTCGATCAGTGATCTGAGCGGACGGTTGAACGGGCTGGACTAGTCGAAGGTCGAATGCGTTGGAACCAGGGGCGAGAGCTGAGTTCCGACTGTTTCAGATGGAGTCTGATGGACCAGGAGAGGCGGATGGTGGACGACGAGTGGAGAGGGAGAGAATGGAGATGGAGAATACAGATGGAGAATGGAGATCAGACCGGGTGAGTGTTCCCCAACATTCTTGAGCCGGTATGCAGGAGCAGAATTGTATTGCATTATTGTATTCCTGTATGTCCTTGTCTAGGGATACAATGAATGCTCAATCTGGTTATGACAAAGTAATAGTATTTTGGTCATTATTCTATTATCCTAATAATAAGAACAAGAACAAGAATAATCTGTGCAACGAGCACGTAATCGGGTGCGTAATGATGGTAACGAATGGATGGATGAAGGCGCTAGAACTGCTTCATGATTAGCCACAAGCCATCCACGGCCCTTGCGGACGGGCGTTCCGGCTCCACGACCAGAGTTGATGAGAGATCCAGACGAAGGGGCCATTGTGGTGGCGGAGTGTGCCATAGTAAGTTATTATAGAATCACCCCTGGATGAGACCACGCTGGCCTTTTAAAGCCACTGCCGCCCGCTTCTTGTTCTTTCTGTCTTTACTAGTCTTCAGGCCAGCTGTCCTCTTCACCACCAACTGTCTTGTCTGTCTACTTTCTATCTTCTTCTTCTCCCTCCGGGGTTAGACTCCGGACACCACAACCGTGATGACACCGTGGCCTCGCGCCCGTTGACTGTTCTCTCCATCATCTGCGACGTCTGCTTGAATCACTCCAAAGCACAAGACACGCAACACGGTTGGGGTGGACGAGCAAACACCACATCTACTTCTACTCCATCACCACCACCACTACACTGTAATATACACTCACACCATGGATAACGACGACCTCTTCTCGCTGGAGCCGACACCAGCCACGCCTGGTTCGGATATTCCCCAGCTCACCATCTCCCCCGCCGAAACCTCTCTCTCCGCGTCCCCAGAGCCCAAGGGCGAAGACGGCAGGACGGACGAGAAGAAACCGGTCAAGAAGCGGAAATCATGGGGCCAGGAGCTTCCAGTGCCCAAGACCAACCTTCCTCCAAGGTGAGCATGGGTCTACACCCTCGACAGTCATCGTTCATGCTAACTCCACCAGGAAACGAGCCAAAACAGAAGACGAAAAAGAACAGCGTCGCATCGAGCGCGTCCTCCGCAATCGAGCCGCCGCGCAGACCTCCCGGGAGCGCAAGCGGCTCGAGGTCGAGAAACTCGAGGGTGAAAAGCAACGGATGGAGCAGCAGAACCAGTTCCTGCTGCAGCGTCTCGCGCAGATTGAAGCAGAGAACAGCCGCCTCAACCGGCAGGTTGCTCAGCTCTCCGCCGAGATTCGTGGATCCCGCAGCAACTCGCCCAAGGCCGCGCCCTCGAGCGCCGCCTCGCCCACGCTGACCCCGACCCTCTTCAAGCAGGAGGGCGAGGACCTCCCGCTCGACCGCATCCCCTTCCCGACCCCCTCCATGACCGACTACTCCCCCAGCCTCAAGCCCTCGGATCTGGCTGAGTCCGCCGACCTGACACAACATCCTGCAGCGATGTTGTGTGACCTGCAGTGTCAGTCGGCGCACTCGAAGGATCCGCAGGCGCCCTCCCCCTCTTCGAGCCCCGATCTCGCCTTCCGGAGGACGCTGCCGGTGATCATGCAGCTCCTCTTTCTGACGATGACTTCCGCCGCCTATTCTACAGTGATTCTCCCGCTGAGCCAGATTCTCCGGTCCCTGAAGACGGGCTCGCCCTTGACCTTCTCGCCGGAGGAGATCTCTCGGCATTTCCCTTTGATTCTATGGTTGATTTCGACCCCGAGCCTGTCGGCCTCCCCGGCGCAGACCCGGCGATCGGTCTTCCGGAAGAAGCTGCTCACCCGACTGCTGGCGTGCAGCCCTGCCTTGGCGCGTCCGCTTCGTGATGCGACGGGCAAGGCCTTGCAGCGGGCAGTGAGTGAGCGTTTCGCCGGACAGGCCTGGTCGCCCGTCCGCGACCGATCCGGCCGGCCGGAGTGGGAGTTGTTGTTGACCATGGCGTTTGCCGTGGATCGGATTGGGAAGTCGAGCAAATTCAAGCGGCTATCCAGGGATATAGAACGGGCAAAGCGGAGTGGGCGCTCTGGCTACGAACACTATCACGGGAGTACTGGGAGTTCATGGGGTTTGAAACGCGGCCAGACCTTGACGTCGCTGCTGATGGGAAAACCTTGTTAATGTACTATATGAATGTATCACTTTTCATTTCATTCTCACTTGATTTCTCTCGTGATCGTAGTTGGGATCGTAGTGTATGCGGAGTCATGTATATTAGGCATCAACTACCGACTCCACCAGTTATTCTACGTAACAGGTAACATCCGGTATTATCTTAATATCTCGAATATTATTATCAGTAATTATCGACCTCATGTATTTTTCTCAGCTTCGAGATATTTCTGCATGACGTGCCAAGCCGTGTGCGGTCTAGTCGTCTTTACTTTACCCGGCGGACGACTCCGACAGACATCGACCATTATCACGTCTTCGCCACATCTAGAACTGTCTTCTCTCTCACACTCTCACAACATAACCCCATAACCTTTTGGATCATCGCCGTGGTATCATCACCATGCCTCGGCAGGATCCCATCTTCGAAGCCCGCGCCAAAGTGCAAGTGAGTTGAATCTTCCCCTCATTATACCATCTATCACCTATCTACCCCGGGCGGGGATGAGGATGAGGGGTTTCCTCCAAACTCCTCAAGATCACGAACCACACTCCCCTTATTATTATTCATCATCAAGCTAATTCCGCAGTGGCACATGAACCGACTGAAAAAAGAAGCCGTCCGCGCCGGCAAGACGTCCGAATCCGAAGAGAAGAAAGCCGACCGAGCGATCGAGAACCGCGAATTCGACATCGCGCGCATCCACGCCGGCTCCGCCGTGCGCGAGAAGAAGCGCCAGCTGAAACTGAAATACGAAGCCGCCCACGCCGAAGTCATCATCAACGAGCTCAAAGCCGTCCAGTCCACCCGCGACACGGCCTACACGCTCGCGGTCGCGAGCAAGGGCCTCGAAGCCGCCTCCAAGAGCGTCAATCTCGAGAACCTCCTCTCGCATGCGAACAACTTCCTCGCGCGCTCGGAGGATTTCAAGATCGCGAGTAATGCCATCGAGGAGGTGGCGCAGGGCGTGTCGATGCAGGAGAATGGGCCCGAGGGCCAGGAGGAGGTCGATCGGTTGATGCAGAAGTTGGCCGATAAGGCGGGTGTGGATATGCGGATGGCGCTGGAGCAGGATTCGGCGCCCAAGGAGGAGGTTAGGGAGAGAGTGACGGAGCAGCAGCAGCCGGTGCATGCGGATGCGGATGTCGAGGATGCGTTGGGGGCGAGGTTGAGGGCGCTGAGGGCCGGTTCTTGAGGTGGTATCTTGGTTTGAGATATACCACCGGGTCGTGGCGTGTGTCGGACTGAAGGGTGATTCCGATTGCGAATATCGTTGTTCTCCCTATTATTCTCCGCCTATTCAGAAACACCGGCGACATGTCTGATCCCAGATCGGGATACAGGATACAGATCCGATCCTGGCAGACGTTTCTCCAGAGACGAATCATCACAACGAAGACGATTACGACTACAGGAAACGAAAACGCCTGGCTTCCTCAGGCCTAGAATGAATTACTGACGGACTGATTAGGCCGATGCATTTACCTTGTTCTTGTTCTTCAGGGCTGGATGGCGATACGGCGCTTCGTGTTTATAGTCGTCTCTTTTCTTTATATCAGCGTACAGGATACAGAATAGGATATATATTCCCTTGTTTCAAGGCTTCTCAAAGGCATCTGGTTATGATTCATTCGCGATTCTACAGATATGCTGATTTCAATTAGACGGCCCCGAATAGCATGGAAATAAACCCAGCACAGGCGTGGGAAAATTCCTACTCTAGAATAGACAGGGGGTCTTCCAGATACCACGCTATATATGATTTGGAACTGGGGAATATCAACTGAGGATTGTTCAGGAATTGTATGTCATGAACTGAACCCGTCGATTTCAAAGAGAACTATCTAGAACGAGCTTGGGGGCAGGTATGTGTAATTGAATTGCTACTTGGGCCAGATTTGGTCTTGGGGTTCTAGGTAAGGTTCGTATGCAGAAGAGTAAGTAGTAGTACGGACTAGTTGATAGATATTCATGAAATATGGTTCAACATGACAGCACACGTGAGATGTTCTTCTCTTCTTTCCCTATTTTGTTTCAAGAGGACAGACAGCCCAGTTCAAGAAAACCAGCTTCGATGCTTCCTCCAATCCTGCATCGTCGCCTCTCTCAGATCGTCAACGTTGATCAGATCCACGCCCTCGCGCACCAGGATATGCCAGACATGGTTCCGTAGACCGCGCGGCCAGCTTGGCGTGCCCCAATACCGCACCTTCAGTCCGCGTGCGTGAGCAGCGCGGACTTGGGCTCGGAGCAGCTCGAGCTGGGCCTGGGAGAACCGATTGTGGAAGAGAGGACCGATGGCTTTGCGGAAATCGACGGAGGCGTAGTAGCTGTTTGTGACGTTGTAGTCTTCCACACTGTATTCTGCTCCTCTTCCTCCTCCTCCTGCTGCTGCTGCTTCATCCTCTTCCAACCCAAGCTTTTCATAAGGGGAAGGCTCGCGGGTCTTCAACATGTCCAGAGGAGCATCGAGGAAGATGTCTCGGTAGGTGCTATTTGCGACGATGAGGTGGAAGGGCGCGTAGCCCGTTGCCACGACGGTGATCGGCCTCTGCACGACGGTCGTCCCGTTAAAGTGCGTCAGGTACCCTGCCCTACGGAGACTGTCGAGCTGTTCGACGACGTGCGGCCAGAGGATTTCGGGGTCAGTTTTGAAATCAATCAGCAGAACCAAAGTCTGTGAAGGATCGTTGGCGAAGACGCCCGCGAGGTCCGCGCCATCGCCACGCCGCGGCTGCAGACGGCTGGAAGGCGTGTTGTGTTTGTCGAGGATATCGAGCAGAGGATCGATGTAGAGACTCCGGAGAGTGTGGTCGTGATGCAGCGTGAATCGAGTATGGCCGACGAGGAGATCGTTATCCGATAGCCATATGTCTGCTTCGACTCCGATACAGCCCGCGCTGACGGCGGATCGCAGCGGCACCTCTCTCCAGTAGTCGTTGTGGGAATGGCATCCAACAGGGGTCACTCCGTGGGTGCTCCAGTGCGAGAAGATCGAGTACCGTCCGCCGGGGATATGCCACGCGCCTAACTGACTGTCGAGATTGTCTGGGAAGAGATAGACCAGAGAGTCCCATGCGAGGGAGCAGAATTTCCAGACTCCTCTGCATAGCTTGTCAGATATCTTCGGATGATTGAGATGATAGATTTTGAAAGTTTGAACTTACAGGAACATGATCAGAAACAGAAAGGGCCGTCGTAGTAATTTGCAGAGCATAGCTCTTCCGGAGGACGGTCGAGCATGACATGCTGCGTGCGCGCACTGCCAGAACGGGAGGGGACGATATCTGGAGAACATCCTGCGCGATCCTTTCTTCCGGTGGATGCCTACTGGAGCAGTCAGGAAGGCAGCAGATTCTTCGTCTGAATCGACGTCCGCATCTGAAGCAGCTTCCTCGCGAATTGTCTGTAGAGGGATGGACTGCAAAGTGATCGGGGAGGAATCGTCTGAGGCCTCAAAGGGCCTTGAACTGGACGAAGAACTCATCGTGAGGTTAGTCGCCAGATTGTAATGTGTTCCAGATACTCAAATGGACGTCACGGCCGAGTGAGACTGTATTAATCCATGTTCAAAGTCAGCACTCTGCAATACAGTAATATCGACCAGGCAATCCCAGCAACAGCGCTCCAGGCAGAGAGATAATCATGGATTCGGACGACGAGAGTGCAAACCACACCCCGTCCAAGCCAACCCAAGCAGGTTAAATGCCTCAAACATCGACTACCAATGGTTACTCGGGCGAGTGAGCGATCAGCGCGCTAGGGCTGTTAACGAAGGCTTGTTCCAGACAAGCAACTGGCGAAGCTCCGCACCATGTGGCCGGGGTGGAGATCGTCTTCAGCTCTGCTTCTCAACTCGAGAGCTGACGACGCTTCTTGTGCTGTTCCGCTGGTTCTTCGGTTCATTCCAAGTCTACGCAATGCGGATTATGCTGAAGACTACCCAGACCCAGACTGGGATGTGGTTGTAAACCACCAGATGGTAAACTGTGCAGCAGACAGAGGGGAGGAAAGATGGCTTGATAGTACTAAACTCTCCAACCGAATTAAAATCTATTAGTTTCCTATCTCCTTATGGTGTACTCCCAGTGTACGTTTACAATCAGTTCTAGTGTGCGGAGTAGTACGGAGCACATTGGATTTTTGTCTCGCAATCCCTGTGTTAGATCTACAAAGCTGACTGCATCACCGACGATTCCAGCAGCCTTATCAGTACTCGTTAAAAGGGAATAAAGACATGCGGTATGGAGTACGCGTCAGCATTCTTCTTTTCGCCTGGTTCTCCTTTAGGATGTAATAGATCATGCAAGACCTTCTCTTCCGTCACTATAAATAACCCTCCATCGCTTAGGTTCAACGCGTGCGTCACCCGCGGATTTTTTAGTCGGGTTTGGTCGTGTCGAACCAGCCACTCACAGCCGAGGAGTGACATTCAAATCTCGAAGGAGATCCCCATTATTATTGCTTTAAGTGTTATCACTGTTTATGGGGATTATAATGGTTCTCCTAAGATTATACTATGGGTCAGTTATGTGGTATCATAGATAGAGTACAGTTCAGTCAGTACGCTGCAATATACACGTCGATTACTATATCTACCTCTAATGCATTGTTACACGAGAGGTTGGGAGTTCGGCTTTATATCGGAGGCTTCGGCATTAGGTCGGAGGTTCGGCCTTAGACTAAATAGCTTTCCCCCGCCCCGCGGGACTTAGCAGAATCCATCCTTCTTACACCTCCCCAAGCTTACATGCATATGTATACGTTTAAACAGTAAAATACGCCCTTGATCGAGTTGAATGTTGCAGGGTCGGTCTCTGCATATACTGTACGAGTTAAACGCAGTGACTCTTGCATCATTCCTCTTCATCACGCCCGCTCTCCCTCTGTTGCTGCAGAGATTTCTTTCGCTTCATCTCGTGTTCCGCGAAGCTGATCAAGATCCCAATATCGTAGATGGCTTTCAGTGATCCCGCCAGAACAAAAGAGACCCAGAAGAGGTTCACGCTAGCCAGAATACCGGTGATGAATGGACCGAGACTCTGCGCGCAGGTCTTGACGACGTTGATAGCACCCATAATGGCCGTACGCTTGTCCGCCGGGAGGACGCTGGCCAGAAAAGCAGACCGTGGCGCTACATCCATACTTTGGGTACAGGAACGCAGAACGAGAAACATCAAGGCAAGCGGCAATGATGACGGGATAGGGATCAAAGCTAGACACACGGCAGATGGCAGATGTGTGAACGCCATAGTCTGTACCGGTTAGTTTATGTTTCCGCGTAGAAGTTCGAAAAACCTACCTTGACATTGCCGATCCGTTTGGCGATGGAAGAAGCAACCAACATAGATGCTGCGGCGATAATACTTGTAGTGAAGAAGATCGAACCTAGCTTTCCCTCAGGAATATCGAACTTCTTCTTGAAGAAGTATGTAACCCATGACCTAGGCTGATGTTAGTATAATCCATTCAGGATCTGTCCAGGAAACTCACAATGGTGCGAGGCCAGATGCAAATGCATCCAACGCAAACAAGACAGCGAGCTGCACAAACAAAGAGGCAAGTTGCTTGTCCAGAGATGCCAGGAATGGTATTTTTCTCTGTGGTTGAGCGGGTGCCTCGTTGGAAGCACCACCCAGTAATGGCTCGGTCTCATTAGGTGCTTGCTGCTGAGGACCCTGTCCTGGAGGCTTCGAAATTTTCTTCTCCGCTTCAATTTTAGAGGTCAACGCAAGCGAGAGGATAAATTTGATGCCTCCGATGAAGGCATAGAGATAGAAGATGGCACGAGCGGCTGAGACAAAGTCCCATTCTTTAGATGTTTGGAACCAGTTGACGATCCATCCACAGGTAATCATGCCCAGGGCAGTCCCTGCAGTCCCGATTAAAGAGTACCAGGCGAAGATGTCACTGAGGGTCTCATGGGGTGTCAAATGAGCGAGCGTAGACTCCTCCACGGCGCGGAAGGGTCCAATCTCATTCCCGCTGAAAAGATATGTCAGTCTGGAACCTTACCGATAATTCGACATGACATTCATACCTAGGACTGATGACCCCAAAGACAGCAGCAGCTAGAAGGATCCAATAATTCGAGAACAAGGCGAAAATAACCCCACTGGACGCCATCAATGCCGAGCCAAAGGCTAGGACAACCTTCCTTCCAATTTTATCCGCGAAAAGAGTAAGGAAGAAACTGATGATCACATCTCCTGCGAGGGTGAGGGTCATAAAGAGACCGACGCGATCTTCCGAGATGTCCAAAGCAGATAGATACGACACTAGAATCAAAGTCGATCCGCCGTAGGCGAAAAGACGAACGAAACGCTGTGCACAGAGCAGTTTCACATCTCGCGAGGATTTCCACATGCTAACCAAACCCAATTCATCTGTCACCCTCAGAAGAGCCTGCGACCATGCCGGGCGAGTTTCTCGATCCCCGGTCATTTTGACGTCTAGATACCGCAGTTACTCGACAATAACTGATGACGTCAAATCGTAGGAGTCTTTTCAACGAATGGTTCTTATACTTCGATCAAGATGTCCAGGTAAAGACAAGACATGGCCTGTTAATCAACGGAATGAGACGACTGGATGTTGAAGGATGTTCGACATAGAGGGATAGAACTAGGTAACTATTTAAATGATGACATGGCCCGTTCGGTCGGTCAAGCTCGGCCGAAACAAGCTTTCTTAGTGGATTCGGCATGTCTTACTAGATCCGGAACGGAGCTCGCATTTGAAACAGTGCACCTACCGATATACAACAACCATATACACAGAAAAGATTGGAAGGATGTTGAATAGAATATTAAAGTATATTACTGTCTATCTAATATACAAAGAATCAAGGATGGGATTTCAGGATATCCAGTATCTTCTGCTCGCGCAGCTGATAGTTACATGACCAAAGTCGGCTGAACCGTGCGTTAAAGCCATAGCCTAGCTGAAAAATCCCTTCAGCTCATCTGCCAGTGGCTTACTGGTCTACCTGGACTGTCAGACGATGGTTAGTCCATTTCCCCTTGGAATCGTGCCCTAGTCTCGGGAACTCGCAACCAGATGTTCTAGACGAGAAATAAAGCTCCAGGAAGTTATTCGAACTGGCAGCCTTCCCCTCTCGATGACGGACTCGTATTTTATCATAGCAGACCTCTGGTCTTTCAATAGTCATGCCTCATTATGATTCTGCGCGAGGGTACTGGATGGTATCCAGACATAGAAGTCCTTCAGCTCGTACAAGGCCATAAATGTCCCTCACGAACCAAGTCGGGAGATCGAAATCTCGATGTACACAAGCTCAGGAAACTCTCTGGCGTTTGGCCCCAGGAAATGCAGGTTGTCCACGGGCGCGTTTTCTCTCCATGGCTTCCATCTCCTCCTTCATGATCCTTTCCTGTTCAGTCATCTTCTTGGGCTGTTCAATCAGAGGTCCTTTCTTGCCCGCAAGAGGGTTCTTTTTGGCAGCCGCAGCGAAGACGTTCTTTGGCTTCTTATCTCCCATTGACATCGAAAGTTTCACCGCCGGTTTAGGGGCATCCTGAGCGTCCGTCGACGTAGCCTGAGGGGTTGTGGTCTCCGAGGAAGTGCTCGATTTCTCACCACCTTCCGCAGGAGTGAGTTCTTTCTGCGGAGATTCGGACTTCTTTGCTGCCGGTTCCTTCTGACCAAAGCCGAGTGACAGTTTCACCTTCTCCCCCTCGTTCCGTTGTAACAGCTTGGCCTCGGGCGAAGGCGAACGATTGCTGTCCAGTTTACGCTGGGCTCGTTCCACCTGCTCCAAGATCTGCTTCTGCTCTCGCTCCTCATCGCCCTTGTCTTGTCGCTCTTTCCGAAGCAAAGCCTCTCTGCGTCTAAGCGTCTCCGGACTGTTGTCGATCCAAGAGATGAAGAGGCCCTTCTCCGTTTCTTCCACTCGGCAAATACCCTCTCGTCCAAGGTATGCGGCGAACTGTGTCAGACTGGACCATTTCGTGGCGTTCATATGGACATGGTGCTGTAATACTGTTAGTAAAGAACTATTATTTCGCCAAACTGTAAATCCATCGTACTGACCTTATCAGCAATGACCTGCTGGTAGAACTGATTGATATGGACCTTCTTCTCGCCGTGGGTCGTCTTTAGAAGGTTGACGAAATCGCGCACGAATTGCTGACTATAGTCGTCGATGTGTTTCTTGGGATCTTCGCCGATAAGGAGCATCTGTCGCACATGGCTCTCACTTTGTACATGGCTGTCGCATGAAAGCACGGTTAGCGCTGCACAGCGAAAGCTGTGTTCTCTGGGATCAGACTTACCATTTGAAACCATTTTCATCTCTCATAGCCCTTTCACAGACTTGACAGTACCATCGTAGACGAGTTAAGCCTTTCTAGAGACAAGAGTCAGTTATTAAACGTCCAGAATTTGAGGCAACGATAGGCGCATACCGATTTGATCTTGTTGCTAATCGCTTTGGTCGATCCAGCTTCCGCGCGAGGCATGGTGGTCGGCGCAAGTAATAGACCAGGCTCGTGGTACTGCCAGCTCTATAACACAAGACAGCGCACGTACGGTAATCGTAGCAGGATATAGGGCGTTGATGATTCGACTTGGAATGATGGAAATCGAGATCGCGATTGCGGCGATGTTAGATAATCAGGCCAGATCATGTGATCGAAGTGGTATCACCGCTGCGCACAGGCCATTTCTAATGTAGCATATCACGTGACTTTATACATGAGTATTGCACCCCTGCTATGATTATGATAAATCAAGATGAAACGTAAGCTTACATACAAAAGCCCATATGGCTCAGTGGCTAGAGCATCTCACTCGTAAGAGGTATATGAGAAGATCCCTTGTTCGACTCAAGGTGTGGGCTTTTTTTGCTTGACAGAAATGTTCTCGATTCATACTTGCTTGGAATCTTAAATAGACCCCAGCGTTTCTTTACGCCACAGAGGTAAATATGGCCCTTGTAATCGATACAAATACCCCAGAAAGTATGGGGTGGGGTTATTCAACTGTAGTACACGGCAACAAGGGATCAGTGCCCATGGAAACCCATTCTATTCTACCGACAAGACTTGCACTGGGTCGACAGCATGGATAAAAAGGTAGTAATTCATTCACCAAGAACTTAGCAGTTCGACATAGCTTGATTGGAAATACCCGACCAGAGCATGAAATCGCCCGACTCCACCGATCCCTCAAGCCTCTTTTTTGTGTTGCTTCTCTAGCAAGAAGAGTCTGACTAGCGTACAAAAAGATGAAATAAAATAAAAGTCCAAACAAAATCAAAAAGTACAAGCTTCGTCACTAATATTGAGCGTTCTGAGGTGAAATTAAAACAGAGCCAGGATCTGAGAAGACATCTCGCCTATCTTCTGAATTTGTTGGGCGAATTGTCCTACAGATAGTGCTAGGTTGAGCTTCATAGCGCACATTCGTGTATAGCCGTGGGGCCATTTTCGTTATACTCAACTCTGCTTAAGAAGCCCTTGCTGAGACCCTGGTCAACGACGAAGACGACCTTCGCCGCCACCTGGGCACCCAAGAAGGTAGCCTCTTCAAAACCATGGCCAGTGTAGGTTGTTCCAGGTGCTCCTGGACCACCAGGGGTAGGTCCTGCTGTGTTGCTACCTCCAGCACCGGTAGTGCCGGGCGCATTGCTGTTCCCACCTTGATCCTTCCACTCAGGGAAGTATTCAGGCGCTTTCAGCGTCTTGACTGACGTCGGTGTCTGGGAGTGGCCTGTTGAACGATGGTGAAGGGGTATATTGGGATCGCCAGGTGTTGCACTGCCCATGTTAGGATTGCCGGGGGTATTGGCATGAGTAGCAGCAACAAGGAGCGGATTGACGCCGTGGCCAGCTGGATGATGAAGAGGACCTGGCTGGCCAACCTGAGCCGGGGTATTGGTGCCACCAGTAGGAAGAGGCGTGGAAAGACTAGAAGGGATCTCGGATGTGAATATGGTGGCAGATGGTGAAAGCATGTATTTCTGATTTATCGTGGCCACAAGGGCCTGGGTGAAGCCTTGTCTGTACTTTAGCATCCTGGTCACGCTGTTATGTCTCGAGGATTTTTCATCTCACCTCTGATCTTGCTCCCGTTTCCAAGGACGACCAGCGAGTCCCATAGCTCGCTGCGTTTCGTCGCATCTGGTACTGCTAGGATGGTGTGGTGGATTTGGGCGGCAATATCCTCGAGGATACCATTGCTCAGACGATCGGATGCCTTCTCGGGAGGAGTTGCCACGAGGAAACGCTCAATACCAACTTCAATGTCACGCTTTTGGCGGATATAACGACTGGGACCGGTGGGTTCCTCTGGCTCGATTCTCACATACTCTTGGAACTGGAATGATGCCTTCTCTTTCTTTGAGTTGGGGAGTCGAAGTGGCTTATTGGCTTCTCCTGCAGCTGCCCTCTTGGCGGCGGCCTTTTCTTGCTTTTCCTTTTCTCTTCTTGCGAGGTATTCGCTAGTGTTTCCGCTGACAATAGCAGCCACGTTCAACACACCCTCGTCATCTTCAACCTCCCCGCCCTCTCCGCCTTCAGCTCCGGTCTGCGTCCCATTTCCAGGTCCCCGAGGAACAGTGGTATTTGGTGCACCACCCTCGCCAGCCCCAGTGGAAGCGTTGGCAGCGGGATTGCCACCTTGCATGGCGGTAGTCGCGGTGCCCGGCAATGCCGTCCCAGGAGGCAGAATCTCTGTAATATTGCTTCTTTTTAGCTGCTCACACATCTCCCTGGTGAAGCCTCTCGGGCCTAGAAGCTCCATGAGGCGATCCGTCATGGCTTCTCCACCGCAGCCTTCCACCGCAATTCCACGACCATGTTCGTTGACCAAGAAATCAGTAACGGCCGTAATGTCCGCCTTTCCATGGCCAACATCGACCACAGTGGCTGTAGCTGTTCCGTATGCGTAGCAAACAGCCAGCGCAGAGTCCATCATGCAGAAGGCAGGAGTTTTGAACTTCTCAAAGACGAACTGCGTTATGATCTCGCGATCTCGAGCTGACCAGACCGGCTCGGATATCAGCATGATGGGCGTATGGAACGGGGGGCTGAGAGCATTGTAGATATGGGTTAGGAGTGAGAAAAAGCAAGGCCAGTCGACGATGCGACCATTCTGCAGCGGATACACTGCACCCTCGTCTGATGTGATGTCCTCCTCGTAGATGATCTCCTCCTTTGTTTCTTCGGTGCCTTGCCCACCATCGGCACCTTCAGTCTCTTTAGACCCGTCTGCTGCCTCTGTCGTCTTGCCGTCTTCGTTCTTCGTCGCACCCTCTGCGCTGTCCTGTTGCGCGGACTCGGCATCTTTCATTTCGACATCCTCCTTGGGAGCGGCGCCATTAGCGGACTTGACTTCCACTCGCTTTTCGCGCACTTTATACGGTTCGAATTGTCCCTTTTTCTCAGCAGGGAACATGCGCGTGGGAAAGCGAAAGCGGGCAGGGGTGAACGACTCAGGCAGACCCAACTGCGCCAGGGTCGTTTGCGAACCTGGCGCAATTATCTGGAGTAACCGTCAGCGCTGTCGCGGATATCATCTGGATACGCGAAACTGCAATCGAATACGGCTGCACTTACCAGTATATGCTCATCCTTGAAAGGCGGCATCTTGGACGACGCGATGCGGGCAGTTGTCGCGATGGGAGCTCGGCCGTGTTCGAGCTCAGCCTTTGGAGGTTTGCATCGGCTCGCAGATCCACTCCTCCGCCCAATCCAGTCTAGGGCAAATCAGACACTGATAGGCCAGCGCTTCTATGCAACCCCGCAGGTATCAGAGGTTCATAGTTCTACGGATGGGTTACTATAATATCTCGATAAATTTATGGAATGTGTTATATTTAAACGATCAATTTCTCCCTACCCTGAGGCTGGTGGAGATGCAGAACATTGTTGCGCTGAGAAAACCTGGATGGCTCAAACAGCAATGTGAATAAACCATAAAATAAACTGTTAGCATGAGCCAGAAAGGAAAGATGAGCGCAAATAGAAATATTTAATCACATTTACTTTTATAATGGACAGTGCAGGAATATCCTGCCGTTATAGATGGTACAGCTACATTCACCACAATACATCCCCATAACAAACCAATGTTTCTTAATAACTCGCAAACTGCTTGCTTCCATGCTTGTATCCATATCCCCGTATCCAGATTGACGCTTCGAGGTCTAGGGGACCAGCCGAAATACCTGCGACCTCATATCTAGTGATAATCCAATACATTATTTGCCTGACCCAAAACCCATAACTCCATGAACCAGCGAAAGCCATGAAATCCCTTTTTCAATGCCCACCTGCGCCTGTGATTGTTGCATCCATCATGAAGGATTAGGAAACATCACTCCGGACCGGCATTGTACTTCTCGGTTGCTGAACGGAAGAGTTCCTGCTGCTGCCGAAGGAGCTCCTCTTCTGACAAGCCGCTCTGCTCCATCTTGCTCGTTTTCTTCTCGCGAGTCTGTTTCATAAGTGATCAGCGAATAATGTTCTAGATTGAATCGCGTCGAATGGCAAGGAGTGGGAGGTCGCATACCTTTAGTTGTTCTTTATGCTCTTCGGCGACATTAAGGACTTCCGGTACATAGTCACCGAATCCAAGATCCCGTAAGGCCTTCTCAACGTGCTCGCATGCGATCGTCTTCTTGGCCTCCTTTTCACTGATGTCGTTTGCTTCTGAGGATATGAGGGTGATGAACTCGACGCAGCATTCCATCAATAGATCACGCGCATCCTTTGCAAAAGTCTGGCCGGACGAAGGCGGGAGAATCTCCGAAATTATCTTCTGCACAGTCGCTATAAAGATATTGTCAGCTACATTCTAGATTTGAATTAACCATGACGATGAGGGGTATAGGTAGAGCGCGTCACGATGTAGCTGCAAATTGATGGGCAAGTATTATATATAAGAAGTATGGCCGTATAATCACATAAGATATGCGAGTAGCCTTCATAGAAACGTGCAGTGGGAGGGAAGAAAAAGCGCGAGGCAGCGCGTACCTTTGGGGAGCGAGAGATCGTCATTTGCTGTATGGATCATGATTAGCATTTATCGCATAGATAGCTGGGGACGATAAAAAAGCATGATGGAAGGAAACTTACAATTAAATTCTCTGTCCGACATAGCTTTCTATTGACCATATAAAACGAAGCTGGGGGTATAGATTGATTGTTTCAAACAGGCGGCGGGATTCAATAGTGACGTGAATTAATTATTCGGTTCTAGTCGCAGTGATAGTCCAGGGCTCACTCTGCCCTTTCACGTGGGGCCGACCCGGCTGCTTTAATAGAGACGCGGCGCGTAGGAGCTCGGAATGGCACAACGAATCTTCCGGCCGCTCCACTCAAAAAAGATCAACTCACTAGCCGCCTTTTTTTCCTTCTTATATTCTGCTTGTGGCCTGCAAATTTTCCTTTTCTCCCTTCTCTTCTGCACACAACTTGGATTTTCCCAGCTTTGAACGAGTGGAAGACAGATTTCTTGATGATGGAATCACTTCTGGAATGAAAATATCTGCACTAACTGCGTGTTAGTTGTAGTTCTTTATAAGGTAAGAAATATCCATTTTTTCTCGCATCCTGCTATTCAATGATGAACCTTGTTGTCGCCCCTATCAGACCATTCTATGGTGACCTACCTGTCCTAGCCAAACGGACTATCTGAAAACAATCTCTTGTGTCTTTTCTATCTCGCATACTATTTTGAGATATCCAGCTAACACTGCTGAAGTAACAGGACATGGATCGATACCTTAATCATATTATGTAGATGCAAAATCTAGCTCGTGGCCCGCACAATCCCAGATAATGTACAGATTACGGTATGCATAATCAGGAGACCTTCCTATCGACAGCATGATGTTTGAAGAAATGTACTATCAAATTCGGACACATCGATGACCGACTGTAACTCTCTTCCTGATACTGTCAACAAAACTCGCGGAGCCACCAAAAATAAAATCCCCCAACAGGTGCTAACTAAAGGCACAGTTAACGTAGGATTACTAGGTTCCTAACCATCCGTGATAGCTTTGCTACAAGAGTACGTCCACCTTTTCTCCACCTCTCCATAGACAAATGATGAACACCATACATTCCATGCTAAACATGAAGGTGCCTTGCACCTAATGCTTATTACATGTATTCGCTTTTCATCTTTCGGCTGATGTCTACTTCTATTCACTACACTATTCTGCATTTTATGTACATGTCCCATACTGACATCAAGAAGTTATTTAGTAAGGCGATCCAGTTATTCTTGGAAGGTGGCTAGGTCCTTATCGTTCCATCTGCGATTGTCAGCAAAATTCTTGAGGGTTAGTGTTTCAAGGACTTACGTGAGGAATCGTCCGCTCAGGGAACTGGGCGCATCGAGCACCAGCTTCGCCATGACGTGACCTGGTTGTTCGGGTTTGAGAAGCTTGCCCTCCTTGTGCACGCCGGTGAATTTGGCATGTACTTCAGCCTCAAGGTTGTTGACGTGATCTTCGCGTAGTTCTCGTTGCATCTCCGTGTCGACCATTCCTGGTCTAATAGATACAGAAGTAATGTCAGGTTCTTCCGCACCCAGTGTCAAAGCAAGATGGTTCATAGCAGCTTTCGTAGCACCGTATAGACCCCATCCCTTGTAGGCCGAAACGGCAGCTCCGGATGAAGTGAAAATGATTCTTCCCTTGGACTCTCGAAGCGAAGGGATAGCAGCTTGCACCTGGTGGGTCCTATGTTAAAACATCTGCGCACGTCGGCTTTTCGCGAGACAAGGACCACTTACGAATGCCACCGCACTCATAAAATTGACATCAAATCCATGCTTCCACTGCTGGGGATCCGCTTCGGCGATCTTGCCCACCTGTCCAAGGATTCCGTGATTGAGCACCAAACCATCCAATCTGCCAAAGGATGCTAAGGCTTTGTCAACGGCCTTCTTCCCGATAGACAGGTCCGCAAGATCACCAGTCAGGTACTCAACCTGACTGCCATATTGCTCCTTAAGCTTCTGCAGGGGTTCCTGGCTGCGGGCAATAACGAGCACATTGTTGGAACCGGGTGCTTTGAGCAAGTACTGGGCAATGACCCAGCCGATGCCTGAGTTGATCTGCTTAGCTCTCTGCTTGTTTTCAGTCGCAAGGATCCTTTTACTTACCTCTGGAAGCACCAGTGACGATGATGGTCTTTCCTCCCATTTTGGTTAATATCTGGTCCTCATAACGTCAGTGTCTGGCTCGTACGGAGGAAACGACATAAGATGTATAATCAAAAGAATCATGAAATAATAAAACACTATATATCTGGGTATCTCCCTGCAGACAGGAAAATTTAGACCTCAAACATTGGTCGTTATAATGCTCAATTGCCAGATATCAAAATTCACCCGATCATTGAACCGAGATGCACATCCGGATGACCATCTTTGCCATTTCGGCACTGGTGCAGATTGGGGACCACAAGGAATACATACACAAAGGAAAACAGACTCGTTCCTGGATCGGACTTACCTAAGATCAATAGATCTGTTTTCTGCGTTTGGTTGAGGCTCAAAAGCAGTCAGAACTCTAACAAAGAGGAATGGACCGGGGCATTAATATTGGAGGGGAACCTTGACTTCAATTGCGGGACCGGATCTCGGTGGTTCACGTCATTGTGTGGCGGGCGGAATCAAGCGCGCTTCATAGAACCCCTCTTCGCTTTGATAAGCAGTACTTTATTTCTGCGATTTCAATCGTAGAAAAGGTTGCAGAATATCTATTTTCTGATAATGGCTTTACTGCGTAGAGTTGATAATGAATATAGATGCCCAATTATAGAGTACGGATTGCCCTGTGGACACCATAAGTATGCATTGTCCATACCATAGCATCATCTGTATTCCCGACTTGTTCGCTATGGCCGATCCGACATGTTGGATGGCTTATCTGTTGGTTCCACTGACTCGACCTTATTTAATACTTGGAGAGACCCATGTAAATTAACCGGATATTTATCCTCACTTGCCCTTAACACCCTCAACTTTATTGGGGTCTAGAGCTTATATGTCCATCATTTGTACATAACTATTTGCATTCATGTCTACGTGACCCCCAAAAAGGTCGTCACAGATATTTCCAAGATGTCAACCGTGATAATCGGTGGCGGTATTATCGGGTCTTCGATCGCTTATTACTTATCCAGCGAGTCGTCACCTCACAAAGACCAGGAAGTTCATGTAATTGAATCCTCCTCGCAACTCTTCAGCGCTGCATCGGGGTACGCTGCTGGTTTCCTTGCCAAGGACTGGTTTTCATCATCGGTTGCACCTCTGGGTTCGCTTTCATTCGAATTACATCATAAAGAAGCTTCCGAGAATGGGGGAGAAGAGAAATGGGGTTATATGAAAAGCACGGCTCTTAGTCTGGACGTTAGCGATGTGCCTGCAGTACGAACCAGTGCGCGGGAAGGCGACTGGTTGAGTGAGGGCACCTCAAGGGCGGAGGCTGCTTCAATAGGAGAAGCAGTCCAGGACATCTCAGGGGATATTCCACTCTGGTTGACTAGACAGGAAGGTGGGAGCATTGAAAATATTGGCGATGGTGACACGGCTGCTCAAGTGTTAGTAAATCCATGACGAGTCTTCTTTCGCTGACGGACTCATATTTCACTGTATACTCTGGATCAGAGGCTAATGCCCTTGCAGTGACCCTTTAAGACTCTGCAAATATCTCATGGATACTTGCGTCTCTCGCGGTGTCCAGCTCCACCATCCCGCTGAGGTAACATCCATCATTACAGATAATGCCACAGGAGCGATCACCGGCGTCAAGGTCAGGGACCTCAAAGCTGAGACGGAATCGGTCATTCCGTGCACAAATATTGTAATTTCTGCTGGACCTTGGACTCCAGCAGTCTTTAAAAGCCTCTTCCCATCTTCAAAAGCCCGTGTCCGCATCTCGCCTTTAGCAGGATATTCCCTGGTCCTTAGATCGCCGCGGCATACAGAAAAGCTTGAGCGCGAGGCATACAAAGGCAGAAGCCATGCTGTTTTTACAACGCATCCTGCATCATGCGGGTTTTCACCTGAAGTATTTTCTCGGCGTGGTGCTGAGATATATATTGCTGGGATGAATAGTACCCGAATCTCACTGCCCAGCAAAGCGGATGAAGCAAAGTCTCTCATCCAGAAAGATCAAATCCAAGAACTGAAGGATGTTTCAGTTCTGTTAATGGGAAAGCTGGCAGAAGGGCATCACCAGTCGTCTGATGATGTTCCTAACACGGACGACCTCGAGGTCCTCCGTGAAGGACTCTGTTTCCGACCTGTGACGAATCGAGGATCACCTATTATTTCTCGAGTCGGTGATGAACTGCTGGGTACAGGTATCAAAACGGGATCACTCGATGGTTCGACTGAAGGCAGGAAGAAAGGCGGAGTGTTCATCGCAGCAGGTCATGGTCCATGGGGTATATCGCTTTCTCTGGGGACTGGGAAAGTCATTGCAGAGATGGTGGATGGGGTGAAAACTTCAGCAGATGTCAGCGGATTGGTCCTTTAATGTCGTTCTATGGATCGTTGTGTATTTGACGACGAAAATATATAGTCAAGTAGCAGCAGGATCGGTGTTAGCGGTTAACGAACTACAGAGGGCTTCGCATATATTCACTATGGTCCGAAGAAGAATTTGTATACTACAGTCTTCGTCTGATATGAACTATCATATAATAGTTAGAGGAAATAATTATCTAGGTACTGATGTTGGCAATGGCGACTCTAGTCTTCCGACTTTACTACAGTACGAGGGGTTGAAAATAGGCTTGGCGCACTCATTTGCGCGGGTCGCGTTCCGCGGACTTTATCGCGTCGGAGAGAATAGTTACATCTGAGCAGACTGGAATATCGCAGCCAACTGAACTTGATTTCATTATTATAGCCCGTGCTTAATATCAGAGTTATTCAACATACCTTCTTTCAGTCTTGTTCAGCGGCGATGTCCAACGACGTGGATGAAGATGGTTACAACGATAGCAACCGCGCCTTTCTCCAGGCATTTATGGCGCGTTCGACCATGACTTTCGAAGAAGCCAAGCCTGTGCTAGCAGCTATCTTTTCAGCTCACGGTGCGCATTCAACTATTTTCATGGTAGCTCTTATGTCGAGGAAGAAATCGCTAATTTGTACCTTGCTGCAGAACGCCGCCCGGTTCTTCCAGAGGATGTCACGCAAGCAGATCTGTCCTCCTACATCGCCGCGGCGAATACAGCCATATCCCCCTTCGACTTGGAGATCCGAAGCACCGTGCATCAGTTGCCCGAGGAGAATGGAAATAATGGAAACCACCGTGTCTACGCTCTCGTAAACACCACGAGCGACCCCCTCACCCAGCTTGCCACCACATATACAGCAGACGAGATTGCGTTTGTGAAGCGTGTCTTGGACGCCATGTTTGAAACGTACAATACGCGCCGATCTGAAGCTATGGTCCTGACCGGAATGCAAGCCGTGCAGCTGGCGAAAGTATCCAATGCCGACAGGCGGGAGTCGGCAGCGATGCAACTGCCTCAGGGTGGAGCAGCGCAGTCGTTGACGATGCCCCAGGCAGAGTCTGTTATGAAGCGATTGCTGGAAGAAGGGTGGTTTGAGAAAAGCAGAAAGGGATTCTATTCATTGAGTCCTCGTGCTCTCATGGAACTGAGGGGTTGGCTGGTCGCGACATATAACGAGGAAGACGACGACGGTCGACGGGTCAACAAGATCAAGTTTTGCGCAGCGTGCAAGGATATAATCACTGTCGTAAGTGTTTACGCAGTCCCTTGTATGAATGGATGTCTGATGCTAATCCCGAATAGGGCCAGCGCTGTGCGAATCGTGACTGTCTGGGACGACTCCACGATATCTGTATGCGAAACTTCTTCCGTATGCAACAGGCCGAGAAGTGCCCTGTATGCAAGGCCGACTGGCCACACAATAAATTTGTCGGAGAGAGGGCCATTACGACTACGGAACAGTACCAACAAGGAAAGAGACGCAGTGGAAACTCGCAACGCCAGAGCAACGCAGCAGCCAGCGCGTCTGCTATTGAAAGAGACGAGCAAGAACAAGAAGACGAAGATGACGCAGAAAATGAAGAGGATTGAGGCTGACAGATAATACTAACTTTGTCGATTCCTCAACTCGATATCCAGAAGTATATCAACCCAGGAGATGTGGTCATACTTCCTCATCAGGCATCCTTGTCACTCGAACAGGTGTCTGAATAGCTGACTTCTGACGATGGCCCTTCGACCAGCAGTTTGATCGAGTGCCTTGCCAACGGTCAATTGGCAAAACTGGAGCGAGGCTTCACAAGGCAGCTGTGTCTTCCCTCGTCGAAAAGGAGATGCTACGGAACGGATAGCTTGAGGATACTCCCAGGCTTGTCATCAATACGGACGGCAAGCCCAATTGAACAGGGGGGACCGGTCACTGAGGCCAAGGACATATCAAATGATTTCTGCATGAGACGCAGGACTTCCGTGTCACTCGATTCTTGATTACAATCCATCGCTCGTGGATGCTTCCACTGAGCATCCTCCTATGCCTGAGAAAGAATTGATATATAAAATAGAACCTGACGAGAACATTATCGTCGATTGTATTTACGTGCAACAGTTTTTCTGCTATAAGTAGGGCGAACAGCGTATTTACTGAAAGTAAAGCTCGTGCTGCCTAAGGTGTCAACGGGCCAGTGGAGCTTTCATGCGCGTGCTTAAGCTGATCAGTTTCTCCAAACTCCAGAGCGACACATCTTGGATCTTCACAAGTTCACCTTGTCAACATGTTCAATCAGACCTTTTACTCCTGACACGGCTCTATCCGCCTCTTTTTCTCAATAGAGAACAAATCTCATGAATGCGCAGAACCCACGGTACCGATGTTCTCTGGTTATGATGTAATGCCATGCGCTGTTTTCTGTTCCTTCAGTGAAGCTCCAGCAATCCCCGCCTCTCGGAGCATGTACTAGTGTATAAACTCTTACCGGTGAGGAATCGAGTAGGGACTTGCTCGTTGATATCCCGAATAGGAGGCTCAAGAGCAGACTGTCTGCCCGAGAAGCCGGTTGTGCGCGATGCTGGCTGGCCCGGATGTCCGACTCGGACAATTCCCGGCTTTGCTGTGGAGTTCTCCAGAATCCAATCCCCACAACTTCTCTCCGCAAGAAAACCCCGGCTGGCGGCTAAAACAAACCGGGAGCGGCGCAGCTCTGAGATCGAGCGTTCCAACGGTTTCCCTGTCTGAAAACTACGGTTTCCCGCCATTTTATTGTCTCTGGACGCCACGGCGAGTTAAACGATGCTATTTCTTCTTGCGAGGACGGAACCCGTGACCTCTCGTCCGCCGCGGACGTCAGAGGCTGTTGGGCCGCTGTTGCTCCTCCAGGTCCGGGGTAATACTACCTAATCAGAGGATACTCTAGAATTTTCCCTCACTCAGTTACTTATGCTACGCTGGAAGACGGCGTGGGGGCAGCCTAGCTGTGAGAGGCAGGTCCGCACGCCGTGCCTCTGAATCCGGACGGCATGGTCTTAGTCCCGGAAAACTCGATGACGGTCCCAAACTTAGTCCCATGTGCCGGCACTTGTGGTACAGCTCCAATGAGGTCAAAGGCACGGCCTAGAATTAAATGTCGCTCGTATTTGTACCTCCGTGCTGCGCTCCTCGACGCGCGAGAGTAGGGTTGGAGTCTGTCACACCTCATTGCAGAGCGTGATCTCAACTGTAGAGCTTCTGTATGTACAAGCCGACAGAGACCGCATTCTAGAGCCAACAATTGAGTGATTACGTCGCGAAATGCGGCTAACAGTGAGTTTGCTTTCTGTCCGTCTTCTAGAATAGCTTAACTGACGCGTAGAGAAGTTCCTGGAATGGGGCCTGCTGGCGTCCCTTATACAGTCAACACCAGTATCTGCGCTGTCCCATGATGCCAGAGTTGGCAGGGTACTACAAAAGTATTCCGGACCAGCCAGTATAGAGCGCCGTGGTGACTCCGCTGGCAACTCAAGTCACCTCTACAGCACGAGATTTGATGGAGTCAGCTGGGACCAGGAGAACTGGCGCCTCGAAAGTACGACTCTTGATCAGGGCCATTTTCAGTCGCGGGGTTCTGTGGCCAATGGCTATATCGGTATCAACGTCGCCAGCGCAGGTCCTTTCTTCGAGCTTGACGTCCCAGTGGACGGCAATGTAATCAGTGGTTGGCCACTCTTCTCCAGACGGCAGACTTTTGCTACCATCAGTGGATTCTTCGATTTTCAACCTGAGACAAACGGATCTAACTTCCCCTGGCTCAATCAATATGGCGGCGAAAGCGTCATCAGTGGTATTCCACACTGGAGTGGCCTGGTACTTGACCTGGGAAACGACACTTATCTAGATGCTACTGTCGACAACGAAACTATCTTGGGTTATACTACGACTTTCGATTATAAAGCTGGACTGCTTTCGTGGTCATACACCTGGAAGCCGAAACATGCCCAGGCCTCGTTCAATGTCACATATAGACTCTTCACCCACAAGTTGTACGTCAATCAAGCTGTCGTACGCATGGAGGTGACCGCATCAGACGACACAGAGGCCACAGTTGCGAACGTGATAGATGGATATTCCGCTGTGCGCACAGACTTCGTGGAATCAGGCCAGGATGGGCCCGCGATTTACTCAGCTGTGAGGCCATGGGGGATCAATAATGTGACCGCATATGTCTATGCGGTCATGAGCGGTTCTGAAGGTGTCAATACGTCAAAACTGTCTGTTGCCAAAGATAAGCCTTATCTTCACACAAACGATTCGTCTATTGCCCAATCCGCCAATGTCAAATTCACCGCCGGCAAGACTGTTAGTATCACCAAGTTCGTTGGTGCTGCATCCTCGGATGCATTCCACGATCCCAGAAACACGGCCAAGGAAGCAGCGCTGAAGGGTCGAGCCGCTGGTTATGAAAAATCCCTCAATACACACGTCTCAGAATGGGCAAACGTTATGCCTGACGGATCTGTTGATGATTTCACCTTCCCAGAGAATGGCACCCTTCCTCAGGATGAGTATATTATCGACTCGGCCATCAGTGCTGTCACGAATCCGTACTACCTCCTACAGAACACCGTTGGCAAGAATGCGATCCGGAAAGCTTCATCCACATCCTTGAACACAGAGAGTATCTCTGTTGGAGGTCTTACTTCTGACTCATATGCCGGCCAGGTCTTCTGGGATGCGGATACGTGGATGCAGCCTGGTATTGCCGCCTCGCACCCGGAAGCCGCACAATGCATCACAAACTACCGCATTGCCAAGTACGACCAGGCGCGTGAGAATATCCATACAGCATTTACGAGTTCAAAGAATAAGACGCACTTTTCTGAGTCTGCTGCAATTTATCCCTGGACAAGTGCGCGTTTTGGGAACTGCACGGGTACCGGTCCTTGCTTCGACTACGAATACCACTTGAACGGGGATATCGGGTTAGCATTTATCAACCAGTGGGTAGCCACCGGAGACGATGATTTCTTCAAGGAAAAGCTTTTCCCGATTTATGACTCTGTGGCAACAACATTTTCGAACTTGCTTGAGCGGAACGGTACATCATGGACATTGACAAATCTCACTGACCCGGTACGTTTCGATCGTTTACTAGATAAAATTATTATCTAACACCTAGAATAGGACGAATATGCAAACCATGTCGATGCAGGGGGATACACAATGCCCCTGATTGCACAGACACTGCTCTATGCCAATGCGTTCCGTAAGCAGTTCGGCATCGAACAGAACAGCACATGGACGGACATGGCCGAGAATGTATTGCTTCTGCGCGAAAATGGAGTCACCCTGGAATATACAACGATGAATGGAACGGCTGCAATTAAACAGGCAGATGTGGTCCTGGATACTTACCCGTTGAACTACGACTCGGGCTACAGTAGCCAAGATGCCTTGAATGACCTGGATTATGTGAGTGCGCGCTGAACGTGAAAGACCCAAGGTACAGTGCTAATCTGAAGTGAAGTATGCCGGGAGTCAATCCCCTGATGGTCCGGCAATGACGTGGGCTATCTTCTCTATCGTAGCTAGTGAGGTTTCGCCGTCAGGTTGCTCGGCATATACTTACGGCCAGATCGCTTACATCCCATATGCGCGGGCACCCTTCTATCAACTTTCGGAGCAGATGGTTGATGACCCCTCTCTCAATGGCGGGACTCACCCAGCGTATCCATTCCTGACCGGCAGTGGTGGAGCTAACCAGGTCGTTCTGTTTGGCTACCTTGGTCTACGTCTCCTTCCAGACAACGTTATCCACATTGATCCGAACATGCCACCACAGGTGCCTCATGTCAAGTACCGCACCTTCTACTGGCGAGGATGGCCTATCTCTGCGAACTCCAACTACACCCACACCACCATTCAGAGAGCAACGGACGTTCCTCCGCTTGACACAGCCGATCCTAAATTCGCCAACGTCACAATCCCTGTACATGTCGGAACTGAGCGTAACGCAACTGTGTATCGACTACCAATCAACGGAACTCTCACTGTTGTCAACAGGCAGATTGCGTCTCAGAATACCGCCGCTGGGAACATTGCTCAGTGCAAGCCAGTAACCTCAACCTCTGAGTTTGAGCCTGGTCAGTTCCCCATTGCAGCTATTGACGGTGCTACGTCTACGAAGTGGCAGCCCTCTTATGCGGCCAATGTCAGCGCACTGACAGTTTCTCTAACCCAAACCGAATCCAATGCCCCTATTTCGGGATTCTCTTTCGATTGGGCACAAGCTCCACCCGTCAATGCGACTGTCATTCTCCACAACAACTCTGTGGAGGACCCTGCATCTGCATTCTCTTCCACATCAGGCTCTAGCTCAAAATCCGACTACTCCGTTGTTCTTCACCTGCACAACATCACTCTTTCAGACCCATATAACCCGAAGACTACAAATCTAGACGCGATAAATATCCCCCGCGGCAACAGCACAAACGTCACCCTTTCAGACCCCGTTCCTGTCCCACGATTTGCGACACTCCTGATTGTCGGAAACCAGGCTCTGTCTGGAGCAGAAGTCCAAGCGAAGAACGGAACTGGAGCTACTGTTGCTGAGTGGTCCATCCTCGCAGGAAACAGCACCGTCGTTGCTTCTGACCCTGATGCGGAGAAGAGGAAACTGAAGAGGAGTGCAGTACCTCTGGGACGCTATATGAGGGATCGTCGGCGTAGTTCCCCAGATCTCGATGAGCGGTTGCAGTTGATCCGATAATGTACTGGCCGGATGGTTCATGTAAATTGAATAATCAGAAATTTATAAAAAATTCATATAGTTGAGAACTTAATAGATTCTTGATGGAATCCGTAATAGAATATCCTTAGGAACGCACTGCGTAGATAGGACCACGAGTGTATAGCGTAGGCATTGGAAAAATGTCTATCACAGGTCAGGATGTGATATATGAAGTAAAACCTATCGCTAAACGCATCCAAGAAAACCTGTGCTTATTGGTAATCCTGCGTTCCTCCCATTGCAGAACCACGTTCAAAACATGCACATCCTACATCCACTAGGCAACTCGAACAACTAGAGCGAGACTGAGAATCCTTTTATTCGCAATTAGAAGTGCCAGCACTTCCCGTTTTACGGGTCACAGTCACGGAGAAATCTCTATTATAAGCAACACCACCAGCGACGACAAATTTCCCCTCGTTGACGAGTTCCATATCGAAGTTTCGAATAACCTAAAAAACGTTTCAATCAACACCACTCTAGTTCCGAATGACGGGAATTCACATACCTCAGTCACCAATTTATACAGCTCCATGATAGCAATATCCTTCCCTAAACAGATACGAGCACCCATTCCAAACACAAAGCTATTGGAATCTAGCATTGTGGGGGATTCGCTCTCCAACCATCTCTCAGGACGGAACGCCTCCGCGTCGGGCCCGTAGCTTTCTGTATCGCGGTGAACAACATAAGCATAGCTAGTCACATCCAGACCAGCGGGGATATAATAGCCATCGATCACAGTGCCCTCATTGGGCGTAACACGTCCAAGCAGGTTCGTCGCTGGAGGGTTGAGTCGTAATCCCTCTTTGATACAAGCGACGATATAGGGCAGGTGTTGGCGCACTTCTTCATATTTAGCAGGCGTGGATAGCTTTCCAGCTTTTTCGGCTGCTTCTATTTCGGCAGCCGCCCGTTTCATCTTGTCTCTATTTGATACGAGAAAACGAAACGTGGACCCGAGTCCTGTGCCTGTGGTATCGGCGCCAGCTTGGATTAATAGCGTTACGTGGGCCACTCTTTGCACGTTAGTGAGAGGTTCGCCATTCAGTCGAGCTTCAAGGCAGCTGTAGATAGTCCCGTCAGTATATCTTTGTCTGCCTTATGAAAGACCATGCTGACATGGACATACTATTGCATATAGTCCTTCTTTCCTTCATGCTCCTTCACTGCTAGTTGCTGCGTTCGACTCTCGACCTGAGTAATTGCCTGGTTGATAAGCCATCCCATCCCGCTAGAATCTGTCGTCTTTGGCAGAAATAAAGCACCGATCCCAGGTAGCTTCATGATATTGTTCTGGAAGAATTTGAATCGTCCGACGAAGCCGAAGAAGTCGAGCCCCTCTC
Source organism: Paecilomyces sp. PK2413 (assembly GCA_023624055.1). Lineage (NCBI taxonomy): Eukaryota > Fungi > Ascomycota > Eurotiomycetes > Eurotiales > Thermoascaceae > Paecilomyces > Paecilomyces sp. PK2413. The sequence continues at coordinate 1,550,003 of JAMADQ010000001.1, read as the reverse complement.
GCCAACTCTTGAGAATACCACGCTCATCGCGGTCATTTCTGATGAAGCCCCATGGTTCGCCGAAAGAGAGCATGGACATGACATCGGCTGCGAACCATCTATCGATGTTTGATTTAGTTGGTACCAGCAGTGCATTTCTACAGAAGGAGAATAACAACAAGAAGCGACTTACGCCGATCTATCACCTAATCCCACTGTTTCTTCCCTTTCGGCACATTCGGTCAATCGCTCAATGAACAGCCGTATCAAATCATCGATATTATCCTCCCAGTGATTCTTCAAATGGCCAATATTCCAATGCGAGCCGCCCAGCGCTTTTCTCAAAGCTCTATGAGTGTCACCATCCAACGTAGTGAAGAGGTGAGGAGGTCCCAATATCCCCGTTCCGTACAGGCTCGCTTTTCGTTGATTCAGTTCCGGATCGAAGTAGATTTGTTTGAGAGCGGACGATTTCGCGAAGAACAACATAGAGGGGGAGATACGGATTGGTTGATCTGTGATTTAATTTCGTCATGTCTTTTTATTAGCTTCGAGTTGGGCCCATCTTTGTACAATGCATGCGTATTGATTTGATATAGGACTTGGGATGGGCGGCCTTCACATACTTTTATATTTCTTAGCAAGAGATAGAAGCCATTGTGGTTCGATTCTCAAAACGGAGATTATCGAGAGCGGCAAGGACGACACCGCGCAGTACCAGGGACCAGGGAACTTGGCAGCAGGATGCCAGTACAGGTTGTAAAATATGTGAAAAGCAGCGCCTACCGCCGCTGCAGTTAGTATAAGAAACATAGAGACCGGGAGAGACCCGAATATTTGGTCTGATTCAAACATAGCCGCTGCTGCACTATACATAAGGAGTAGAACAACGACAGATTTGAACGCTATACGCAAATCGAGATGCTGATAGAGGGAGTCTGGGCCTCTGCCCATATATTCTGCTTGGACTGGAATATGACATGGAGAATATATGCGGCCAGAGTCTACGAATTTTAATGTGGTTACACAAAACGACATAATCCCTGACGCATTATCTGGTTCGTGGGAAGATACAGAGTGCCATCCTGGTTTTCGCAAACAATGAAGCTGTTGGGAACTAACTAGTGCGTGGGTGAACCCCGCGGCTACTGCAGAAAGGAAATATACAGGCACACCTGTTACCCTGCTGTATCCTTTGTAGCCAACGGGGAGGAGGCATGTAGAGATAGGTGATATTAGTAGGTCTATGCACGATCTAGGCCATTGCTTAATATGTCCACTCATATGGAGGAGCCTGGTCAGCACACGACGATCTCAATTCGGTAGCATCACAGCGCTAGTAGAGTTGTCATTCGTGTAAGAATTTGGACTGGGGGACTTCTGCCGACGGCGTCGTTTTCTGCAGGCGGGGTCTATCTAACCCATTCCATGCTTTTAAGACAGCAATTACCACCAAATTTGACGTATTGTTCAGTGCGAGGCCAAATACAAGAGGGATTGGCGGCTGTGTGAGACGGTTGGAATATGTAGTATTATTTTCGCTACCTAGACATTATACATGCGACTATCGATATAGGAGGGATACGGAAGTGATTACCTTCATTTCCATCCACTCGCTTATGCATCTTTATCGAGGGCAAATCGATCAAGGAATTTGAACGTGCGAAGACCATCCTTGACGTCATCAACGAAGTCAGTGCTGCTCGATTGCGCGACATAAACGCCATCTCGGGAAGAATCAATAGCTGCTGATTTGAGAGCAGCAGAACCATTTCCTAGAGCACCAACTGGTTTGCCAAAGCGGAAGCCATCGATGAGAATCTCGAGAGGTCTTCCTGCAGGGTAGAGCGTGGCCGTGGACGAGATGGTTGTTGCCCCAGTGAAGCTCTTGGGAGCGAACAGGTTCTCAGCGCCGTTAGCGACGATGATGGCATCGAAGTTGGTAGCATCGCTAGCAGAATAGGTCTGGTCAACGCCGTCCGCGAAACGCTCAGCGACAACTACAAGGTCGACGCCGTCGGAGGCCAAACCGTCCTTCAGGTCAGAGGTTTGGGAGATGGAGTCGGGCTTGTCGACCGTGGCCAAGAGACCAACCTTGAGGCCGTCAATCCTTTTGAGGGGCGTACCGAAACTACCCACGTTGGCGGTTTTGTTGTTGTGATAGTATGTTGGATCAGGCTCTGGGACGTCGACACCAATGGCTTCGGCGACTCTTTTGGCTAGGTCGTGGCTGACGCGGTTGAGCTGGATGACGACGTTTTTCCTTACAACGTCGCTCTTGACATTGGACGTTTCGAAGCGGATGGCATTGATCAGGAACTGCTGCTCCGCTGGCACAAGGGAGTTGAAGAACAGACGGGGCTGGGACCAGACGTCCGCGAAAGTATCACTGACAGTTCGAACAAGTCGACCACTAGCAGTGCGGCCGGGAGCAGTGAAGAAACCCTTTCCAGCAGTCTGATTGGCTTGCAGTGGATAGCCATTGTTGATAGTATTGGGACTGTAAGCAGCAGGATTCAGGGGAATAAAGTTTTGAGCTATACGCCATTAGAGAGAGCTTTGAATAATTGCCAGCATATGAGTTTGTGAACTTACCAGCACCATCGCGGTTGTTGTTGTGGATTGGCACACGAGGTCGGTTGATTGGGAGTTGTTCAAAATTGGGACCTCCATGGCGGTTGAGCTGCGTGTCAAGGTACGAGAAGAGACGTCCCTGCAGCAGAGGATCTTCGGTGAAATCAATACCCCGGACGATGTGACCCGGTTGGAACTACAGGTAATTAGCTCACTGGAGCAAGTAATAACGTCCTAGGCCCCTAACGTACCATGACCTGCTCAGTCTCAGCAAAATAATTCAGTGGATTGCGGTTGAGCTGCATCTTTCCAAGTTTCGTGATTGGCACATATTCCTCGGGAACAATCTTCGTAGGATCCAGGAGATCGAATCCAAAGCGCAACTCGTCATCTTCATCCATGATCTGAACACCCAACTACATAATTATCAGCTCATTACTCCAAGATATCCAGTAAATTGCGAGGAGCGTACCTCCCACTCGGGGTATCTTCCTGCTTCGATTGCTTCATAGAGGTCTTGACGGAGGTAGTCGGCATTCTTTCCTGCAGCAGCCTGCGCCTCCTCCCACACCAAGCTGGCTCTACCCTGGAGCGAAGTCCAGTGGAACTTGACGAGCTTGGTAGCCCCGGAGTCCGTAACGAAACGGAATGTGTGAATACCAAAGCCGTCGACAGTTCTGAGTGAACGGGGAATTCCATGTCCAGACATGGCCCAGAATAGGCAGTGCAGTGAGCTGGGCTGCTGGCTAAAGAAATCCCAAGCGGTATCGTGAGCAGTAGCTGCCTGCGGAATCTCGTTGGTTGGATTGGGCTTGACTGCATGGATGAGGTCGGGGAAGAGAATCGCATCCTGGATGAAGAAGATAGGAATATTATTTCCTACAATATCTGTGCGACAGTTAGATCACAAGCCACGCGGTTAGCGATAAGGTTGAACTGACCAAAGTTTCCCTCATCCGTATAGAATCTGGTAGCAAAGCCGTGCACATCACGGGCAGTGTCGGCACTTCCTCGACTTCCGGCTACAGTAGACATCCGCACGAACACAGGAGTCTCCTTTCCTTCTGCAGATAGGAAGGACGCCGCAGTGATATTTGAAAAATTGCCATATGATGTGAAAACGCCATGAGCTCCGGCTCCTCTGGCATGAACTGCACGCTCAGGCACCTAAATCATTTACTTAGTTGTTATTTAGAGAAAAAAGTTATAGACTATGCTCACACGCTCATGGTCAAAGTGTTGGATTTTCTGGCGAAACATAAAGTCCTCAAGAAGGGTGGAACCTCTTTGACCAGCCTTCAGACTAGTCTGGTCCTGGATGGGACCACCGACATCTGAGGTTATATATGCATTGCTGTCATTGAGGTAAAACTGGGACAAGAATTCCTCGGTTTCCATAGATGCACTCTCCTGGGCACGGCGGTGAATATCATGAGGGCTGTTAGCAAACGAGGCTGGAAGCTCGCCTGTCATGACAGGGCATGCTGCACGCGCGAGGCCGACAACGGCCGGCAGGAGTCCAATGGAACGCATCTTGCCAGGCTTCATAGGGTACAAAGCTGGTAAAAGAACAGGAGTCGAACCTTGAGCCTGAAGGCCTTCATGAAGATGGGGAAGGTACTTGTTTTAAACACTGGCAGCAGCGTCCCCGAGGACGGCATAAAGGCCGAACTGCTATCCGTAGGCTCGAAGTATTCATGGCTGATCCGCAGAGGACCACACGGGTGTGAACGATGGAGATAGGACCACCATAGGTTGCCGAGATCGCCTCTTGCTAAAAGCAGGAACTGCACGATCAATCATCACACCCTTAGTCGACATGGGGCAAATGGATACGCCACATGGCAGCCAAGCATCAGAGCCAATAATGCTCCCTGAGCTGGTCATACTGTATTTTCCTCTTGCGGTATCACGGAATGAACACAACCATCCCCACATGGATCCAACTAGACATCGCTTCTATTTCCTGTATGATCCATTGGGTTCTGAAATAGCGTCAGCAGAAGTCTGAAATGCAAGTAGCCATAGGTACTGGCATATGTGCCATTCCGGGCCGTGTCCGGCTCTAAGGAGAAAGCAAGAAGAATGAACAGAGTCCCATTGCGCTTGGAAACATCAAAGACGCCGAAGGCAGAACATGAATCCTAAATTCGTAGACCAAAGCAGCCAATGGCGTGTATTAGATTTACTATCACACAGGGATCCACAGCGCAGTCTGTTGAACGGAGAGCTGGTGATTATGCACAACGTCGACTAGGACGGAAACCATTAACAAGGAGATCCCATGACGCAGGTGGAAGCGATATCTTGGCAGGTGAGGTGAAAAGCCCTACCGTAATGGGTGATGTCGATGGATTCGAATCTATCATGATCATCGTGCTTAGTTAAACGATCTGTGATCCGGCGGTCGAGGCCATGGTGCTTGGTAATAATTGGAGTCTGGAGCAGCGACAGATCCTCGTCCCCGCAGCGCTTTGTTTACTGTTTCTGTCACCGAAAAGTTTTTCCGATTGCCTCAGTGTCGTCGAATTATACGGAAAGCGTAAAGGACGATGCCGGTCCCTGCTGGTGTGATCGTCAGACTCAAGACTCTTTGCTGCCGAGCCCTAGAGAACGGCACTAGCTTTGTTGCCAATACCGAGACATTGCAGGCAAGTATCATCGCGGATCTATTCCACCAAGGTCTTGGCTAGGTTCTAATCTTCGCTGGTTCGATGGCAGAACTCACGATGGAGACATTATGGACCCATGCCATCTGGGAGCTGCCTCTTGTGGACAGTATCTCACGGAGACCGCTATTAGGGTTGGTCTTCTGCCGCTGGATCCCGAGACGCTTGATTTCTATATGCAAATTCTGCCATTGGTGGACCGCTGGATTTACTTAGGTTCTTCGATACGGTTCCTGATGTCCCTCCAAGGAGTGGCTGGTCAGTTCAAAATCTCACCCGCATCGCAACAGGAGACGGATGTACGCGGATCATACCACGGCACGCGTAGAGACGACCTGATTATTATGCAGATTCCGGAGGAAAAAATCTGTGTAACAGGGATCCCCGAATTGAACCAAGGAGAACATTATCATTGCTAACAAAGAGCGAGACGGCCTACTTTCGGCACAGTGGGCTCTTCAATTTCTCCGCTTCTTCAGGAAAGCGGGATAGTCTCCGTACTCCTAACCGCCGCTAAGACAATCAGTGGTCTCGGCGTACATCACTTGTTTTTGGTCTTTATTCTCGCATCCAGAACAGCAGAGTACGGAGTAGAAGTCATGAGCTGGGTCTTCCTGGCAATGAGGCCCTAGGGTGGAGGCTGTCTTCGAATGAATGCCGAGAAATTCGAATTATTAGATCCTTCTAAGCAGAAGATAAGTTTGGAAGCAATTTCCGGCTTCAACCTACAATGTTCCTGGTCAGCAAAAAAGCACAGAATCGCGTGGAAGAGACCACCCGAGTCATATTACTCCAGGCGTGGTAATCTAGAACGATAGCTTGTCTATGCCTTTCTGTGAGTGCGAATGTGCGTCCATGAGATCATGGCATTCTTGGCTCAGCATCACACAGTGCCATTGCGCCGTTTGCAATGGCCCTTTTTGCATGATCGCAATTGAAGGAGATGATTTTCGTCTTCAAGCTCCATGAGGCATTTGAGAAACATGGCGGTCAGCATTTTCCTTGCTTTCCAGTAAGAGTTAGCATATTACAAAGGTGGACTATTATTGTGCGACGTTACAGGCATAAGGCATGTCGTGGGTGGCACATGACTCTGTCTCGAGACTGTGACTGGCTGAAGTAACTTCTTATCCCAGTATTGTTTCCTTGAGATAATGCACGATTGCTGCGCCATCGTTCTTATATTTAGTAAAACTCTGTGCACAGCAGGGTTGAATGTGTACATGGGAATCACTCTACTTAGGCGGAAGTAAATGTTCAGCTTATGGCACCTTGCTCCGATCGCACAGTAAAACAATTTCTTTCAACACCATATCATTTTTCAAAATAATGGACGACATTGATCACCTTGAACGTCTGAGTACACCAAAAGTAGGGCGAAAGAGAGTTTGGTATACATTAGGCCCTATGCTCGATCACGACTTCCGCCACCTCCGAGGTTTCTCCATTGTAGTGGATCGCAAGTAGCTAACCGATTTCCAGATGAAGTAACTTAGTTGTGTTTAACGAATACTACCTGCTTGCAGATAGACTTTTAAATCAACAGCTTTCTTATAAGCTGCTGGTACTTGTAACTTGTAAGCTTGTTTATGGACCCCCACCCCCCATGGGCAGGTCCACCACCAACTCCTCTGGCATATCAATTGACTTACTCCCCTTTTGTCCTAACCACGGGGTTTTGGTTCCCGAACCATCGGAACTATATCTGGAACTCCTATACCTGGCTCACTCTTATCTTCGAAACCGAACTTTTTATAGAGTGGAGCACCAGCCTTGCTGGCATCGATGTATGCAGGTACTCCGTCCTTATCGGCAACATCGCATCCCCACTGAACTAGCATGGAACCTGCGCCCCTTCTTCCATGTTCTGGACGCGTGGCTAGCATATCGAGATCTGTTGATCGTGTGTTGGTTAGATGGATCCCTCTTAGTAATCTCCAACTTCGCTGGTAGAGCAGTAGTAACTATACACGAGGGCATATTTCCGCACTGAATCACCAGTTGGAGAAACCAGGAGACTTACAATAATTATTCTTCCCACCTAGCAATCTCTCTCGCTCAGTTTCCAGAGTATCGAAAAACCGACTACACAACTCCGTATCGCAATCCTCATGCCATGGTGGGAACCGACGGCCTCGCTCTGCGGCCGTGGAGAAATCCCACTTGGCCCACGCGATTGGTTTTCCATCACCGGCGGCATCAATGACCTTGACATATTGCTGAAAAGGTGTATTCAACATATCGTTCCTGTGGGCATCGTTCCACCACTGGCGCACGCCCGGCGTGTCAGGGAACAGACCGTCCAAGGTCGGCCCGAACGCAGCATACCAGACGTCAACGAGTTGTTCGACATCAGAGACTGTTGCTGGTTCTAGGCGGAGTGTAGATGAAGATTTGATATTGTCCTTTGACGTATTTATGCCTGTTGGGGGACTGGCCACGCTACCAGCTTCGACAGTCATAGCTGTTCAGCAATATTGGTATCGATTGATTTATTGGGAAAACCAGAAAGGGACTGATTCGTGGTATGTTTCTGATTGGATGATAACAGGAAGTAAATGGCCTGCGAAAGCTGAACAGAAACTTTAAGGAATCCGGTAGGATATAAGTAGCCGCTATTTACTCACCGGCACAGATGCATCTTATCTTGCGTGCGGTGAGAGAGCATAAACATAAGAGATAGCTTACTATATGAATGGTCACATCGCTACTGCTTAGTGTGAGTTGCCTAGGGATTAAAAAAAGTCACCACTCAATCCCTACACAGCTCTGGACTGAAAGACACCAAGCCAATTAGATGGTACAAACAAGGACGGCACAGCTTCAATGATGAGATGTCCATGATCCTTTTAAGGCCTGAAGCTGCGGGGTACTCATCTAGGCGGGGTATCTGAGCAGTCAATTGGACATATCACAGAACCGGAGACTATCTAATGCTGCGATGCTGACTGTGCTGATTGATAACTAGTAGATTAGGGTCTAGGCAGCTCAAAAAAGACCCGAATGAGAGCATAGAAAATGAACAACCCGGCATTGAAAAGGATAATAATACCTTTTATTAATACTACGGGTATGGATATCTAAAGATGACAGATCCAATAAGATATTTCTAGGTAGCCCTCTCTCTGTCTGCCTTCAATATTCTCACTGACTTGCTTAACAAAATCAACAAGAGCCCCTCGGAAGCTTCTATACTCAACGCCCAACTCCCTGCCCATAGTATCTCCATCCAAGCGATACGTGGGAGATGATTTACGACTCTGGTAATTCGTCGTCACTCTACCTCGTGCCCATTCGAAGTTATCCTTGATTATATCCGCCGCAAGTTCATACGAATACGGCTCAGGCGATGCAGGTATATACCTACGTCCTCCTGCTTCAGGGATAAGCAGTGCCTGAACGTGCGCCTCAGCCAGATCCCGCACATCGATCCAAGCAGGCACTCGTGCAGGTGGAAGAGGATCAGCCCCAGTCGCGACAGCCCATAAAGTTGAATTCGACTCGTTGATCCCAGAGACCTTGTTAACTGGGTGTACCATCGGACCGAAAACCATGGGCGGACAGAGTGTGACGAGGTCAAATCCTGGTTTTTCTCGTTCGACAAAGTTCCATGCTTCGAGTTCCGCATACTTTTTAGAGCCGCGATAAGCTACTACAGGATCGACTCCTGGCGCAATCGCTTCTTCGTACGTGATCGGGTTCCAGTGCGAGGCTGTATAGGTGAATTCAGGACCAGGCGTCTTGGAAATGTCCACGACGGCGGCAAAGGATGAAGTAAGAACTAAGCGTGTGACTTTACTCCCTGGTTTCGATGCTGCAGAGAGGATCGACTTGACCCCATTTATCGCTGGTAGGACCAATTCTCTCTCACTGTCCGTCGTATCGTACCTTAGCGGCTGCAGAGGTGCTGTTAGAAGAACAGAATCCACGCATCCCCTAGGCTAGACGAAGAACATACACTCGCAGTGTGAATTACAGCATCAACGCCGTCGATCGCCTTATCAAAGACCCCCAGTTGTGCAATATCCCCAATCTGGACAAATTCCAACCTAGAAGCGTACTGTGGCCTGGCATCTTTCATCGCTTGTGCCTTTTCCATGGACCTTGCAGCGCCTCGGACAGAAATGCCCCGGGCTAGAAGATTATCAACTACATGAGCCCCGAGGAATCCTGTAGCCCCTGTTACAAGAACGCAGCTGTAAGTATAAGATCAGCATGTTGCGCCATACATATGAGGGCTCGTTTTACTGAAATAGACGAGATAATGGATGGGATGACTCGATTACTCACGAAGGTCTTTCTCTATTCATGTTTTCCTCTGTTGCGTCGGCAATTGTTCACCCGATGTTTTTAGATGGACTACCTCTCGTCGCGATGAATTTTCGAAAACTTCAGTAAGAGCATGCATTGACTTCAGGAATTACTTCCCCATAAAAAGAAATCACTGAATAGTGTTCAGCAAGAAATAAAGAGTAAGGCCAGCTACTCCGTCCTTTCGACGCACTCTAGCGCTGTTTCTTCCGCCCCGCATACAGAACGCTACCAGAGGAACCAGTGCTTAAGCGGGGTATGGGGAAACTGGTTCGTGGGGTCTCTTCAGAAGGCTGTGGACATACAATATAATTCATGCAGCTAGAAATCAACAAATGGGAAATGCGTATCGATTGAACGGTCTTCGCCGTCAATAGAAATTTCCCTGGATGATCAAGATTGCGATTAACTGACAATTCAAACAGTCTGATAGAGCTGTGGTAGTGAAGTTCCTTTCTATAGCCGACTTCATTAGCCGACAATCTGCGTACCAAGAAGGCACAGGTAGTAATCGGTACTAGTTCGGTTTTCCGCATAGTTGCCTGAATATCTTCTGGATTACAGAACGACTCTGGCTATCTATCCTAAATCTCAGAGACATGTTCGCAATTCATAAGAGCCCCTAGTACCGGAGAATGCACGGGCTTACGCTTATCAAGACAATGTGGTGGTTGATGTGAAAGGCCCCCAGATATCTTGATCATAGTCTTGACAACAGACACATGTCGCAGTGGATTCCACGTCAGGCCACAGAGCAAGGAATATCATTTCTCAATATTTTTTTTAAGAATAGTTTTATTTTTTCTCGTTTGTTCAAGCAGTGGAAAAATAGGTCCGCAAGAGCTAAGACTAGTGAGATATTGCATGAATGCTTTCCTCACATGAACCGAGAGAACATTCGCAGTGAGTTCATCAAGAACAATCACTGAAGAGAAAATGAAACGGGACAAGCTCCAAGTAGCCGGCTATCATGGAAATAGCGTACAAGTAAAGAGGACCACCAAAACCCGGCGTGCGGGCCACGTCATGACAGAGGCGCCAGGCGAAGCACTCTTTGAATGAACTATTTCGTGTGCCAGGTGATCAGTTTACCTCGCGGTCCGCCATGGTCATATGTAGCCATGACGGTTTTCTCATCAATAGCCATAATACCTGGCCAAACACTAGCTTCCGGTCCCACGAGTGTTGGCGAAGTCCAGTGTAGCTTTCCATGCTGCGGTGGTCCTGAGAAGACGGTCTTCGCAGCAGCCCGGCCTGGCCACTGGCAGTGTTGGACATCTTCATCCGTCTGGAATATGACTGCCAGGGAACCATCTGCGAAAGAAGCAATCTGTGGAGAGCCTGCGTTGCGTCCGCGAGGAGGGATATAGACTGGTTGACGACGCTGCCAACTGACCCCATCATCATACGAGATAACAGCCTCAATGCAGAACGTCCCGTATCGCGTAGTCTCAAAGACCATGACGAGAGCATCCTGTCCGTTATCTCTGGTTTCGGCGATACCAGTCATTCCATCACGGAGCCTTTCATCAGCACCCGCTACAACGACAGGCTTCGACCAAGTCTTGCCATGGTCGTGGGATACCACGAGCATAGTGTCCTGGTCTTCAGGAGCGAACTCTTGAGAGAACGTCATCTGTATTTCGCCCCTGCGCCCAAGTCGCATGAATGGCTCCCAGAGCCCGAAGGGGGCTCCCTTCTCAGCCGCTTGGCTGAGATAGGACCAGCTCTTACCACCATCGGTAGACTGGCAGACGGTAATGCGAAAATGCGTAGGGCCATTAGGGCCTAGGTCGTGGTTGCGAAAGGCGGCCAGCACCTTGTTGGGCGCGACCTCGAGCAGGTACAGATTGTCGACGTCGCCATGCCCGCGCGTCACTTCACCCCAGGTGAAGAAACGATGGCCACCGTCTGTGCTCTTGGAGACTTGTAGCACGCGCTGGGGCCCTTCGCGCCGTGTCGTCGCAGACAAGATCGAGCCGTCCGAAAGCCGAGCCAGACGTGGATAGGTTCCATTATTGGGGAACTCTGAGAGGATGCGCTCATCTAGATGGACGTCCGCCCTGCCAGGCAGATCTCCAACAGGCCCCGCTTGCTCCGTCTTCGGTTCGTCCAGACCGAAGGTCTTGAGGATCTTCTGACCAAGATGTCCGGGCATGGTCTCGTGGCTGATATGCAGGTGCAGAACGGGAGTCGTCGTACTCGAGGTAGTGGTTGAATCCAAGAGGGACAGGGGATCGGACAGGCTCCAGTAGGAGTCTGCCCCAGATGACGTTTCGCATGGCACTGCTGGCCCTAGAGGGCTCGCGTTGACCGGACATGACAATCCGCCAAATAGAGCGTTTTGTCTGGAGTATCCGATGCCCCACGGCGGATCCCGCCACAGGGACATGTTTGCGGAGTCGAGACGATGGTTCAGGCACTTGGCGGCGGTAGTGGCGTTCGCTTGCTCGTGTGAATCACGATCGATCCGGCGAGATGAGGTGGAAGAACACGCCCGTCATTTTGGAGGTCTCCTGTGGTTGCTGGACAGGGCAATAAATGGCCGATGTGCTTTGGAATGAATTGATCAATGCGCTCACCTGAGACTTTTCAACAAAGGAAGTCCCTGGCCAGGGTGTGACACGATCACGTGCGTCTACTGTAACTGCCTCGAAGAGAGTCTCGAGAGAAAACAACAGCTCGAAGTTCTCTCTGTGCGACGGCAGACAGATCCAGCTAAATCCTGCGCAGACGCCGATGTAACTGTTGACGTGCTTCTTCTCAGTCCACTGGATGACATCACATACTATCCATCGGATGAACGGATGAGTTCCCCGCCAGTTCTTGTTTCTTATCGCCTTCACACGACGCGCCACTGTTGGCGATAGAGACTATCTTACCTAGCGAAGTGTGCTGATCCCGAAGACAGGGCGCATATGCAGCCATCAGGTCGTACCTGAAGATAGTGTCGATACTACTTTATATATTCAGCCCTACGTCGATCATTGGACAGACTAAAAATTCCCTAGGGATAGGTAATAAATGACGTGTCCCAAACTGGTTTGTCTATACATATGTATCATATCTATGTCTATCCTGACATAGAAACAGGGTCGTGACTGTACATCGCTCATATTAACGTGAAACAAAAGGAAGAACCCTCCACGCGAAACCACACATCTATGATATCAACTGAACGAAATCCGTTCGAGGATTATCCCTTAGAGGGAGCGAACTACGCTTTCTCCGCTTTCTCCTTAAGGACGGCCTCTGTGGTCTCGACCAGGATGTCGAAAGCCCGTCGGAGATGCTTCTCCTCAACAGTCGTACTGGCACCGACAACGCGAATCACGTAGATTCCTGCAATGACACTAGACGTTATAAATATTTCACCGGCTGCATTGATCTTCTCGTAGACTTCTTTTGTCAGGTCGCGAGAGACCTCGTCTGGCTGAGCAACGGTGTGGGCTGTGCCATTCGCTGTCACTGCCTTCGGGTTGCGGACGCGCAGCACAGTGAGCGCGAAGGCAGGCTTGGTTACGATCTCGAACAGATCAGACCGGCTGCGGACCAGGTCTGTAAACACCTCCCCGATGGAAACACATTTCCTGATGTGATTCTTCAGTCCAACTAGTCCGTAGCTGCGCATGACGAACCAAATCTTCAATGCGCGGAATCGCCGACCCAGGGAGATCTGCCAGTTACGGTAGTCAATAACCGTTCCCATCTCCGAGTAAGGATTGCGCAGGTAGGCCGGCGTGATATCCAGGGAGGTCGTAAGATCCAAGCGGTTGCGGACGAAGCAGCATCTGGAGACAGTTAGTTTCCATACTTTCATAACAGATGTGGATATCGTCCGGACTCACCCTGCATCGAAGTTGACCAAGAGCCATTTGTGCATGTTCATTTCGAAACTGTCGATTCCTTCCGCCCAGTCTTTTGCGATGTGCTGATACTCATCGGCAACCAAAGCTGCTCCCGCATAGGCAGCGTCGATATGCACCCATATTCTCTGCCACGATTCTTTCTCCTTAAGAACAGCCTTCACCTCAGCAAATCGGTCTACTGCGCAGGTGCTCGTAGTTCCCATGGTCATAGTCATATAATACGGTTCCAGTCCATCCTTCTCGCACTGTTCCAGAACTGCTCGCAGGGCATCTCCCGTCATCTCCATGTTGTCTTCCAGGCGAGTAGGAATGCTACGATATCGGGTGCCTGCAATCAAGGCTCCCTTGGCCGTGCTGCTGTGGACCTGCTCACTACCCAGGGCGACAAGTCGAGGTCGGAGATCCATCGTGCGGTCTTCATATTCTTTCGTTCCCTCCTTGAGACCCTCAGCCAGTGCCCTTTCCCGGACACGTCTCTCACGAGCAGCCACCATCATCGTGGCGATAGATTCACTGGCGCTTCCCTGAATGACTCCACCACCGCCGTTCGGGGAGGTACTGAGGAAGCACTCTGGCAGACCCAGTGCCTTGGCGACCCAGTCCATCACAATGGTCTCCAGCTCTGTGCATGCCGGGGAGCAGAGCCAGTTGAACGCTGGGGCATTGAACGCAGCAGAGTACATCTCACCCAGAATGCTGGGATACGTGACACCAGCGGGAAAGAAGGCCATGAAGTTGGGGGATTGCCAGTGTGTCAGACCGGGCTTGATCTTGGAGTCGACATCTTCTTGGATCTGCGACCATTCTTCCGGCTCTGTCGGAGGGTTTTCTGGGATCAAAGGACGTAGATATCCTGGCTGGACAGTGGACAGAACAGGTTTCGAGGGCACAGTGTCGAAATGGTCGATAACTACGATATTTATGTTGCTTAGCTATTATTCACTCATTCAAAGCATTGCGCGATATTATCGCATGAATCACCTCCTAATATCTCGCTGGCAACAAGAAATATACTTACTGTCATCAATGGCCGCATGCGCAGCGGCTTTGAACTGTTCACGGTCCATCTCGCTGATTATCGCTGACGCGGGGAACCTATGGGTTGCGGGTAGAAATCGGACTCTGATTTTTCGTCTCACTTTTTACCCAGTCTCACAGCCGACTGTCAGCATCAACAGTCTTCAGCAAATGTGCGACTGAAATAAAATGAGTGAAGACCTGAAGGATCAGAGTCCATTAATATAATTAAGAACGCCAGCGTCTTCCAGGTCCATCCAGACTGCCTCTCGTATGGCGGTAGTTTCGCCATATCCAGTCTAGCCTGGTGCAGATAATTCCGCACTGGATCCGCCAAATCGACGGTTTTTTCCAACCAGTAACTATCACTCGGGAGTCAAATGTATATCAGCGAACCATTCTGCGTTGTGCAAACTGTCAATGCTGTCTAGCGCGAATCGGCAGGATTCCGCTGCCAAGGCTTGTCAGGCACAGGGCGTATTTGCTTTCCATCGGCCTTTCTTCGCCAACAATAATAGACTCGGATTAGCCGCTTCGGGGATAAACCGGGAGAACATGATTTTTGCCGTCAAATGAACCTGCTCTACAGAATTTATTAGGCAATAATCATCTGAAGCAGCCATATGAAGATGTATTGTCAAGCAATCTAGAAAATACCACCGAGAGCATTCGCATGCACTGTTCCATATCCCAGGGGTCCGCCAAATTGCTCTCTGTAAGTCTCGTAAGCAGAAAGTCTATATTACTAAAGATAATGAGACTTCTGAATCATGTTTATTGGGGTAGATCTCAGGATGTAGGGCGATTGGCTGATTACCATGCTCTCTCACACTCTTCCTCACATAAGCTTCCCCGCTCGGGATGGACAATCTGATCATGGAGGCCTCCCAATATCTACGTGTTGGGGATACTCCAGTACCTCCGTAGGAAAGTGAACAGAAACTCATATTTAATTTACATTCATTCCTGTGTATTCACTTATTAAAATTTTGAGACGAATCCAATATGCCGCACGCAACAGCAAAAGTAGGCGATACCGTCATCGCCGACACGGACACATGGGAGACGGTCGAGGGCAACGTCTACGTAAGATCAACATTTGAAAATTCTCTAGCGATATTATTGTCCATTTCGTCGACTAGTCTTAACATAATATGACATAACCACAATTTTTGCATCCTCGCGCTGATATAGGGAGAGACAGTTCCCCCCATCGTCGATCAATAAATCTTTCTTCTCAAAGACTGACACTTCCACTTACTGTCCGTGGAAGGGAGATGCGTCTTATTACACCGTGACAGTCGCAGGTAAGTATCTTCAACTAAGTATGGATACTGGCATACCTGATGATTATTAACGCCAAATAACAGATAAGGTGCTTCCCAACGCTGCGTGGTATTATCCACAGCCGATGGATGCTGCGAAGAACATTAAAGATCACGTTGCCTTTTGTACGTGATCGCCTACCACTGGTTTCGTTGTTACGATCGCTTTTAGTTGGGCTGATGTATGTGTACAGATAAGAACAAGGTCGACGTCAGCATCGAGTGACATTTTTCTTCTGGATCGAGGGGCCGGGTGGAACGCTCCATCAATTCTTCATTTGGGACACTTACATTTTTCGTTCAGTGAACAGGTTAAAAAAAGAAAGCTACCAGAAAAATATATAACTAGAACAGTTATCATTTCCCGTTTATGGACTATGGATATGATTGCTGTGTTCGTAGTGTACCGGTGTGCTCCCAGTCACAAGTCCATGAACCTGACGAGAATTACCATAGTCATGGTGGCCTGGGGTCCGCTCAAGAGTCATAATTACAAGTATAAGATAAATTGTTATTTTGCGTCGTATCTTTTCTGCTAAAGCTTAATTGAAAGTTAAGAATTGTTTGCCATGGCTCAGAAGAGATGCCTATATGTTGTAAGAATGACCAGTGCATTTTCCGTTTTGTAATGTAGAGCTATAAGTATCTATCATAGCTCACATGCCAGTCACCTGTAGTATTTCCCACACTTGCATATTGCACCAAATTACCCATGGGATGGAACGAACCCACGGACTGCATTATCTGCAGTCTGTCAATCGGCTATTGGAAAAGCTACCAGCCGTGGCATTCGGAGTTCAGAGCACGTAAGCACAAAGCCAAAGTATTACGCTCTACATCTATTCGCTGATAACGATTTCATTTAGTATATCGTGGACAATACGGTGTGGGCTTAACTGGGATTGGTTTCAATTTGCATACGAGAGAATACAGAGTCCCCAAAGATGAAAGAGAACGATGGGACACCGTGGGTGATGACTCCATGCTTCTCGAGAATCCCCCATTCCGTATCTGGGATGTATATTTCTTCCACAAAAGATGCTGGAACAATCTAATGAAGCATATTGATGGAGAGGAATTTGATCTGAATAGCTTATATGAGGCTCTTGAGTCTTTTCCACATCCGAAACGTTGCTAAGC
Organism: Paecilomyces sp. PK2413; assembly: GCA_023624055.1. NCBI lineage: Eukaryota > Fungi > Ascomycota > Eurotiomycetes > Eurotiales > Thermoascaceae > Paecilomyces > Paecilomyces sp. PK2413. The sequence goes on along the minus strand of JAMADQ010000001.1, from coordinate 1,533,119 downwards.
CTTTTCCATTGTGTTTACGCCTTTTTACGTACTGACTTCGGTTTAGATCCATGGGATTTCGAGTGGGATGATGATGATGATGATGATGGAAGCGAGACTGGTTATGATGTCTTCATTGTTCCCACGCTGGAACAACTCATGCAGTCACCACGAATGTGCCCTGTCTCGACAAGGGAGATCCAAAGGAAGCTAGCGACTCTCCCGAAAATTCCAACAGATCCATTTAGTTCCCTTCCAGTTGAGATTCTCGAAGCTATTGCCGTCTATCTTCCTACTTCGGACGTTCTGAGACTGCGCCTTACTACAAGAGCAATGACACCAATCTTCACGAGCAAAGTATTCTGGAAGTCACGATTCTCGATCAATGGTGAGCGCGGATTCCTTCGCCCTGTCATAAACCAAGAAATTGAAGGGAACAATGCCAAAGAAATTGACTGGCGACACCTTTATCACTGCACTTGTAAGTTAAAGTGCAGTCAAGAGTTCGAGTACCAGATTCGGATCTGGGAATCTTTGAGGTGGCTCAGAGACGCAACACTTGCCAGGTACTCGGGTAAACACAGACAAAAAGACAGTGCTGGCTTTCTTCAATGTGGTCTGCCACTAGACTTTCGCGGTCGGGCGCTACAAGGCTATCATAATACCTTCTATCCCAACACACGTAGAGAATCCGTTCGTCTAGATCGGTCTCTTGAGGGAATAACCGTTTCAGTTCGCCACATTGATGGAACGGTTAACATCACAGGAATCGAGTTTGTCTTTGGCGATATGCCTAATGCTCTTATCGGATATAAGACCCCTGGAGCCGTAACAATAGACAGTGACGCAATAGACTCTGTCAGCACAAGCATGTATAAATATCCGGGAATAAGATTCACGACAGAAATTTCGTCCCTGAGAGGATTTTCGACAGAAAGTACACCTGGCGGTGTCCATATATTGACGATTTTTGAAGAAGATCTTGAATACTGTGTTGGCGAAAGCGCAATGAACACGAACACGGACCATTATGAATGTGACCTCCGCCTCGATGAGGTTATGGAAGTGATAGGTACCTTTGATGTGAGTTCCGGATCGTCGTTATGAACAATTGGACTTCATTCTAATCGCTCATAACCAGCATTGTAAGATGTTAGATATTGGAGTCCGGGGCCGAGGGAGGAGAGAAGACAGAGATGGCAGATGGGACAAAATCGTCCAAGGATTACGTCGCAGAAACTGAGAGCTTTACCGGTTTCCTCAGCACCAAATTATTGCGGTATTCTTCCATAGCTATATAGCGAGCTCCGATCTGAGATTTCATTTGAGATTTCTGACACTAGACAGCGTCAAGCTTCCTATACAACATCTATATACATGGACGTATGTGTCTATTGTAATACTCCACACACTCCACAAAGAAAGTGTGCGTTAGGCGATCACAATTAGTTGCTGCGTATATGGCTTTCATAATCTAGTTCCTAGGAGGAAAAGAATTCTTGAAGTTTATTTTTAAGATAACACCAATTAGTTGTTTGAATATGCTCTTTGAACTGAATATGTTATCTACCAACTAACTACTAGAAAGTCGCATTTGTAATGTGTTACACATACTAACTAAGAGTCAATGCTTTTTCTCGTGATATTAAAATTACGCTTATAGTAGTAAACGGCCTTTTCCTTGAAAAGTACAGCTGATTCTAGAAATGCACAGAGGTTCGAAATCAAATACGGCACGAATATTTACATGTCTAATAACAGTGTGTATCCACTTTTCGCTTATACAAAGACAGGGAAAGCCCCAGATGTAGATTGCCTGGTCATATATTCTGTCTCTCTATTGAAATAATGAGTTACTAATAGCGCTCACCTCTGGACAGAATTTCTATAACGACATAGATTAAACGTATCTCGCACTCCCTCTCGTGTATATACAACAGGCTAACACACTATGTACATATATACATGAGCAGATACTATGTACAGAAGGGAAACTGACAGACGATATCAAGTAAACAGTGATTTCTGGAAACATGGCAACCATTCTTTCAAAGCATTCATGAATAATGTTCGAGATGTATTGCCGGCAGAGAAGTCTGTGCGGAAGTCGAAGCAGTGCTCTGCATTTGGCATGATATACCCGAAAACCTCGTCCTCGCCAGTCTGAACACCACAGCTGGGGATCTCCGTCGTGAAATTGACATTGGCCGGGGCGAATGTTTCTGTTGATAGCGTCGAGAGAGGCCTCCATGGGTCATACTGTCCGCCGCTGAAATAAACATTGGATGGTCGCATGGTCCAACCTCCCGTTTCTGCGTTTACTTCAGCGGTTCGAGGCTGGGCTGGTAGCAAACCGCTACTCAAGCCATTTGGGAACTGTCGATAACACACTTGCTGGGCATATTGGTTCGATTGATATTTGGATACGAGCGAGTGCGTCCCAACATTGTCGCTCTGGTAAAACCCCCATTGGCTACAGTACTGCCAAATCCAACTGATAGTGTCAGGGTCAGTGGATGGGTGACCAAGCACACATGAGGCGCCTGAAGTTTTGCAGTTGGTTCCAAAATAACTGTTCATCAAAGGAGCCATCATAGGCCATGAAGCAAGTCGCTTTGCCGCGGCTTGGCCATTGTTTGTGGTCGCGGACACACCGTTCGTGTTGTTCCCGTTCTTTGACTCTAAATAATCGCATAGAGTGCCGAGAGACGAGGAGCCACCTCCCATGCCATAGCTTTGGAATAAACCGTACATAGAGGTTAGAGCAGCTGTAAAGTCACCATTGGTATTGTTTTCTGATCCGGATCCCAGGAAAAGGCGCTTGATACTGGCAGCAGTCTGGTTATTTTCTAATTGGTCGTCGATATACGCGACTGCAGCATGGAGATCTTGGGCGCATTTTTGATATCCGTAACCGACCATTCCACGATAGACTTGATCCCAATAGGCACTCAAATCAACACGCGCCTCTACCGGGGCAGATGAAGAGAACGCAGCGAAAAAGGTATCCGGATATTCATTACGGGAGAACGCTGAGCGCATCCCAGAATAGGACCCACCGACCATAACCCATGGCGTTGATTTCGGTGTAAGATCTTGGTTAGGGAAAGCTTTCCGACTGAAGTTGCTAGCGAAATATGGCAAATCAGCCAGTGCCTGCTCGTTGGTCAGGTATTTGAAATCTTCAATTGGTGTATCAGGACCAATATTGAAAGGTCGCGAATCGCCGTAGTAACTACACCATGTGAATCAGCAACGCGGCCAGTAACATAGGAAGAACGAAGAAGAGATCTCTTACCGATGCTCCCATACTATACCAATGGCGTTAAATTCTTTCAGGAACTGCTGGAAGAATTGAGTCCCATTGCTCAAGTAAGCCTGGGCTGACGATTCTGCGTTGGATTCGCCATTATCAAATACAAAGACTGGCCCCCCTGGTTTGTAGTATGCATCGGTAACCCAGTATCGGTTCTGGTAGGTACCGATTAAAGGATTGTTGTGGTCGATCGGGAGCTATCAAAAAAATTCAGAAAATAAAATTGATTAGCAGGGTTCGAGGAACTTACGGTAGCATATTCTGCTGGAATGTTTTCCTCGGCCGTGTTGGCAACTATTGTGCGAAATTGCTCATGGTGAAAGAGAACGCTATCCGCATCCAAGCCCAGTGTCGCCGCGAGCTGAAGATCTCGAAGTGTGGGCGACATCAACACACCCATACTTGAAGAAATTCCAATGAGGGTGGCCAGAGCTATCGCTGCGAGGATTGATCGGAAGGACCCCATTGCGCTGGTGAAACTTTGCTTCTTGAATTCGTTCAGAGAGGCTCAGAGAACATCGTACTTAATGGCTCAGGCAATTGCCACCTTTTAAATCCTTTGCTGTTTAAGAACGTTTTCTATTATAAGACGGATGCGTCCATTGAGGATCTTTAATCTCCGAGTTTGTTCTGGCCAGACCAAATAAACAAGCAGTGCCATTGCGTGGGATGAATGCATTGTTTGCGCTTGTTATTGACTGCATCTGGAAAAGTTAAAGAAGCATGAATATGTATAATGTGGAGTTCCAGGACCACAAGGCCAGGTACCCGTGCAGTACTATTCCGAAGATAACATCCCTGGCAAAGATATTGTGCTGATCTTCAACGCATTGGGTTTCGCTCCGCACTCTTTCGGAAGAATGTACATAGATAACAACAGACGTGGAGAATCCGAGGTACCGATCGTGGGTCAAATATTCCGAATATATGGTAAACAATTAGTACTCCGTATATCTTTTCATATAGTTATTTTTGATCCACTCGCATGCGGATTGATCGTGGGGAGCTGTGTAGAGCTTCTATCGCTGAAGGATAGATATTTTATGATCCTACAGCGGCGACCATACGGAACAGGTACGATATCGCAACGTCCTTGTACGAGCCAATTGAAATTCTCCTCACTTGTCGATCCGTCCAAGCTTCCGATTGCAGTGCCATGGTCAGGTTACGCGGCTGATCAGCACAACCAATACGTCCAACTTTATCGTCTTACCAAGATAGCCACGCAATCTAAAATTACAAGATTGAAAATAATAATTTTCTAGCGCTGCACAGAATGTTTCTGGAACTGAACTGCCTGGCCCCATTCTTCAATGCGTTTGCGTCTATCATATGTGGCGTTTCCGGAAGCCCAATCACCGTTCTGGTGGTCTTCCGAAGCTCTCACAGAAGTTATTCTGCAGATTGGATCAGCAACTCCCTCCCCATCTGAATTGTTTGTTTCCCAGCGCAACAAACCGTCGTTCTTTCGCGATTTCTTTATGCGACAAGGCTTTAGAAGGTATTCGATCAAGGGTTCATGGGTGGAGGAAGGCGTTTATTTTGTTCATCGAGATAATTAATGCTTTCAGTGTCCGGAAACGGAACATTGTCAACATACCACGTGACGTCACCGTTTTTGGGCATCGGACCAGACTTCCCATGGCGATCTTAGAAATCAAAATAATATCAAAACGAGGGTAGAATAGTTGTCTATCGACTATTTGTCGTCCGAAGGCGGCCGATGGGATATGGGCGATGATTACCTATTGTGGAAATATATATTGTAGTTGCTTGTAGCATGAACTAAACGTCGGACCAAATTAAGCGCAACAACAAAGCTAGAAAAAAGCATAGAAAAGTTATTATCGATCCAATAGAATTCAAATTCCGTGCATAAAATCCCCCTCCGGCCTGGACCACCTCTGAACAATTTTTCCGTCAACCTCGCTACAATATACCCATTGTCAAATTTCCTGGGTATCCAAACTATGAGTAACTGGAGAATAGAGTCATGTGTTATGAAGAGTCCTAAAACACTGATCTAATTAGGAAATTGGTTCAGACCGTCGCTGATGGAAGGTAACTACGTTTTGAAGCCTAGAACATCCAGTGAGACACCGGCTCGAATCCGCGGCGCTGAAACGTTACATCGGGAAGTTAGTAACTCGACCTCGCCCTGCTCAAGACAACTCCAGAAGTGGACAGATCACAGAAAATGTAAATTATTCAGGGTCCAGCAGCGGCATTTATTGGCGCAAATACTATATTGCGATCAATATGAACAAAGGGGCGTTCTTCGCAAATGCAATATGACAATGCTTGATGCAAAATAAGCTTATGAGATAGGTACTGTAACATCCTGGCTGAGGTGATCTTCAGGTCTAGGTCACTTTAAACTTGCAAGCAGGTATTCTATTCCTCATGAAGGAATATTATCAGGATTACTCCTCAGGATCTGAGTATAAAGTGGACATGATTGTCCACCCTGATTGAAACAACTATATTTGAAGTCGTTCTACAGTTGCTCAGTGTGTTCCCATTCGTTTCTATTTCTTCGCAACCAGCATACAAGGGGTATTACTAGAACGTCATGTCTTCCAACGTAATAGCCACTCTCCTCTTCTCGGCAGCTGTCGTTGCTCTAAACCCTAGCTGTGCCCCGGGCGGGAATTTCGATCTCAGCAAATGGGACCTCCAACTTCCCATAGGTAGCGCTGGCAGTCCTACCACCATATCTAGTTCGTCTCTGCAGGGCTGCAATGGCTATCAGGACCCTGGCCATCAGTACTTCTTCACGGAAAGCGGTGATGGTGCACTAGTCATGAAGGTGCCTGGATCACCCTCATCATCAGGCTGTGTTACCACACCCAACAGCCAACATTGTCGGACCGAACTGCGTGAGATTAGCCCATCCAGTTGGGATCCGAACGCAGCAACGAATCGGCTCAGCGCGACACTTCAGGTTACCCAGGCCGACGACAGCAGTCATGGTACAGTGATCGGACAGATCCATATTGACGATAGTGTCTCGAGCAAGCCTGTCTGTGAGCTGTTTTACAATAGCAACGGCGACATCTCCATTGGTGTTGAACAGACACGTAGTGGTGGAAATGAGGTTGTTACCTATGTCGACAATGTTCCGGTAGACACGACTTTTTCATATGAGATCCAGTACGAGTCAAACGTGCTCAGCGTCAGCATCAATGGCGGCGCGGCCAAGACTTTCAGTACTTACAGCCTGGATGCGCCCGCGAGCTACTTCAAGGTGGGGAACTATAATCAAGGAGACAGCCCGTCGGATGTACACTTTCTCGCGATTTCAACCCAGCACTAGGGAGGATCGAGATTCCCCTGAATATCTTGGAGCGAGCATTCTGTTTTATTCTATGGTATAATGGACATATATTTTATGGCGATCTGCATCGTTTTTGTACATAGTTGGAAATAGTAAAGCGAAATATATGGTCATGAATATTGGCGTTTCCTTCTGGATGATTCTGCAGGCCACTTCGATTGGGGCCGGTTCTATTTATGGATCGTGCACTCCGCGTTCCAGACCACTAACATCCAACCACGACTGACATTCGACCAAGGGACTTAAGAGAAATGATTATATTACCATACTCTGTACTGTTTGTTGCATTGACAGGCTCTTCCTTGAGACTGAACACCCACAGATAAGAATAATAGGACAAGCAAAAGTGTCATCCAAGAACTTGATGGTGTCTGAGGAATGCCATGTCAATACATATGGTAGGAGCGGTGTGAATCTCTGCCACGCTCAACTCTACTCAGCCCAGTCGAAGACTCGGATCTCATGACAAGGTATCTCGCTGCCAATAATAGAGCCTTCGGGCTAACTGGAATGATACTAGATGTTTTATCCTAGCACTGCGAGTGGGACCACGCTTTATGTGTTTCAGAGTAAAGTACTGGATCGTTCGGTAGCCAGCCTCCCGGGGAGGCTGGCTATCGCGTGGATACGGCCAGAAATAAACATAAAAGGGCAATCCCAATAGAAGCCTTTAACTGTAAAGTAGCATTCACTTTGTTTACGGTCAGTGAGTACCATAGACAGGCTGTCTACCACAATAGAGTCTATCGCATCATCTACTCTACCATCTCTATCCTACGTTTGTCGATCCATACATCTGCCGACTGCTATATCAAACTCTTTACGGTATACTCCTTAACAGGAACATCAGGATGTCCACAGCAGCAACAACCTCTGCGGCTAGCACCACCACCGCCTCCGCTGGCGCATGCGGTGCCAAACTCTACGAGATCCCTATCACGGATGCTGCATGCGCCGTTCCTTCGAAGGGAAATTACTCCGATGTGATGAAGGAATGTTGCAAAGTGGCCTCTGTGCACTCCTACGACAATAACTGTGGCCTGTACTGTCTCGCACAGGAGCAGTCTGTTGGAGATCTCTCTTCGTGCCTGACCAGCCACGGGGTCAAATACGGCGATGCGTTTTGCAACACAAACTCCTCTGCAACGGCTACGGCGAAGGCATCTTCAAGCGAAGCTACTTCATCGGCAACGAAAACGGGAAGCTCTGCGTCGTCGACATCGTCTCACAATGCTGCTGCGGTGGTGCTACCTCCACAGACGATTTCGAAGTCTGGACTGGGGCTTTTGGCAATATTGTTCTGCTCAACGGTGATGGGGGCCCTGCTCTAAGAATGCTCTTGCATGTCATGAGAATCAATCGATTCTGTCTGTAATTTGTTCCAAAGAGTTTGCTCTCTCAAGGTTGCAGTCACGGTCCTATGCCACGTTTTGCTGGAACATTATCAGAGTATTTGGCATGGGGAGGAAGCTTGTTAATTATTACTGCTGTCTGGTATAATATATTAATACAAGAGTAATTATGATGGTTATCCCGCTGATATGAACTCACATTAAGTAGACTAAGAAAGTGCGTTGTACATGGAAGACAAGACTAACCACCGCACAACGATATTGCACATTCATTCGTGAATTATGCATATATCTTGCAAGCGTGTTCGATGTAGGTTTCACATGGATAACGTGGATATAATCACATGCGGTCTACTATTGCCAAACGCAGTACCACCATTCTTTTTCCATAATTACTCGAAAAGATACACATCGCAGATCAGGGCCTAACCCACTGAGTGACTTTTGGAGCAGATCCAGTTTTACGGAGTAACTGACGAGGCCGACTGTCGATCCGGGGTAAGATGATCCACGTCAAAAGCAAAGATGGAGACACGTTTAGGTAAAGATACCCCGTATAGGTCACATGGGTTTGACTGTGATAAGAGAGAAATCACTAATCAGTTATACGAGTTTCAAAATCGTTGATGTGGGGGAGCCGGAGGCGGAACAGAAACGGAGCACTAAAGTTATGCCGAGTCCGTACAAGGCTTGGAATATTCACATGGTGTGTCGTGTATCGTGAGTTTACCTAGGCTAATGAAACAACTAATCCAGGCTAAATCCACGCCACTAATGATCTCCGGCCCTTTCTCCACGCTTTCTAATCGAATATATGGCACTGGCGCTCCCCACAATGTGAGGTCACCGAGTACACTTGGGCTATTAATTCTCCCAGAAATGACCTGAAAGCATCCATATACAAAATTTATTGAATAGCCAATAATCATGTTGGGACCAGCGGTACTGGTTATTGCGCTTGCATTCTACGCTACGTTTTCTGTTATCCGGTCTATCCAACATTTCTTTAGACACCGCAAGAATGCAAAGGCTCTGCACTGCCAACCTGCACCCCAGGGGAGGCCCGGTTTCTTCGGTATCCCTGCTTTCTTGAAAGTGGCCCGGGCTGTCCGGGAGAAGAGATTGGTCGAATTCTTCACTGAACAGTATGGAGTATATGGGAATACGTTTGAGCAAAAAGTCCTCGGACGATATGTTGTCACGACCATCGACCCGGAGAATATTAAGGCACTACTAGCTACACAATTTAGTGATTTCCGCTTGGGAAATAGACATAGGGAGTTTTACCCGCTTCTGGGAGATGGTATCTTTACGTTGGATGGTGGAGGATGGTCGCACGCGCGAGCATTACTGAGACCACAATTCACGAAGGACCAGGTGCGTCTAATTGACAGAATCGCCCCTGAATAGACATCCCCGAGAAGGCCTGGGCTAATCGCTTTTGTTAGGTCGCTGATCTGGCAATGATGGATGGACATATCATGAAGATGATCGACATAATTCCCAAGGATGGCTCCGTGTTCGACATTCAGAAGCTTTTTTTCCTCCTAACGATGGACTCTGCGACCCATTTCCTCTTTGGTGAATCTGTCGGGTCCCTGTCTCCCGCTTCATCTAGCCCTGGGGTATTGGAAAAATCTACAGGTGGCGCACAAGGGTTTGCTGATGCGTTTAACCTGGCACAAGAGTACCTCGCCGCTAGATCACGAGCACAAGGCTTCTACTGGATGATTAACCCCCGAGAATTTCATGAGGCAACAAGAAAAGTGCATAACCTTGTCGACCATTATGTTCGGTTGGCTCTCCAATCTAGAAACAAGCCGGCAAAGCCCGATGACCGGTATATCTTCTTGCAGGCTCTAGCAGCAGATTCGCAAAATCCGAAGGTGCTCAGAGATAACCTGCTCAATATACTCCTTGCAGGACGCGACACTACGGCCAGTCTACTTAGCTCTGCGTTCTTCCTCTTTGCCCGCCACCCGCATGTCTGGCACAGGCTTCGACGAGATGTCATTCGCGAGTTTGGCGATTGCAATAACAAAGTTTCCGATATCACACATGCGAAGCTGAAGGATCTGTCTTACCTTCGCCATGTTCTTAATGAGGGTAAGTCTGATGTCGAGAAGAAGCTATATCTCATCGTGGGATTGATATATTCTGTCCTCTATAATTACAATCGTACACATTACGGTTTCATCGCATTTGCTAATTCACTATCCCAGTCCTCCGCTTGTACCCTCCGGTGCCGATCAACTTCCGTGTTTCTGCTACTGATACATCCCTACCTGTCGGTGGTGGTCCGGATGGAAAGTCTCCTATCTACATCAGGAAGGACTCGACAGTCGCATACGTGGTGTACGCCATGCACCGACGAAAGGATCTATGGGGTCCTGATGCGGAATCGTTCCGACCAGAACGATGGGAAGAAAATGGAAAGCACGGTTGGGAGTATCTTCCTTTTAACGGTGGACCAAGGATTTGTCTGGGCCGTAAGTGCCGCCGTCTCTTCCTGCTTTACCCCTGCTTCAACGTATCGAGGGTCTAACAAATAACTAGAACAATATGCCCTCACCGAAGCAAGCTACACTATCGTCAAACTCATGCAGCACTTCGACACGGTGGAGAATGCTGACCCGGACCTCGAAAAACCGGTCTTGGTCTCCAGTCTCACCATGTCTCATGATAGAGGCGTCAACATCAGGTTGTATAACTCCGGAAAGAGCTCTTTTTAAATTTGAGGGGCCTTCGTGTTATACCTACTAGTATTGTCGTTCTTGTGTGTATTTCGTTTTGGAGCTGTATGAGATGAAATATGCAGAGTGCACTCTGATTTGGAATGTAGCTCTCATTGAAGCAGAGCTAGTCCTTTGCCATATGTGTTTCGTTCGGTTGAAGGTAGTTAGGGCATATGCATCTTATGACTAACACTACTTAGTGTCGGTGAAGAAAACATCTTACGATTCGTACATAGCTATTTCTTCTGCGCATGTTGATACGTGCATGTCTACCTATACTGGAAATAACAATTCTCCAACCACCATATGTTTAACAGTGAATTCTTATCTCTCTTCGACGTATACGGATATGTGCGCTTTCTAATATAACTATTTTTTGGAGCCCTAGGGCCTAGTAGGTGGAATGGAGTCGCCTACCTCCTTCCATTTCGGGCCCAGCCCAGAGAACAGCTATAGCTAGACAATTGCTCCAGCTGAAGCTCGCTGTATGCTAGACAATACAAAGATCTTCGCATCTCCTAGTTAGCGGCAGGTGCTGAGATAATATAATTCTACTGCCAGTTCTCTCGAGTCTATGAAGAAAGAGAAGGTGTTGAGGGGAGAAGACCCTCCATTGTTTTGTCTCTGCATTAAAATAACTATTCTCTAAACTTAAAATGAATAAAATCATTTATCCCGTATCACGTTCAGAATATATTTCACTGTCTCCTTTTCTTGTAAACTGTTTAGACAATAGCCGCTAATCTCCTATTCTGCGCAAACTTTGCTGCAAGTAGGATGACACTTCCGAGGAGCAGGCTGGCTCCAGCATACATTGACAGGGAGAAGAATCCATATTTCTGACCCAGTTCTCCACTGATCACAGTACCAGCCATGGAGCTAAAGGTATGGTTAGTACTAACTTCTCTATATGCAAGGATATCCTGGAGATGGATGACATACGAAAGAGAGCAAGAGCCCATGACAATCCCGATAACCGTACCCACGGTGGTTGGTGTAGCGATCTGAGCGGCACATGCCTGTTGAAGAGACAGAATTGCCTATTATTTTTTTTTTTTTTAGTATAGTGGTCATAGATTCGAAGTGATCTGCTACTTACCCCGGAGCAGAAACCATATGCTGCTGAGAAAATCACCAGGCCAGCCACGGATGTCACCTTTGTCCAACAAAAAGCGATGATACCAGAGAACATAGTTGCCAGAATGCAAAGGTTGAATTTGCCATATCTGTCTGCAATAATCCCGGGGATAATACGTCCGAAGAATGATGCACCGTTGATGATCGATATGGAGTAGAAAGATAGGTTTGATGAGAAACCCTTGTCAACCGCATAGGCGGTAGTATAGAAGAAAGGTGAAAACATGCCGAAGTAAATAATGAAGAAACCAGCACAGGAGAGCTGTAGTTCTGGCTTCTTCACGACGGATAGATCCAACTTGGGTTTAGCCGGCGGTTGTTCTTCTTTGACAGCTGGCTCAGGGTCACGCCCTGCAGAGGATGCGGAGGATGGGGCCGGTGGTGACTTTGGTGCCGGTTGGCGCCCAGATAGTGAAGAAATCCCCAAGATAGGCAACATTATGAATCCAACAATGCGCATCGTCCACCCGAAGCCAACGTTCGAGCTATCAAGTAGTTCATGCACGACGACGGGCCAGATGACACCTCCTAGAGACGATCCTGCGATAACCATACCGACTGCAGCTGCTCGTTTCTTATTGAAGTGTTTGCTAATGATAGCTATCATGGGGGTCACGATAAACGCCATAGAAATCCCAAGGAGTATACCCTGTGCGAGGATGAACTGATAGAGCTCCTTGCACAGAGATGTCATCATAAGGGAGAAAACAACCCCAAGAGACCCTAACCAGAGCATCGCCTGTTTTCGAGGATCAGCCTTTATTCATGAAAGAGAAGACGTGCCTCCCTTACCTCTGGACCCGACAGATCAAGCAGAGGACCCGTGAAAACCGACCCAGCGAATATGCAAAACACATTGATTGCCCCAATCCATGCGATATCAGTTTCCTTCTCGTTTGCCAATTGGTTCTCCGCATAGTATGTTTCAAAGACTCCAAAAGCGTTCACGAAGCCAACGGTACAGAACATTGACCCAAATGCTCCGGCTAAAGCGATCTTTGCCTGTGGTCTGAGATACAAAACTGGTCAGATCATGCATAATCTCATTGCAGAAACATACGTACGTGAGTTCGCTGGCTTCTTCGGATTTTGGGCCTCTGAGATGTTCCTGGGGTTCCTGAGGCTCCTGAGGCTCCTCCTGGGGAGGAACCTCACTAGAGACTTTCTCTTCGGGATCCATATTTCGACAAGCTCCGTGAATCTGCTTTTGGATATAAGCAAAAGCTGCTTTTTGAGACAGAGACGAGAGCAGATCACGACTTTCAGGAAAAGCGACTGTAATTTGCTAGTGGATAGCACCGATGAGCAGAACTCGAAGGGCCAGGCTCCGAGCTTCTTATATCCAGGATCGGCATGTTTACAAGAATTCAAGACTAGGTACAAAGCTCAGGTCCGGAGCTGAAATCGGAGAGTCCATGGGACCATTCTAGCACGGGTGACCGACCGTATGGAGGATACACTCAAGACGATCAGTTGTTGTTCCGGCATACATCACGGCCCCTGATGCTTCTCGGAGTGTCCGCGGACTGTCCGAGTGCGATTCTCGGAGGGCAGATCAGTGGAAGAAGAGCTCTTACGGGCGCAATAATTCCTCATGGAATCTTCACGACAAAGTTAACGATGAGAAAATAATGAAGAGCTGAGTTTTGCTACCTCTCCACACAATATCCACCGCAATTACATCCATCGCATCTCATGGATGGCGCTGAAGTAAACCGAAGCATCAAGCCGGACCCGAGCGGGCCACGTGATTCACTTACATCGGGAAGTCCACGTCCAAGATCGCAAATACAGTCACGCATTCACGACCTCTCGAGCAAGATGAAACGGAAAGCTGAAGCTGGGAGCCTTGAGGGAGTCGAATTAGACACGTCCCGCAAGCGGCAACCGCGCCAGGATCCAGTATCTTGCCAGACTTGCCGTGCAAAGAAACTAAAGTGTGATCGGAAGCAACCATGCGCAAACTGCACGGCGCGCAAGATCAGCTGCATCTATGGCGCTGGTCGCATGGGGGGTGTCTCTGAACGGAAGGCTGAATACCTCCAGGAGAAGCCTGGAGTGACTATCATGCCTTCCCAGGAGCATGCTGAGAGGCGCCAGCCACTAGACGCGAGCGAGGCACGACCATCGCGCGAGAGTAGTGAACAGTGCATGACAGCAGACTGGTTGGAGAACATTGTCATGGGTCCGAGGGTCCCAGATGCACTACCAACAACCCTCAAGGATAAATTAATCCCTTTCCAACAAGATGCTAGTGAGGAAACTGTGCAACAAGCGATGGCCATACCGCTTGGAACGACCGGGGGACGTCCGTTCAATGCACGCAACTCCTGCCCAAGGGGGGAAGAGAGGAACCTTGGCAGCATGTCGTTAGCTTGCCTATTACCAACTAAATCGGAGACAATGTCCCTCTACAGATACTATGTGGACTCTATCGACTATCTATACCATGTCATAGTACCAACTCGCGTTGAACGCATGATCGATGATGTCTACAGGTGTATCGAGAATAACTCTCCGGTCAATCTAAACCACATCGCTCTGCTGGCAAGTATCCTTGCTGTTACGGTGTACTTCCGGCCACAAAACGTTACCGAATACTCGGAGCCAAGCGATGCAGATGTGAGATGTAAAGAATTCACTTCGCTCGTGGGTGTTGCCTTGCTGCAAAGCAATTTTATTGCATATCCTACCATCGAAGGGCTCCAAGCGACTATAATCATCGCGCACTACCTATCGAGCTTGAATACCGATCCTTCTCTGCGAGCTCTTTTTCTTCACGGCACAATTGTCAGTCAAGCAAAGAATCTCATGTTACACTATACAGACACTCCACGATATCAAGAGGAGAGACGAATAAATGGATTCGATAGTGTGGACGTGGAGACAAGAAGGCGCTTGTGGTGGCACCTTGTTGCATATGACTGGTAGGGATCTTGTGCACTCGTTACCAGCATTCTGCTAATAATCGAGAACACAGGCTACTAGGGTTCTTAAGCGGGCCGCAAGAAAGAACATACCTGATTCATCCAAATCATATGAACGTCAGACAACCGCTCAATATTGACGATGGCCCTTCTCAATCTTATGGGAGCGAGCGTGGGCTTAAGCGTTCCATTGCTACTACCATGTCGTATTCCATCGAACGGCTAAAGCTAGCTTACGTATGTCGCGAGATCGTTGACGAAACTGCGGTCGAACACTTTCAAGGGCTAGAGGTGAACTATGAAAAGATATTGGATCTTGACCGCAGAATTCAAGAAGTTTACAAGGAACTTCCAGAATTTTTTCGGCTCGACCCCGTCAGCCGACGTCGCTATGCCCAACTCTATAGGGAAAGACCTGCAATTGCCTGGCAGAGATGCTTGGTGCAACAAGGCTACCATTCTCGTTTGTGCCGTCTGCATCGCCAATACTTCATCCGGGGCGCTGGCGACCCGGCTTATTCGTATTCCCATGTTATCTGTCTTCAGTCAGCCAGAAAGGTACTGGAGATCAAACGCATCATGGATGAAGAGGAGCCCATTTTTACCCCCAACAGCTCTGTCGTATGGTCAGTAATGCATCACGTCTTCATGGCAGCTGTGATCCTGCTGATGGATGTGTGCTTTAACTGGGATGACATTTTAGCCAACAAGCGCAGGGAAGAGGTACTGGATGCCTGTCGGATGCTGAGTAAAGCACAACAGGCCTCAACGCTTGTCAGAGAGGGTATCAATGCCATGATGAGCATTTTGCAGAAGTACTGGCGTCCTGCGAAACACAATGCCGGACCAATTGACCCATCTGCGTCCAGTACAATGGCAGCATTTTCGAGCAACTCTATGGCTGCTGAGAGTTCTACATCGAATGGTCTTTTAGCCACGCATCCGAACTTTCAGACATCGGAATTCGATGGAAAAGTTCTCACCAACTCCTTTCCTGTCAATGATTCACTGTCCATTGAGAATGGCAGCAAAGAATTGGAAGATATCTGGGCCGCGATGCTGGACAATGGTGGTAATCTCGCCACTGAGCAGACGGACTGGATGGATCTTCTAACTGAACTTACTAACGCAACGATACCCTGCGAATAAAACATACCTCGGAACCTCAACCGGAGCGACGCATTCTATTTTCTCATGGTTGGGCCTGTGCGGACGTATTTTAGACGTTCGCTAGAAAGGTTCTGTTGGTATAAAGTTACCATCTCCGCTGGGCCTGGCCAATATCACCCCTTGGAACCTTATCCCGGTGACATTTGCTTATTCTCGGAGGCAACCAATCATCCTCTGTGAAGACGTCACAGCCATGATCACCATCACATATACTCGCTCTATCTCGAAATGCAACATTCTGATCTCTAATACCTGACAACGTATCAGCTTGATCTGAATTGCATTTTTCTTTCTGCAAAAGGCCAATACCCTTATCAGCCTGCGCCATGTCCACAGAGAGTAATCTCCCCCTCATACACCGCTACATCACTACCCATAGCACAGAGGGTGAAGCGATATTCGTCTCGACGAGCCAGTTTCCCGAGTGCATACCCTCCCGCCCTGCAGGCGAGGATGGCGACCTTGCTCTCCTGTACGCGACCGTTTCATGTCCTGTCCAGCCTCATGATGAGTATGACGTTTCGCTATACGACGAATACCTGCACACCCCTCAGGGGCTAGTTCCGCCCATGGGATCCGTGGTCCGAATGATAGACCTACGACCAGGGAAAATAAGTCCTATGCACCGCACCGTCAGTCTAGACTACGGAGTTCTTCTAGAGGGCGAAGTAGATCTCATCTTGGACTCTGGACAGAGCCGGACCATGAGACGCGGAGATGTTAGCATCCAGAGGGGAACGGCCCACTCATATAGGAACAGAAGTCAGACGGAATGGGTACGAATGCTATTTGTATTTTTGCCCATGGAACCAGTTATTATAGCTGGGAAGACTCTAGGTGCAGAAGTATACGATGAACCCTATGAACTAGGCAAACAGAAATGAGAGACGCGAAATGGATACTGGTCACAAGTGACCTTTCCTAGATAAGTGCGATGATATCTGAATCTGCTAGGCTTAATGCTTTGAAATATAACTACGTAGTTATCATTACTATGCTTGAGTTTTTTTTTTTTTTTTTTTTTTTTTTTTTTTAAACCCTCGTAGGCCTCTAAGTAGTCATCTTTCAAAAATATGTTATGCAGGCATAACCTGATAAACCTATTGGAGACTAAATGGTTGTAACACGGATCAATAGAATTACTCGGCTGGATACAGATGGACTGAATCCGCCCTATATTCACAGTGGCTGTCGTGTCCCTACTTATGTATGGAATTTCATGTTTCCAGCATAATCCTCTGGTCCCCCTTCCGGTCTTCGTCTCTTAATTCCTACTAACAACACCATTTTGACCTTCTGTGAGTGTATAGCCAAAGCTATGACACGTGTGTATAATGGATCTATCTAATGGGTCTTTAGCTCCAACTCACCACATAAATACTACTGCGACAACCACCGCCATCATAAGAGTCTTGCTGGTCTGCCCCCGATCATCCAATGGCACCACTGAGGATAAGTCTTATACGCTCTATGACTGAATAAATGCCAAAAGAAGACCCTCACTAGAGAGATAGAAGACGAAGACCTCTCGTGCGGGCGTCGACTCTGAGCGTCGCCAGCGAAGGGCTGTGTGCGTCTCCAAGAAGAAGAAAGAGACGAAGAAGAAGCTCAAAAAGGACATAAAAACGAGCGATGGTATATAAGTGTATAAATCGACTGTGAGATGTGTTCAGTGGAGAGGAACTAATGTACTGTGTGTTATATTAGCTGGCGGAGGCCAAGCGGCTCGATGACGCTGCGGCCAGGGAAGAGGAGGAAGCCGCTCGTAAGAGGGCGAAGGCGGCAGAAATGCGCGCTCTTGCAGAAGCTCTGCAGAAGGAGAATGAGAAGGAGGAGCAGGGGCAAGAGGATGAGATAGAATAAGATGGTGATGAGGATGATAACAACTATGGAGTGGCAGAGGTGTTGTGTTGTTGGCTTTACTACCAGTACAATATTACCCTGGCGGGCCCCGGGAGTCAACAAGAATAAAAATCATCACCAAGAATACCAACTTGAATAGAATTCCTATAAATGAATCACTACATAGTTAATTAGACTACACTACTGCAATAGGAGCAATTCTGCCTTTTGCTCGTATAGAAAGTGATAACTACGAATCCTTTTTCCTTTTGCCTTCACTCCATCTCAAAAGTCTGTCTGTTCTCGAAGTTCCCTTTATAATGCAATCTATTCTATCTATAAAAGATCAGAATTCCGCGTCCAGGTCGTTTACGTGAAGCAAGACACCGTCTTCTACGTACAACCGTCGATATATTATTTTGGTCCACTGGGGCAGCCGCCGGGTAATTACAGTACCCTCTCCAAACATGGCAAATCGCAAGGATACCTTAATTACGGTTAAAGCTTTCACACGCCAAAGATCTAGAGGGCGTTGTGGCTATATATGATTTCGGCTGCCGTACTACCGAGCAAGCGACTACCGAGCAAGCGGATGACAAGTTTCTTCACGCATCCAGCGCAAGTTATCCAAACTTCCAAAACGCCAAAAGTGCTGTTGATTGCGGTGGCGCCTTGCGATAAAAGTCGAAATTTGTTAGCCTAAACGCCAGTCTAAATTTCAAACTTGCAAAGAAACGTTTATATATTTAAGTAAGGTCGGTCTCTGTGGTGCAGCGCAGATATGAGGCTGCCAATGAATAATAACAGTCATTGCTATACTCGGCCACTGGATCTTCATCGTATATGACCCCAGAAGCAAGATCGGAGATGAATCGTCCCATCATCTTCCCGTGTTCCGAAGCGACGGTCAAATGGCCTAGTGGGAACTGCAAGCCGACACTGGATCCAGGGCCGAGATTGAATAATCCTCAGCTGACTCGGGATCGGAGTCCGGCAAAATAGTGAGCACGTCGAGGTCATCGCAGATGTAGACATCTAGTTGATCTTCGGATAGTTCCGCAACGCTGACTGCTGGTTCTGCACGTGGAACTATCAACAAAGTGAACAACCCCCGGTTCATAGCTTGTGTTTAAGGGAGAGGCCGCACGTCCGTCTTGGTGCTCTACTGGCTAAAATACTGTGAGCATCAACCATGTAGGAATAGAATAACCGCGTCAGTGACTACGGAGTAGAATGGGGTCTGAATCTCTGAATCCAATCAGAACGAGGGATGCCGCGAGCTGAGAACACGACACCGGCTAGTCGAGCTATCCTAGTCAGCCGAAGGTATGAACTTGTCTTGATGCTGTTGGCTGCGTCGTTAGAGCAGATTTCTCGGCTGATGACAGCCGTTCATTCCCCGGCTCAAACCCGGAAACGGGATACGAAGCCATGGACCGTAACGCCGAGACAGGCCAATACCGGCTGGAGAATAAGAGATTCAGGCTTCCAGTCTGACTCGGAATCTCGTAGAACTCAGCAGTGAAAAGCAGCCCATAGACTGCGGGACAACAGATAAAAGCGGACATCCGAATCGTTTGCTTTTATCCTGTTTTCCTGTGTGGTCTCAGCCACTTGATCTCACATTTCCCCAGGTCCGACATTTGTCCGGCAGCACTAACAGTAGCTAATAACCCCCGGGATGCGGAGCGCGTGGAGGTGGCGGAAAACCCCGACATTGAAGGGGGAAAAACGTGGAGGAAGACCTCGGCCAACCTCCATCTTCTGGTTAAATCGAACAGCATCCACCGTCTCCACGGACTTCCTGCTGAGTGGCCGGATAAAAGAGGAAACTGTTAACGGTACCGGCTGGGGATTTTATCGTGTTGTCTCGACTCTGATGGAAGAAATAATAATCACTCATGGTCAAGATGACGTTCCTGGGATGAAGGGACGATGTTTCACACGGATCATCGAGCTTCTGCCATCTTGACCTTTTGCTAGGACCCAGGGGTAATTAGTCGAATAGTTAACGTAGACCAGTATGAGCAGAGGATATCCTATGTTGATTCTTTGTCCATCTGTAGTACTCGAGGTTCAGGCCATCTGCATTTCGGGATGACCCTCGCACGGCGACATGGAAGCGTGCAGGGAGGGTTGCAATGCACGGCATCGCATCCTCCAACAGGGCTCTCGGTTCGCCATGTTGCCGGCTTTCACGGCATCCCAGTATGCCAAGAGCGCTCAGACGACGCCGTGATGGCGTTCTCGAGGACTATTGCCATGTCTGAAGGCGTCGGGCAGAAGCCACGAGAAAAGCTTAGCCCCGTCCGGTTGGTGCCCCCGAATTGTCTCTTTAGCCTGAATTCATCACGACCCAAAGCGGGCACGCTTTGGCATCCCCATGGGGAGCCCCGGATGAGCATTGGCTCCGATTTAAATAGAGGGCCTATGCAACGCTGCCCATGGGGTCAGTGTGTTCCATCGCGTGGCATGCAGCGGGAACGGTGAGAGAATCGATTCCATCCTTCCTACCGTTGTTGTCTTTCCTTTTTTCCAAGTGAAAAGCGCGCCGCGGACGATACAAAGATGGCTCCCGTGGCCGACGCGCAGGTGTCCGGAAGACGAGCTCAGCTCGCTGGTCCTGGAGGACTCCGTGGCCTGCTATCCAATGGACAGACGACGGCAATTGCATTTTTCGCGTCCCTGGGAGGTTTGGTCTATGGATGTAAGAGACGATGCGGATCTTAGAAGAGAAAGAGATGCAGAACTGACCTTGGACCCATAGACAACCAGGGAATGTTCAGTCAGGTCTTGACTATGACCTCTTTCGTCAACCGCGTATGATATTCTCCGCGACATAAAAGTCAGAGTGAACAGTGTACTGACTATGTCTTTGCGCAGACAAATGGATATGCTGCTCAAACCGGAACAGCTCAAGGTCTCATGACCTCGATTCTCGAACTGGGTGCCTGGCTGGGTACTTTGTTCAACGGATACTTGGCTGATGCGGTTGGACGTCGAGTGTGCGCCCTGATTGCCTGTATTGTCTTCATTGTCGGAGTTATCGTCCAGGCCTGTACTCAGAACAAGGACTACGTTTTTGCCGGTCGTTTTGTCACTGGTCTGGGTGTCGGAAGTTTGAGTATGATCGTGCCTCTCTACAACGCCGAGTTGGTAAGAATCGCATTGTCATGGAGAACCAACCGTCGGATAATAACCATTTCTAGGCTCCTCCCGAAATTCGAGGATCGCTGGTCGCCGTGCAGCAGCTCGCTATCACTTTTGGAATCATGGTCAGCTTCTGGGTTAGTGAACCACTGGAATTGGGTGTTGTGACCGGAATCCTGACTGACCCGTCCTAGATCGGATACGGTACGAACTACATCGGTGGAACTGGACAAGGCCAGTCTGATGCAGCCTGGTTGGTGCCGGTCTGCATCCAACTCGCTCCCGCTTTGCTCTTGGCCGCGGGTATGATGCTCTTCATGCCGCAGTCACCTAGACATCTGATGAACCGGGGCCGCGAAAAGGAGTGCCTGGAGACCCTGGCCAAGCTCCGACGCGCATCGCCTGATGACCTGCTTGTACGAATCGAATTCCTTGAGGTCAAGGCCATGCGCCTGTTTGAGATCGAAACATCCGCCAAGAAATATCCTCAGTGGCAGGACGGTTCATTCAAGAGCCGCTTCATGATCGGTCTCAGCGACTATAAGTCTCTCGTTACGAACAAGTCGCTCTTCAAACGAACTATTGTTGCTGTACGTTGTTATAGAACCATTCTCCAATATTATCGACACTGACATTGCTGTATAGTGTTTGGTCATGACCTTCCAACAGTGGAACGGTATCAACGCCATCAACTACTATGCGTGAGTGCTCAGCAGGATAATCAGGAAGCAGTCAGACCCATCTAACAGTTTCAGACCATTCATCTTCAAGGGATTCGAACTCAGCGGTAACACTACTTCGCTTCTCGCTACCGGAGTTGTTGGTATCATCGAATTTCTTTTCACCATCCCGGCTGTGCTGTGGGTCGACCGCTTTGGTCGAAAGAAGATCCTTCTTGCAGGTGCGATTGGAATGGCCTCGTGCCATTTCATCGTTGCTGGTATCATTGGTGCCTATTCAAGCGACTGGCAGTCTCACCGCGCCGCAGGATGGGTTGCTGTAGCCTTCGTCTGGATTTTCATCGCCAATTTCGCGTATTCCTGGGGGTGAGAACTGCATCTTTGACATGGCTATTACTATTATCAAAGGCCATTCATTTACTAACCCGTGACCATAGTCCTTGTGCATGGATCGTTATCTCTGAGATCTTCCCCTTGAGTATGCGAGCCAAGGGTGTCAGTTTCGGCGGAAGTGCCAACTGGGTATGTTCCTTCGTCCTATGATGTGTATTCTTTGTTGGAACGAGACTAACCTCATATTACAATTTAGCTGAACAACTTTGCCGTCGGAATCTCAACCTCTCCGTTCATTCATACCTCCAACTTCGGAGCTTTCATCTTCTTCGGCTGCATTACCCTTATTGCCGTCGTGTATGTTTGGTTCTTTGTCCCTGAGACCAAGAACCGTACACTAGAAGAGATGGACGAACTATTCGGCTCAACTGGCATGGCTGCTGAAGACGCCATCACTAAGGCCCGTATTGAGCGCGAGATCGGTCTCCTGGCTCTCCTGGGCGAGGAGGGTGAGCATGAGGAAGAGAAGGCTGCCATTGATGGAACAGCCAATACTGTCGAAGAGGTGAAGAGTGCGTGAATGGCCACGAATGGTGGATAGAGGTCATAAACCAATTGCCATAGATATTTTACATTCTATACCGTGTATATTGGTTCGGATTTACGATTGGTCTATACCCTAGGAATGATATGAGTTATGTACCAAATCTTTTGATAATTCCAGCCAATATTTCTACGATAGTGATGGACCACCAGCCAGCCCCTATTTAAAATAATCCATCTACGGCCAAAGATGCATTGAATAGAAGCCCAGTGTCGTCTAATGTTCTCCTATTAAGTTACTCTACACAGCAAAACGAGCAAACTAACCAAGATTGTCACTGACAATACGTTACCTGTCATGAGTGGCCTTATCGCACCAGAATTAGGGATATCCAAAATTACAAAACTAAAGCCATACCATAGCCGAACTTTCAACCTCTTAGCCCCACTTGAGCTCGGCTGTTTTAAAAAGGCGCGTCTCCCCCAACGGAATCTTTCTTTTGCGTTCATATCCACGCAGTATCTTCATAGGGGGGTTTATCATGAACCTTTTAACACAACATATGCCCTTTTTTCAAGGCTGTTTTGCGTGATCGTCAATCATAATGCGATGGCAACTTGTGTGCCTCGTTGACTTTAGTGAGCGTCAGGCTTCCTACTTGAGCAGCTATCCAGTATTCCAACCCGGTGTCATGATGCTGAACCGGTCGGAATTTGGGCAGCAGTCTTCACCTTGCTTTGCTTCATTCATTGCGATGTGCTATCATGCACATAAAAGGGTATCATAACCCCGACGTCGGCGGAGTTCCTTGCAGTTCTGAGAATAAATACTATCTGCGGTTCTCCAATGTCGAACGAAATATCGGACCTCGTATACCCAGAAGAAAATGGCGTCCCCGCTCATTTACCTCATCGATGGGGCGCTGGGATGGACGAATAAGCGTGCTGATCTTATGGTCATCGCGAAAAGATTGTCCCGAACATATATGCCATGGCAATTGCTATGGTCTTCTTTTCTACGAAGATTGTTTCACGCGTCGTCGTAGTTTCTTTATTGTACTTGTAAAGCTAGAGAATAGAAAGTTCATATGCATCTCAAGTTGTAATAAGTAGCTGTTTTAGAAATGTATTTGAAGCTCCATTGATACTCTGTTTTTCTGGGTACCAGTGCCGATTTTTACAGTAAGGCAGTAAAAAGATTAGTACCGTTAGTAACCCGGTCGGAATGGTAACTAGTTATTCTGTGTTCCGCCAATCATCACCAATCTCAGCACCACAACTTCACGTCCATCAACATCCCAGTATGTGAGGTAACGGCGATTCCCAATGCGATGCGTCTTGTGTGCAGTGATGACTTATCTTCGGTGCATGTCATTGTCCGCGACGCGTACAAGTGCATCTATACCAAGGAATCGAGCATGTTTCAGAGCAGCATCTACAGCTTTCGCACGAATGCACTATAATCTACTTTACTTACAGAAGAATGATGGCAATGGTAGTTAAATAATTCCGCTTAAAAATACTTATCTCTTCTCAACTATTTATGCTTACATTTCTTTGGTTTCACCTCTATAGTGGTGTCCGCCAGCGAAGAAGACTTCTATCGCTACACAAGCAAACGCTGGTTGTGCGTGCTCCTGCCGTCCAAGTGACTCCGATACCATTGGCTAACTGTACAGCAGGTCAAACGATCACTTAGAGACATCCAAGAGATACAGGAAATTCAATATCAATGAGCTTATCCAAGTTGTATTATGCTCAAGGCACCCAGAAGCCCGCAGCTGTATGCACTTAACCTTTTAAACATTGCGGGAATTGCTGACCGCGAGGTAAGGTACACGCATAATGAAATACCGCGAAGGACTCTACAACAAAGCCTTCCTTATTACATTCGATGATGGAACTGAGGTGGTCGCAAAGCTCCCAAATCCCAATGCGGGACCGAAACGTTTCACGACTGCTAGCGAAGTTGCGACTGTGGACTATGTGAGTTTTAGATCCTATTACGCCCAAGCATCCCTACTTATTTCAAGGTAGGTCCGTCGAAGGCTAGAAATTCCTGTCCCTAAGGTGTTAACCTGGAGTTCTGATGCCTCTAATGATGTGGGATGTGAGTATATAATCATGGAAAAGGCGAAAGGAGTTCCTCTTGGTGATGTCTGGAACCAGCTTGCCAGACCACTGAAGAATAAGTTTATAAAACAAGTGGTGGATATGGAAGTAAAACTTGCATCGACATCTTTCTCCCAACACGGCTGCATCTACTATGCGCACGACTTGTCCATGGAGCACCGATCCAAGAATGCATGTGTTCTTCCCAAGGATGGCGAAAACGAATTCTGCATTGGCCCGGTCGTAGATCCCCTCCTGTGGTCTGAAGAAAGATTGGAGGTAGATATATCGCGGGGACCATGTATGTCACTGAGACTTTCGAAAGACTATATCTATCTATTTTAACATATGAATTCCAGGGGACCGCCTATCCGATTATGCCACCAGCATGGGACATAATGAGATAAACTGGGCGAAGAAGTACGCCAAATCACGGCTCGATTACTATCGAAGCAACACCACACCGGAGACCCCCGCTGAATATATGGGACTTGTTACAAAATACTTAGCGGCTGCTCCTTATGTGACTGCAGCAGAGTCTCCAAACCCAGAGATCATACGGCCAACGCTGTGGCATACTGACCTCCACCTCAACAACATATATGTGGACCTTGATTCGCAAACTATTATGGATATTATTGATTGGCAAGGAGCAACTGTAGCACCCTTAATACTTCAAGCAAGAATACCACGAATGGTGCGATGTGTGACGCCACTACCACTAGGGTGGGTTATGCCAGAGAAACCCACAGACTACGATACGATGTCGGAACAGCAGAAGAAGAAAGAGGATAAAAGTTACGAAGACGCTTTATGCTATAAATACTACGAAGTCCAGACGGCGAAAATGAATCCACTCCACTATGCTGCGATTACCCACAAATATACCCGGAGCCTTCCTTGCATCAAGCTGGTTAAATCAGTATGTGGAGGATGGTCCTCAGAGGGAGCTTTTCGTCTTCGGTCATCATTACTGGCCATGGTAGACCATTGGGATGAAATCAACCCCAATAATACCAATTGCCCCATCAGCTTCACTGAAGAGGAAAGGAACCTGCATAATGAAGAAATGGAGAATCGCGATTACATCGATCAAGTCATGGAGAACTTTCAAGAGGCGGGCTTGCTTCCAGCCGATGGCATTGTTGAACCCCAAGACTACGAAACCATCAAGAAGACGAGTGTGGTACTGAAGGAAAGGCTCCTCTCGATGGCTGATACTGAAGAAGAGAAAACATGGCTCGATAGACTGTGGCCATATCAGGACTCTTCGGAAGGTACGTAGCATGGATACATGGTCTATATCACAATGAAAATATTTTGTTATTATTAACCTAAAAACCATATTGCATTATGATTTTCATTCACATATAAAGGATGGTCAGAAGAGAGTCAAATGGATTTTACAGTAAACTCAGATTAGACATATACACGCTGAAGCCCTCACGCCATTTCCTTCGGCTATAGTATACAGTAAATCAGTTTAGACTCCGCGCATATTGATCCACATATCACCATAAGATCCCATAACTGCTCACATGATGATCGGAGTACTTATTCCAGGCATGAGTTCTTTTCTTCACTACACGCGACAAGGAACATAGAACCATTTTAGAAGCTGAACAGTCCACTTCGTCTCTTTCCATAAGGATATATCACCAGTGCCGCCAAGAATAAGCCAACTGTGATACCGATGGCGACCTGGATCATACCAGACCCGAGATTTGAAGCTGCGTTGTTGCCCTGGGACTGCTGTATATTGCCGTTCGCATTTTCTGGCCCACTTTGTCCGCCATGTGTGACATTGCCCCGAATCTGATCTGCAGACTGTACTCCTGTGATCAAAGATCCTGTAGAAGCTAGGCCGGAGGGCACCATCACCAAGATAGCTGGAAGGATGGCTGTGGCAGCGTGGCCGTGCCAAAGACGGCTGTATAGATTACCCATGGCGCCAATGGTAAATGCACCTAAGCTCTGGGCGACTTGAGTATTTGATCCGATACGCTTGGTGCTCCAGAAATTAACCGTGTAACCGGCCATTGCAATGACAAACATGACCGGGAGCTGTTTCCATTTCCCTTTATTAATGATGACAACCCAGAAAATTGTTATCGCAACAAAGGGAAATCGTTGCAAGTATTGATTGTTAATGTTAGAAGGCGGGCATGAGATCTCGGAACTAGCTCTTGCATCAATCAGACCGTAGATTGTTGTGCCTGTAGTGATCCCATATCCAAGAAAGAGCGAATAGATAATAGCATAGACCATGCGGATTGATCCCGCAATCAATTGGTGAGATTGTAACTCCAGACTGCTGCATAAGACCATGAATCCGGGAAGGATAAGAGCAATGGAAGATTGGACCAGTGCAGAGAAACAAAAGAGATACTGCTGCTTCCCGTCCACCATGCCCCATCGGATGCTTCCTAACGCGCGGGCGAGGAAAGAATTCAAAACAGTCGCAAAGACCTCAAAAACGTTCGAGTAAAGCGCCGAGTTTGGAGCCACCACATGTTGCAAAATACCAAGAACACAGCCCAGGACAAATATCATGGGCATATCAATTGGTCTCGCTTCAAAAGCAAAGGGGCCAATTGTCATGCTGGCTAACCCATAAACGAAAACCATAACGAACCTGCCAAACCTAGGTTTTCGGTTCAAGATTTCTTCTAATTCTGAAGTTGCTTCCTCAACCCCGATAATATCGTGCATCACGTTTTTGTATACCCTGTGAGTATCAGCCAGACGCGCCAAGTTCACACCTTGGGGGACTCTCAGAAGCTTGACCTCCGTTGTACGCGTTGACGGGTCATCAAATGCCATAAGCATACAGCCCGGGAAATATATGAACTGAGCGTCGACTTCTAGCACTTTCGCAGTCATCGACATATATTCCTCGAGTCGATGTGTCGGGGCACCATACATCATCAATGCCTTGCATAGCTGCATTATAAACCTCTGACGGGCGATGATCTCAGCGATGTGGACCGTCACCCGTATCTCATCCTCAAGACGCGGCTTATTCTCACTCATGGCTCCGCCCTTACTGCGGCGTCTAGAAGCAAGAGACATTATTTCACCGGAGTGAACTGGAGTACTGGCCCCACTGAGATTCGATGACCCAACAAGAGAGGATGTCGACTGAGTGGGAGGCTTTTTATACCACTTCAGCTTTTCCTTTTTCGGGGTGGATGTACCTGAAGATGGTTTGGATTGTTGGAGATCCTCAATGTCAGTGTCGCTGTCATAGCGACCTCTTTGTCCCTGCTGTAAATTTTGTAGCTTGAGAAGCTGGGACAAGACACCTCCACCACCTTTGCGGTACCTATATTGAGAATCTGCATCGGTCTGAAGGCCAGCTGGTGTGCCTTGACCGCGCGCAGTGGGTCTAGTCTTGCGCCTATCTTCTGTCTGCTTCTGACATAAGTCTCGTACGAGACGATGAGCTTCTGCAGTAGATGTGGCTTGGTCCTTGCGCCTGTCCTCGTCGCTCTTGTGTTTATCGTCTGTCATATCTGACACAGGCACATTACCGCCACCTGCCCAGCTTTGTTCTGGGTGGCCTGGAGTGAGAGAGTCTCCTAATTCGTGGCCGGGGGTATGTCCCATTCGTGCAGCGAGGCGCTGACCTTTTTCTCGCATAACCTTGAATGGATTCCTCATGTATTCCTTTGTCTTTTCAGGTACACCTTCACCCTGATACTTTTCTGTCTCCTGTTCTTCATTATTGCCTTCCTCTGGGGCTGCTCGATCATTGAGCGATATATCCGTTACATCTCTAGATGTAGCTGGATCTGGCATAGACGGTCTCTGCTGCTGTTGGCCCTCGGCTCTGAGGCGATCTATCAATGTCCTCGTATCCTCATCTGGCCGCCCATTGTCGATGGATTTAAACCTGACTCTTTGTCCACGGGGAGATTCTATGCTGTCGGTGTGGGTACCATGCCATCTATCTTCCAGGTCACGGTCCGCTATTTTCGTATCGTCCGAATACTCTGAGCTACTATAGCTCGGTCGAGACATCCTCCAGGAAGTATGAGCGAACTGGATTCCTTATGCCTGATCGTCGTACGGAATATGTCGGCGCGTAGGCGAGTTGAATCCACAGCACTATATAGCTGACAAACATAGTTCTGGTTAGGATGAAGCAAAGTAGAAGGTTCACGGTTACTATACCTTGAGCTCGAGTAACCCCGAGTTCTACTCTATTTGGTCTTTGCTTCAATAAAACGCCCGCAGACACGCAATTTCTTTTACATCAACATCGAGCTCCCAAAGGAATGATATGAGAACCTGGTAAAGCTAAAGTGGCAGTCACCGGATGGACAGAAGGCTAACTAGCACCTATGTTGAGAAACAGAGAAGTTCACATAGCGAGTATATCCCTGGGGCAAAATCCTTTTTGCCAGCGCCAATTTAGCGAAGTTTCTCGAGCTATACGTCACTAGCATATTAGAGCGCATCGGAAATCGCCAGGAGCACTGGTCTTGCGGGAAATAACCAAGGCTCTTGTCCATCTGGTTGATTACCAAATATAGGAGCTGAGGCAAGTTGCAATATTAAGATGAGTATAAACGAGGGGTGACGGTGGTGGGAAAACAGGGATCCAAGTCCATAGGTAGAGTGTTAGCTCTCTGGAGTTTTCTTTGCAGCGGTTAGGGCATCTCAGTGGAAGGCCACCTTGTCTCTCTACTACCTCGAGCCACATTGGAGCCAGAAGTAAGTGAGAACGGTTCATGGTTCCTCCTCTTATATACGGATCTCGCAAATAAGACCCGTGCCACAGTTTCAGACTCCAGACGGCGGGATGGATTTCCGGCAGTGGTGATTCATAAGTGTGGGCACAAGGCAGAAATAATTTCAGCTCTCCTCCTGCATCCCATATTTCGTGGCGGTGGTTGCTCTCTTTCCATTGTCGCTTCAGCGCGAAATATTCATATATATTCCTGGTTCACTGCGAGCCAGAAGGAAAGCATTGGCGTTGATGGTATCTGTTCGTAATAAATCCACGTGTATTGAGAAGCAAGAAGCAGTCATGTGTAATGCCATGGTGATCCCACGTTGAGGTGCTGTAGGATGTACTCTGCATTCTATACGGAGTACTTCAGTACTAAAACCCTGGCGATAGTCTGATATTGAGACCAGTAGAAGTGTGACGTAGGTCTTGTGGGGTCAATGCATGGACATCAATTAGTAGTGGGGGATCTACAGTATGTATGGACAATCTGTGCTTGAATCTCAAACTATGAACACAGGAGCATGTATGTACTTTAGCAAACCACTGCGATACACAAGGGACAAATGAATCGGTGTCATCTAGGCCTGAGCCCTGATTTCCTAATGGGGAATTTCGGGAGGAGAAAAATAGTTTCCCGCGGGAAAGTCGGCGATTGCGGGCAAGCTTATCGTTATCAGCGGGTATGCCAGCTGATATCAATCAATCGTACTGTAACCGTATCGTATTCCGGGGTCGCCACGGGACCGAGATACGGAGAAGCGGGAGAATTTATTGGTGCATGAGCTGAGTCCCGACGGTATTATCACGTGAATCCGAGTTCTGTCGCGCCTCCGTTACATAACCATACGTCAGTGGGCGGGCGATCGGAGAGCAGCAGGAACGAGGGCGGGATGCGAAGAATGAATGATTTCCCACCGCTCCTCGTGGGCAGTTCCTTTTTCTTTCTTCTCTTTTCATGTCACTGATTGCTTTCCCAGTTTCATCATCCCTTTCCATTATTCCAAGGGTGCAGCTCTTGCGTTGCTGAATCGTCTGGTCTGGCAGCAATTGGAGCTCCCACTCCACTCGACAGCTCTCCAAGATGGCTCCGTCCTTGTATGCTCTTCGCGGAGCGAGCAACCAGCTAACGCGTCTGTCGAAGCTGCGTGTGCCTTCAACGAGAGCTCTGTATAGGTCGCCGGCATCTTCTGTGACCGCTGGCCGAAATTACTTGCAATTGAGACATCACCATGCCCCTGCTCGGACAGTCTACACCAGCTCTCTGGCCGACCACGGCGAGCCAGAAGCTCGTGACCTCTTTCAACCCATCGATACCTTTCCTCGGCGCCATATTGGACCCAGTCCCGATGCTGCGAAGCAGATGCTAGCTGCTCTGGACCCTCCGGTGTCATCACTGGATGAATTTGTCCAGCAGGTGCTGCCAGCAGATATTTTGTCTAAGAAGGACATGGTCGTCACGCCTCCCAAGGTCGGCACAGAACTACAGCGAGATAGTGTGCATGGCGGCCTAGGTGAAACGGATATGCTGAAACTATTGGAGGCATACAAAGATCAGATCACCACAAAGGGAAAACCCTACATTGGCTGCGGTTACTACAACACCATCGTGCCCCCCGTCATTCTTAGGAATGTACTTGAAAACCCAGCTTGGTACACCAGCTACACTCCTTACCAGCCAGAAATCAGTCAGGGTCGATTGGAGTCCCTACTTAATTTTCAGACGTTGACCGCGGACTTGACAGGCCTCCCTGTCGCCAATGCATCTGTTCTGGACGAGGCCACTGCAGCGGCGGAGGCAATGACTATGTCTCTAGCAGTTCTTCCGCTCGCCAAACAGAAGAGGCCGGGCAAGGTCTTCGTGGTGTCCCATCTCTGTCATCCACAAACCATCGCGGTCATGAGGTCGCGCGCAGAAGGTTTCGGGATCAAGCTCGAGATTGGTGACATACTGGCAGATGATGCGAAGCTTGTCAAGGACCAGGGTGACGATCTTATCGGAGTCTTGGCCCAATACCCTGACACTGAAGGAGGTATCTATGATTTCGAGAATCTAGGCAAGACCATCCACGAGCTCGGCGGTACTTTCAGCGTGGCGACCGATCTCCTAGCATTGACGGTGTTGAAAGCCCCTGGCGAGTTTGGCGCTGACATTGCATTTGGAAGTTCCCAGAGGTTGGGTGTTCCCATGGGCTTCGGAGGACCTCACGCCGCTTTCTTCTCCTGTGCGGATAAGTACAAGCGTAAGATCCCTGGGCGCCTTGTTGGTGTCTCCAAGGATAGGCTGGGAAACCGTGCTCTTAGACTGGCCCTCCAGACCAGAGAGCAACACATTCGTCGTGAAAAGGCAACCAGCAACATTTGCACAGCGCAAGCCTTGCTCGCCAACATGAGTGCTATGTATGCAGTTTACCATGGCCCGAAGGGACTGAAGGCGATTGCTCAGCGTATCATTGCCCTGACGACACTGCTACAGGAGAAACTTACTGGTTTGGGATACAATGTTCCAACCAAGAGCAACGTCTCTGACGGTAAAGTGCTGTTCGACACACTGACAGTTGAGCTACCTAGCGTTGACGATGCTGATGCTATTATGAATGCTGCTCGCTCAGCAAATCTGTACTTCCGTCGTCTGGATGTTACCAGGGTCGGTATCTCTCTGGATGAGACCGTCGGTAAAATCGAGGTGAAGGCCATCTTGGATGTCTTTGCTTCACATTCATCCAAGGCAGCTGTCGAGTTGCCTGCTGAGCTCGGTCCAGTCTCTGTTCCTACTGCTCTGGAGCGAACATCCTCTTATCTGACTCACCCTGTGTTCAACACGCATCACTCGGAGACAGAGATGCTCCGTTACATCCATCACCTTGAGTCCAAGGACCTTTCCCTCGCCCACTCCATGATTCCTCTTGGATCCTGCACCATGAAGCTCAACGCTACTAGCGAGATGATTCCGATCTCATGGCCTGAGTTCTCCCAGATGCACCCTTTCACGCCTACTGACTCAGTCGCCGGCTACACTCAGTTCATCGACGAAGTGGAGCAGCAGCTGGCCGACATCACCGGTATGGCTGAAGTCACTGTGCAGCCGAACTCTGGTGCTCAGGGCGAGTTCACTGGTCTTAGAGTGATCAAGAAGTACCAGGATGCGCGAGGCGGAACCAGGAATGTGTGCCTCATCCCCGTGTCGGCTCATGGTACTAACCCTGCCAGTGCCGCCATGGCTGGTATGCGTGTGGTGACCATCAAGTGTGATACCAAGACCGGCAACCTTGACATTGAAGATCTGAAGGCCAAGTGTGAGAAACACAAGGATGAGCTGGCTGCAATCATGGTCACATACCCTAGCACTTTCGGTGTCTTCGAGCCCGGCATCAAGGAAGTCTGCAAGATTGTGCACGAGTACGGTGGTCAGGTTTATATGGATGGTGCCAATATGAATGCCCAGATTGGACTGTGCTCTCCTGGCGAGATTGGAGCGGATGTCTGCCACTTGAACCTGCACAAGACCTTCTGTATCCCCCACGGTGGTGGTGGCCCTGGTGTGGGACCCATTGGTGTCGCTGAGCATCTGCGTCCATACCTCCCCTCCCACCCGGTCAGCGAGTATCTCCAGGGCAAGCGAGGCGATACCGCTTCTCCACCCGTCAGTGCCGCCCCATGGGGCAGTGCCAGTCTTCTCCCGATCACGTTCAACTATATCAACATGATGGGCGCCAAAGGCTTGACGCATGCCACCAAGATCACCCTCCTGAACGCCAACTACATCCTGTCGCGCCTCAAGGAACACTACCCCATACTGTACACGAACGACAACGGCCGTTGCGCCCACGAGTTTATCCTCGATGTTCGGAAGTTCAAGGAGACTTCTGGGGTCGAGGCTATCGACATCGCCAAGCGGCTGCAGGACTATGGTTTCCACGCACCGACCATGTCGTGGCCGGTCGCCAACACTTTGATGATTGAACCCACTGAATCGGAGAGCAAGGCAGAGTTGGATCGATTCTGTGATGCGCTCATCTCGATCCGACAAGAGATCGCAGCTGTGGAGCGTGGAGAACAGCCGCGCGAGGGCAACGTTCTGAAGAATGCGCCTCACACGCAGCGAGATCTCCTCTCTAGCGAGTGGAACCGCCCATACTCGCGCGAGACTGCTGCCTACCCGCAGCAGTGGCTGCTGGAGAAGAAGTTCTGGCCCACGGTGACCCGTGTGGACGATGGTAAGTTCTCTTCTCTTTTGAGAATATTCAGCATTGACGCTAACTGTGATGCAGCATTCGGCGACCAGAATCTTTTCTGCACCTGTGGCCCGGTTGAAGATAGTGAATAATTTTGATACCCCTTTTTCTGTTGCTTCCTTGTCTAGGGTGGTCCCTGTTCAACTTTGATGATTGCATATCTGAATATTTCAACACTTCTTTTCGTTCGCTGCATTTCAGCGAGCTCTGACGAACGTTACGCATTGACTATGATTCAACATTGCCATAGACTTCGCAACGTCTCGCGAGGTTCTTATCCAGTCTAGTTGGGTTGCATTTTCGTGTATAGTATAGATATCCTTTTGATGCATTCCAGAATAGATAATCATGTTGGTATTTCCAGCATTATTCTCCGCCAAAGCACGTAGATCTCGACGAGAAATTCGTTTGGATTTGTTTCTGGACTTTTCTCTGTAATTACGATATCCCTTCATGACTGCTAGAAATGGCTCGGCCATTCAGGAATCATGTAGATGGTTGACTCTCACCAGTTGTTGATTCTTATCAAACAACAGTAACCGGTTACCCATCGGATAAGTAGTTAACCAGTTGGTTAACTACTAGTGTGAGCTACTTGGGCGCTTAAGTAAGTATCCATCGGAGACGGCCGATTCCCGATGATCTCCAGAAAAGCCAGCACGCCAACATCAGAATTGCCGATGCTCAGCTGGGCGACGAGTCCGTCTGCATTTGTAGATAGATAAGTCTAGGACGATGCTAGAAGACCCAATTCCATTTTCTGTGTCGCTCTTCTCCACGGATGGGCTTAGTAGTACATACAACGGTTGCCAGCATGCCTCGTGTCTCAGATGGACGAATGCAGCTTTCTGTGTTGGTTGGGTCTGCTCCGACTGCACATTCTCTTCTCTCCTCTTGTTCCTAGCATCCTCGCGAGTAGAGGGCCTTTTTGAGACCACGCGCGGGGATTTCATCTCATCACTAGTTCGACTATCGTCTAGCTTGGCTTCCCGTCGCATGGAGTTCGCCGCTGCCCTCCTTGAGCTACTTTAGACTTCGGCGAACAAAACGGGCTGGAGATCGGGCTGGATTCCCGCCGTCGTTCCTGGATCCAGTGTATAAGAAGGCGCTCGTTTCCCATCCAGCCATAGCTGGATCTGGCTTTTTTGGAGGGTTTGCGATTATATTTTTCTGATTGGCCACTCTCTGGTGGCTAGGTCCCAGTGCAGGACGGATGCTGTTGGAGATTGAGTAGTAAGTAACGGAGAAGTCGCTACTGTATCGTTTCTCCACCGCAGATTACTTATCGCATCAGGCCACTTTTCTGCCCTCTCCGCTCTTATCGCAGCAAACACAATCGATCTATCTATATATAAGCCGGAGGGCCTATTATTGCATCTT
Source organism: Paecilomyces sp. PK2413 (assembly GCA_023624055.1). NCBI lineage: Eukaryota > Fungi > Ascomycota > Eurotiomycetes > Eurotiales > Thermoascaceae > Paecilomyces > Paecilomyces sp. PK2413. The sequence continues at coordinate 1,498,156 of JAMADQ010000001.1, read as the reverse complement.
TCTTTTGTGGATTTGATGTTTATTTTGGCTCCTCCTTTTTGATTTCTGCATTTTGGCCAATCATAAGAGCCCCCTACAGCCTTGTTGCATGCTATATATACGCGAGTGTGTTACACCACACTAGTGTCAGGTTCTTCAGGATCTTTGACGTCTATCCCTGTTACAAGATGTCTCCGGTATATACGATTTTCTATGGGACATTTATCCAGTTGCCGCGAGCACCAGCTAGTTCGGAACCAAAGCATGTTCTGGATATCAATCACGGAGCCCTGTGGGTTTCGAATAAGAGTGGACGCATCGAGGGATTTGACTGGAGTGTCACCACAGAGGGCAAGCTGTGTGATTTATTGAGCGACAAGGGATGGGTGACCATTTCTGGAGATGGTGAAGAGGAGGCCATCGGAGAAAAGACGGTGGTGAAAGTAGTAAAGGCGAATGAGAGCAGGAATGGTTTCTTTTTCCCGGGATTTATCGGTACGTATCCATCATGTTCCTGAGTCCTAGAATGAACAGCAGTGGAATCTTTCGAGTTTGGATTTATATGGGTATGAATGAATTTGCTTTGATGGAGACAACTAACCGATTCGGCAGATACGCATATCCATGCGTCTCAATATCCTAATTCCGGGGTATTCGGATCGTCAACATTACTCGAGTGGCTACAGAAATACACGTTTCCTCTGGAAGCCTCTTACGGGGATGGCTCAGACATTGCACCGAAAACGGCTCGGACAGCATACGAAAAGGTCATTGCACGTACCTTGGCAAACGGAACTACATGCGCTGCTTACTATGCCACTATTCACGTTCCAGCCACGAATCTGCTGGCTGATCTTTGCCTCAAGCGCGGTCAGCGAGCATTCATCGGCCGCGTCTGCATGGATAATCCGGACTATTGTCCAGACTACTATCGTGATTCTTCTGCTGAAGAGTCTGTGAGAGCCACGGAAGCTACCATCTCCCATATCCAATCAATTGACCCGGATGGTAGAGTTGTTGCCCCTATTATCACACCGAGGTTCGCACCGACTTGTAGTCCAACATCCATGTCAGATCTGGGCAAGCTGGCTGCATCTTTTGATCCTCCCATGCGGATACAGACCCATATCTCGGAAAACAAGAACGAAGTCGCCCTTGTCAAACAGTTGTTTCCTAACTCCACAAGCTACGCTGATGTCTATGACCAACATGGTCTCGTAACCCCTCGCACAATACTTGCACATGCAGTTCATCTCACGCCAGAAGAACGGTCCCTGATTCATTCTCGAGGTGCCAAAATAGCACATTGTCCAGCATCAAACTCAGCCCTCGGTTCTGGCCTCTGCCCCGTTCGCACGCTCCTCGACGCTGGCATCATCGTCGGTTTGGGCACGGATGTCAGTGGTGGTTACAGTTCAAGCGTCCTCGAAGCAGTTCGCCAGGCAATTCTTGTCTCTCGTCTCGTCTCTTACAGCGCAAAAGAGCAGACCGGAAAGGAGAACCTCAGCGTCGAGGAAGCTTTGTATCTTGCAACAAGAGGTGGTGCGAAAGTTGTCGACATGGCCGACCAAATCGGTGGTTTCGAAGCCGGCATGTCATGGGACGCACAGCTTATCGAACTGAGTTCTGTCAATGACAGGTCCGCTGAATCCGTCGACGACGCCCAGGGAAGTGTCGACATTTTCGGCTGGGAGTCGTGGGAAGAAAAGATCCAAAAGTGGGTCTGGAACGGCGATGATCGAAACGTGAAGGCTGTCTGGGTTAATGGGAGACTAGTTCATCAGCGGTCGCAAAAGGAGGCCAAGAAGAGTGTCGTACATAGCTCTGTTCCGATTTTGTCGCGCTCGTGGGTGTCTTTCTTACTGCGATGGTTGGGGTTTTAGAGAACATGGTTACTGTTGGAGTTGGATGTAAGGGCGTTGATAGACTAGTTATATCTTGTATATCAATTTTAGCTAAATGGCAACCTAAGTAATGTATACGAGTATGTATAATCTGGTTTGGCTTACCAACTTTGGATGTTGTTGTCACAATGTCTCTTATTCGTCATCCATGGGAGTACTTTGTCTTGACCTGAGATAGCTGATAAGATTTCATGTCTTGATACAGCTAACTAGCTATTCCAATCTCGTCATTATACTGGATTGCTTCATTTTTGACTCCTCTTATTTCTTTATACCGTCACTCGCATCTGTCTATACCTCTTCCCCTTACAGTCAAAGCAAAACAGAGACTGAGACTATTCGCCATCTATATTCATCTCTCCTCCTTTTGCTGACAAAATTTTCCATTTACATTAAATTATCACTCTCTTTATTTTATTCGTTTTAATCGAGTTCGCGTAATGTTTTGCTCATCCCTGACGTGCAGCTTATACCAACATGACGTTGCGGGTTCCGAACCCGGGAGGCGCAGGGGCACATATGTGTTTCTATGGTTTTGGACCGGGATCCATGTGTCTATGTATCTATGTACCACACGCAAATGCCTACTTAGTTTAAGAAAAGAAACCATCTCATAGGCCTAGCTCTGGCTGAATGATCCAGTATGGCAATGCAGCCACATTGCCGTAGATCGTGGTATTATACGACAATGATGCCACTGCAGCTTTCGATAGCGTATCACATTTCCAGAGTATCGGGGTGGAGGCGAGGAGCGTAAATATGGCTATGTCATAGAGGCAGGGCAGTTCTGTATAAATAGCCCTGATGTTGTCCCATCACGTCACATACTAGCTGAGTTCCTTGACACCAATCCATTCCATCTTACGATATACAAAAACAATCCATTTTGGAAATAAAATCTACAAAATGCCTAGACAAGAGAACCGTGCCAGAGGTCTGAAAGCGTATGTGATGTTCCTTTCTTGGGCTTTTCATTCTTCCATAAATCAATCACACTAACCCATGCCCTTTTCGGATGAGATAGTGCGATCAGCAACCCCAATGTCTCCGACTCAGCCAAGGCCAAAGACCAACAGATGCTCGAAGAAGAATACGGAGGCTCGGGCCAAGATTATGATGCCAGTAGTAGTGAAGAAGGGGGGAAGATGCCCCAGAACGTGGCGAGAGGTTTGAAAGCGTATGTATCACCAGTATCTCTCTATTTCGGAGCTGGGGATGTGCCTAAATAGCGTTATGGTATTTGCTGACACTGTCTTCTCTGGTTTAGGGCCACTCACAATCCTAACGTGACTGACTTCGGAAAGAAGCAGGCTAGGGATAAGCTTGCGGAGATGGGTGGTGAACCAGAGCAGCCGGTTGATTAATGTTTAATATTAGAGAGTGTTGTTCACCATTTTGACAAACTGTATTATTAGTTGATCGATATAATATAGGGGAAATTAATTTGACTTCCCACGAATATTTCTATGTAATTTATAATATTTTGAACTCTTCGCCGCTTGGAAGAAATATGCTCGTATATGTAAAATGTACATGTGCTGTAATATTGTAGTTGGTAGAATAGATTATCGAAACCGAATATAAAGATATAGACGTTATCCCATCAAGCTGGCAAAGACTGGGGCAGACTGCCGAAAAGCACCGGTTCATGATATGCCCTTCTTTGTCTTCCATCGCATAACTATTGCCGCAAACGGGAACAAAGCGATTGAAGCACCAATCCAGGCGAACAAAATGCCAAAGTCGAGACCAATGCGAGAGTGGGTATCGAACAATATCGTCCGGGAGCCTTCCACAACTAAATCACCATCAATCAGTATCACCAAGAGCAAATATGGAAGACGTATATGAGATAGATACTTACTCCTATGAAGTGGCCACGCATACCCCCAAGCAAAGAATCCAGGAGTCAGGTCTAGAGAGTAAAATCCAGTGGAAACGTTCGTGATGATCCAAAATATTAGCCACAATGCATTCCACGGAGGTCCCAATATCATTCCCATGTTCTCAGAAGGGAGTCCCAGAGCTGACATTCCCATCCAGTTCAACATCCAAAAGACGACAAATGATCCTTTTCCGTATGCATTTGGGTTCGACGCTGACTCCGTATCTGGAGCACGGCGGTTGGAGAAAGGGATCAAATACGCAAGGGATACTATCGAGTAACATAGGGACAAGAAGAAATATGCCAGCATGGTGGATACAATGCGCCATATAATCATGTGGCTGAACCGGAGTGGGTATCTGTGAGTGATATACTTTGAATGTATGGGCATCAGGAAGGGAAAGCTGAAGAATGAGATGACAATAAGATAGATCAGACCAATTGTTACAGCTGGCGTAGCCACTGGTGGAGTAAATGGCCGCAGATCAATATTCGTGAAACCTATCCCAGGATTCACTGCCTGTGGTACGCGGGATAAATCCAGAGATGAATTGTTGGCTAGTTCACTGACCCATTGCTGACCGAACGCAGCCAGAACTTCAATCTGAAATTGAAACAGCAGGGGTGAGATATACGTCGGATACGTTGTCTGATCTCGTGCGGATATGGTGATGACTTGGGCGGCTCCGGATGGATCGTACGAGGCATTTCCTTGCAGCAGGGCTTGTCGTAGCAGAGTTGTGGCATTGGCGTTGACGATGATGGCTGCATATGCTTTTTCATCGTAAACTGACTGTCTCACTGCCATTGGATTATTATCGAAATCTGCAGGCGATTTTATTGTGAAGCCAAGGCGACTAGTAGTACTCTGGATGATCTGCGTTGCGACAGTGATGACCACTGGCCCAACGAGGGGCCTGGAGCCACTTGAACTGTATGGTTCAATCTGACCATCAAAGTCAACAACCCAGACCTTTAACGATGGTAGATTATTCTCTACTCGGAACAGTACGGCCCAGTACAAACATAAGATGCCGGCAATGAATACGCAAAGGAAAACGACTACGGGTTTATATCAGTCTAGTGTGCACATTGACATAGACATACTGGACACTCACTCGTCTGTGCCCATTTCTGCGTAACTTGGGCGCGAACACCTCTCAAATGGGGGCTCCAAAATGGAACTGGTTTCGGCACCTCGTCTGGGCCATCTTCATCCACCGTCATTGCTTCGTTCTACACAGACAGGTTTTCTGCATAGCGGTGCGCTGGTGATAATATCTAGGGAAAGTGATACCGAATCGATACATGAAGGAATGTCAAAATTTGATCCATTCTGGTCTGAGATGGTTATATCTCACCTATAGTCTGGTTTCTACGACCGATTTCTGTCGACTTCGTCATAGTCGGGCTGTTCCGAGCGAACCGATGATCATTGCTACATAGTTGGTCATTTCAGATAGCTAACACAAGTTACCCCGCAATCTACCACTGCCACTGCGCCCTATTTACTCCAGTAGCCTCTCATCATTGATGTATTCGATTAGAAATGAGACTAGCATATGAGTTGCTGGTAGTCCATGCGCGGATAAATTGAAGACATTGAATTTCCCGAAATTCCCCTGACCATCGCTAAATACGCTGCATTATATTGTTTCTAAACTTTTCATAACACCTTTTGTATTATTACCCACTGGCCGTGTAGGTATTCGTTTTCATACTTCGTGAAATGAAAATCATGTCCTATAATCAAATCTTCACTTTCAGATGCAGTCTCGTCTTGGATAATCGTGCAGCTACCAACACTGACGCACCCACTGCAAAAGTCAAGCCGCCCCATATTTGCGCTCCAACATATCCATTGCTGCTAGCAATCAAGGCTCCTCCTAGTGGAGGCCCTGTTAGACAGGCGAAGCTGACTACCGTAAATCCCATGCCAATGCGGACGCCAGTCTTGCTCAAGTCGGGTGTCAGACTGGATAGGGTCGAGGGCCAGAGCCCCTGGACGCCATTGGAAAATATCCCATACAGAACGGCGAAGACGTACAGTCCAGCAACAGAATGCACGGCAATCCAGCAGAACATCATCAGACTAGCCCCCAGAGCCAGGGGAATGATCGTATTAAGCGGTCCAGTGGAAAGAGCCACATAGGCCGGAATAAGACGACCAACAATGCCCACGCCGTTGGTTACGATGATCAGATTGGTCGAGTCGGAGTAACTCAGACCGATACTGCTGCGACCAAATGCGCCCACGTAGTAGAAGGCAAAATATAGACCCCAGAAATTGAAAAACATGCCAATGCAGAATAATGTGTATGCGGGTTCCTGAAAGGCTGACCACTCGACTAACGGGCCGGACCGGCGCGGGGGAAGTCGAGGCTGTAGTAAGATGAGACACAGGGTACTCGTTGCAAGCATCACAAACCCCAGCACACGCATGGTCCAGCTGAAACCGATGGTTGGAAGAAGCGCCTTCACTAGACCAGGGAAGAGCATCCCACCTGTCCCACTGCCAACCAGACCGAAAGCGAGGGCGAAGACTCTCTTGGAGGAGAAATAAGTAGCTACCAATCCCATCACCGGACAGAACTGCAAGCCACTTCCAAGACCTGTGCAGATACCTTGTGCCAGGAAGAGCTGCCAATATCGCGTTGCCAAAGAGGTCATGAACACCCCGACTAGCTGCAGGAGGACTCCGAAGAAGAAAATGGGACGAAAAAAGCCCGCATCGAGCGCCCGGCCGGAGAAAGTACCGATGAAAAAGATCAAGAAGATCTGAACGGATCCGACCCACGATATAGCTGATGAAGACACCCCCAGGTTCGTCTGGTAGTAGGCTTGAAATACGCCGAAACTAGCAATATAGCCCCAGGTATTGAAGCATACCAAATGTCCCATCACAGCCTGCGTCCATGCCTTCAGCCCTCCATCAGGCGGGGGATCGATAGGAATTGATGACTCCCCTGTCGTTGCCGTCGCCGTAGTCTGGGGTCCCTCATGTTTTCTATCCATGGGGACGAGAAGAGAAGGAAAGCCGAGAAACGAACAAGAGGATATAGTATTTCTAAGTGACGCGATCTTAAACAATGATTCACTCCTTAGCCCATGATTTATATAAGCCAATAACTCCCCTGGACAACTAGCGTCCTTTGTCACAGACTCACAGTAACTAGTTAGTCATAAGGCTAGAGAAATCTGTAGTTAAGTAGTCGATCGCATAAGCTGCACGGACCACAATCAATCGGGACCACCTACATAATAGTGTCGAATGAGAACACTAACTATGGCATATTATAGCTACATAGCAACGATGGGTCTTTCGGGGCCTCGTGGTTAAACGTGCGTTACAATATCATCCCAAGGAACCTGCAGTCATCTTCATCTCGAAAAATGTCATTGATTGGTCTCCATGCTTTATGATGTTACTGGTTGTACCATTTTTGCAATATTTGCATACAAGTATAACTAATCTTTCGATTTCTAATAATATAATTGACGAAAGCATTAATAAAAGAATTAATAAAAGTATGTGAGGAACAGCAAGGGGCCTTATTGAGGGACCAATTAAGATAAGAACGAGTGAAGACACTGGCAAGGCCAAGAGCCAAGAATGTAAAGTACCTAGCGTAGTATTACCAGGGCTAGAGACGCATAACGTACGCGACGTAGCATTGCCAAGGTCAAGAAAGCCAGTATTTTGCTTTGATTGCATCAATTATCTTCTGTCTGTGGTGCGCATAGAGATTTTATGCCAAAAACCGGCAATTGTAGAGACCCTGACAGACAGTATTATTGGGTGCAATGGAAAGCACATCGAGTCATTAGATATATATATTTAAACCAAATCCACGCAAATGTTGTAATCCTAATATAAGTACTAAATTATTTCAATGAGGTGGTCTCATGTAATGATATCTCGGGGACTCTCGCTATCTAGAAAGCCTCCGTAGAGTTCTCGTATGCGTTTCTAAACAAATATCAAGTACAGGGAGGACTTGAACTGCCAAGGTGTATCTCTTCAGGCTCTGGATGTTTTTATGTAATGATATTTCCTTTTTAGGCTTCCTGGACGCCTCAATACAGACTCCCTGCAAATTTATAGTAACTCGAAATGCAGTGTCCGTGATGATCGAGGTGATCATCCAAGTCAATTGCACCATCTCAATGCTCCGCCCGGGTTCCGGCCCAGATCCAGATCCTAATTTAGCCAAGAAGACTGTATGCCGGGGATCTCGTAGATCACTGAAGATCTAGATGCACGAGGCCATCCACCCGGGTATATGCACGTAATATTGTAGTACCAGCTGCTTTAGTTTTCCCGTCTCGAGACGCAGGTTGTTCACTAAATCTGTAACAAGATGAACTAAATCAGCTTGTTCACCTTCGCCAAGCTATAAACCCCTGAATGTGTTATCACATGCTCCATATAAGTCGTTGCAGAACCCCCGTCATATGCAGGTAAGCTCTTCATGTAAACAGCACCAAGAGAAAAAGTGGAAGATTTTGGGATCAGTCGAATTCATGCCAAGAGGTAATTATCTCGGCAGTCCTGAGACTGCCTTCTGCTTGGAACATCCAGCAACGCAGGTAACATATCTCATATGTTTGCAGCTCGCCAAGAGAAAGGAATGGCAGATCGTTTAAGAGACTCCTTGGGTGCTATTTCTCCGAGTCGGTATAAATATACCATCCGTTGTGGGTTTCGGATGTCAGAAATATAACAATATACAACAACAAGATATATTTGATTGATGATGGCGCAACCCATCCCACAGACGTGTACTTCTTCTGCTTCCCAAGCTGACGTTATTGTGGTGGGAGGCGGTGCCAGTGGCACTGCTATCCTCCTTCAGTTGATTGAGCAAGCTAAAAATGGACGTATATTGAAGAAAGTCATTATTGTGGAGAAGAATGGGCTTCCTGGACCAGGACTACCGTATTCCACTGCCTGCACCGGTACGATTGTCAATATGCATACCGATACCATGGGGCTATACTTTGACAACCCACGCCATTTCACTCAATGGCGAAATTGTCATGAAGATGGACCCTTTCCTTCCCGTGAAAGCTATGGGGACTATCTCCAATCAATGTGGATCCAGGTGTACGAGGAGGCCTATAAGGTTGGGATGCATATCTGCGTCATCAATGAAGATGCACAGGACATTGACAGATTGAGTGACGGTACCATACTCTTAACTCTCGGAGATGGGGCACAGTTTTCAGCTCGCTCGGTTGTTTTGGCTCTTGGAAACTTTTCTACTATTTCAAACCGTCATCTCATCAATCTTCCCGGCTTCTTTCCAAGCCCCTGGCCGACATCCCAGCTACGGGTTATCCCTAAAGATGCACCTGTCCTCGTTGTGGGATCACGTCTATCAGCGATAGACACTGCTATATATCTCTCAGAGAATGGGCACCAGGGATTTATCACCTTCATGTCCCGTAGTGGGAGTCTGCCCAAGGTCCAAGGGGATCCAAGTCCATTTCCACGTCGCTATGTACTGCATGATCTCGCAAGGCATGTTGAGATGAATCCAGATGAGAGCTTGCTTCAAGTGACCGGTGGTCTCGTAGAAGAACTCTCGCGAGCCACAAGTGATGACTGGGGCTGGATTCAAAACGATGAATTTCCAATTAAACAGTTGCGGCATGACATTCAAGCCGCACAGGCTGGACAAGTCGAATGGCAAGCAGTGCTCCGAAGCACAGCTCCGGTTGTTGAACGGTACTGGAATTGCCTATCCACAAAAAGCCGACTTCTCTTCAAGGAGAAGTTCTACAGTCCTTGGATGAGGTACAGACATGCGATGCCGGTACAGAATGCGCAGAAGATACTCAATCTGCTAAAGAAGTCACAGCTGAGGGTGGTCAAAGGGGACCATGTACACTGGGATGGCACTTTCAAAGCCCACACTTCCGTTGGACTTATAGAGACACCTTATGTGATAGAGGCGACTGGACAAGAGTGCCATCTCGACCACACCGACTCACCACTGATACAGTCCGCAATGAAAAAGGGGTTTCTCACTCCACATCCGGCTGGCGGAATAGCCGTTGATTTCACCAGCTTACGTGCTTCACCAGGCTTGTATGCTATCGGGTCTCTCACTTCTGGGACACATTTCTACGTCAGCGCCATTGACCGTATAGCTGCTCATGCCGCCCGGGTTGCAGAAGCGTTGACCGAAGAGCCCCATGCGCGGTCTTTGCATATCGCTATCTTTCTCGGGAGCGATCTCTTTTCTCATCTCATGGCAAGCAAACTAGTTCCTCAGCTCCTTGCTGCTGGTCATATGCCTTTCATATTCTTACCGGCTCACAAAGCAAGTCGCAATGCCAGCCTCTTCGAACTTCGTGAGATGGCATTCTTCGAGAGAGCGCTTCTGCAGAAGTACATCGTTCCGTATTTCGAGAATGAGAATCCAGAAGGCGCTGCACACATGACAGTCCAGCAAATGCGGACCGCCTATGGAATCCTCGTAGAGGATGTGCCCAGCGTAAATGCCACGTCTTTCATCAAGCGCCTTGAAGAACACCATATAGATATCGGTCTTTCACTGCGCTGCTATCAGCGTTTCAAAACAGACATCATCCAGTTCTTCTCTCATCCACGCAGACTACTCAACCTGCATCCGGGAATACTCCCTGCTTATCGCGGTGTTATGACGACAGTCAGAGCCATGAGGAATGGCGAAAGTGACTTTGGATATTCGCTTCATGACATCGATGAGAACTGGGACTCTGGTGATATTATTGATATTCGCAAGTCTCCTATTGATTACTCCAAATCAGTCTTGCATTACATGAACGATGTGTACCCCACTGGGGTCAGCCTCGCAGTGGATACAATCGATAAGATTGCTAGAGGAAAGCAGCTGCCAAAAGTGCAGCAAAGGGCTGAAGAGAGCGGATATTATACATTTCCCACGAAAGACGATTTGGAGGAATATCGCGAGAGAGGCATTCGTCTCGTGGACGCTGAGAGTATTGTGGATGTCATCGTAGAGTCGTTTGCGTCTCCAGAGAAACAGGATAAATTCCGTGCTTACATTCAAGAGGCTGTTCGAAAATGGTATAATCAGAATAGGGGTCCAGATGGCAATCCTATCGTAAGTTAGGCCGTCAATTTGGTATTTTTCTCTCGGATATGTTTGTTATTCTTCGTCTTAATTAACAACATAAATTGATTATCACGGATGCAACACAGTCGTATCTTGTCAAAGGAAGTCAATTTTATTGTATCATTATTTTTAAAGTGTCAGGCATCCTGCCGGCGTGTAAGATCTACCGAGTGGATAATATTATGTACTGGTAAGGAATTTTGGTCGTAGAGAGTTCCTCCTCAGGAATACTTTCACCCTTTTAAGGCTCGCACTCTTCAGGGATCAATCTTTCCCGTTCTTCTTCCGCTTCTTCCTCCAGCTGTTTACGTCTTAGACGGTAGCCCTCAACGTGCACAAATGTCACTAAGATGACCCCAATGACAAATCCACCAACAACCAGACCAATGTTGATGGGAGTAGGGTCGCCGTGATAGGTTTTGTAGGTCAGGGCATTTAGTCCATATTGCGAAAAGTTGACGAGCCCTGAAAGACAGATAATCGTTCCATAGATACGACCAAAGGTAGCGAAGCCAAAAACCTTGGCGGCATAGTCACTGCCAATAAAGATTAGCACAATAATCCATAGACAATGTAGGATACGAGAGGTACTTACGACATGGCCGAATAGTAAAGTGGTCTCAACAGGACGAATACTATAACTGTTGCATATCCAGCTCCAATGGTCGGTACGCAGTTTAGCGCTCCAACGAGTGTAGTGAGCACAACAATGACAGCCAACATTGTCGGGACACTGAAGCTGTCCAAAAGAATTCCAATGAAGGGAGTAGATGCGACACCACCAACAGGGAGAGCAACGTCAAAGAAATGGTTGATCCGCACAGCCTGGCGTTCAGAGTGCAGCATGTACTCGTATTGCTGCCTGACAGTTGCAATGAAATAGTTCATTCTGAGCATTTGTAGTACTGTCATAAGGTTTATCAGGATGAACCATGGGGACAGCATCTGTTTGCGTGCGGGCTGGCCGTGGAGGACTCCCCAGACGCCACTAACTGCCTGTTTCTCCTCTTCTCGTTCCACCCGCTGCTGTCGAACCTCCTCGTCTCCCAGAACCTGATCGAGCTGGTCCATCTTCTGATGTCTACGTTCAGCTCGTCTGCTGCGTACACGCCACAATTCTGTCTCACTTTCAATCTCGTCATCCGAGTCATGAACATCTCGGGTGGCATCCTGCGCCTGTTCTATCTTAACCTCAAGTTGCTGTACGGTTTGGTAGCCATGGGCGGGCATGATCGTCTGGGCAAGTAGTATCAGAGCGGGGATGATGAGGTATCCTCCGAAGAATTTCTTCAGGCCGATAGCACCATCCGTTGCTTGGTACGCTAGGCGATAGAAAAGGAAAACAGCCGCTGAGGCATCAAAGGCTCCGGTCACCAGGGCTACTATGGTCCCAGCATATCGTGGGAAGGCATTGGCGATCTGGAACGAAGGAACGAACACAAAGGTTCCTCCCAATGATAAGAATAAATTGCCAACGATGTAACTGTCGATCTTGGGCAGCGGAAAGGCCATAAAGATGCTACCGATAGCTATCAAGATCGAGCCCACAATGTTACAGAGTCGGGGACCAAAGCGATCGAGGATAGTACCAACAGGTAGAGCAGAGATATTTGTTGTGGTCGAAGCTACGGCAAAGAAGAGATCGAGCCTGGTAGCTTCACATAAGCATTTGTTCTCTGGAAACCAGGTATATCGATATGGGAATTTCATACTCACCTCATCTCTTGACCGTAGCAGACCTCCACATTTTCCCTCAACTCATCTTCTGTACATAGATCTCGATAGACGCCTTCTGAAATCAGAACCGGTTTCAGAGCAGCAAAACCAAAGACGATTCCTGCAGCGAACCAACAGGCTAAAATTGTAGCCGTAACCTGGACTACAACAAGGCATTAGCAAGGACGGTTGGAACTATTTTATCGCGCATCTCCTAGGTTTGGGGATGATCCTTACCAATCCTCTTCGCTACAGAGACTTTGTAGGCAGGAATCCCCAATTGTTCGTCCTTTGGGTCTGTCTTCCGTGGAAAAGCGTCATAGCTCAGTTGGCGTCGGATCGAGCCCGCCGGCTCTTCGCTGGATGGTACATGCTCGCGGTCGACTCCATCTATCGAGGAGACGTGCTGAACCAGCGACATTACGCCACGGACGTCCGATTAATACCGGTCGGGCGTTTGGTTTAAGAACGATCGAAACTGGCCCTTTATTTTTCCTCAGCAAGGAGGGAAAAAAGTGAGGGCAGCTTTCGAAGATATCCAGGTCGGTCCGGCGAGTCTGGAACTTTCCGTCCGCCGAGAATGGAAATGGCACTTGATCTTCCGCAAACAAACGTCACCGCCAGCAAAACTCGCTAGTGGTTAGTGACTGCTGCTACTTCACTGAGGCCGGACACAGGAACTAGGGTACTGATACCTACATGTTATGGATATGGCCAAGCTACATTGCCGCTATCTTGCTTATACCGACTCTAGCACATATGTGCTCACCAGGGCAAATCGTGAAGTCGCATCACACCGCTTCCTTTGCATTGGCGATCATGGAGAAACCATCCTCTACGAGCTTCTTCGAGAATAGCCTCACACTCAGGTTCAATGTGCTTTCATTTGAGACGCTCGTTTCCCGCCAAGACCCCTCGATCAGCAGGACTTTTCACACTTACCGTCATTCAATTTCCACGGCCGGTAATCAGAATATTTGGCGCAGGCAATGGAATGGTAAAACTCCGCGTTCAAATTGACTGACGTCTCGATGTCGCCTTCCATGGCTGCTTCATCCCAATACAGATAGATCATATAAAAGGACTGTCCATTCATCTGGTTTGAGTGGAATAGACTGGCAACTTACTTGACCCGTAGAGATGACTTCCTGTTAGGGCCATTGACATGCAATAGAGAAGCGCCATGAGGCTACAAGCGCGTCTGATCGTCTGTCGAAATCAGCTCGAGGGATTCTCCTTCCAAGCGTGTTCTCAAGCGTTGTGTTTTCCACTCCTCGAGATCGGCATATACAGCACCTAGGCGTATCTACAGATAAAATTGCTTTGACTAATTAGTCGCGGAATCTAAGCGAATAAGTCATTATAAATCATCAAAGAATATCAAGAAATGTTACTACTGGTGAACATGCAGAAGTGGTTCGAGACAGGTTATCGCTTCGCGATCATTTTCTAGTAAATATCTTATGCGTTATACACCCTTCCGCAGTCGAATTTACTGGCATACCTGAGATCGAGCGCCCCGTGGATTACGCAGAGGCTTTGTATGGTGTTTAATTCCTATTTGACGAAATGAAAAGTATACGTTATATTGTATACACTTCTGCGTGAGAGAAGATAGGCAGGCATTGGCTGCACCCTACAAGAATAGCATGGTCGTAGAATAGTTAGCTACGAAGCGTATCTCAGCTCTATCGAGAAACCACATGATGAGACTGTGCACAGTAGGAAATCTAAACAGACTACAATCAGATTGATAAAACCTTCCGAGATATAGTTCAGTTGTGGGAAACAATAATTCTCTTTACACGCTTTGCCCTGGGGACACATTTGCTCCTCCAGGCATTGACATGAACCCAGATGTAGTATTATCGCCTATCTAACTAGTACTAAGTCTAAAACCATCAGGAAGGGATATATGCATCGAATAATATAACTTGTATTGAGGATGCATATCACCTAATGTTCTGATCGGTCAGTCAGCCGCCCAGAACGAGTTATATACTGCATGGCAAATAATACTAGTAGACCCAACAACTGACTACTCTGATATTTTAATGTGCACACTATGGAATAATAATATGACTAAAGAATAACAGGAACATTTCTGTTTCCATGGCTCGTGGAAGACCCGCGGAAAGGCTGACCATATGAAGAAAGACCCAACCGGGCATTGATAACGTCCCAGAAACCAACAAATCCGCCCCTCTCGGCTGAGACGAAGGATGAGTGGTCAATGACAAGGCACAATGGATAACCTTCCCAGCCACGTTCCCTGTTGTGATGCGCCATCGGAGGATTTCTCGTGGTGACTGCTAAGTTTAGTGGCCTGTCATATCTCGATCGCGTGGGTCGATCTCCGCAACATGATATAAGCCCCGACGTCATTGCCCTCCATCCTCAACGCAACTGACGTACAGGCCAGTACAGACAATGCTTTTAATCCTTGACACCATGGAGTTATTGTCTGCTTTTTGACCTTTTCCTAGAATGAGGGTTATCACTTTGTATTTCCGACCACCGTTGGGTGAACAAAATACGTGAATCAATCACACGCGGCAACACTCGGAAAATTTAAATTATTGCGTCGATATAGATCTACCACAAGTTTATAGCTCGCCCACAACGAAAGTGTGCGCATCCAAGGAAAATGGCTAGCATTAGTATCAATGCTCCAGGTACCGGGCTCATTTCGAACAACTTCAGCTCCGACAATTCAGGTCCCGCACGCATTTGCATCACTGCCGAAACGGAAGACTTCGATACGGAGACCCTGCGCGATTGGCAGAATGAAGGTTTCGACGTCGTCTATGTGGCATATCAAGATGGCGGCAAGGAATACATAAGCAGGCTGAATGGCGTGAAGGAGGGTTTAGGGGTTGGAGAACAGTACTCTGTTATAGGTGCCGCTTGACTTTCTTCGCCAATCAATACGCTATTATCTACTGACACCAAAGAATAGCATACGGCGATTCTGCATCAGCATGTCTGGACCACTACCGCAAGCCTACTTCATGCAGCAAACTGGCCGCCCTCATTGCTTACTACCCGACTAACATCCCTGACACTCGTACACGATTCCCGCATGGGCTGCGAGTCCTTGTCCACCTCGCTGGAGACAGTGTAGACGTGACCACTACTCCCCAGGCTCTTGGACTTCAGGGAAAGCGACGGAGAAATACGAGACGAATCTACCCTGGCGTGGGTACTGGCGAGCGCCTCAACATCGCGTACCCAACTTATACATATGAATATTCGCAGCCAGGTTTTGCGGAGCACGATCTGGAAGAATACGATAGGGTCTCTGCAGAGGTCGCATTTACTCGCACCCTTGATGTTCTGCGGAAGGCCTTCAGAAAGTATCCCGATTTAGAGAAAGTATGGGACGACAACCAGGAGTGTAAGTCACTAATACATAACACCACCGGTCAATGTACCAGTTCCTGACAGATCTTTACAGATGTCTACTTCACGTCTAAAACTAACGAGGCAATGGACACTTTTGTAACTCACAAGAGGCCCTCTGTTACCTTCACTCCCACTTTAACAGGCGGCATCGGTGCGCAGCATCTGCGGCACTTCTACGAGAACCATTTCCTGCAAAATAAGCCGCCGTCTATGCGAATGAGGCTTATTTCCCGTACTATCGGCGCCGACAGAGTAGTTGATGAAATCTACACCACATTTGAACACACTCAAGAGATGCCTTGGATGCTCCCTGGCGTCCCACCTACCAACAAACGAGTCGAGATCATCATGGTCAGCATCGTTGGCTTTAAGGCTGGTAAACTTCACTCCGAGCACATCTACTGGGACCAAGCCAGTGTGCTCGTCCAAATCGGACTACTAGACCCGAAGCTTCTGCCTGAAGGCGTCCAGGGCATCAAGCGACTCCCCGTCGTGGGCAACGAAGCTGCTAGGCGCATCATGCTCGACAACCCTAGCTCCAGCAAAGACTACCACAACAAGCTTATCACCGGCGAGTCAGAAAAGGACAACGAGAAACCACGGCTGGATAAGAAGCCCGTTAAAGATAAAGGCAAAGGAAAAGCCATCGAGAACGGCGCAAACGGCGAGAACGGAACTTCCAAAATTGCGAACGGGGACAGCATCGAAGCGACGCATGAAGAAGACCACGATGAAGAGTAAATTGCCCCTTCAAGAAGAAACGACCCAGACTATTGAAGATCACGAACATTACCCGGACTTTCCAAGGCTACGATGTAACAATACGCCCACGACGACTGTATTTATTGAATGTTCCCTATTCACGTACCCTTCCGTTTTTGCTGCTTCTTCTTCATCATCTTCCTCAGATGAACCAAGTTCTCCACCAACCTATATGACTGTTAATCGTTCTTATTTGTTTTATACGGGAACTACTATATGTAATATATTTGATCCGTTGCTTTTTGGATAGTCTCTTGCATTTCTTCCTCCTTTTCTCTATATACACTCCTTCCTTTCTATATCCAATGTGACTGGTACTCCTAGGCTTTCATCTCTGGAGTCGTGCGTTTGCAACGGGCCACTAAGTACATAAGCATAAATCACCAAGTAGGTTGTGGGATCGGTTTGCTCCTTAGCATATTCACATGCCATATGTGGTGCTCTGAGAAGCAGCCATTGCACAGTAGAGACGCTGGTAATGAGGCATTCACACAATATATTCCGGTGAAGAAAGATTCTAGGAATACCCAGGCTCACTACATCTGCAGCATGCATTGGTCTAAAGTTTTTATATAACCAAATGTCTCATAAAACACATATCAGGCAAACATATCTATCTAGTCATGCTTTTAACTCATAACGACGCGCCACAGAGAAGAAGGTCTAAACAAGGGTCTTGATCTCTCCATCCTTCAACTTGCCCTCGCCAACCAGTCTCTTGGCCTCCTCCGCAAAGGCAGCCTTGACGGCGGCGGCATCCTTGCCAGCGCTAGTCAAGCGGCCAGCCAGAGCAGCAAGCTGTTCGGCGTCAATCTTGCTCTGGATGAGTTCGACATCGGTCAGAACGCCATCGATCTGAGCAGCAGATGGTTCACCGGACTCGGCAAAGTAGTTGACATCCTTGACACTGCCCTTGAGAACACGCTTGTTCTTCTTGGCGGCGTTCTTAGCAGCTTCCTTGGCCTTCTTGTTGGCCTCACGCTCAACCTTGGCGGCCTCCTCAGCCTCCTTCTTCTTGCGCTCCTCTTCGAGACGGGCCTGTTCCTTCTCCTCAGCGAGACGCTTAGCCTCAGCCTCCTTCTCGAGACGACGCTTGTCCTTGCCGGCACGCTCCTGCTGACGGAACTTCTTGATACGCTCGTCCATTGCAAGGCAGTCGTCGAGGAGATGACGCAGGCGGGCAGAGTCCTCAGTCTTCTTCTTACGGCGAGCGTTGGCGTTCTTTTTCTCGATGTGACGCTTCTGGTCACGGCTCTCGTTGTCATCAGGGACATCCTCGTCTTGGTACTCGAACGAACGCCAGCTGTCGAAGTTGTACCAGAAGTTGTAGAATTCCTCGACTTCCTCCTTGGTGCTGTTCTCGTCTCCTAGGAGAGGAACAGGCTGCTTCTTAGAGAAACGAGCCTCGGATTCGAAAACAGGTCCCCACAGCTTGTAGA
The DNA here is from genome assembly GCA_023624055.1 of Paecilomyces sp. PK2413. Taxonomy (NCBI): domain Eukaryota; kingdom Fungi; phylum Ascomycota; class Eurotiomycetes; order Eurotiales; family Thermoascaceae; genus Paecilomyces; species Paecilomyces sp. PK2413. The sequence goes on along the minus strand of JAMADQ010000001.1, from coordinate 1,479,939 downwards.
AGTTACCCTTGGCCACCTCCTTCTTGGTGGGAGGGTCAACATCAGCGGCCTCATCAACGGAGTCGAACTGTCTGCGCTTGGTTGGGTCGAGCAAGATCTCTGTTGCCTTTTGGATGCACTTGAAGAAGCTGTCGTTCTCGTCGGTAGCACCAGCAGCGGCCTTCTTGTCGGGATGGTGACGGAGGACCTTCTTGCGGTGGGCACGCTTGATTTGCTCGGGGGTCGCACGCCAACGGTACTTGCTGAGACCGAGAACGGCGTAGTGATCCTGGCCCTTCCAGTCCTTGGCATCTCTGGACAGCATGAGGGGGTCTTCGGGTTCGGAAATATCGTCATCCTCACCATCTTCGACCTTCTTGACGTTCTCCTGAGCAGTGATGCGCTCATCCTCGGAGAAGGTACGGTTGTGACGCTTCTGGAGGGTTGTTAGCAGATGTCTATATACGATTGTCCCGATATATTTCAAATGGTATTTCCGGCATATGCATAACGACCACCATGTAGGAGAATAAATATGAACATACCCGTCTAGCATGAGCGAGGAAGTGCGGTCCAACGGGCTCAATGTTACGCTGGATAGCGCTGGAGAGGGTGCCGACAGCCTTGAAGTCCTTGTCGGCGCTCCAGCTCGCAGGCAGAGCGGGGAGAGGGAGGTTGACCGTCTGAATAGTGGCCATGTTGAACAGCAGAGACCAGCGCTGACCTGATGCTCTGGTGGTGTATTCAGATGAAACGATCGATATTGAGGCAAAAGAGAGGGCGGTGCATCCTGTGCGGTCCGCTGCCTCGACCGCCCGCGACGCAAAATTTATTTTTCTGCCGACCGATGCCGCCCGTCTGTCGGGCCAATCACTACCAGCAAGTTTCGGGATGTAATCGGAGTCTGGAGCTTTCGATCGATGAAACTGGCAGTCTGGAATACCAGCACATTAAGAGGTCAGAGGCAGCCATTTCTTTCTCCATTAGTATACATTTGAAAGCCCAACAGCTGCTCTCACCTCTCACACGTTACGACCATCTCCTGGTTTCTAGCATACGACACTAGCTAGGAAGGCTTTCAAAGCGAATCTCGACACCTTCCGAACCATATACTCCGCGCTGCACGCTTCAGCGCCACCATCGAAGGAAACCATTATTGACAGTCATTGAATTGGAACACCAAGGCCAAATTGCACCCAAGTCCGGCTCAACCGCTACTATCATCATGACTGTATCTCCTCTCAGCGCCTACCGGCAACTCCTCCGTGCCACCCGCATCGCATTCCAAGGTCTGTCTCTATTCTCTCCACCCGCAAATCATGATGTATATGAATCGTGACTAGATCTAATACGACTTAGACGATTACCACATGCTCTACGCAGCCCGCGCAGAGGCACGGCGGCGCTTTGACGAACACCGCCGTACGGGCGTCGACACACCCATGCATATCCAGACTGCCATCGAGACTGCGAACATTCTAAGGCATAATCTTGTCCAGGGAGTGAGAGACGCCGATAAGGAAGATGCTCAGTGGCGTAAGCTCCCCCATGTTCTTTCGTATCTATCCTTCTCAGACAGAGGGAGACAATAACTGACGGTCACATGCACAGGACTCCGCATCCACGAAGATATCGAGCGCGGCGACAATGATACTATCAAGACTGCTGGTGGAAAGAGTGTGAAGGTCGAGAAGTGCTGTTCATCGTAGTAGTTTCAAGAGGAGGTATTGTTTCTGCGCTGTACGATATTGCGAGACGACGAAGTACACCTACCGCCGAAAGTTTGAAACTGGTGGCCGCCCGCCTTTTACCTGCCGATAGTTTCAAACTTTTGTCGTATAACTGTATTCTCGGAGAGATGGGATCAGGAGATATAAAGGTCTGTGACAAATGTGCTGAGGATGTATCAGGCAGGAGTTCTCGGTAACTGAATTACATGTGCTACGGGGCGGTAGAGCCTACGCATTTCAAGGGGATCATGATCGATTCGAATGGGACTATTTAGATCGGTATTTGCGGTTGTGTATCATAATAAATATACCCCAATCTTTTATTCTCAACTATTCTCTTTGAAGGGTATTGGTCCAGAGTCAGTCATTAAAGTAACGGAAAGAAACGCCAAAGCCGTAAAATACATTTTGCTCCCATAGCATCCTCAAAGTCGGATCTAGGAAGAGGGGGCAAATAGGAAGAAAGCAAATATGATCGTATGATATTGTTTATTCGCCCGCCATACTGGCATACTGCACCTCGCTGCTTCCAGGGGGAGGAGCGACCACGTAAGAAGGCTGTTCAGGTTCTTGCGGAGCGGATTGACTCGCCGAAGCGATGGCTCGAGCAGCACCAGCACCAGCAGTCTTTGTAGCCGCAGCAGTCTGTCGTCCCTCTCTGGCATATTTCATCCGCTCTTCTCGGTCCATGTTGTCAAGCGGCTTAGGCTTGCCCCAGCGTACTCGCAGAGGACAACCTTGGATAACAGCCTTTCCCTTGCAGTGTTGAGCAGCAGCTTCTGCACTAGCGCGGTCCGCGTAGTTGACGAATGCGCAATGTGAACGGTGAGAGCAGATCAGCGACCTGACCTGACCGAACTGTGTGAAGAACTCTCGCAGGAGATGCTCAGGAAGATCGTCCTCTACGCCAGTCACAAAGAGCGAAGTAATCTTGGGATCCGCAGGTGGCATGTAGTCCTCAGGACCAGGAGGCAGCTGAGCAGTACCGGGGAATGGTCGTCCGCCACGACCAGCCCGTCCACCTCGACCGGGAAGAGCACCACCTCTCCTGCTTTCGCTGGTCCTTATCGGCCCAGGACCGCTTCCATACGCAGGGTTATTTCCATATCCGATTCGCTTTTGTCCTGATTCTGACGGTTCACCTTCCTCCGTGGCCTCCAGTCGCCGTTGCTTCTTATAGTAGGGCTCACTGTTCGCTAGTCGCTTGAGCAGTTCTCGGGCTTTCTCGTCTGTCTTTTCATATGCTTCAACAGCACCCCGGCCCTCCTCGATTTCTTTCTCGTGCTCTTGCGCATAATACTCACGGTTGATACTGCTTTCCGGACCCGGCGCAACCATCTTCAACGCTGCGTCACGCACCACGATAGGCAGTCCGAAAGACAGATCCAGCATACAGCATTGGCAGCAGTTCTTTAAACGGGCACATGTCAAGCAAATGTTGGTACGTTTCGTGCGCGCAGTCCGGTCGGCTTTCCAGCGGAAGATTGTAAAGGGTCGCGTGCACTACAGCTTGTTAGTACCATCACCATAATGCATAACGGTGAGGGAGAAGTAACCCACAATTTTACATTCTGCACCGTAGTCCTCCTTGAGCATCTGCACGTAAGGATTGTCCGGTAGACAGTTTTCGCAGACGGAGGGGAAGTCGGTACTTTCCCAACCAGATCGGTTGAGATCTTGCTTGATCTGGGGCGGCATGGTATCAGGGTATCAGGGTTGAAATGCAATTGTCTTCAGAATATACCTCCACTACAGGAGATAACTGGATCTCTCGGGATCCTGCGTCGTGGTATGGTGATCCTCGCGTTGTCGCCACTGATTCTGACGCTCAGCGCAAGTCGATTATCGATATCACTTTCTGAGTGGCGGTGCTGCTGACATAATACTTGTGGCTAGTGACAGATCACCATTGCTCGGCACTTCCACCGCTACTGACTGCTAGTAAATTTACTACGGGAATCGATCTCAACACTCTATGTGGGTCTGTATTAGATATCTGTTTTTTTCCTTTCATATTCATTCCTATCCAAGAATACTAGAATATTAGAAAAATGATAGCTGCCATCCGAGACTTCACCGTTGCCATGCCGTGAATCTCCTAGTACCGAGACACGGAGACCGAGTAGTCCGGGACCGTTGAATGTACTATGCCTTGTCTCACAGCCGTATCACTGACTGCAGTCTATTCACAACGGTCAAATTAGTGAGCTGAAGATCTGCCATCGCGGTCACGCTGTGGCGAAACCTCAATGTTGGCTATCGCAATTATTGCCGTGATTATTTGCTGGTGGTGACAGTCTTCCCCGGCCGGACCCCGAGGACTCCTGGCTCGGACTGCGCCCCCACAACTCGAACCAGCGTGACGGGCCGGAGTCTCTTTGTTCCTGGCGCGGCCGCGTTGCTCTGGCTTGATTGGCTACGCTAGGACCGCTCGAGGCTCTCCTTTCTCAGTCTGCGGTCTCCCCAGCGCTCGCCCATATTAAGCTCGCCGCCTCTCTGTTATTTTTCTAACGGCTCGTGGCCTTTTCCCTTCATTCAGCGCACTTCAATTGACCCATATAACCCTTACTGAGAGGTGTTGTGGTTGCTTGACTGCCTTTCGTTCAACAGACACTAGTTCATAATAATTTCTTTTCACCACCGCAAGCCCCTTAATATCTCGCAACCTCATTCAAAATGGCCCCGGCAAAGCTCGAAGCCGAGAACCACCAGCGCGATGCTGAGTTCAACCGTGCGATGCACGGCAAGTCTGCAGAGAGCCGTGGAGGCCTTGCAGCCATGCGCGCGAAGGACTCCAAAGCGCAGAAGGCCGCTGTCGATGAGTACTTCAAGCATTGGGACAACAAGGCCGCAGAGGACGAGACTGAGGAGATCAGAGAGGTAATTCCACCTAAACGCCCGAACATTCGCATCTAGCTGTGACAATGCTAACTATCCATTTCGGGAACAGGCGCGACGAGCTGAATACGCCACGTTGACGAGACAGTACGTATATCCAGTGGCTGGCCGTTTGGCCTTAGATACCGGGGGTTTCGATACTAACATCGTCATAGCTACTACAACCTTGCTACGGATTTCTATGAGTATGGATGGGGAACTTCATTCCACTTCTGTCGCTTCAACCGTGGCGAGCCATTCCTCCAGGCTATCGCCCGTCATGAGCACTACCTGGCCCTTCAGATGGGTCTGAAGGAAGGCATGAAGGTGCTGGATGTTGGCTGTGGTGTTGGCGGTCCCGCTCGTGAGATGGTCAAGTTTGCCGGCGTCGACGTTGTCGGTCTGAACAACAACGACTACCAGATTCAGCGAGCTACGAACTACGCTGCCCGCGAGGGTCTCTCCCAGAAGTTGAGTTTCACAAAGGGCGACTTCATGCAGATGTCCTTCCCCGACAACAGTTTCGATGCTGTCTACGCCATCGAAGCTACCGTGCATGCGCCCAGTCTGGAGGGTGTCTACAGCCAGATCTTCCGTGTCCTGAAGCCTGGTGGTGTGTTTGGTGTCTACGAGTGGCTTATGACCGACGAGTATGATAACAGCAACCCCGAGCACCGCAAGATCCGACTAGGAATCGAACAGGGTGACGGTATTTCGAATATGGTCACCGTCTCCGAAGGTCTCGCTGCCTTCAAGGCTGCGGGTTTCGAGCTCATCCACGCAGAGGACCTGGCAGACCGCCCAGATGAGATCCCGTGGTATTACCCTCTTGCTGGCTCGTGGAAGCACATGACCTCCCCGTGGGATGTCTTTACCATCGCTCGTATGACCTGGTGGGGTCGCGGCATTGCCCATCGCTTTGTTGGTGCTATGGAGAAGATCGGACTGTTCCCCAGGGGATCCCAAAAGACAGCTGACAGTCTGGCCTTGGCCGGTGACTGTCTGGTTGCTGGTGGTGAAAAGAAGCTGTTCACTCCTATGTACTTGATGGTTGGACGAAAACCGGAGTGAACGTTGACGAGGTTCTGAATTGCCTTCCTTCTATTCTTTTCCGGCACGGGTCTTAACTTCTAGCGGACATTCGATGTCTGCCATTCCCCCTTCCTGCATTGCCTTCTTCCTCGGATACTCAAAATTACTGTAATATTTCTTTTAGTTGTTCTTTTTCGATTGCACCTTTCCCTGCTACTCAACAGGCGAATAGGTGGACCTGTGCATTATGTTTCTCTGGCGCTCCAAGATTCACTGCGTCCTGAAATCATGTGTGTATATGCTAGTAAAGCCAGTGGCAGAACGAATCAAGATAATCATGTCATAATGCAAGCTTAAATTGCCTACCATCTTATACCTGCTTTTTTGGATGAATCTTTTCGAGTTGGAAGCAGGATGCGAAACGATCTTGTAAGCTTCTCAGAGTCAGGAAAATCTTCGGATGATACAAGTGGACAGTATTGGCCAATGCACGCTGTAGTCGGTCTGCGCAGATATGAAATCACGTGGTTCTGATAAGGGTTGTGCAGGCGAAACCCTAACCGGGCGCACCAGGCAAAAGCTCAACACCAAGACTAACGCATCCCGGTCCTCCTTTTCTTCACCACGACAAGCAGCTGTTTCCCGCCTCTCACCACAGCATCCCTCGAGGTATGTATTCGTCACATCCTCCCTTCTTCTTGCAGCCCCTCAGCTAGCCTGAGAGGAGCAATCACCGCGACCGTGTGAATCGATCGTGTTTCGATGTTCCTCGACGAAGGCACGCTACCGATCGCCAGTCGAGATGATACGCTTCTCTCCTCGCGGCACGGGCTAAAGAACCCTTTGTTGAAGGGCACTCTTTTCGGCTCGTAGGCTACTGATGGCTGACTTCGTTTGTCCCTGCCCATCATCTTCAATGGTGGGCGTCGGACAGTGAAATTTTAGATACCTCATTTCCCGATTCGATTTGAGAATCTCATTCCCATACCGCCAAAATGGTCCGCACCTCCGTTCTCAACGATGCGCTCAACGCCATCAACAACGCCGAGAAGGCTGGCCGTCGTCAGGTCATGATCCGTCCTTCTTCCAAGGTCATTGGTATGCGCCCTGGAACCACCTCGAGGAGAAAGATTTTCGTACTAACAAATTTACAGTCAAGTTCCTCCGCGTTATGCAGAAGCACGGTATGCTAGCACCACTTTGAACGAATCTGTTCCGTCTACAGAAGAGTATTCAAGAAGCTGTTTGGTCGTCGCCAAAACTTAAGACCACATTCGGGTTGATAACTAGGCGGCGATTTCGATCTTTACCCACTCCACGACGTCCGCCCTTTAAGTTCCCGATATATTGAAATTCATTTTGGCGACGATCTTACAAGCTTCCTGGATACTCTTCTGTTCCGGGCAGATTTTAATTCATCGCCACATTTCTAACTTTTTGTTATTCAGGCTACATTGGCGAGTTCGAGGAGGTTGACGACCACCGCTCCGGCAAGATCGTCATCCAGCTTAACGGCCGGTGAGTTACTCCAACTGATCTCCTGTCAATTGAGCTAGTTCTGACAAAAACACAGCCTGAACAAGACTGGTGTCATCAACCCCCGTTACAACGTTCAGCTCCGTGACCTCGAGAAGTGGGTTGTCCAGCTGCTCCCCTCTCGTCAGTTCGGTTTCATCGTCCTGACTACCTCCGCCGGTATCATGGACCACGAGGAGGCTCGCCGCAAGCACGTTGCTGGCAAGATCCTCGGCTTCTTCTACTAGATATCCCCAAAAAGTGCTTTTTTCTGTATCGGGAATGCGTGTGGTCATGACATGAGAGCGGGTTACAAGGCTTGTATGAGGGCACGTGGTGGGATGTTTTGAGGATTTCCTGGAAAGCTACACCACAGATAGCTTGAAGAGTCATTTACTCGTTCATACAACCTAGTCAATAAATGTCAAGTGCATCTCGTGCAAATCGTTTCGTCCGAAAGTAGAATTTGGTAAAACTCGTGCCGAAGGCGGACCGAGTAGACCGACTCACCGCTCGTATATTCTGCCGGCCGATGCAATGATTTGGCCGCAACTGCTTGGGGATCATCTTCTCCAATCTAACTATCTCCTTTTTTGTACATGTTCTGAATGTAGATAACGAGTCGATAGATCAAGCGTTAATATGCCCCTGGAAAGGATATACTTGACCCGTCACGGTGTATGTGATATTCCTCCCATAGCGATCGAAACCCCGATAACTGACTCTCATTCCCCGCATTGACACAGCACCGTCTCAACTGGACAATAGACTTGAAGACAGGAACGTACCATGCGCAGCTGCCCACTCCTACCGGAAATCCAGCAGATCCGACATTGACATCCCACGGTGTGAAACAATCTCTCGAGCTCGCTGCCCACTTAGTCAGTCCGGAGTTCGAGCCGAAGCCATGTCGAGTGTACTGCAGCCCTTACTACAGATGCTTGCAGACGATACAGCCTGGTGTGGAGGCATTGAAGGGGTATTATAAGAGTAAAGACGGTCAGGATGATGTGGATTTGGATGTCAGGCTCGAGAATGGTCTGGGGTGAGTAGTATATGATACCCTTTCGATTTGAAGTTGCTCTGACACCTATTGATATCCAGAGAATGGTTCGGATCAAGTTCTTTCTTCGAGCATCCATCGCCTGCCTCACCCTCATCTCTCCGTTCTCATTTCCCGACTATCATACATCCTAATCCTGAGGAGCATTATACCCCAAGCGTCATTCCTTCTAGAAAAGGAGAAACGATCACACAATTACATGATCGCGTCGCCACCACATTAGCAGCTATTATCTCACGTCTGGATAACGAAATCAATACCATTGAAGCAAATCAATCGCCTGAGTTGCGATCTAGCAAGGCTATCTTAATATGCTCCCATGCAGCACCGCTTATTGCAATGGGTCGAGCCTTGACTGGTAGCATGCCAGAAGATCCTGATAAGGAAGATTTCAATGTCTTCACTGCGGGTTTGAGTACCTTCGTGCGAAGGAAACAACAAGTTCCTCCCCATTTGTCACAGCAAAACTCCTCAGTGCAGCAGAATAATCGTCTTGCACCGGGAACTAAAATACTGCGACCAGAAATCCAAATTCCGGATTGGAGAGGAGGACGTGGTGTTGGCGGTGGATGGGACTGCGTATCCAATGGTGATTGTACTTTTCTAAGTAATGGCGCGGAGAGGGGCTGGTGAGTATATCTCTTCCTATCCTCGCGTCTTCTTCGTGACAACCTTTTTTTACATTTGCCGATTACATGTAATCACTCAATTAACAATCTGCACAGGCATTTCAATGGCGACGAGTCGTTTGACACTGGTCCAATGGCAGCACCGACAGAACTACCTACCTCAAGTAGCCAGTCCTCGGTAGCGGCGCCATCCACAAAACTATGATCCGTTCATGGGGTCCTACTGCCGGGGTGCAGGTATGGATAGAGTTCGTTATATTCTTTGGGCATATTGCTTTAGAATCATAACTCTAGACGATGTTGTAAATGATTCCCTGCTATTGAGTATATATATATATATGTCTGTCTCCACTTCAGATTATGGAGATCTCGACACTATCAGGACTTGTTGAACGTGAAAAAATGTTTGATTCACAAAGGAAACAGACCTCCGCATGGAGGGCCTGTGTTATAAATATACATGATTTGGTCTCTAAGGTACTAATTACATGTCAAGGTATGCGTAATCTGTGTACAGCTCTCCTGATTCTCTGTGCCTCCCATGTATTAGCAGAGCACTTATCATTTGGCTGTTATAATGCCTTAGTTTGGGGCTGCCCCCTCCGTCGTTGACAGGCAAGGAGACTCCAAATACATCTCTCCCCATCAACCTTTGTTGATTCACTGCTCTGGCGACAGTCGATAATTGATACACGGGGAAGCTTCCCTCCTCTGTTGGATGCATATTCTCGAGGGCCTGCAACCATCCCTCGATCCATAAACCGAGGTGCTGGTCCTGACACCTCAGCAATGCAGCCATTAGCAAGCCGGAAATGCCAATTGTATAATTATTTCTGGTGATGCATGTTTTCATATCCATTCCTCTGGCGACTTCTAATAGGCGTCGGACCCAATACTGTTCTTCATGACCGCGTTGAAGGGGATACTGGGAATGGCCAGATAAAAGGTACAGAGAGTCTGTACATTGCATAATTCGCGCCATGATATAATATGCATAGCTGAGTGCGGCCTCATGAGACCAGAACAACTCTGCTCTTATTAAGGTATCGGGATCATAACTCTCCTCTAAACCGCTATTGAAGAGCGGTTTATCCGAAGGAGGAAGACTGAATACCCACTTATCGAGCTTTTTGGCTTCTTCTGATAGGAGCTCGCAGTACCGAGGGAGGTCCATTCCAGTACTTTGTGGACCACGATGCCAGTAATGAAGAAGTGCTCGAGACTGAAGTTGATGAGATTCGTAGAGTATACCCAACACTGCAACCCGTCGTTCGTAAAGGTTGCCCCCGCACGCCACGAGCCCTCCAGGAAATACAATTGGATATGGTTCAAGCTGCACGTCCAAAGAGCTGAAGTATATTCTTGCCCACCACACCCAATATTGCATTTGCATCAACACAGTGAGGAGATCCCTTACGATAGGATCATGGTAAGGATCGCTCATCTTCGCATCCATCAAGGCTGTCAGTCCCTTGATATGACAATAAAAAGCTTCGAAATTGCCCCGGGAGGACTCCAGAAGCGCGAAAAGAATGAGGACAATGAAGAATATTAATTTTTTGGATTGGATGTCGCGTGTATTGAATTGGATGAATCTCTTGATCGCAGACGAATAGTAGAATTCGCTCCTGATCTGGTGTGTCAGATTTGGACTGAAGGCTCCCATAAAGCTGACCGGGGTAAGAGATCGCTGTTCTGCATTTGAACGGCCCATATTGCAAGCAGATAGAGAAAGAACAGCCTCATTCAAAATAGCAAACTTGCGAATAAGATGGGAGACCTTCCCAAACGTAGGGTGTAATGATGGCAAGCAGCGATCTTCCCAGTAGGTGGAGTAGAACATCTCTCTCTCAGAGTACTGTAGCGAGTTTACAATGGCCAGACTAGGTATCGATGGTCCATTGATGGACAATGTGCCGTGCTTGTGGACCGGCGTGGAGAGACCTGGGACGAGTTCTTCATTCGTACGTCGATATCTGCTCGCTGCGGACTCAGGAACCACCATGCGAAATTTGAAATCATGCACCACAGGTTCGCATACTTTTCCTAACCGCATACATGTTCCACAAGCAGGTCTTCTCTCGTCGCACTGTTCTGATATTAGCATTTAATCGCTTGGCCTTCTGCCAACGGACTAACCTTGGTACGTCTCTCACGACAGCCTTTGCATCCTCTACGTGACCGCACAATGCCCGTCTTCTTGGGCCTTGGAGGGGCCGGTTTGTACATCTCGGATTGCAGACTTGCAGCAATACGGCGTCAGACTATCTAGTTTTTCATGTCAATCTTTTCTGACGTCTAACCTGTCGGCCCGCTCAGATAGGTAGATTGTAAACTTTTCATGAGCTAGCATCGTTGTGCCAACTATGAAGACTCTGTCAAGAGGCTCCACAGAGAGTGGCACACTATGATCTCGCATTATCCACGTAAGTTAAACCAACTATCATAAAGATGCTTTCCTGCTGAAATCGGAGATCCAGAGTAGTGACTGTCACACTTTACCCTTTCTGGTGCGCAAGAGCGATGTGCCAATAACAAATAGTAATCGCCCCCACTCGGGCCACTTCGAAGCATATACAATATGGCACAGACAAACTCCCACCTGCATAGTAGTAACGTTGTGGCATCCTATACCTCGAAAGGGCTAAAATTGCTCAATTGGATCCAGTGTTATCCACCAGATTCGGATCTGTCAAAAGCAATTTTGGCTAGCTATGCTGCCCAATTGACTTGCCAAGAGAGATGCCACTAAAAAGCAGGGATTATAAATGACGAGAATGCGCCTCTCGTTTGCCAATACGGCGTTTTCCTCTTGAATATCCAATCTTGAAGGTTGCGGTCATAAATCGAGATCATTCTTGGGCACCTCTCTCGTGGAACATTAGTACTCGAGAAGCTGATTTTAACATTGGTTGTGTATATTAAACTCCTCTGATCAACACAATTCATTGCTAACTTCGTCATAGGCCGATAACATGTGTGTTCAAATGAACGATTGCATTGTCACGTATAGGGGCAGTGTCGTGGAAAACAGACACCAGGTCCATGCAGCCATCGTCGATGAGAAAGGGAAGCTCTTATATGCAGTCGGAGACCCAAATAGAGTAACTCTGATCCGATCCACAGCTAAGCCAGCACAAGCTCTCGCCATTCTTGAAACAGGGTGTTTTCACCAGTTTAGGTTCGACGAGGCCGACTTAGCCTTGATGTGCTCCTCGCATAACAGTGAGGAGAGGCATGTCTCACGCGCACGGGCTATGTTGGCAAAGATCAAGGGAGACGAGGCAGATCTTCGTTGTGGTGGCCATCCTTCTATCTCTCCGAAAGTGAATAGCGCATGGATCAAAGCTGGGTATGATCCATCGCGTATCACGAATAATTGCTCTGGCAAGCATATTGGAATGCTAGCTGGTGCTGAAGCCATTGGAGCTGGCAAGCTAGATTATCATCTGCCGGATCATCCAATGCAATTGCGAGTGAAAGATACCGTTGAAGAGCTCACTGCTCTTGATGGAAATGAAATCAAGTGGGCCATTGATGGCTGCAATCTTCCAGCACCCGCCATGCCGCTATACTCCCTCGGCCGCATATATAGTTCTCTGGCAGCAGCGGCAGATACCGTGGAGAAGGGTGACAAAGCTTCAACAAGAATACAAACATTAGCTCAAATATTTCGAGCAATGACACAATACCCCGAACTTGTCGGAGGAGAGGATCGCTTCTGTACGCGGTTGATGAGAGCGTTCCAAGGAAAACTTGTTGGGAAAGTCGGGGCAGATGGATGTTACGGAATCGGTGTTCGTGAATCAGAATATACTCAGAGGATTGGTACAAGTGGAGCCATCGGTATTGCAGTGAAGATAGAGGACGGAAGTCTATGGGCTCTATATTCTGCGGTGATGGAGATATTGCAACAGTTACAGATTGGAAAACAGTGCATACGTCAGGAGCTCAACGATTTCCATCATCCAACGCTCTCGAACACTGACGGAGTGAGCATTGGGCATGTTTCTCATGCATTTGTTGTCAGATCTGTTCGATAATTCGGCCAGATGCGTTGTGTATACCAGTCGCTCCAAAATTCATCCGATTATAAATGACCCTGGTGAGCCTCAGAGAAACATTCTACGGTAACTATTCTTGAATGTTGACCAATGTCGAGGAAGTTTTTACTATTGAGCACATCCGCATCAATCGATAGGAGCGCTATCAAACTTCAAGTTTAATAAAGACCTAATATGGTAAAATAAAGTCCTGTAAAGAGAAATGTCTTCCTACCCACCAACTCCGTTGCCGTAAAATTTCTCCAGTTGAAATATGTGGAAAAGAAGAAAACAGAAAAAAAATATATATATGCCGACATAGGCTTTGTAGGAAAATAACAGTACAGACGCTAATACTGATCTTTCTCAATGCGCTTCATCACCTTCATTAACGGGTATCCTTGTATGTTCATCACTTGTATCGTGTTCCTGGAACTCAGGAGCCGGTTGTTGACCTTCGGGTTGGGGATCGTCACCGGCTCTGCCAGCCCCAGCATCCTCGAGCTGCCTTTGCTCCTCTTCTCGTGCTCGTTCTGCATTGAATGCAGCTTGGGCTTGGGCTGCATTACTCGCCTCAACTTGTCTCTCTCCAACACCGGGGACCAGGCTTGCAAAGAACAGAGCTAAAGACCTCTCCACCCTCCTTAGCCGTTGTTGGATCCCAACCGGCGGCACCCTAGGCGGGATTATCCCACCTTCTGCTCCAGGGGCAGTGACATCATGGCCGGCTTCTGTCTGGATACCTTGATTCTCCACTGGTGCATTGGCACCATCCTGGCGTGGAGGTACAACTGGTTGGATCTGCTCATTGCCTCCAACATGGACTAAAGCCTCCAGATGCCTTTGAACTGGAGCAATCACAACTTGCTGAAATTGTTGCGGAAGGGTGGTCTCCGACAGAAGTGCAATCAGAACAGCAAGGCTGACAAAGACGAAGCGCGACCAGGTACCCGACTCGCTAAAAAGGTAGCAGAAGAAGTAAAGCCGGATGAACAACCACGCACGCCTAGCATTCCGAGCCAGAAGAGCCTGCCGATTTTGTTGCGCACGTCGTTGGTTCAAGAGCGCATGTCGAACAGCGTTTTCCATCATAACTGCACCTGGATTCCGCTGTGGCCTGCGACCTCGGGCCTGTCCTTGAACTGCGGGTTGTCCTAACCGAGGCGTTTGAGACATACGCCGCGCGGCTAGCCAGGATTCTATTGTGGCTGCTCCGGCTGGAGAAGCTATCAAGGAATGATGACCTGTGGGCGATGAAAGCAGGTAGAGCGGAGCCTGGCCCGTGTTCTGGGTCGCTGATACATTCGCATCACTACTCCATGATTGCGAAACTCGAATGTGATCGGCGCGCATGTATATATTCAACACGCGGGCAAGCAGTGCTTCGATATGGCCATCTCGGGGAGAGGCAGGATTGCGAAATTGATCATCTAGCAGGCTATATAACTCGGTCCTCGTCCTAGCTATCAGGTCAACAGGCGGTGCCAACCCGAGACTCAGCTGGCTTTCCATGTATGCGATTTGCTGCTGCAATAGCTGAAGTCTCGGTTGCATTGTCGTATTGCTGTCAGACGATTGGACTTCGTTTGGTGCCGTAGGAGACGGATAGGTAGTCCCTTGTGGCGATCGGGCATTCATGCCATACGAGTGCGTTGCGGTTGCTCCTGCGACTGGGGCGGGTCGATGTAAGAGGTTCGGATATTGTGTAGGCGGAGGAAATGGTTGAGAAGTGAGCGGGTTGGTGAACTGGTAAGTGCGTCCTGTAGCAGTGGCTACAGGCACATTTTGCCGTGGCTGCCATCTACCTTGTTCCTGCAGTTCAATCTGTCGGCGCAAAGCCTCAATGTTCCGTCTTAGAGCCGCTTCGATATCCGACTCGCGATGGGGAGACGGAGGCAGAAAAGGCCCTCGAAATCGAATACCTGGTGACGGCTGCGCCTGGGCTTGAGAACCATAAGCTGTTGGCGATTGCAAAGGATTGGCAGGACTTGGGACGCTATATGATTCTTGGGCCAACGGATTAGGACCGGTAGGGACAGTGGCGGAGCCAGTATCACTTGGGGGGAGAACGAGATGTATAGAATGAATTGCAGCCTGTGCTCAAAGTTATCAATTCACTGTTCTGCGCAACGGGGAGCCACAGGGAAGCGAGCTAAGATGAACTCACCTCAGACGATTCTAGTATATCCTGTAATACAGCCCGATCATCTGAAAGAGGTTGCCCCCGATATATTAATCTCTGCTTCTCATGGCTAGGTCTTTCCGGGATGCGCTCTGCGATGCGTGACTTGAGATCCGCGACGGTAATAGTCAGGGGAAGGCTGTCGAACGTGATGCGATTTGGCGGATTCAAAGAAGGAGAGAGAACTTGAAGCGCAATCGTCCGTGTGGGCTCAGGAGAATGGCCCTCGAGGGCTGCTCTTTCAGACGCCATCTGATGATAGATCACAGCAGGGCAGTTTGCTGGAGATGATGATTAGCAATTCAACAACGCATAGTTCTGCGGTCGAACGCCTAAGCAAGTTAACCGCACTTGCAAGAGTCGACAGTTCAAAGGTAGATGAAATGAATCAGAGTAATTGTTGGTATCAAAAAGAATGATGCCCCAAGATACACTTGAAGAGCTCCAGTGTCCTCTAAGGACAGTACAATAGCTAGATAAGCAGCTCGGAGTTAGTGGTTAAGAGTGATGCTGGCCTCTCGGAGACAATGGACCGTGGATAGCTGGCCAACCCCGCCACTTGTAAGACGAACACTGCACACTTCGCAGCAAACACATTCCAGTGCCACCAGGCCCTTCCAGATGCGACAAGATACCTTCAGCTTTGGCCAGCAATCATCTCGCTTGTATCACCGGGAGAACAAGATGCAGATGCTCTTGATGTCGCAACATCTCGCCGGATCAATGAAACTCCGTGATGCCGATCACGGATCAATCTGCCGGGCGGTGAACGGTGACTTCACTGGGCATGCTGCCAAAAAGATCCAGGTTTCTCCATGATGCCGAACACTTATCCAGATATTCACATTGCATCGTCCTCTGTGGGCAGCAGCTAATTGCGACAAGACTATTGAAGTGAGAGTGGATGGAGTAGAGTGGCATCATGGCCTTGCGCCTCTCCAGCCATTCTGCCCTGTCCTACAGGCATGCTGTAGTCCGCCGGTGTCTGGCGGAATCAGTGTTGCTTGGAAGCTCGCAGTACACTTCAGTCAGATCATCCTTCAATTACAGGCAATTCTCCTCATCCAAGATACACAATGAGGGCCAGCAGGAAAAACAGAAGGATGACCCTAAAGATGGTGGCCAACCCGGTGGTAAAGAGTCCTTTAGCTCCAGATTGAGAACTGCCTGGGGCAACACCAAGATAGAATGGCGCCCCATTCCAATTGCAATGGGCGTTGTCTTTCTGGGTCTTTTGCAGTTTTACAAGATGCGACGCGTGGAAAAAGAAAGGCAGGCAATACAGGATATCGAGGACGAAGAGAACGGAATTATTCCTCCTCGCAGAAGGATCCGTCCAAGCGGGCCGTGGCAGGTTCAAATCATGTCGACTTTACCGCTGAAGGCTTTGTCACGTCTTTGGGGAAAGTTTAATGAGCTTGAGATCCCGTATCCTTTACGTGTGCCGGGCTTCAAGTTATATTCCTGGATCTTTGGGGTGAATCTCGACGAGGTAGCTGAGCCAGATCTACATGCTTATCCGAATCTCGCTGCATTCTTCTACCGCACTCTAAAGCCAGGCGTACGACCTATCGACTCTGATCCTCGTGCTATTGTCTCGCCTTCAGACGGTCGCGTGCTACAGTTCGGTTTGATCGAAAGAGGTGAAGTCGAACAGGTGAAAGGCATGACATATCGTTTAGAAGCATTGTTGGGAGAGGCTACCCCCTCCGCAGTCGACCCGAATGCCACACTTGATAACCAGGAGCCTGACCCTATGAATGTGGCAGCCGACGAAGAATTTGCGCGGATGAACGGTATATCTTACACGTTGCCCACTTTACTCTCAGGCGACAAAAAAGCGAAAGGAAAAAAGGAGGCGTCACTGGATGCTTCGACGACATCCAAAAAGAGTACAGAAGTGGAAGTCAAAAAGCAGCTTGAACTAGGTGATGGCACGCCATGGTATTCACCAAAGCCCGCATCAGACACCGCTCTCCACTACGTCGTGATTTATCTTGCCCCTGGCGACTACCATCGCTTCCACTCCCCCGTTTCTTGGGTTGTCGAAAGCCGTCGTCATTTCGCAGGGGAGCTTTATTCAGTCTCACCGTACCTTCAACGCACTCTCCCAGGACTCTTTACCCTGAATGAGCGTGTTGTGCTCCTGGGTCGCTGGCGCTGGGGTTTCTTTAGCTATACGCCTGTTGGTGCCACAAACGTTGGCTCGATCAAAATTAATTTCGACTCCGAACTGCGGACTAACAGTCTCACAACCGATACTGCTGCGGATCGCGCCGCTGCTCTTGCTGTAAAGCGTGGTGAGCAGTATTCTGGCTTCGCAGAAGCTACGTACAGGCACGCCAGCAAGATTCTGGGTGGTCATCCTTTGCAGCGGGGTGAGGAGATGGGTGGCTTCCAGCTGGGCAGCACCATCGTTCTTGTTTTCGAGGCACCAATCGGGGCCCGGAAGAGCTTCGACGTTGGCTGGACAGGTGAGCGGGAAGGAGGATGGACGTGGACTATCCACCAGGGGCAGCGCGTGAAAGTTGGAGAGAAGCTGGGATACGTCAACATCTAAACGCACGCTGCATATCTCTCTACTCCAAGAAAGGCGCATATCTGCGGTTGATAATGAAGATTATGAAGGAAGAAGACACAGATGGACAAGGATCCTTGCTTTTCATGTATCAAATTAATGCCTTTCTAGATCTGTTCAGAAAGGCTTGGATGTACCATAGCATATTGGAAAGGCGTCGAGGCTTGTTTCCTCCAGTCTGTGGGAAAGGCATCGTCTGTCTGCTTTACAAAGGCATTTGAGAATACGATACCCGTTAATAACCTTTAATACATCCTGAAACCTAAATCCTTTATCAAACTATCGACGTAGCTAGCGCTCTACATCTGATGTCACTTCATATCAACCCGTTAGAGGAGATTGGTCTACAAAAGTCACATTAGACAATAATCCTCATGGTCATCTTCTACGGGATACATGAGGCATTCCCTCTGAGCCCAATATGTATACAACACACGAAACAAGTAGAAGCTTAAAGATTCTTCTTACATGTATCATCGAGATGTTGATTATACGCTCAAACTGCCCAATAATGCACCCACGTGACAACAAAGAAGCGTTCCCCAGGCAGCCCGTATTCACCTCGACCCATATAACCCACAACAAAGCTTTCATTTTCAACCAGGGAGCCAAGGTGGCTCAGTGGCTTGGGACAGGTCTTTGATCTCCCTAGTCAAAAAGTCACCAAGGCTCTCGGTTCGATCCCCGGGGAGGGCTGATATCGAGGCAGGGGTGGCCGGAATATTCGATATCAAAATCGAGTATTCCGCTCAGCCCGCTTCGATATCAGAATAAACCGGATCCCTGGGGATCGCTAGCAGTAAAACTCTGCCCGCCAAAAGCAAGGTGGAGTTTTCGTAGCATCCTCACCTACTCCTGACCAAGGAGGGGGTGAGGATGTGAGCTTTTTTCGTGAGCATCTTTTGGTTAGGTACCTAGCTTCTTTCTACTTCCTTTTTTGGAAAGGTATAATGCTACTTTAGTAGTATACAATCCCTCTGTGTATTCAATAATAATAGATTTGTATAGATACTATTTGGCTTTCGTGTTTACATGTTCTACTTCAAGTAATCCATTGTATATATAATCTGGCATGCTCTCTTGTTTATCAGCTCCATGCAGTTAGACTTATCTATCGGTGTAGACCTTAGCAAATAGAACAGACATCATCTAACTAAAGCAGCTAGGTGACAACTATTACATATCACAATAATGTAAGCAATCGCTACTAGGTATATAAAGAATATGAAAAAACAACCTTCTTGAGTTATGTTGTATGCTCTATTATTCAACAAGTTTATATAAAGTGCTGTTAGTAGTGCTTTTGAAACCTGTTGTTGTAATAATGTTGTTATAACAAATATACCCATCCGAATACATATTTTATCAAATAGAGATATTACCAGATGTATCTTCAAAAATTATAGTAGACCTTACCATGGAGATATATCCAACCTGTTGTATTGCTGTAGACTTGTAGGGCAACCCTTCCTCACGTGATGGTCCAGACTTTCACGGCAAGCTCCAACGCGGTGAGAGCTCGGAGCTTAAGTATTATGCTCTCCGAAGTAAACATAGGATTGTAAATCTACCACAGCAACAGTTTTGTCTGGGCATCTGACATTATTTCAGCCTTTCAACCAGCTTGATCTAACATTGGTCTGAGTTGTATCTGTCACCCAGCCAAGAAAACCAACCAAAGAAATTAGGATAAGAGAATAACTGGACAATGCCCCGCCATCCCATCTTGCGACGCCCGCCTGATGCAAGACCGCAACCAGCTCGAGCGCGGTCTGATTTCCAGACGCCTCCTCCTAGGAGCGCGGCGGACGTGATGCATACACAGCTGGGCCAATCGCCCATCCCATACGAAGGTGCCACAACTATGGATCCTCGTCGCGTTGCGGCTATGGCGCGATTCCAGGCCGCTCAGGCCGAGGAGACAGATCAGATAGAGGCAGAGGAAATCGGAGCGGAGATCGACGAGGAGCTGGAGATGGATCCGGAGGGCCAGATGGAGCACGAAGTCGACCCAGACGGAGAGGGTGAGATGGAGGGGGAGCGGGAGATGGGCGAGGAAGACGAAGATTTTGAAGGGCAAGAAGAAGACGAAGACGAGGAAATGCGGGATCGAAGTGAGTACTATGATGCGCATCCTCTCTGGAAAGGTCAATGCCACATCTTGGGCTTTGGTGCTATTTAGCCTCGAGATTTTGACCCTACGTTTCGACACTCTTGCTGACAGAACGACAACAACTAGACCAGTCTCCCTCGCCATTGCCGCCCAATCTTCGCGAAATATCATCCCTAGCTTCATGGACAGTCTCAACACATAAGCCCGGCTGTGGCGTTGCAGCATTACGGCATCCGTCTCCTTCACAATTCTGGCAATCAGATGGTCCACAACCGCACACGTTGACACTGCATTTCTTCAAACTTGTCGCCGTCGTGAAGATTAGAGTGTACCTAGACTTCGAGCTCGATGAAAGTTACACCCCAACGAAAATGGTATTTCTGGCGGGCATGGGAGGGAATGACCTGGTGGAATTCGCTGCATGGGAGGGTGAGGGACCCTGTGGCTGGGTTGATATTCCGTTAGAGGGTGTCGGGGGATCAAGCGGTGGCTGGGGCGATGTTGCAAAGAAACGAAGACGCCAGAAGAACATGCGCAAGTCCAGGAGCCAAAGGAACCGTAAGGATGACATACTGAGTGACGAATCCGACGCAGCAGTGAACCATGACGAGACTACAGACTCTGACGATTCTGACGATCCTGCATCTGGAAATATCCTGAAGGCTATGGTCCTCCAAGTTCGAATTTGCGAGAACCACCAAAACGGAAAAGACACACATGTTCGTGGTTTCCAAGTTTTTGCGCGTGACGAAGATAGAAGACGTGTGGCTATTAGTGCAGCTGCTGCGGGCACTCATTCAAGAAGAAATAGCATGCGCAAGTCTCTCCGTGGTGGAAAGGATGCTGCAGATCACGACGGGCCAGAGAGCAGTCATGGGATTGTTGGCGGGAGTGGTCTGGCACTTGAAGACCCAGACTGGATGGGAGAGGCAGTTATTCGATGAAACAGCACAATCAAAACGTGTATCCATCTTGCAGGACATGGGCGTCGGGGCTGTTTTCATTTTTCGCAGGCATGGCTATGAGCAATCTTATGGTTGCATTTGATCTTTTCAAGACTTAAGGGGAACATGGCGCGGATCTGAGAAAGAAAAGGAGCATTAACGGTTGGACGGCCGAGTTGCATGGGATCGTTGATTTGCATATTCTATTTTCATACTTCACTGTACTTTATCGAGATACCCGATTACCATTAACTGAATGCACACCGCATTCTAAAGCTTTCCAAGTGTTACGTCGACTTCTAGTCCTACATTGAGAAGCTTGGGTGATATTACACTTGGAGTTTCTCGTGTATACATATGCACCTTGCATGAAATTCTAATACTAATATGGACAAGGCTAAAAAAGGACTAGCTAGCTAGTTATGCAGATCCATTTTCATCATTACATGGTATCTTCCAGTTTTTCTTTTTCATTTTTTTGGTGGCCCAGAAATATGGAGTAACAGTTCCAATATTCTGCTGTTTTACTTCAGGAGCTTCTCCAACTCGGCAACGACGGCGTCGCCGACCTCCTGGGTCGTGGCCTTGCCTCCAATGTCGCCGGTGCGGACGCCGGACTCGATGACGTTGCGCACGGCAGTTTCGACGAGCTTGGCCTCAGCCTGGCGGCCGAGGGAGTACTGGAGAAGCATAGCAGTGGACAGGATGGCGGCAACGGGGTTGACAATGCCCTTGCCGGCGATGTCGGGGGCGGAGCCTATTGTTGTTCGTTAGTATATTGAAGAGCATATAGTACTGTAGTAAATTGGACGCGAGAACTCACCGTGAATAGGCTCGTAGATACCGTTGACCTTGCTCTTGCCATCTGGGATGCCGCTCAAACTGGCGGAGGGCAGCAGGCCAAGAGAACCAGGGATGACACTGGCCTCGTCACTGATGATGTCTCCGAACAGGTTGCTCGTGACCACGATGCCGTTCAGCTTGCGGGGGTCCTTGACCATGAGCATAGCAGCAGAGTCGATCAGGTGGTGGCCGTATTTCACCTGCGGGAACTCCTTCTCCATGACTTCGGTCACAGTCTTGCGCCACAGACGACTCGTCGCCAGGACGTTAGCCTTGTCCAAACTCCAAACAGGAAGAGGAGGGTCGTTCTGCAGAGCAAGGTGGGCAGCGAGACGAGTGATACGCTCAATCTCAGCGCGGGAGTATGGTTCAGTGTCCATAGCCTGGCCGTCTCCGTTGTCCTCTTTCCGCTCGCCGAAGTAGATACCACCAGTCAATTCACGGATGATGTTGAAGTCGACACCGCGGCAGACGTCAGCCTTGAGAGGAGAGATGTCGACGAGAGAGGGAGCAGCAAAATTGCAAGGTCGCAGGTTGCCGAAGGTGCCCATCTCCTTGCGCAGCTTCAGGATACCCTGTTCGGGACGGACAGCGCCAGTTCCCCATTTCTAACGACGTCAGATTTTGGTTTCTTTGCAACCACACATTGAACCTTGCAAGTGTTTGCCATAGATAGAGTATCTAGAAGAGAGAAAAACATACCGGACCACCAACAGCACCCAGGAAGACAGCATCAGCGTTCTTCGCAGCGGTGAGAGCCTCGTCCGTCAACGGCGAACCAGTCGCGTCAATTGAAGCCTATACGCGCAATTCATAAGCAATTGGTTCTTATTGACATCGATATCAATAGCAGTCACTTACTCCACCGAGAAGCTGGTCTTGGAAGTTGAGGGTAATATCCTCGCGGTGCTTCTCCACGGTACGGAGCACCTAATACACGCGGCACACAGTCAGGAGCTCGTTCTCGAACTTCGAATTCAAGGGCTAGATATTGCATTGAACCCTTGAAAAGGACGATTTAACTGCAAGCTCACCTTCAAAGCTTCTGCGGTCACCTGTGAACTGTTATTAGCCATTGACATACCGCGGATTACTGGCGGGTCAGATACAGATAGGATAGCAACATACCTCAGGACCGCAGTAATCACCAGCAAACACGACAATGTTATACGAAGGCATTACGAATGAATAGAAGACCTGCTCTCTTTTTGTTTTAAGAAGCGTCAAGAAGAAAAGTAGACTGAACGAGGAGGAAACAAGAAATATGTCCGTCTCTTGCTGACGGGAAAGTTGCTGGCGGGGTCGGAAAGCTGAGACCCCGCGCGCCGACACCGGAGCTCGATGTTGCTGACCAGCATTGACTTTGCGGTAGATCTCGGCTGGCGGCGGAGTTCAGGGGGTATAATCCATAATCAGAGACAGGAGCTTAGAAATAACAGCAATATGGCTGATGCCCACTCATATCCATGCCATTTTCAAAGAAACAACCGGGAAAAATCTATATTTTGACCCCCCAACCATGTGCTACCTGCCTGCTGCCCTTATCCCGGTGTCCCAGACCTGTCTACACAGAGACAAATATTACATACATTATCGCAGAGAAAAAGACTAGATCTAAGCTGCGAGAAATCTAGTCCGCTGAAGAGAAGGCAAAAAAGTCCCTACTTAAACCATATCGAACGAAGGGGACGCCACCTGAATCTACAGATGCCGGTCCAAACACTCACGACGAAGGCTAAAAGAGAATGCAAGAACCAATGCGACCTTGGTAGATTCTTGGCCGAGTCCTGTAACTTGGACTCCAGAGTCCGAGACGCGATAACTGGCCTTGCGTGGAAAAAGTACCGTTGAGTGAACGCTTTTCACTAGGCGAATAATAGAACATATGAAGCTGGATTCCTTTTGTAGTGCTCTTTGCTAGAGCCAGTGGCTCCAGAAACTCTGTGCTCTTTGCACATGCATATTTTAAGTCGCCTTGACGGCACGAGCAGCTTTGCGGTTGGCTAAGTCACCTTCCGCAAGCCACCTACTGGCCTTGACCAGCTGCACCACGTTGATAAATTGCTTGAGAGCCATGACGGGCGCTGAGATACCGGTGATCACCCACGGCCAGAAGCTGTCCATCTTGTTGGCACGGGCCAGCTCCAGAGCTCCGGCGCTCCAGGGACTCGCGAACAGGCTGGTCGGGACCGGGTGCGCCGGGTTTCCTGGCTGAGCAGACTGGCCCTGAGAGTCAGGAATGGGCTGCAGGAGAGATGGCGACAAGATGGGCGAGGAGAAGGAGAGGAGGTAGAGCCCGATGAAGAAGAGCTCGTTCAAGGCACAGCAGATGAACAATACGGTCTGCATAAAAAGGCTCAAGTGTTAGCAAAGCCCCAGGAGGACCTTGGTGGAGCTGGACGTACCCTGCTGTGGTAATATTGGTAAAGAACCCAGCTACGGCTGGAATCAACCTTTTTGTGGCTCTGGCCTGCACCGCCCATGGACAAGGTAGCGTACATGTGCATGTAGTGACTGGCCAAGTCCAAACTGATGAGACCTTGGAAGAGGATGGCCCATCGGGGCCAAGCGGAACTCAGGAAAACAAGCAGACAGGCAGTGGTACAGCGATCAGTGACCATATCCAAGACCGCGCCGAACGTGGTGGACTGGTTGAAGTGACGCGCTGCCACGCCATCCAGCGCATCTAATAGACACGATATACTGTATAGAAGGGAGCAGGTTCGAGGATGTAGGGGCATGTAGTAAAGTGATGCCACGGCTAGGACAATTCGCGAGTAACCTAACAGATAGTTAGCTTGCACAGCAAGAAAGAGTTTGTGCTTTCCAAACACCTACCAATCACGTTCGGATAGAAAAGAAACACATTCTCATCAGGTTCTTCTGTAGCTGCCGTGTCCTTCACCTCATTGGAGATGACAGCAGCGTTACCACCGGGCGAGACGTCAATCTCGTCCGAGACGGTCGCAGCAGCAGCCTTCTGTCTTCTCGTGCGAGCGCTCATATTGCCAGTGAGACTGTGGAGTGGATAAGGTTGATGTACAGACGGATGACAGCAGACAAGAGAACAATCAGAGCTGAGTGGTCTCTTTGATTCACTGTCTAAGGGCGCAATCCTACGTAAGATCCGCGATCTGTCCGTGCTAGGAGCTTCCGGAGACGTGTCAATCGCAAAAAGGAACGAGCTGCTTAGCGATCACATCTGTCAGCAAGCGTGTCTCCTCAGATATCCAGCAATGCCTAGATGTAGAGACGCGCCATTTGCGCTGTGCTGCAGATTTCAGGAGTGGGAAAGACTTACATCCTCAAGCAAAAAAAGGTATCTGGGTGCTCCCGAGGTCTCTAAACGCCGGAGCTTCAATAGGACGGGGTAAATGAATGACGCAGAGGACCGGACGCTTAAGCTCAAGGGCTCAGGTCGCAATGTGCTCAAGAACTTCTGTCCGAGGAGGATGTTGTCCGGGAAGAACCTGGTCGTGTGAGTGCCAGATAAGATGATAAGAGCGTTTTCTCCTGCGTGGCAGGTGTTCTCGTTAGCTTGGATCGGTTGGCGCAAGGAAAGGAGGAAACGGCCGGGCTGCTTGGTTAGTTCGGTGGGACTGGTTAGGGTAGAGTGAGATCGACGATCAAGAACATGAGAAACATGAGACCCGAAGGACTGTGCCCTCAGTATTAACCAGGTGTCATTGGAGCTTCACCTTGCAAGGCAGTTGAGACTCCAGAGGTAAATTTTGACAAATTTGGAGGTTAGGCAGAGGGAGGATAAGTAATGCCTAGCATGGTTAGATGACGTCCTGGAGAAGGAGGTCTAACTAATGCCGTTACTGCCGATGTTTGTTTGTCCCGGCCACTTATGCATGCACAAACGCAAGCAGCATTAATAAACTAGTTAAACGTGCCATTGTAAGTAACTAGCAATGTGGATGACAGTAGATGACAACTAGCAGCAAATTTGCCAAACTTGGGATGTGAAGTTTCTATAGTAGAGATATATATGACTATGCAGAATCTGAGAATGGACGCAGACTCCTTCAAAGGACCAGTCTCGGTGCTATATCCCACTAAGGCAGCTTCCATTGGACTGCATATCTATCCAGAAAAGTCCTATATTTATGGGTTTCTATAGTGAATGATTTGTTTCAAAAAAGAAATTAACGCCAGCTCTAGCTATTCTACTACCAATCCCACCTGCCTATGTATAGAAATCAAGAGATATGCACCAATTCTAATAGTGTCCTACTCCTGAGCCGGCAGCCCGCAATGCAATGCAAACCTATATACACATAAACCACTTGAAATTCCCCAAGAATGAAATCCTCCAAGACTGCACATAGAATCCAGCGTGTTCATGTCCGTGACCTGCGCGGATCCGTAGCCTCCTGTCTTCTCCAGTCTCGAGACTCTTTCGTACCCATGCTTCCCAATCCACCTTCCAGCCGGCGCTCCCACCCACCTAGTCGGATAACCAAACAGGTGGCATTATCGCCCACATTACTGACCTCAGTCGCAAAGTTCACCACATCTTTGGAACCTTGCTCGGGGGTTTTTGCTTCTTTGATGATGTCTGCGACTTCCTGGTCGGACAGAGCGTCGCTCACACCATCCGACATGAGGACGAGAAACGAATACTCTGCAGGGCCCATTTCAATCCGTCTGATCTCCGGTTCTGCAGAAACACCGATCCGCTTGGACTGAATATCGCCGAAAGCCCGAGTGTTTGCTAAGCCGCTCATACGTTCTTCGCCGAAGGAATCTGTAACAAAAGAGGCTGCGTATCTGCGCAATCGACTTCCTTCAATAGGCGAAGACGGATGATGGACAGAAGTAACTGGAATAGCCTCACCACTTGCAGTAGAGCACAAGAGGATCCTAGTGTCGCCAACATGCGAAATCAGAAGAGAAGACGGCGCTGAAGGGTGCCAAAAAGGCGTCGGTGTCGGCGTTGATATCATAGCAACGCTGCATGTGCTTCCACCTTTGAATCTTTCGCGTCCTCCTATCTGCCGCGTGCGCGTTCGACTAGGTTTCTCAAGAATCTCGTCTTCATTGAGCGGCTTGTCTTCCCGGACAGGATCAGCGTCACGCTTGGAAGCCTGCGCAGAGACAAAATCAAGGTCCGCGCGAAGGAAAGCATATTCCATGACTTCTTCAATGCTAACACCATTTTTTGTGTCATCCCCACTCGCGGGTGCCGAGTTGGTCGCACGACTGCCACGGTCATCTTCCCCGTAACAAGTGAAATGAACAGGTCTGAATCGTCTGAAATAGCCCCCTACAAGATATTTCCACTCGTCCAAGAGGTTCCTCTCCAGTTCTCCAATCCGTCGCCGGTTGCCGTGTTGCATAATGGGCAACTCCGCATCCGACTCTGGCGCATCTTCATACTGCTCATCCTGTACCTCAGATGAAGCGGCATCATCCCGTTTCCTCAAACTAGACTGCAGCTCAAAATCTTCCGCTGTGTCTTCGATATACGTGTGCAGACTATCCCGCAGAAACTCACTGCACTCGGAACCACCATGGCCATCGAAAATCGCGAAGTAGAATACTTGCGGATCTCCACTTGCACTCTCCGCTCCTCGGTTTTCATTCAGAGGCGGCGCCGGAGAGCCATCGGGGTTCCGTCGCCGGATTGTTAAGGATCTCGGTACACGCTTCGCGAACGCGGGGACCTCAATCACACCGGCCTGGTACGTATCTTCATTGTAAGGACGAGAACCTCTAGAGAAAGAAGCCCCAAAGTGATGTTTGGCACTGCGAAGCGGAATTCGGACAACGGTCGTTTCTCGTCCCACCAAGGGCTGTAGCACGGCTGGGGGCTGCGATATCCCTCCCGTGTGAGGCAGAGAGGCTGCACGAGGAAGTTTATGAAAAGACGGATGCGGCGCTCTCGAATCTGGATGCAGGGACGAGGAGGGCAGGTGTGTCACGAAATAATCGTGAAAATGCCGCCGTCTTGTATTCTGGCTGCCATTGCGCGGGGATGCGGAAGCACGGCGGCGTGCGAACGATGCAATGAAGCCTGTTTTCCAAATACGGTCAGAAGTCTATGGCAATAACAGTATAATGGCCGAACAAGCATGTCATGTCGTGGGTATTGCACGAAGGGATCAAAGATCAAGGCAATAAAGAGGGAGACGCTACGCACTGTAACTGTCGGCCAGCGTCCAGACCTCGACGGTCACTCGCTTTGTGGAATTCGCGATCATGAAGATGGTAGCATTGAGTGCGTGGAGTTCTAAGAGACTGTAATCCAGGAGAGGGGACTCCTTTCGGCTCTTTCAAGTCCTGCAACGGGGAGTTCAGCAGGTTCAGCCTGCGGACTGGGAATGGCCCGAGCGTTGTCTGCTCGCTATCCCAGGCTTTGGTATGCGCGCAGGAGGGGGAAAAGGCGGTTGATAAGCGCAAGGCCTGTGTTTTCCAATGCCAGGAACTCGACCACACACGAGCCTCCTCCAGCACGACACAGTGGGTGTCAAAGAGGAATTTTCCAGATGTTGAGCTCAGCCACTCTTGCTGCCCGGGAAAATCGCCTTCCGCCAAGTTGGGTCGTCATTTTCCGTGATATTTGCCGTCCAAGTTATCCGAGGGCGTTGTGCAACACTCGATGATACTATTCAATAAAACAGAAAGCCTCGACTATTTTATTGTATATATTGATAATGAAGTCTGTGCTACTAATGAAGACTTCAAAATGGAAACTATAAGTAGCGCCCACTTTTACTTGTGTCATCGAAAGATCTATCTGACGCACTTCAATTATGCTGGTCCCAGAAGGGGAATTTCCGTTGCTCAGCATTGGATTAGACAAACCGGATTTAATCCTAGGGGGTGTTCCATTTTTCTAAATTCCCTGTTTCCTAATCTTGAAGTCAACTATTATATCTAGAAAGCTGCACGTTTCTTTATATTCTGTTATAGTGAATTATTCTCATACATATGTTTTCGATACGATAGTGCCCACACTATACCAACAACACACATGCCTAGGTATGTGGCTTACGAGCAGATTTCAGCAGAACATTGCCCAGATGAATGAGCTGAATCTGCAGAGAAGAGCCAGAATTACCATGCATCTTTGTGAGAGAACGGTTGGATCTGCTTACATGCCTGTATCCCGGTTTACCATCGTTAACTGATCAAAAGCACTGTTGGTCATCGCAAACTCCAGCTTATATTGAAAAGGCATCGAATACATGTCTAATGAGAGATCGTGGGATTCCGCCACAACAGCGATTAGGTCAGACCAGGCATTTGGGCCTCTTTCGTAACAATGAAATGGCGACAGGTCGGACTACTCGAGAAACAATAGAACAAATCGTCGACTTCCTTTTGCAAGGCAGTCTAAAAAACGAAACCATGTAGTTACCACAACCTGACATGATAACTAGTGCCTAGTTCACCCCATCTTGCTGGGATATCCTTTCGTGCCTTGGAGACGCGCTTCTGGTTGACCATGGCCCAATCATATGAGTTTCTGTATTTTGCAAAATTCTTTCCAGGTGTCAAGATTTAAAGATTTTTTTTCGAAATTAGGGATCCGTAGCATGAGTTCATAAAGTCTGCCTTGAACGAACCTCATGGTGTCCAATCCTTCAATTGCAAATGCTGAGTCTGACCAAACATCTGTAAAAGCTGTAGGGCAATGTTTCCCGTATGAATTGTTACCGGCAGTCTGACAGACCACGTCAATTAAAGATGATGCATGGAAGAATATCCAGACATGTCTTGATTAGCGCGTCGTTGACTTTCTTGCGCGCATCTGTAGACATCCAGTTGCCAAGCGTCTCTGAGATCACAGCCCTCCATGATTACTCATTGGGATACCTTGCAGACGCGCTGTCATTCTTAAGGATAGGATAATACTGCCGGTTTGTTGTTCAATTGCACCCTGCATTTTCTGAACTTCGAGTAGTCGAATTACGCGGTCGAGTACATCGTAACGTCGGCCATGCTCGTTCCGTCACACATAATATCGTCGGACGATCTCAGACAGTAATTCCCCGATGGCCATCATAGTCGAATTGAAAAGCGAACGTGGCAAGGTCTGTGAAATTGTTGTTATTCGGCACCGACAACAATTTGCGGTCGACATAGCTGATATTTAATGAATGGATCTTCTAGGGTAGGAGTCCAATGCAATGCGGCCTCGGAACCTGTTCCAGGTAGTTTTGTTCGTTGAGGCGTAATGAAACATGGATCTGAAAAGGACCAAATCCACTGACGATTGGATTGTCGAAATCGTTGAATTACTCTGCAAGAAAAGAGAACAATACGTTCTGTGTCGTTGGTATATGAATGAGTCTCAACACAGGTGGCCCACAACTCCCTCCTAATTCTCTTCGTCGCTTTTAGTCCATCCGTCGAGAATGAGGTTCTCAGCAGTAGGACCAGTCGCAGTGTCGAGAATGCAAAAGTCAGAGACAAAAATCCGTATATATATGTTGTGATCTGCCTCCACAGATAAACTGATTGTCTCACGATCAACATGCTTCCGTTCTGTCGAGGTTGCATAATATAGTACATGCTGCTAAAGAAATCGTAATCATTATATAAATGGCCTGCATATTGCAACTATTAGCAATGAGCACCCACATGCAGCAAGTCTACTCTCGGGAGGATGAAGATTTGACGTCTCTCGACAGCTAAGAATAGAGCCTCGAGTATCGTGCAATCGAGGATTTGATTCAAACTTACGTCTTCGTCTTCTGGTCAGATCAGGGTATCATCCTTTCAGATTGTTTGAATTTATATAATAGAACCACCAAAGCAGACTCATGTCGGGAGGGAATCAAGAGTAACGTTAGTGCCATACTGACTCACTCCTACGGTGCAGCCATGGATGGGACTCAAATATGTCTAGAAACGCTTCGTGGTCTGCAGGGTAAAAAAGAAGAAAAAGGAAAGAAGAAATAGAGTTCAAGCATGATCTACATGCTCATACACATATGCATATATATAATCTGCTGATTAGAACAGGAAAACCGTATCCCCAGTAGAAGGACTTCTGGTCTACTTAAGCTGATCTGGGGAGAGTCTTGAAAGTTTGCTATATTCTAGACCTATCTTTCATCACTAGAAGAAGCATGCAAGTAGCCTCTGTGCACAATTGAATGTAACAGCAAACAATCTGCGTATGGACATTGCTTCTCCTCTCAAAGAAAAAGAGCGGAGACCCATAACCAGGCATACCCAAGTATGCTAGTACCCGGAGGGATCCCACTAATGACATCTTGGAACAGTACGCTTCCTTGCAGATGTTTGCTGCTGACGCAAGCTTCCGTATTACCGGCAAGCATGCATGGCAGCACTGGGTTCACAGAGAGGAGGGCCGCGGAAAGTGGCATGGGTAATTGGCCTGGGCGTCCACATTTAGGAGCCAACATGGTATTGTCCTTTCAGATATGTACCGTAGGACAGATAGAACAGAGGACAAACTACTACAAGTCTTTCAAGTCTGATTTACAGTGCATGTTCATAACTCTGGCATATACCAGAAATGGAGAGCAGATTCAAAGTGACTAAAGCTAGCGGTTCATTTCCACTTGATATACATATCCGCGATAAACACTATTTAGAAGGCTCCTATAAACACATCATTGTCTTGTAGCCTTTCGGCTATCACATAATCATGAAAACACAAGGTGTTTGGAGTAATGGCACCTACCACGGGTAGTGTCATCCAAAGCACTTGGTCCATGTAGACAGATAAGAGCAGAGCAGACTTCAGCTGCCACAAACTGCGCCTAAGACACAGTTAGAAAAAAAACACTCACCGTATCGGCCCAGCCGACCTTCTAGATCGCCTTTGTCCGGGAGAAAAGACTGCTGTACACAGCGTCGACGACGGGTTGGGCGGTAATTTGTCGGCCACCAAAGAAGCGGCCGTTGAGGCCCTTGATGGCATTCTCGCCGCCCTGGACTCGGTCAAATTTGAGATAGATATCGCCCTGCGAATGAGGATCTAGAGCAATGTGAACAACATGGCCATATTTTTCTTCACACTCAGCGCGAACGTCATCCTCCAGCTCCTTGACCCAGCTTTCACCTTCTTCCCTGTTGAACCGTTAGCACATTCTACTAGCAATCGATAACCAACAGGCACAGTGCACTTACTCGGCAGGGTCAAACATATTACGCAGCAACACACATCTACTCGCCATGTTGACATTGACAGGCAAGGGCTTCGTCTCGGTTTTCGGTCTGAGAATCTTTGCTTTCTCATCGGCGGTGGGTTCAGGCTCATCTGTTCTGGCAAGTTTCCTCATCAATGCATCTCTGCTATAGTTGTTGAAGTTCACACCAGCAACATCCGTGTCATCCAGGGCACTGGCGCCGCCGGCACCTTTGTCGTCTCTGCCGCCTGCTCGATCGAAGTTGCCACCGGCACCGCCAGCGTGCACACCGCGGCCTCCTTGGCCAGAGAATAATGAACCCTGGTAATTCGGTTGGTTTGCGCCCTGGCCTTGGAAACGCTGTAAAAGGTTCGCGGTCGATTCAGGGGTGAACTTATCGTTGCCAAGGCCAACCCGAATCGGCCGGCCAGCAAGATCAAAGCCATTCATCTTCTCCAGGGCCTCGCGGGCTTGGTTAGGGTCGCGGAATCTGGACAAAAATTGTTAACACGACTGTCGTAGATGAGGTGAGAGAGCGAACTTACTGGACAAAACCATATCCTCTGCTGCGGCCCGTTTCATCCTTCTGCAGTTGGACAAACTCGAGCTCACCGAAAGGTTCGAAAACGTTCTGCAGATCACTCTCAGTGATACTGAAATGAATATTACCAACATATAATCTATGAAACGGAATAGAGTTATGGTTGCCGCTGACAGAGGGGTTGCGAGCTTGTCGGTTCTTTTCGGCCTCGGTCAATTGTGCAATAATAGGGATCCCTAGAAGCTTCTGGCCGGTAAGCTGGATAGCAAGGGGAACAGATTCTTCGTCTTTAAATTCGACATAGCCCACGCTAGAGTCATGTTAGTGATTTGAGAGCCACATATATAGTAGAGTATGCAACTTACCCCTTAGAGCGTCCGCTCACACGATCCTTGACGATCTGAGCCTCCTTCACAGGTCCGACCTTCTCGAAGAAGGCGATTAGTTCTTTAGTTCTGAGACGAGCAGCCAATTGCTGCACAAAGACGGTACGCCTGTCACGCTCATCCTCGGTAAGCTGAGGTTCCGCTGGGGTCCTGCTACGACGCCGTGTGCTAGGGCTGCGTCTACGATCGCGGTCTCGACGGCGCCTATCATCGTCACGGTCATCTCTCCGCGAACGTCCTGAGGGACGATAGTAGCGGTCGTCACGGGGGGAGCGAGAGCGCGTACGACCACGTCCTCCACCACGGTAATAGTCACCTCCAGAGCGGTAGTCGTCACGGTCACGACGAGCGCGACGTCGGTCGCTGTCGCGGCTCCTGCTCCTCTTTCTGCTTCTATGGCTTCCGTTAGCACTGCCATGCTCGCTTCTCGGGCTTTTCATTTCCTCGTCTCCATCGGCATCTCGTTCACGTCGGCGGTCGCGACTGCGGTCTCGTCGTTTGCGATCTCTGTCCCGGGAACGATCGCGATCCTTGCGGTCACTGGGGTCGGCTCTGGAACGGTCATCGCGGTCGCGAGAAGCTCGTGATTCCTGCACGGAAGGGGCCGCTGTAGATTCGAGAAGAGCTTCAACGTCAAGGCCTGACATGGTGACAGAATACCGGACAGAACTTGATGAAGCACAGTACGAGTATGGATGGGGTGGTTGGTCACTTGGTCTCGTTAGAGCGGCAGGACGGATCCGGGTCTGGCTAGCGAACCCTTCTTTGATAGTGAGAGACACGCCTGGAAGATCGTTTCCAGCGTTGTCTCAATGCTATTGAGTCAAAAGTCGATGCACAAGGGCGTGTCGCCTGGTGATGGGAGCCTGCCTGGCGATCAAACGGCGTATGAAGGTTGCAAGTCGAAAGACTTTCTACGGAGACGGGATGGCGGCGAATCGGATTCGGTGTTCGTCATGTGATCGGCAATTAGGTCGGCATCCAAGCCGAAAAGTCATCCCGATTCTTATTTCGGGCATCAAAATGAAGCCTGACAGCTCATTATCAGAACATTCGCACTGAAAGACAGAAGGCTACATTTATACCAGCCATACTGGGTTCTAGTCTGATTTTGGAAGATTTTTTACGACATAGGAGACTCGTAATCAATTCGTCAATGAACAATCCTAGGCAACATTCTACGTAGGAAAGTCATTCTACCTAGTGTGGCCTGTTACTGTTTGCCAGACCGTGTGTATATACAAAGAACTCTCGAGAGCTGTATCAGCGATATCAGCATACCGTCCTAATGTGAGTTACTCCAAAGTGCCATAACATCCCAAGCACAAAGCTAGTGCTGTAGCTGGCCCGGAGTGACCACTACTGGTCGCCACCGTATCAATTCCTAACTGACTGACAATGGATCATTCAGGATGGCATAATAATAGATACCATCATAAACCATGGGCCATCAGTGATTGGTGGTCAAGTATTAGATATATGCTGTCTGCGTGCGACGTTATCCCGTCCAAAACCGTCATCGTATGTCGCGGTCCGTCAGGTCATATACCACGCATCTCTATTAAAGAGTCATCGGCATATATATATATATATGTTCGTTGCGAACAGGTCATGAGTCGTCATGAGTCGTCATGAGTCGTCATGAGTCGTCATGAGTCGTCATGAGTCGTAAACAGCAGTTGGGTTAGTTGGGAGGGGGTGTTATGCTTCAAGGCAACTTCAGGACGCACGACTGCCCCAGATCCAGGACCATACTTTTGATACCAATTTGGTAATAGTAGGCTTGGGTGAAGGCTCCTGAAGAGGGAGAGCTGTGCTGGAAGGAGAGTACTGTGGTGGTGGTGGAATCTCGCATGCTGAATGGTATGGCGGAGGCACTGTTTCGGGTGATGACACCTCTGGCGAGGGGACACTCTGGGGCGCCAACCGACTGTACCCTTGAAACGTTTCTCTCTGGGCAGCGTGGAAGGATCCCTCGAGGCTCTCCTGTTGTGGCTGGACGTCCGGAACATTGTCCTCGTAGTTTTCCCCAAGCAGCTCCCCGGCCGCCTCGACGTCCCGGTCATGGTAGTCCGTATTGTGCTTGTGGGTCCGTCTCGTAGAGGTGTAGTTGTGATACCTATACACAGTTAGTAACCATACATGGAATATACGAGAGCGATATTTGATTGTGAACTTACAATGACTCCGTCTTCTCCTTCACTCGCGTGAACAGTCGAGAAATGAAACTCCTTTTGGAAGGCTTGCGCTGCTCCCCGCCATACTGTGAGCCCCTCACGGAGTACGGGAGCCATTCAGTCGAGCCAGAACTGACAGCACGGGACTGTGTGTTTGGAGCAGGCCTTGCAACCGTGTTGATCACGCGCACTGTGATTTGGTTTCTTGTCTCGTTTGCTCTCTCGTATAGATTGTCCTAATGGGAGCACGATGTTAGTTGAGGCCGTATATAACCGGATTCTATATATACTTACACATGATGGCACGTTTCTAAAGATGGGATGCATCGAGATGTCCGGAACTGACCAGACACTGCAGGAAATTCCCGCCTTCCATGACTTGATCGGATAGTCTGGGGCTGGGTTCTGAGCCTGGTTGAGTAATCAGCATCTGTATGATCATTCTAAGTTCTCAGAGTACCTACCTCGGCCGCCTTCTTCTTTTGATCAATAATCTGACTTTCCTTCGACTTTCCATCATCGAGATTGAGCCCGCCTGGCTTGTAGAGATAGGCGAAATCCCACAGCCAAGGCACAACTTCCTCCTTCTTCGACGGTTCGATGCTCTTGGCCATAGGCTTGCCCGGCAGCTCCCTGCCCTGCTCAAACTGAGCCAGTCTCCTTGTCATAGACATGGTGAAATCTGGTCAGAGGAAAAAGGACCAGAAGCAACCAGTAGTTTTGAATCGACGAGTTGTTGCGTAGAAGATGTGGTAGTGGGTGTAGTAAACAGTCCTCACGAACAGAGAACTGTGACGGGGTTTCCGCAAAGATGCCCGCAAAGATCGGACATCAGAGAGAAGGGCAACGAGGAGGGTATTTCAATAATATTTCGCTGTGAGTCATGACGCTGCTAATGAGCTGTTCATCCCCCTCTGCTCCCTAACTACGCAGCACATTGGGAGCGAGCGGTCAACACCGCTATCATCTGCCCGTATCATTAGGTCGTCCATGATGCCGCTTGGAAAAAAGGGAAACATTTGCTCCACATTGATGAATTGTGCAGATTCCGGTTGGGAGTGGGTGCAGAGAACCGTGTCGACGGCCTATTCGACATGTTGTCACCCTAAAGCAGTCATGCGCTAATTCCCGACGTTTAGTTGGGTATCGCGTTCTTGACCGCCAGCCTGAACACCATCGAGCTAGATCCTCCATTGGAAAGGCCTCGCAGCAAACTTATGCCGGTCTCCCAGCCCTCTATTTTGCCGATGCTCGAAGCCGTTATTTCGGGAACGGGCCGTTGGCTGCATTTACAGTGTGGCTACAACTGGTCTTCTGAAGAGGACCGTGCTATCTGCTTGTGCTCTTGGGAATGGGATCTTCCCAATGTTGCTGTTGTTCAGCCCTGTTGGAGACGCTCGATTGGCAACAACAATTGCCCGAGGCGTAACGTGGATGGCACCGCGGAGACGGGTGCCAACACCTAAGTTTAATGCGAAAGAGGAGTGCTATCTCATTTAGGTAAGAGTTTCATTATCAACTCACTATATATATACAAACGCGCAAAACAATCAACGGCATTATCAACATGTGAGGGTCCAAATCGGACGATCTCACTCGGATATTAAAGATACCCCTCCATGAACTATGCTGTAAATCTAGAGATATGAAGCTGTTTGTTGTTACTGGCTAAAGCCTGATATGATGGCTTTGTATCCTCGGCCAGTGTTGAATTAACAGTAGCTAATATCTACCACTATTGCCCACGAGCCACTAAGTAGTGTGAGGCAAGGATCCTTAAAGTGCTGACCGAACCCTTCGACCAGTCAGTCACATGCTCAACGTGTTGCAGGGTCAGCTTTCCTTATATAGCTATGGTATACCGGGAAACGGCTTTGTTTCCGCATTTTAAGTGACTTTAGAGTTGCTCTTTTTGGACGAACATAAACATCTTGATCCATAGAACTACAACTACATTATGGTATAATGAGAATACCAATTGCCACATGCTTTCAACTCACAAGTCGCGCCAATTTTCAGACAGAGTATACCGATACCTCTCTTCTTTTCTGAAACCCATCTGCACCGAAAATGGCAACAACGCGACAAGCTGTTTTCCTAATGCAAATGGTTGACGAGGCAGGTTAAGCCAACTACAGTCGGTGCTGATTGATAACTTGATTGAGGGAGAAGGTTCTCGGAACCATTCCCTAGAAGGCGGACTCTTCGCCGCACTTAGGTACTAATACTTCTGCCAGCGTCTCGATATCAGACGGGTCACATCCTTAAGGGCACTACTTAATAGATATAAGTCCCTGTAAAGAGAACAGTGTTCCGGATTAATTAGCTAGCACAGCGATTAATTACATTAAGTATATCTTCGGGGAGTTTTGAACATCAACATGAAATAACATCAGAAGGCCGGAGACCTGTACACGAGTTGCTCGCATTTACTGGGCTTTCACTTCCTTTGGAGGCGGGGTCTCGAGTTCAGTACCAAAGACCTTGTCCCAGAAACGACTAGTGACACCAAAGCCGTTTTCGAAGTCAGCAAAGTGGTGCTGGAGATGGTACTTCTTTAGTTCCTTGTAGTAGAGGGGAAGGCTAAATGCTAATGTTAGTATAAGCCATTCAAGGATAATAACTTCGTAGGACAAGCGACTTACTTTCGATGGTGGAGGAAGTAATGCGTCATGTCATAGCAGATGTACCCAAAAATACCGCCACAGTATACCATCACAGCCGCATGCCAATTATAAGAAAAGACGGCATGGGCAAGCTTGTAGAATGGCGCAGCAAGGATAAGGAATAAAGTTGGCGGCATGACAAGGCGGTATTTATCCATCGGGAGGTAGTGATGAATGCCATGCAACACAAAGTGAAGCGAAATTCCAACGCGATTATCGGGAAGAAACCTGACAATCAATTAGTAAATAGTACTAAGAATGAAGGAAGTGTAGATCGCCATACTTGTCGACGTGGAACAGGAATCTGTGCAATCCATACTCGACCAGTGTCCAGATACACAACCCCAAAATCCAGTATGCGGCGGGCTCGACTATATTCGTGAAACCGGTAGCGCCGATGAGCGTGCCGTACGTGACAACTGGAAACCATATGATTGGCACTATATACCAGGCTGTCTTGGTGAGCGGTTCCAGGAAGTTTCCGAACAGAGGCGCCGATTCCCCTCCTCTATAATGGCGAGGACGATGAACCTGTTCCAGGTAAAACTCCTTTTTGAACCCCCCATACCATAGCTGTCCGAAAAGCGGCTTATTCAGATCAAGAAACTTGTGTGTGCGGTAATCTGATACCGGGTCCGTATCCACGGACAGATCCTCCTCCTTAGACATGCCTGTGGTGGCATACACGGGTCGTGATTCAGCTTGGCCATTCGTATGCTCCATCCCAGTCGCTTTCGCTTCTCCATTTGCCATGCTCTTCGCGGTCGAATCGGCGGATACGAACCCCACATGGCACTCGTCCAAGATCTCATAAGCAGAGTCCGTATGTTGATGAGATACAACATCGGCCATGATCTCCGTCACATCTTTTCCAGCGTACTCCAGAATCAAATCTCCGCCTCCGGGGTGATCGTCCACGAAAGAGGTCACATCGTAGACCTTGGAGCCCAGCGTCACATAGCAAGACTTTTCTGTGTTGTGCGACGCGACCTCGGCCGGCGTGAATGTAGGCAGGATCTTCCCGGGCATGGTTCGAGAAAATATAGACGCAGGTCGAGGCAGGAGAGAATCGACAGGACAGTCTTGTTGTCTTGAAGGATCCAGGTCAGGACCGCCAGTAAAAGAAAGAATCCAAAGAGGCCACCAGACCCGGGAGTTCCGACGAAGAGAAGAAAAGAAAGATTGAAAAAGGGGATAGATCGGATGGCGGATCAATCGCGGAGTGGCGTGAGGGCCTCGAAGCCGACAAATAAGTTTAGATTGCGGGTAGCACAACAGCGGGACCGTTTCTTCCGACGACCGAATACTGCTGCCTTATTAAGTAGATAGTGGGTGATCTCAGAAAGGGGTCAGGCTGTCAACGCAGTAATATTGATGATGATGATGATGATGATGATGGTAGATACGGTACGTCGTTCACGACTGACCAAAGAATCGAGAAGAAGGGGATCCTAGGGTAGACGACGATGCATTTCGCGCAGCGCAGAACTCAGGTGATATCGACAATATAGGTAATACTCCGTAAATATATTGACGCCAAGTTAGTTACGGCTAGGGGCTAATTGGCTGGTTAACTATGGTACTGTAGAGGAGCAGAGCGGCCTTTGCGAGATCACGCCGTTCGGCATCACGAGGAAAAAGGGTCACGGACACTCCCGAGGCTCTTTTGGGAAACAAGCCCTAAGCCCTAGTGGACACCTACATTGGGAAGTCGTATGAGGCATCAAGGCAATAAGGCATAAAGGTATCAAGGTGTCAAGGTATCAAGGCAGGAAAGTAATTATCAGTATTTCCACAGGCATCCAGGCACGAAACAACTCAGGGGACGCTAGTTTATTCCGTCCATCGTCCATCCCACA
Organism: Paecilomyces sp. PK2413; assembly: GCA_023624055.1. Taxonomy (NCBI): domain Eukaryota; kingdom Fungi; phylum Ascomycota; class Eurotiomycetes; order Eurotiales; family Thermoascaceae; genus Paecilomyces; species Paecilomyces sp. PK2413. The sequence goes on along the minus strand of JAMADQ010000001.1, from coordinate 1,440,667 downwards.
GCCCCGTCAATCTGTCTACTCTAACTCAACGCTATCGCCGCTCTCTCTCAAACTTGGAACAGATCGCTTCAAGGATCTTCCTCTTCTAAGCGATCCACCGAGTGTCGGAACTTGCTTGACCGCAGAACTCTAATTTATTCTCCTAGTGGATCGCCGCCTCATTTTCTATTCAAGGTTCCTGTTTTCTCGCAGGGCGGATTGACTGATTGTTTACCAGGTTACCCAGGCCAAACAGGTCGACATAGCAATAATAACAGTTCGCTAATACATTTCTAGGTTCTTTGATTGGCTGTGCTGTCAAACCCACTGTTTTGGAACTGGAACTTCCGCAGATCACCGATCAGAAACAGAGCCAGTTCGCGACTATCATCTTCAACCCAACGGGGCTGGTACGATCTACGACTACCAGGGACAGGGTATACAGAACCCGGCAGTTGAGACAATCAGTCTTATTATAGGATAAGAATGAAATGCAGCTGGGAGAGCCATTTGTGGGCCTGTTCTCACATGCCGGTCGAGACTGTATCGAGTATAATTCCCGTCTTGGCTGCTTTCTGATCATGGAGACAAGAAGCAAAAGAACTGATTCGTCAGCATGTGGGCAGTAACTACTCTTGTAGACATGGCTTTTCTTTTAACTTGCTTTCCAGGTATACACGATTGACGTTCATTTAAATACGTACAGTGCGGAAATCGCTAACTGACAATAAGTTATTATTCTGGAATCTGGATACTTTACTAGGTACGGAGTAAAGTTACTCAACCCCAAACGTATCCACCGGGGGGCTGCTTAGCCTATGGTACCTAGCTTCATCCCCGGGACCTATGTATGAGCCGCGACACCGCCGTCTCTTTCCTTTTCTTGGCGGTCCGGCCAGCTTGGTGGCAAATTCCTGAAATCGAAAGTCCAGATTAACTTCACGACTGGACGCAAGCACTAGCACTATGATCCTGCGCCGCAGAAGGACTTTTGCTAACGGTTGGCTACCGGGAAATCGATTATAACACAGACCAATTGATTGCCAGTGATGACCGAATATCATCCTACGGATCAGGAGTTCTGCCGGAATACAGGGACCCAGAATCCGCCCTTTCATACTAGCCCGTCCCGTCGGATAGGCTAAGAATCGAGCCGGAGCTCGAGACCACTTCGTACGTACACTTTCAGAAACGAAACAGCTTCTCCGAGCGAGACAAGCTGATGGATATAGGGGGAAAGCAGTCAAGTCTGGAATTACGGTTGTTTATGATATATGTGGTCGCATAAACTGCTCGTGGATTGACCCCATGATCCTTTTTCATGCAGTCGTTATCGAATCGATCCTGGCCTTGTTGATCCGTCCCCTCTCTCACTGCGTCGAGCTCGTGTCTCCGAGTGGCTAAGATGGATCTCGACCGTTTGTGCGGCGCACGCCAATCGCTTAGCCGCCAGCTCATCTGCAGAGTGGAGTGTCAAGTAACTTAATATTGCTAAGTTGCTGCCACTAGTAGCCAGCTGTCATTCTACCTCCAGTATTAACGCCCCTAGTATCTGATTGTTGTTAGCCTCACTGCGGACGAGGTCATTGTTTAAACTCACTGGCCTTCCTGTTTTCCCCTCGGGACTTTTTTGTAACAATCGTCCCCAGAAGCAAGCAGGATCTCAAAATGTCCTCTACCTCGTCGCCAGTACCGGTAAACCGGCTTATTACTTATCTGCGTATGCTTCAGCGCTCGAAGCCGGGACTACCTCATGGCCAACTCGTTTGTGTGTCTGCATCCCACACAATCACTACCACAGATGCGCTGGTCCAGCTTGCTTCTGCGGTTGGACCGCAGATCGCGATTCTCCAGGTTCAGGCCGACATAATCGACGATTGGTCGGATGAGACCGTGAACCAATTGACGGTGCTGGCGAGGACATACGGGTTCTTGTTATGGGAAGGCGGAAGAATTTTAAACCCATATCTGAGTTCCGTGGGAAAGCCGGAGTCAGAATCTATCGGACAGAGGAAAGAGATCATGGAATGTATTCGAAGGTCTTATACCAGGGGCGGGCTGAACATGGCTTCGTGGGCGGGTTTGGCAACTGCGTGGGCATCCGGAGTAGTGGCCGAGAAACAAGAAACGGACATGTTAATCCCGACCCTCAAAAACGCTGCTCGTGAGACCGTCTCCGGGATAGCACAGACCATTACAACTGAAATTACGGCTGAAGGGACGATGGGTGACCATCAAGTGCTGGATGATCATCATCTATCTGATATCTCTGTGCACCAGGACGAAGTAGCCGACGCTGGACTTACTCCTAACTACCTAAGACCCGAAGACCTTGGAGATGTCACGCCGCTTCCACCACGGAAGGCTTCCACTATCTCGCTCACGCAGACCATCACTCAACGCACTGAAACCTCGGTCTCGTCGCCTTCCATCACTGATCGTCGGGGCTCTGTCGAAGATGCACTGCTGCAGTTCACTATCCCCGCAGACAATATTGCTCCCCCGCCACTGCTCGTTCGTGGACTAGTCCTCTGCTTGCCATCTTTGAGACTGAGTATTTTCACCCCGGAGTACAGACGGAGTTGTCTGGCAGCTGCCCGGGCCAATCGTGATTTCGTTATTGGCTTCATTTCTAAGGAACCGTGGACGGTCATTTCCCAGACCGATGATATCCTCGATTTGCATGAGACCAATGCAACCGAATCTCGCAGCAGCCGGGAAGAGACCGGTGGGCGCGACTCAGATGTGGTTCCCGACTGGTTCATTGTCTTCTCTCCCATCACCGAGAATTCGGCCAATTCTGCCAATTACGAAGAATCCGATGCCCGAGAGAGCCGTTCATCTAGTCAGCGAGGGGATAACGGTACGAAAGAGGTGACCTCACCTGCGACTGGAAAACAATCTGAATCTGCATCAGCTACACTAAGTTCCCAGGCCTCTCGCTTATCTGCTATCGTCGAGCAAGCAATAGCTACTCGTGAGGCGACTAGCAAGAAGGAGGCTAGCACCACCCGACAGAGCGGTCGTAAGCGGAACAGAACCAACATTTTCTACATTCCTATTGTAAAACTTGGTCTATAAGCTTGAGGTACCACCTGCCTTCCCTTTTTTTTTCTCGCTTCGAGTATATATTCCCTTATCCGGTCTGCGAGCCTTAGTGGCGCGACTGGGCGATGATATCATTTTTTCTTTTCCACCTTGTCTCTTGGCGTTGTTTGTTCTGACCGCATCATACTGAAATTTCGGAATAACTTCTGAATTCACGGCCTCGAGTTATACGGATTCCCTAACGCTATATCAACACTATTGAAAAAGTGGTCTTCCTAACGGACTGTGAGCATTGACTACATGCCTATCTTGGGAGGCATATTATTGTTTTTGGGAAGGAATTTGTGAATAGAAAAAGGGACGGCATCATTTGATATTCACTGCATGTCATTGCATCTCATGTATGCCTTTGAGGTGGATTCCGGGAAGGTATCCTATTTGTTAGACCTATAACAAACAGACAATAGTATATAATTCTAGTCACTGTGTTTAATCTGATAAATAAGAGGTTCTGGTTTGTTAATGCTACATTCAAAAACGACCGAGCCTGCCGGGAACAGTAGCTAACGAGATATTGTAGAAATCCTACAATTATGTAGCAGGCATGTACATGGTTACATGGTCAGAACATAACTATGCTCCGGGGAATTCAGTTGCTTCCGTATTAATTAGACAAAACCGACATATATCAGCGGTTTATATCCTGGGGCTTCGCTCTGATTATCTGCTGTACCCCCTAGCTTGTACCGTGGCATTCCCCTGTCTCCACTATCTTCTTTGCTGTCGATATACTCCGTACAGCATCCTAGTCTTTAATGTGGATCATTCTCCTTCCCTTTGTTGTAAGGAGCAAACATCAATGAACTCTGCTGCTAGATACCTAGGCAGTCAGAAGTCCATCCACACCGGTTAACTATTAGAGCCAGTAACAGGGCAATGTATAGTGAAGGCTCTCCCAATTTGCCTTTATAAAGGAGGATTATGGCCCAGAAGTAAAAACGTGGAAGTGTCTGCCGCTCACACAGGATTTTGGGTAGGCTATCGCCATCATCTAGGACCTCGTCCCTATTTACGGTCACATGATTAGGTGAGAGAGCCAACCGCGTCTTTAACGCAGATCTTCTTTCAAGACAGCTCATTTCCATCGGCTCATTTTCATCCATTGTTCACTGTAGACAGTCATATTCACTCTAATATTTCGAAAATGCCTCCTAGACACAGAAAAAAGCGAACCCGACGAGCTAAGGTATGGACTCTTTGGGAGCTGACGCACCGCTCAGCTTCGCTTCCTGCGATTTCTGATCTTAGTATACGTACACTACTTAGCTATTTACTGAGAGATGATAAATTTAGAGCCCAGGATCTGACGACGATGGTGGATGTTCACACTCGCCTTCCTCGCACGATGATATTTTCAGCCATACAAGCGAGGCAACATCTGCCTCTAGCCCGCCAGGAGCGGATGCAATGCCAGGCGAACGGTTCCATCTTGAAAAGGCATATCCAGACCATTTCAGCCTTGAAGATATCGAAGTTCACCGCGGTCCATGGACCAATCTGGCTTGTCCGGGATCCAAGAAAAAATGCCGGCATTGTGGAAATCACGTCGCACACACTGGCTGCATGATAGTCGCAATCGATGGTGCATGTTCAAACAACGGCAAGCTCGGCGCGTTGTCAGCTTTCGCGGTCTACTTCGGCCCCGGAAATCATTACAATACAGCTCGCACCTCACACTTCCGCGAGCGCCATACAAGCCAATTGGCCGAATTGGACGCTTGTTTGGAGGCCCTGATGCTGGTAGCCCGGATTCAGGCTGAGCAAACCTTCGACAACGGAATAGACATCGTTGTCATCAAGTCTGACTCGGAGTATGTGGTCCGTGGCCTCACAGAATGGATGCCCAAATGGAAGAAAAACAATTGGAAAAACAGCCGAGGCACTCCCGTTGCGAATGCAATGGAGTTTATGCTACTCGGAGCATTGATTGGGCAACTCCAGGAGCAGATGTCAGTCAAATTCTGGCTGGTGCCTCGTGAGCTAAATGTAGAGGCAGATTCCTTGGCGAAGTCTGCGCTGGAATCCCGTATACGAGACAGGGACTATTCGAATGATGACCTTTAGCGTCTTATTTTACTTTGCGATGGTTATGATTTTATCCTAGCCTCGAATCTCTGGTTTGCCATGTTTATTTGTCAGGTCATGTTTTAGAGCGAAACCGAGCTGTCACACATAGGTCCCTTACATGTTACCGCAACGTTTCGGTCCATATGTACGATATTATCATTGTTATTCTTCGGTCATCGAGACTATTCCAATTATGATATTTAGATCTCCTCTATCCGAGTTTTCTTCTGCACCTGTAGTCTCGTGAACCACGATCTTTACAAACTTGTATGTCTTGGCTAATCGCTTCATCTCATTCCCAGCTACATAATATATTATTTTCTCTACTCTTCCAGCTCCACAAATCGAGCGCGTCGGTCAGCTCCCAGGCAACTGAAGCTTGGCAGAAACGAGGGAATGCTCCTACGTCGAATGAACAATACGACAACCACAGCGAGGGACAGTGATCTCAGAGATATTAGAACAGAGCGTAGGTATGTAGGCATGCCGCAAAGGCGGCAGTCACACGCATATTGTTCCTATAGATGGAGTTTAGAAGATGCTCATAAAATATTTGTTCGTCTAGTCCGTATGTTTTTATATTACCGTAGGCAGACAAAAACGCTCGGACCCCGGATAGAAGTAGAAGCTGTCCAATGAAGCCTCGGCAGCATGTCACAGCCCCGAGAAGTGTGGATTTGTGGGCGTAAAGGGAGTTGAATGTCTGGACACAAAAAGAGCAATCATCAATTTCATCCCACCTAATTGAACTCTAACCCTCGGTTTTCCGCAGCTTGTTTGCCTGCATACGTCTCTCTACTCCGTAGTAGAATCAGATAACCATGAACCGATCAGATGTGGGAGTCTACGTGCATGTGCCACTTTCAAGCAAGGGATTTTCTTTCTCTTACCCCACGAGTTGCATAGGTTTGTGTCTTGATGTGTAATTTAGTTCTTCTCATAGAGTCGCTATGATAAGATCGGTCCAGAGGTACATATACGTTAAGCAATAGTAGCCAAACAATAACTAGCATATGCACTGAGAGAAAAAGAAATATTTTCATACTGTTACTGCATTCCTTGGCTTTCTTCCCCCCTACCTACAAAGATAAGCAATTTTCTGGAGTGATGTTTCACATCCATTTCACTCAGATAGGCAAGACTCATTGATGGGGTCTATCGAGTAAGAACAGTGCTGGATCACCCAAAGAGTCCAGTGCATTCCCAAACGTGCCAGCGACTGCCTCTCGGATGTAAAGACCCAGTGGGGCCATCAATCTCATTCCTGTATCAAGCGGAGTAATGGAGAGGCCCGAGGCCCAGATGCGCTGCCAACGATCGTCGGCGGTGCGGCAGAAGAAAAAAATGACCGGTACCCTTAATATATGGATACCCCACACCCACGGACGAAGTTGATAATTACCTGTACTTCCTAGCAAAATCCGTGAACTCTCACGGTTGAGTCCCTCATATTTAGGAATAATTCACGTTGACTGTTCTGACGGTGGCCGCTACTAGTGGACTCTTTTTGAACATTGGGACTGAAACGGTCTTGAAAAGAGTATTCAACTATTCAAAATGGTCAACGTTTTTGCTGTCCCCAGTGAGTCTCACCAAATTAAGAGATATCAGATATCAGGAGCACTGATATAGCCGAGTCTTCTTCATTGTTTTTAGGGAAACGCTGGAGACGAGCATCGTTGTGTCCATCCTTCTGGCTTTCATAAAGCAGGAGGTTGGTCCGCAGCAAAATAATTTGGTGTATAAGAAGTTACGACGACAGGTATTCTGTAATCAAGTCTGATGAAGAGTTCTGCTGTTAACGGAACTAGGTTTGGTTGGCAACAGGTATAGGCCTGCTGATATGTATTGTCATTGGTTGCGGACTCATCGGGGCCTTCTATGGCGTCGGCATCGACGGTTGGAGCAAGACTGAAGACCTTTGGGAAGGCTGTTTCAGCTTAGTTGCTTCGTGTATAATCACTCTGATGGGCGCCGCTATGCTTCGTGTCTCCAAGTTGCAAGAGAAGTGGAGGGTCAAGTTGGGCAAGGCATTCGAAACCAAAGAGACGGCCGCCACAGGGTTTACTTCACGCCTCGCAGAACGGTTCACACCAGCAGGATTCAAACGGTTCCTCGAAAAATATGCGATGTTCATGCTGCCGTTCATCACGATCCTAAGAGAAGGATTGGAAGCCGTTATCTTCATTGGAGGAGTGAGTCTCGGAGTTCCAGCATCTGCTATACCGATCCCGACTATACTGGGCATATTGGCCGGGTTTCTTGTCGGCTATTTGATATACAAGTAAGTTTTAATGGCCAAATCTTTGTGCGGGCTCTTAGCTGACTCGGTCTAGGAGCGGCAATGTGGCTCCTCTGCAGTTCTTCTTGATAATATCAACTTGTTTCTTGTACCTCGTAGCTGCCGGCTTATTTTCCAAAGCAGTTTGGTTTCTGGAACAAAATCATGTAAGTGGCCTACTCTGAAAAGGAATTACCAGCAGACTGACATATGGATAGTGGAACCACGTTACGGGTGGTGACGCTGCAGAGACTGGTTCAGGGCCTGGATCCTACAACATCCGTAACACCGTGTGGCATGTTAACGTGGGTCAACTCCGATTCTATTGGCCAATATTCTTGCTAACCTGTCGTAGTGCTGTAATCCACAATTGGGCAGTGGTGGCGGTTGGGGCATTTTCAATGCTATTCTAGGTTGGCAGAATACGGCAACATATGGCAGCGTTTTGTCGTACAATCTCTATTGGCTCACCGTGGTTGTGGGGTTCATGTCCATGATATATTATGAAAAGAAGGGCCACTGGCCCTTCATGAGAGCGAAGACACACTCCTCTGGCAGCAGCACTAACGAGTCCGCAACCAATTTTGAGGGAGCCACTGGAAAAGAGGTAGGGACAGCTGTACCGACAACTGCGGTGAGAAGCATAGATGTTTGAACTATATCAATACTATGTAAAGATCGTATATATTCTTTGAAAACTTGATTTAATATAGTGATAAATGATGTGTATATTCTGCTTATTTCCTCTTCGATTGATGGTTTATCAAGGTGCACATTGGATTGATAATACATATGATCTAACTAGTACTTATTTTGTCGTGATTATCATATGAAGGGTTGAATATGTATTTGTTTGCATCAAACCGCTGAAGTGGCCAAACCGAAGTGCGCTTCAAATGGTGATTTCTGGCCGTGGTTGTGGTTGATACTCTTGTGGTTGCGAAAGAGCCTGGAGATGCTGAATAAGGCATCACGTGATATACAATTGTGCTAAACCAGGTTTGACATCGGTCTGTGGCGGCGATGCCTCATCTTCCCCGCCAAATACAAGGCTCCATAGCCTGTATATCCGAAATTAATTGCATTTTCAATGCTATAATCTGATGATATGCGTTTCTTTCAGCTTTGTTTGACGCCTTACCTGCATATTCATATTTAAAGTATACCAACAGTCATGACATGCCCGACCGAGTCCGAAGATCAGCAAGGCGCAATTGTGTGACATACATATCTCCTATCTTATATTTCTGATTCATTCGTGAACACACTATTTGTGTGTCTACAAATCTAACATAGTTTAATGTCACTTCGAACACTACGGGTCACGGCTGGAGTTAGAGCCAGGGAAGAAACTTCCTAGGCATCATGGACAAGGAGTATCCTCCACTCCCTTCAGTCTCAAGAGAGCCACCAGAGAAGAAAGTATCCTCTTCACGGGTATCTACCCCTGCAACTGTACAGTCTGGGACATCAGAAGAAAGTTCCTCTGCTGCAAATGGTTTCCGAGCCCCATCATCCACTTCAAAAACAAACCGGAAGGTCATCTCCAGTCAAGGAGATGTCATCATAGAATACAAGGATGGGGGTATAAATGTATCAAATGAGTCAGAAATGAATTATCAGTGGCAAGTTTCGAGTGAGGATCTCACGAGACATAGTCCGTACTTCACTGCTTTACTCGACCCTAATAAATTCTACGAGGGTAGAGCCTTCCTGGAAAAGAAAACGGAGATATCAGAACTCAGAAAAGGGGACGAGAACTCAGCCCGTGTGCATGCAGATGAGCTCCCTGTCGTGAATCTAAATGTGGAGCGTCTATCGAGGAGGTTCCGCGCGAGCGTTGTCGATGTCTTCTTGAGGATACTCTGTGCTCACTCCATGGATGAGCATGCACGGGCAGACTTCGATGCTGAAATAAAGCACCTATCTACATCTGTTGTCGCTAATCTAATTGAGATATCTGACTTGCTGAATTCCCCGTATATTGTGCGAGACACGCTCAAACGATCCGGGTACGCGTTTGGAAAAGTAAAGGTGCCACTCTCCAAGTTCACTTCTGCCTTGTTAAAATTCAGCGAAGAGAGGGTTCGACAGACGATATTCATTGCGATATATCTGGAAGATCACGCTATCTTCCAGGTATTGACGCATACGTTGGTTCTAATCGGGTCAAAGTCATGGGTTAATGGAGTTGGAATACGTGATCCAGAGAGTCCACGCTGGTGGTATTTACCACATGGGTTAGAAGGTGATATACTCATTAAGAAGTGATTTTCTTCAAATTACTAACTATGTATCACTCAGATGACTTATATTACCGGCGTCAGTGCGTACTTAACACGATCACCGACTTGCAAGCACACTTTCTTCGTGTCTATGGAGCTCTCGAGGATCCTAGAGATCCGAAGGCTTCTCCTTCAAACACAACACCGGGACCGGCCAGCATCTCTACGTCTCGTTCTCGTCCATTCCAATGCCGCTGGGGCTTTAGCAACTCAAGAGCGTGTGACGCATTCCATCTGGGCGAAATGACTCGCTTTTTCGCTATCCGTACGAAAACGATCTTTCTAGGCTCCACCCTGATAGATCCCGACTTCGATCTTGATCCTGAAAACGAATCCTCTTCTGAGGGGGAAGGAGGCGATACTCGTTCATTGGCGGCGAACCCTCCATCGGAGATATCATCCATCATCGCCTCGTTGAGACAAATCCCGGACTATCAGATAGATTCCAATCACACAGGATGTGGCATTCGCCGCCGCCTCCTTCCTGCATTGGACGTTATCGAGCGCTTCGTTGCTGACGGACGAGGCCTCCTGGGCCCAGTTCTGCGGTACTGGAAATCGCCCCCCGCCACGAATTCAATCTCCTGGATGGACCGGTCTCTCCGGAGGGCCGAGACTGTCGATGTACGCTACTCCAAAATAGTATCCATCAACCGCAATCCGGCAGGACCATTGTATCCTGGCCCGTTACCCCCTGGTTCACAAGAGGAAGATGCGCGGTTATTTTTCACAGCAAAGAAGAGGAACTGGGAAACTTAATCTCACAATTATCCTATAGAATCGAGACGGACAATTTATCCTCAGGTCTATAACGACAGATCGGTAACCTTGGGGCTTCCAGAAAGGGAGAAAAGAACGTCATGTAACCGTCCTAACGGGCACTTGGAGTCTAGAACGCGGAACTATTGCGATAAAGAGATGTTCTCGCCGCGTCGAGATGAGCCTTGGTTCAACCTCCCTTGGGTAATTGACGTATAGGGCTTTGGTTCTGTGTGGGTTCTAGAATTTCTTGCCGTTCCAAGGATGTATAGCGATTAAACTATTAAGAAAGTCAATCCAAGGCTCTGGGATCGATGAGCTTGTATGGGATCCTGCATCCATACTCAGGGAAACCATCTAGTAAAGAATCCTGGTGTCGCGAGAAACAGACTTGGATGAAGAGTCAATCAGCTATAGAAGTAGATGTTGTGCATGCCGATGGAATCGTGTAAATAACATCGTCTATGTAGAATAATTCTTCAATCGTGAATGCTGGATCCTGAATTAGAAGAGCAAGCTTCGACTTTGCACAACGCCTGCAACAAGAAAAGCAACAAGACTTTGTAATTCTCTCTTTTTTTCATACATGATTTCAGAAAGCAACAGTGCGCCTATATAGATGATACCTGACATGTAATTATTTATATTATGGGAGGAGATAAGGAAAATAACAGGATAGTGATCATAGTGAATATGTAAAAGAGCGTCCTGAAGACCGAGGTCTGAGAATTTTTCCAATGTTCTCACGTCGCTCTTCTGCCCTCCGCATTATTGATCTTACACTTCTGAATCGATGAAGTGTTGGAAAAACTGGTGCAGGTACTCAATAGGCCAGCCTGTGACCTGCATAATTTCCAACCAGATACTTTCCCAAAACTTCGAGGTGGATAGGAAACAAGTAGAACTTTTGTGTGTCTGAAGGAAGTAGGGGATAATGAAATGCAATCAATGCCAGTTCCGGCTGTCTAGAAATGAAATAGAGGTACAATGCTATGTATACATGTTGTAGAATGGAAATAATAACGGATTATAGTAAAGATGACAAAGGATCAGGATGCGTATACGAACAGTAAGTAAAAAGTACAAGACTTTTTAGCAGATCGTATCTCCCCACATGTAGCCAAGTTCTAGATCAAGATTTGTCGATGACGGGAAGAAAGATCCTGTTAACTGGCCTGTAGCAGGGTCGTATGGCAGATAGTCGTCATAGCCGCTGCGGATAGAGAGAGACTTTTCAGGCTTGATGAATTCCACCATGTCCGGTTGTTCCAAGGAATAAGGGAACATTGGAGCAGGAGTTGAGGCATGATCCATAAGTGGACATGAAGTCGAATCAAAGCTGGAGCTAGCAGAAGAGAAATCTACCGTTGGCATGTCGTTAATAATAGCTTCATCATTGCATGGAAGATCGTTGACCTCCACACCAACATGAGGAGCCAAGCGGCGAAGATACTCATCGCAGAGCTTCCATGCCCGAGATGCGGCAGCACTAAAGGAAGACATGTGATGCAACCACTCAATTCCGGTCTTTGCTGCTTTTGAGACCGTTTCCGCCTTGTCTGGAACATGCTGAACCCTAAACGATAGTTCGAGGAGCAAGACTGTAGTTGCCTGCATGATATAGTGTAGCATGCACCACCATGGTGCAATCTTGCACAGCAGAGCTGAATCTGGCGAGTCTGGCAGAAGTCGCAGTAGACGGCATGCGGAGTCAACGCATTCAGCAGCGGTTTTGCTGCAGAAGTCATATGTCTTGCTGCCATGTGGCCGACTAGAGTCCAAACGACAGAGGCATGGTCGAGTTATGGCGATCTTGGTACTGTAGAATTGGCATGCTAGACTCATTCTCTGGCCTAGAAGGCTCTGCGACATTTGAACTGATGTGAAATCGTATGGCTCCGGGAGATTTAGGAGCCATGAGTCTGTCTCTAGCATGAGGCTCTGGATCATAAATTCAATGCTTGGCCAGGGTGATTGGACAGACTCGGCACTGTACAGCTTCGAATTGACCCTTTTCGATATTGAAGTAAGGGTCGAGAGCTGTAGGAAGTAAAGGGACATACTTGGAGCAAGCCCTTTCAACCATTCGGTAGAGCCGACTTCTGAAGGCTTTGCAGAGGGTGGCTCCATGCTCGACATGTCCATCTGCGTCGGACTTGGCGTGTTGGAACAGTCTGACATTTTGTCTTGCGTATACGAATTCCTGCGAGAAGGATTGCTGATAAGTTGAGTTACTTCTTCCTTTTGGAAATCGCATTCGTCGAATGGAACCGGCAGCGGTGTTGTACAGGTACTGTCCACTATGCATGCGGGTCGACCAGTCATCACGCTAAGCAAGTGGTCAATTGTATAAAGAGACCACCAGACACGGTATCGGATTTCTTTCGAGGTGTCCGATGTGGAGGCACCGACATTCCTCAGATGGAGACCAAGTGCCACGGCCGCATGAATGGCATTTCCACAAAGCTTCCAAGCTCTGTTAAATTAAAGATTAGTGCCGTATCCTACTGTAAAGGTCACCTTGGACATACCTATTAATCTGGTCTGTGGCCAGCAAGTAAAATGATGCCAGACCTTCAACCTGTACTTGCTGGAGATCAGGATGATCGAAAAGCTTGTCATCCATACTGAGCATCTTAGCTCTCGCAAAGTATAGTTGGTGGTCATCTTCGTTTCCTCTCCATTCAGAGTGGGAAATGTGGGAATACTTTGCAGCAATCGCGAAGATCAGATTCAGAATGGCCAGCCACTTATTTCCAGGTTTGACAGAGGGTTGATTGAAGAATAGCTGGTACTGTGAGATGAATGTCGAGATACCGATGATAGGAAAGGAGGGGTGAACCGATGCCAGGTAAGCATTGAATAGGCGGGCAGCAACTTCTCGAGATGGCATTCCGTATGGATCGACTTGGGCTGGCATAGTGATCTCGATGTCATCCAAATAATAACTCGAGGAAGCAATAGAAGGTTCGGCCGACCCTTCCCCTTTAGAGCTCGCTGCTGGTGAGCATTGTTCATGGGAAGGACTCTCCTGCTTAATTTCCGATTCGTAACTGACTTCCCTACTTAACTTCTGCAGCCAGGTGATCTCAGAGCTCTTCCCTATGTAGCCAGTGGCTCGTGTAGTATGATCTCGATTGAAGTCTTCTTCAACACGGTCAATTTCATCGAACGAACCGACTGACGAAGATCTCGACAGAGGGTTTCCTGCACTGGAGCTTCCTGAAGTCTGACGACCTCTGGCCGCGGCCATATGGAAATCAGGGTGAAGTGACAGGCGATGGGGAGATTCCTGGAATTGTCAGCCGCGCCCAATCAGATAATTCATGTTAGGCGTACCGCAGACATAGCATTGTTCATGAGCTGTTCATCTGAAATGCCAAAACTGAGACTTAATTTGCGGATCACATCTTCGTATGCCTGGACCTTAGCTGAGAGACTGGCAAGCTGTCTGTACGTGATTGTCAATATTGAAGTATATAATTGCATTAACCTCTAATTGCATACCTCTTGGACTTCTCTCGCTTGCCATCTGTGTAGCAGCAGATGATACCTGCCTCTCGACAGTTACGGCAGCCAGATTTGTCACCCGTGCATTTTGTTTTTCTCTGTCTGCAGGATTCGCAGGCACGGCGTACGTGTCGACGGTGAAACCTTCCAGGGGAGCTGAAAGCAGCTTCTGCTCCTTCTGGAAGTCGGGGTATGGCCATCTTCTTGGTATTTAGACGGTCCGACTCATTTTCAGGAGAATGGGACAATGACAGATCCTGAGAGACTTTTAGAAGTTGTTGAGAGGTGCTAAGTCAGACGCATAAGCTCACCACATTTGACAACTGACTGCACGTATCTGCATCATAAGACAGCTTGAAACAGGACGGCTGCTCGGGCCACGCTTGAAACTGCAAGGCCTCCATACTTAAAGGACAACGAGTGATATTAGAGAAATGTATGATATATGGCTGCACGTTGGGGGGGCAGAAGATATGTGGGTCGATATGCTTCAGGAATGGTCAATGGCCCTCTGCTGTTTGCAAGCAGGCAATGCCTGTTGTCAATAAGGACTCAATGCAGAGAAAGCACTGTGTCAGGATATGCTCTGAACGATCAGACAGAGAATGTGCTCTTCAATTATAGTCGGATGCTTTGAATATAAGATGTCAAGAGAGGGCCATAGATAACTATATCCAAAGAATACTAGCACAATATGCTCTGAGGTCCCCAGTCAAACTAGCGAATTGGGCACGGAGAGCGGCGGGACGATGGCGTCCTATCCTGAAGGGAAGAGCTGCACCACGAACAGCTTTATCCTTGGGAATTAAGCAGGGATGTCCTATAAGCAGTGAGTTCGTCAAAGTCCGGAAAGTAAATGCGAGTGGGGAACGCAAGACATTGGCAGAAACGCCATGGCACCTCTGCGTCAGGATAAAAGCTAGTGACTATCTTAGGACCGTTGCTAAACAGATTAGGATCACGCCCAGATGATGGGCTTCCCCGTAAGGAAGTCAGCTGTAGAGTGACAGACGGATGATATGTCCGATCCCTTCACTCTGGTCTCCGTACGCTAAAGTGGCGATCAGTTTGAGGCGTGGAAATGCGCTGTTGTTGTGTTCTGTATGGCAAAATATATCGCCTCAGAAAGAGGCCCAGAACAATACAGGTCGAGAATCAAGAGGCTTAAACCGCCCTGGCACCATGGAATAGGGTTCATCATCAATCGCGTAAAATTCACCCACTCAACACTCCTGGTGGCTGATTCGTGTCTTGCCGCCAGCATTGATACAATAATTGCCTTTGATCTCCTCGTGTGAGAAGCCGTTGGTAACAGCTGACAGTATCCATTGGCCAGACCAGTGCAATACACTAAATGGACACCCCACCAATATATGTCACCCCTCTGTAGGCTAAGGGAAGTTTCCTATACTTTCGTCAGCTAGCGGCTGGAAGCTCAAGGAACTGGCGGATAGTACGATGTAAGCAAGAGATCCTATCACTTTTTGGACATGCTCGACCAGCCACTTGACAGACTTCCCGGTGTCAATCCACCGGGATGACCTGATATCCCATAGATACGGGTACATGGCTGACCTCCCAGCGCTTTGGAGACCACTCGTATCTCCTCCGGTGACCAGGGATCTCACTCACGATACTGTAGGTACTGGGCGTTGGAACTATTGGTTTCATTGTATACTAGTCGCCATCTTTGCAAGTATCTCGACGTCTACACGACTTTACGGATGGTGGTCTATATCCCAAAAGGGCTTCATCCGCTGGGTTACCTAATGGTGGCCGCCAGGAAACACTGATCTCGAGAATCGACTGATCACGTCGGAACAGTGGTGGCAATGATATTCTCGTCCATGGTTCTTCATCTCTTCCCATGGTTCCACATCCCAGAATGGCAGACGAAGCTAAGACCCGGCCAAAGCTGTCAAGGTTCGAGTCACGGAAGACCTTCCGCGATGGCCGTGCGCCATGTAAACCTCTGGAGGCATGGGAAGTTCATGAGCGGGTAACGGTCAATCTGAGGGTTCGACTCGTTGAGATACGCGAAATGAGATTTCGCCGCTGCGATACCCCTGCTATTCGAGCCAAACGTGAGTTTGTCCGGATCCCAAAATAAGTTCCTCTACGACCCCTCTATCTTGCCCCGCGGTTCCCCTCGCCGAGTGGACAGTGGCAGGAGAGAGAATGAGGAGGATAGGTGATAATCTTGACGTCTTGTGGGTAAACAATTTGTCCCTGGGGTTTCCTGTACATTATGCTTCAATTACGTGCTAGTATAGTTGGCCCTCTGAACGTTTCCTGTATGTTACCAGACATGCAACTCCACAGATACATGCCTAGTTTATCTCTGTTATCTGAATTTGGCAATTTTCGAAATTGCACTCCACATGCACATCATTCCGTGCGGGCATAAGACGCAGGGGAAACAAATGGTCAGGTCCCTGCTAACTGCATATAAACCGCTGTCGTGGAGAAGAGCTACCTCCAGTTGATGGGGTGTCGTGGCATCAGATGAACGTGCAAATGGATCCATGTGGCGGCTAAGATCGGTAGATGGACCAAGCTCTGTGAGCTCTATTTCCACGCTTCTACTAAAAAAGAGACCCCCGCTCAAGCCTAAGATCCTTCTTGCCACTTGGTTATGGGCCCTGCACGAAGGTCTAGAGTGGGTTAGAGTGCGAGGCTAAGTAGTCAACCACCTGGAGACTCTCCCATAGTTAAGTGGTGCAACGCACGGCCGGGGAGATATGAACAATACACGCTACTACTAGTAACAGAGGGATGCCCCGTCCATCCGGTCCGGGAGTTGACTATACGGCACCGGTATCCCGCCAATGTATACCTGGTTTTCTCATCTATACTATGTCTTTAGTTTATTATTCTATACGCCATACGCTTGCATACTTTCCTTTCTGAACAACAGATATGGCCTCTTATTTTCTAAGAGCCCATGAATTTCATCTAATAGGGCCATCTTACATGTGTACCTTACATATGTCCCCTGTGACGCGGCAGTTAGCTTCGGATGCAGGCCAAGGCAAAATAGCCATGAGAAAAGATTAGTTGCGTCTCTAGCCATGCAGCCACATGAAACCCGCTTCGGGAGACCACGGTGGTCCATTAAAAAGAAAAATATATTATTATTAAATGAAAATAGAAGGCAGAAAAGAGGTGGGAATCCCTTCTACCGCGAGTTCCAAATTAGTGTGAGTGTGGAACTGATCAAAGGCTCTAAGTAGCCAGGTTCTGGGCGCGTACTGACAACCGATATGGACATAGTAGTAACATTCGACTCGATATGTTGAGGGGCACTTTATCTGGGGTCCCGCACAGTCCAAGACCCTGAATCTGTTATCAGTGATTATTTTCGGACTCTTTGGTCTCTAGGTGGCCTTAGCTCCAACAGCGCTGGACCCTGGACGCCTGAACCATCCACTGTCTCATTCGAAACCCTGCTCGTTCTCCAGCATCGTAGAATTAGCTCTACGAACATTACGGGGATTCAGGGTTATTGACAAGGTATCTGAACCCTTATTCTGATCTTTCCTCTGTCGCCTTCACTGAAACTATATGCACTAGTGGGATTGAGCCTCCAGGATTGAATATCGGAATTCCTGACAATCAAGACCCCCTCGCCGAACAGATAATAGCTACTTTCTCTCGTCGATCAGTCCATCCGATCAACGGCCCTTGTCATGATTGTATGACCCTGATAACCTCGTGCACGCACCTATTCCCGCTAGTACGCGAGGGGGAAAGGACTTTCTTAGCTCCTCGTACCCTTTAATATTGTCCGATAGAAAAGCGCTGTTCGGCTCGATTTAGGCCCGCACAACCAAATGTGTCCGAGTACATATCACTACTTTAGCACTATTGGGTAGGGTCATTTAGACTGCTCTGCTGACATGTAAGGTACCGCGCGCGTCCGCACTGTGCATCCGCATTGCATCCGCGTTGCGTGCGGCAGCTGGGAACGTGGTCTCATTATGGACTTAGCCCCATAAGCTATTATGATTTGTTCTCATCTGACATGATGACTAGATCCTATGAGGCTCAACAACGTCTGACAAAGCAAGAAGAGATGAAATAGTTATTTCTTACAGTAATAATAATAGCTCAGGATCCGGATGCTGCTTTCGGATGGCTCATGGCTTCTTGCTCCGACCCCTGTCAACACAGCCTATCAAGGCCTATCTACCAATACCTACAGATACGCAACATTTGTGATAGGCTGTCAATGACCTTCACATGTTCGATGGAGTATAATAATAACCTACACAGAAGCACCTGAAACTGCGCGTATTACGGACTTCCCGCGACTAATTTCGTAAAACAGATAATTAGACGCGGCGCTGCCGAGAGCAAGGTACAGGTGAGCCTGAATAATCCACGCCGCAAATGGATTGTTGCCTGATGATTTTTCTCTTGGCTCGTATCGGCAATGTTAACCCTGGTAATAGACCCCGGTCTGTTATTTCCCATCTCTATGGAGAGGTGGTGCAACACTGCTGTGGCGCCCAACCCTGCCCGCATGATCTTGCAGCCTCTCGAGGAGAGAGTGGTAGTGTTGCAGATCGGATTTTTAACGTTCGAGGTACCCGGTTTGGTCTATTCTCAGCCACGCGAGGACATCTCCAGAAGTGGTGTAGGGCTGAGGTCTCACCTCATCGTATATGATTCCCAATCTGACATGATGAGTAAGTGCTAATAAAATCATATAACTATTTATTCGATAAATGACGCTATTTGCTAATTTCACATGCAGGTACCACCACGCGCGGCCATGATGGCTTAAGCATCTGGATTGATAGTGCAGCGAAAATGCAAGCACTACATAGCTTCTGTTTAGCCATGAGGTACTAGGCACGGAGTAGGTAGGTAGGTACAAGCTAGATCGCCAACCTTAGCCGTTGTTATCGATACATGAGCGGAGAAATCGTCCTACGGCCCGTCAATCCGATCCCTCGAGGGTCGATCTACCACGGATTCCGGAGAGGTTTGTAGCGCCAGGATTGAAGACCCCATCCACAGCAACACCAAAATATCACACTATCTACTGGCCTTAGTTAGACGCTATCAAAAGGGTCGATACTGGCTTGGTGTCAGAAATCTAGCGCGATATCGATTACTTAAGCACTCAGATGGAGGACACTCGTGCTTATGTAATTCATGGCGAGTGCCCCTGGAGCTGACTCAAGACATTGCTCGGAACTCTACCTTCCTTCACGGTGAACCCATCTGTATCCCCAACTTCTTGGCGAGAGCAGTTTGGAGAGTACTCAGATGGATAAATAATTGTTAGATATGCAGTCTAGTTCCAGCATGCTCACGGCGTGAGTTTAATTACTGAATGATCCGATTGGCCACTACTAATACGCAGACAGATATCAAAACAAAATTTCACGCCATGTGTTTGTCTTCTCAAAATACGCTTTACAAAATAGAGAAATGTCGTATCATCGATGTATCGTCTTGATACAACTACGCCAAGACCTTCTAGGCCTTTGAATCTCCGGGGTGGCTACTGCTAGCGACATGCAGGTTCGGATGAGCCGTTGTCATCCCTAGGCCTTGATAACATATGTACAGTACATTCTCTAAAAGGAAATAGTATATGCGGAGATTGTGCTATTTAGGAAGAACCATTTGCAGACTATGGCGGATCGAAGCTTTCTGTCTCAACATCGCAGCAGAGGCGACAGTGGACCCTTTGCGCGCCCCGTACTCTGTTCCAGCCTCCAAAATTACGAAAGAGTGCCGGATGGCTTGAGGAGGCATCATTTGCTGTTGCAGTGGCATCAATGTCATATTGTTGACTGTCTATCCTCGTTGCTGTGGGCCTAGTGCGCATAGGATCAACAAACAGGGACGATAGCATCGCCAGAGTCGACCAGGGCCCTGTTTCTCATCCGAACACGCTCTCGAAGGTCTCAGTTGGATGTGGATCAGATGCCTGTGAAAGCTCCGCTAAACTAGGTGCATACTGGAACTTGTCTATCTTTGCCAGGGTGAGTAGTACCGAAGACGTCTTCAGGTCGCCCTCTTACGAGTTCTCCTTAGAGAAAAGTTTTGTTGTCGGCGATAGCAGCTCTGTTTTGGCAATTGATGATTCCGCACAAGATACTGGGATGTTAGCATCGGCATTTTCTCTCCACATGCGGTATTTGCTCGGCCACTGGATAAACACACGGGTAGTCCAGTTCTCAATTGGGACCGGTATTTACTAGACCTTATTTTAGACCAATATCATTGGTAATCGTGTCTTTCCCCCCCTCTGCTTTCTGGTATTGTACTGACACCTTTCGTGTGCGAATCGGACAGTTCCCGCTCCCGCATCCGTACCATCGTTGCCGGCCGTATTCTCTCGTACCATCTCAGCTGCTGGCCTGACATTTACGAGTATGGGATAGATAGGCTGGAAAGTACCGTGGCTCGGAGTGCGGGATGCCATGATGGACGGTTCAGCTTGAATGGGTCTAGACAACTCCCCCACGCATTGGCCGGGGGTGCACTGAAGAAAAGCTATTCAATTCAGAAGCCCCCCTCGCGATGAAGCCTGCTGGAACCGCTCTAAAAACGGCAAGTTGTCGGGGGTATGCTTCGAAGTTCGAGCTCTTCTGCCAGCATGATGCATGAATTTGCGTTCCACAACAGCCGGCTGTCTTCCATCAAACGGACCCAGACGTTCTCCTCTTTCTTCCCCACACATGATAGGATGATTGCTTCTCTTTTGCAGACAGGACCCCGCTTCTCTAACTGTCATCTGAAGTTACCGAGAAGCGGTGTGAATCTGACCCGGAGACTGCCCTGATACGAAAGAGAACGGTATCGGTAGCTAGTTTTGATAGTAATAGGCGTGGGCTTGAGTGACGGTATTGTCAAGTCTGGGGTTGCTAGGCTGGTGCAGTAATACGGGCCACCGCCTTGAGTCATGCTAATAACACACTGACAAACTTCACTATCCATGATTATGTGGTGGCAGTCATGGTGCACTAGGGAACTACTTGAACAGCCTCCCGTCCCTTGACAAGTACACATTATCCGTCATTATTCTGACCGTCTGCCCCTCTCTCTCTGCTTCTTAGCGCCGCGCTAAGGGAGGGGACGGATTCCAACAGAATCAGAATCACCTTTACTGGACGTCAGGGGAAAGCGGTTATGACCGAACCCGGAAGGCCAAGGAGACGCGATGGATGCCACACCAGGGAGAATTGGGACGCTGCTGTGAGCATCTGACGTGGTAACGGGGGGAAGCGCTTGCACGATCCCGGGGCAAGGGTTCATTGTCATAGACATTTCCTGATTGGGGACGCTATCTGGATACTTGGAAGTGTAATCGATCTCGTTCGAAACAGACACCCAGTAGCATGTCAGGGCCATTTCGCTGGCCGTGGACATTACCCGATGACAAGCAACCAGCATCGGAAGGGAACTCCTACCCCTGCTCACCAGCTGCATGCTAGACGCCTCACTATGCCCTAAACCGCGCTGATAGCTCTGGTCAACGGCCAGACGGCCAACTCTCTGGCCAGGGCAGTTGGACTTACTCTGGGAACGTTATTTCCGACTACGAGATTGTGCAAAATGCAAGCATACGGAGAATTTACTGTTTACGAGCTATCCGCAGTAAACGATGTTATGCATGGAATACAACCATCAGCTCCGATGCTCCACGCAGAAGCAACTGCCGTCAACTGTTACGACTTAGTTAAATTGTATTGTCGAGAGTGAGACTGCCGAGAACTCAATCACTTGGCTACAATTAGTCGTTAGATAATCCCCCGATCGATCCTCATGTCGCACGGTCGATAATAACGGGTTTCTGTTGGCAGAAGCGCCGATAAATAGATAGCGTCTAACCCCATCCCACTTCCGCCTACTTTACGAGTGTTTCTTTGCACTGCCCTGGCCAGCCCTCTTCATGTTGTCGTCAGTGCAAATCAGCCACCTGGTGATTGATTGTACTCTAATCGACTAGCCGCAAGACTAGAGCGTTGAAAACGAGCTCGTGCTCGTCTTATTGGCCGATTGCCATAAGGATAAGCCATCCGCACCAGTCATACGAGCTGGTGGCATGATCATGTCGTTGGAGTACATGCAAAGAAAAGGGAAAATATGCCAAGACGACTATTTTTTTTTACTTGCCCTCGTGAAGTACGGAGTCCTCCATGCAATCAAACCAGCGCTGCACGGTCAAAAAAGAAAAAGAAAAAGAGAGTTAACCCCCTGCGTAAGCGTTGTTCTTGTCCCGCGTGTCGTTCGAGGAGAGACTGGGCAAGTTGGAAGATTAGTGATCTATCCCTCGCCGCGGTGCTGCACGAGGCACATTGTTAATTTCCGTCCCATCCGTAGCATCCGTGAGTGAGTGAGTGAGTGAGTGAGTGAGTGAGTGAGTGAGGGGAAGAGTTTACGAGGAGGACCGAGAGTAGGGAGTATTAGTGGTAATGTAAGAGTGCTGTTGGGCCACAGAATTACGAGGGAAATGCTAGACGAAACAAGCATCGATTCTGTTTGGTTGACTATAGTTTTGTTTTTTTGTTGTTTTTTTTTTTTTTTTTTTTTTTATTGCTGCTTTTGTCATTTTTACTTTGTTGTTTAGTCTCGTCTTTCTATCTAATTTCTCTTTTCTCTTTACTTTTTACGCAATTCAAGGGCCGGATGACAATGTTCAAGTTACACATGGAACCAGAGGAAAAGCTGGCCTCCAGGATGAAAGGGAAGAAGAGGGACGAAAAGAAAAAGTCAGTCAAATCAAAATGTTTAAAAAGCGCTGGGACAGTGACAAGCCCTGACAGAGAACAACCAGGTATAGCAGATAATAAACAATGTGAACCAGTTAAATTGAAGAAAACCCCAGCGTCATTAGTAGTTTGGACAACCATAACTCAATTACTCGATCACGAAACCCTCCGAAACGCTCTTCACATCCTTGGAGAACCCAACGCCTTCACCCTCCATGTCGAGCAAAGAGACGCTGGAGACGTCGACATCGACGTAGGGTGCCGACTTGGAAAATCGCACACTCATAGGGAAGAACTCGTTCTCGTCGTCGACCTGGGCTTCAAACTCAAAGCTGCCACTTGGGTTGTCTTGGTCCACGGTGCCGATATTCCAGTCCAGGCTGTCGCCGGACACTTCGTAGATGGCATCGAAGCTGGAGACGGTCGGTTCCTGGCTAGAATAGGGAATAGATACTGTAACGTCACGTAGGCTGTCGGACTGGTTGAGTTCGTATTCGATGGTGACAGTAGTCGAGTCACCCTTGTTCACCCATACGGTGAAGTTGATGGGTAGAAGGTCAGAGTTATCAGAACCTGCGACACGCCATCGCAGAACACCGATGGAGTTGTTCGCGGGGAATCTTTTCGTAGTGTCTTTCAGCTGGATAATGCTGGAACTCGTGAACAGACCCTTATCCACGTTGGGATGCGTACGGAACTGAGCACCATGTGTCGGGTTGGCGACCAAGTCGAGTCTAGCCTTCGTGAAGGTGGGATCGGAGATACGGAGCTGAAGGTCACCCTTGACTTCAAAGGACCTCAATGCACCTTCGCGGGTCAGTTTTGCGGATATACTCTCGGCCACAGTGACATGAACAGCCTCCCGGTCGGCGGACAGGGAAGCACGAGCAGAGGATTGATCCGCCACGGGGGTGGAAGCCTGAGGTGTGACGAGCGGAGTGGATTCCTCGACCTCGGGGCCCAGGTCGCCACGGACCTTCTCGTAGATATCCGTAGTCTTGGACTTCTTGCCAAGTTGCATTCCCTTTCCACGGGTGGGCAGGGGCCTAAGTCCAGTCAGTAGAGTAACACAATTGGGCCACCCAGCAGAACATACTTGGCAAACGTCTTCTTCTTCTCCGCCTCATATGTATCGAATGTATCTGGGACAGCCGGGCGAGATGGCGGGGTGTAGACAGGATAGCTGGGAGTTCTGGGAGCCATAGCACGGCCAGTACGGGCGGCTTCCTTGCGCTGCATCTCCAGCTGCTTCGCTTTCCTCTTCCGCTCTTCGCTGGCCTCCAATTCCTTGTTCTGTTGTCCGGGTCAGCCTGGTCAATCAACCAGCATAATCCTTCAGTTCCTACCCTTTCAATGATCTCCTGTATCCTCTCCTCATGACTTTCCATCTCCAAGAATGTCTTGATCTGGCTCAAGGACAGGTTCTCCCTGTATCCCAACGTGACGAGCTCATCGAAGGCGCTGAGAAGCTCAAACGCGCTGCGCAGAATCTCCCGCTCATCGAGGCTCCTGCAGATGCTGGTAGTGACCTGTGCGAAGAGATGGAGACTGTCGATGTCCTGTAGAATGTTGGACTGACGGTTGGTGATGAGCACGATGTAGAGTTCGTCCAACGGCTGGTAGACGAATCGCACGTTGTCCTGCTCGACGGTCGTGTGTTGTGTACCGGCATCAGCGAGTTTTGGGAAAGACGCAAGCAGAGCTTCGATTCGAGAACGAGGGATCTCACGGAATTGGCGCGAGAGGACTGCCTTGCCCCCGCGGGTGCATATCGAAGCGGCGAGGACGACCTGTGTGCGGACGCATCAGCTAGGAGACTTGACGATTGACGACGGACGAGAACAGACCATTGTTGATGTAGGGTTCAAGTACAAGCGAGCATCAAGCGATTGCTAGCATCCAAAAGAGCTATTGTGCAGCGACAAGTGCGGTGATGTTGGTCTCCCGTGTCGAAGCCAGATAGACCGTCCCCGATAGTTTGGCGGAAGCGCTTGTTGTTCTCTTTGTCCTGAGGTGCCTGACCTGGCCCGTGCACCCAACTAGCCCCTCGCTTACGAGACACAGGCAGCTGCCGCATTCTGCTTTGCTCTGCTCAACTTTGCCTCCTTCAAAGGACTGCGTATCAGTTCACGACTTCACTCTGCTTCACACGGCCGTTTCTCCATAGGCAGGTGAACTCTAAGCCGGACAATCTTGCTGGCCATCGTCTGAGGCACTTTCCACTCTTTCGATACGGAAGTTACTACGCGTCTCTGGTCAACAACCTCACTTGCCTCTCAAAACTCTCAAGCCTGGTCGATGATAACATACCGTGTTGAACTCAACGTGACTATTTTCTCTTAACTGCTACACACTATCGACATATGTCATGACGACAGTAGCGCAAGGACAGTTTGCTACGATGGAACCACCTGGCGATGACAGTATGGAGATGGCGTCGCCATACCAAGGGCATATGGACGACTTCGATATCGATCTGGATGTGATGGAAGATCAAGTTTCGGAAGTCGATCAGGACCTTGACGTGGCAGACGCTACTCCAGAACCTACAAATGGCCCGGGTTCAGTCAACGATGCCGATATGGTGGACGAAGTCGATGAACGGCCTATGATCGATGCGGACGAGAATAACCAGGGAACGGTAGGCCAGAACGAGAATGGCTACTACCAAACAGAGGAGACATACGAAGCACAAATGGAAGAGTACGACGAAGACATCGATGCACCTGTTCCTGAACAACCTGATATAGTCATTACCGACACCCAGCCAGACCAGCAGGATATCCAGGAGACGACTGAGTTGCAAGGACATCAGGAAACCATCGACCAAAGCCAAGAGAACGATAACGAAGAACATCATGATACCATAGATAATCCACCAGAACTGAACGTCGAACCGCATGACTTGCAGGAACAGTCAAAAGGGACCGAAGGTCCCAGCCCAGACGAAGCTTCCAAGGAAGCTGACAATGTCGATGATAGTGTCGAGCAGCAGCATGATCAACAGGAAAATGACACTAACGATGCAGCTCGCGTAGAGTTACCCCAACCAAATCCCAGCGACGTTGATAGCGAACCCCAAACACAAGATAAGGAACCTCAAAGCACCCAGGTCCATGAGACACATACATCTCCAGACCAAGGTGACGGTCATCAAGTCGAAGAGAAGCATGTTCACGAGACGCAAGAGGAGGCTCAAGGATCTCATGAGGTTTCTCATCTCCACCCTGTGAAGGTCCTGTATCAGGACAGTGAGATATCTTTGTTTCGTCCACGGGAAGGTGACTCTTCAGAGACCTTTTTCCTTGAGGATGAAAGCCTTGCATATGAAGGTCTTGGTAAACTTCTCTCTTCATGCCGAGGGGTCCTCGGTGACCATATCAGCGAAGGAGAAGTATTGGTCGTAGATATCGACTCACTCAACTTGCAGCTGAATGAGGTGAGGACTTTGAACCCTGAACTTTCGAGCAACTTGCTAACGATCATTGCAGGACTCATACCACACTTCTAGAGTGACACTTTCTCAGATAGTTGGATTATACTTAGATCTCTGCCGTAACGATGGCATTGATGAACCCGAACCTCTCTACCTTACCCTCAGCACAAAACTTACACTCCCCGTCGAAATTTCTAACCTTCTTGCAGCTGCAGGTGAGGGGAAGGGTTTGTCTCATATTTATCAGTGGGAAGAATACGAAGATGAGCAGCAGATTGAGACTAGCCCTGCGCACGGGGAAGAGGAAGAGGGAGAAGAAAAAGAAGAGGAGCAGGCCAAGCCAAAATCTTCTGAACAAGTAGCTCCAGTCGAGGCACCAGAGCCGGATCAAACTGAAGAAGAGCATGTAGATCGCCAACCAGCCTCAGAAGAGACTGATGCACAGCAATTCTCCGCATCCAGCGAACGTGAACACACCAATGCCGATAAGACCGAGTCAAAACCGACAGGCGCTACTGACGGATCCGCTCATGAAGGAAACGAGGAGATAGCTTCTGCTGTCACCAATGGTGACCATGAACAGCAGCAGGAGGGCGCATACCCGGAGGACGAATTCCACATCGAACCCAAGGAAGAAGCGCAACTGGCCGAGGCGGATGCAGAAGAAGAGCAGTATGATTATGAAGAGGAAGCCTCAGAATCGACAGCCACCCTCGCACAGGTCTCTGCAGATGAGCTAAAATTGGACAAGGCGGCCGAAGAATCCGCGGACCAAGGCCCTGGAGAAGCCGGTGATGACGGTGAAGAGGCAACGGATGGTGTGACTGACGATGCCACCGGTGAGGAAGTCCATAATGAAGACCAGGAGTACGACGAGGGTATCTATGAGCATGATGAACCTCAGCCGGGTCAGTATGCATCTCTTGGCGCTTCTCAAGACGGTCAGGACGAAGGGTCTACGGCTGATCACAATGGGTTGAGTGAACCTGAGAAGACAGACGTCCTTTCCGAACAACCTCTGGAAGTCGGCGACGGCGATTACAACGGAACTGACGAGCAGGCTGCGGCCCACGCTGAGTTGTCCGGTGATGCCCAACGTCAAGACGGACAGCCTGTGACGAACGAAGACCTTCTCGGTATCGATGACGATATTTTCAAGAGCCCAGCCAAGAAAGCGAATGTGTCTCTCGTTCCCGATAACCAGGAGGACTCTGAGCATGACACACATGCTACCGCCGTCGATACCGCTGAGGAAACATCACTTCATGACGAAGGAGATGAATATGAAGAGTTGCCATTTGACGCGGAGGATGACTATATCGACCTAGGCACGGCCGACTCTGCCTTTGATGGCGAACTCGAGAATGGGAAGCCGGAGCTACGAGAAAGCGGGCATTCTGGGAAGCGATCCCGTAGTCCTGAAGACGAGGTTGATCTCACCCAGACACCGAGTCCCGATGCCAAGCGTCGTCGTTCTTCGTGACATAGATCCCTCTCCCTCTCCCTTGTACCCGCCCTTGACTGTACAGATACTCCCGCATGGCATGCTGATGACAGTGTCTATGCGGAACTTAATCTTCTGACCATCCTGGCCGAATGACGCCGTCGACCCAGGAAGTTTTACTGACATTTAATCACGCATTATTTACATGGGATCATAGGTAATGATGATGGGATATGGAGCGGGTGTGGAAGAATAACTTCAACAGGTACGTGCTCTCAGACCCCTGTCTCCTATGATGGCCCTCTGGCCGTCTTGAATTTGTTTATTTGCTGGTTGCCATTGCTTCTTCGAAAATGTTGTCCTTGCTTCGTGTTGCTATATACTTTGTTACTGCGGTCTACCTCGCTTCCGGTTTGACCCATTATTGTTTTATCTTCTCTCGGGCTGGCGTCTGGGCCTGCAGTGTTCCTGGAAGTATGTCGCCCATCGCGGTGGACTCTGGGAGGCATTGTACGTCCTGTGTGAGTGATTTGTTGGCTTCGGCGTTTGCGTGGGCGTGCTGTATCCGATGATACCAAAAAAGCACTTGTCTTTCTAGCTTATAGTAGTTGAGTTTGAATTTCTTGTCCGGAACAGGGCACCATCTTGAAGTATTGCATCTACTCTGGAGCTTGGATTTTGCGGTGACCCTGGTCCCTCTGCCTGTAGAGGACGGAACTGTAGGGGTGTTCCTTGATACCATCTGTATAAACAAACTTATGAAAAGTAAAGGACACCAGTTGCTTTAGTGTCTTTATTCACTAGTAAGGCATCCGTATGTGTATGGGGGCGGATGTCCTTGGCTACTCGGTATAGCGCGTGTTGAATGGTAAATAAACACGGGTTTGTTTCTATAGACAGCAGCATGAGCCGGGACGCAGAGGCCACTAGGATAGAAGAGAAGAGGCGCCAAAGGGATCTAATGCGATACCTTATACCATACATTGCTCTGAATGCCTCCGACACATCCGTGCCGGGGACAATGGGCGCGACCATCGGCCCACGTGACGGTGGGTGCATCTAAAATTAACGGCGACAGCTGAAGACGGACGGGCCGGTGCAAGTCAGAATCACCAGAAGGGAAGCAGATTGTTGGGCTAGGATCCCGGTCGGGGAGGTTTGCGGAGATCGAATAGATACCTAGACGCTTTAGTGTATCGTGCACGGGAGACTGTTACAGGATGTAATCGTACTGTACCCTCTGTCCGTGGAAGCGATAGATGGGCAGTAGAGATGTATCATCGCGGTCTATCTGTACGGAGTAGTTAAGGACCAGTCGTTATCGGCTATTATTAACTACAGCGCCAGTTTAACGGTGGTCGATGATACCAGCCTGGGGCAGTTGGAGCCGGAGGGACCAGCAGGCCAGCGGTTTGAGTTGTGAAGCAAAACGACGATCAGAGCGACGAGGCCCCTGGAGTGGTCGAGTTGAATGGAGCTGGTGCCTCGAGACCAGTTAATCCTATCAGATCCAGTAGTCGAGTTGAGTGGTAGATAATAATAATTAGTGGTCAAGTCAAGTCAAGGGGCAGCGGGTGGATGCACGGAATGCCAGGTGTGCCTTTCTCAGTTAAGTCAGGTCAGGCCTGAGGCCAAGTGCAACCCCGAGTGCCCCGTGCTGGCTCCGATCTTGTCTGGTCTTGTCTTGTCTGGTCGTCTCTTGTCTTGTTCGCATGAGCTGGATTGTCTCTTCCCCCATCCACTG
This sequence comes from Paecilomyces sp. PK2413, assembly GCA_023624055.1. Lineage (NCBI taxonomy): Eukaryota > Fungi > Ascomycota > Eurotiomycetes > Eurotiales > Thermoascaceae > Paecilomyces > Paecilomyces sp. PK2413. Next base: position 1,411,319 of record JAMADQ010000001.1, on the reverse strand, counting down.
TCTGTCTGCCTTTCTATCTACATCATCTCTCTCTCCTCGAAACTCATCCACAGCAGTCTCTTTCTTCCCTTCTTCCCCTCTGGTCCCCTGGACGTTCCCATCCTTTTATTCTTTTTTCTGCCCATTCCCCTGCGCCACGGCTGCGTTGCCTTCCGTCACTCGTTTGAAACACGCGTCCACCCGGGCCCAGCTCGATTCCGGACCCCCACCGCACTCGCACCAGCCGCCTTGACCTCGACCTTGACCTTGTACCTGGAGGCCAAGTCCGAGGCCATCTGAGCTCCCTCTCTTGCGCTTAGGAACCGCTGCACTGAAAAAAAAGATCCCCAGACGACCAACCAACGACAACAAGTCAACCCTCCCTCTCGACAACGACGGTGTCCGCTGTGCGATCCTGTCGACGCGGTCCTCGTCTTTGCAGACTCTCGTGCTGGATCACTGGTCTGCCGCCAATTGTGCTACCCCTCGTCTCGCACCGCTTAGTCCGTCGTTCAAGGGCGCCAGATATCCTTGCCGCTCAACGCATCGCCAACCAGACACGTCGTCCATCTGACCCGTTCCTCTGTGCTCCAGGACAACCACAACCTTTTTTTATCCAGCACGTTGTCATCAGCCAGACGAACAGAGAGCCGGAAGGTAATCCACGGCTCTGTTCGGTTCCGCAATATTTGTTATCTCTGGAATTGTTAGCATTGGAGGTTGTGCGACGGCAGGAGCAATAGGCTCCTCAGAGTGATATCAAGATGGTTTCAGACAAGTATGTCGTTGCGACCTTGGGACAGGCTGATGGGAGAATATCCTCCATGCAGGATGATCCGCCTCATTGCAACGTGTACTGATTGGCATCTTCCCGCTTGTTAGGTATATCGGATTGATACTTGCAATCCTGTCCACGATGGCCATCGGTATGGATTTCCAGTGGAAGCTGCCCCCACATATATTGTGTTGTTGATGGCTAACGGAATCTCTTACAGGAACGAGTTTCGTGATCACAAAAAAGGTTCGTTTAGGCTACAAGATTCTACCTTCGAGTTGGAGATGAAGTGCCATCAAAGACGGCTGGCTGGGTACATTGTCAGGCGCTAATTGCGTTCGTTCTGCGCAGGGCTTATTGCATGCCTCCGAAACTCATGGTTTCGAGGGAGAGGGCTTCTCGTATCTGAAGAGTCCCATCTGGTGGGGAGGTATCGGCACACGTACGTTCGCTAACTCATCTGCCAACCTACGACTATTGCGCTTTAGATACTAATGATAGCCTTAGTTGCTCTGGGAGAAATCTCGAACTTTGCCGCATATGCCTTTGCGCCCGCAATTCTCGTGACACCTTTGGGTGCGCTTAGTGTCTTGATTGGGTGAGTAGTCTTTCTAAAGGGCATTGAATATTGGATATCCGTGCTGATGCTGTACCAGCGCTGTTCTTGGATCCTATTTCCTAAACGAGAAGCTTGGTGTACTGGGAAAACTCGGATGTGCCATGTGTCTCCTGGGTTCCGTCGTTATCGTCCTGCATGCGCCTCCAGACAAGCCAGTGGAGACCATTGACGAAATTCTTCACTATGCCCTACAGCCAGGTCCGTCCTCGATATCCTGCTGAACCCTTTCATCTCTTATTGTGCTAACAACTTCACAGGCTTTTTGCTGTACTGTCTGGCTGTCGCGATCTTCTCGACCGTAATGATCTACCGTGTCGCCCCCATCTACGGCAAGCAGAATCCTTTGATCTACATCTCGATCTGTTCCACCGTTGGCTCCGTATCGGTCATGTCCGTGAAAGCGTTCGGCATTGCGCTCAAGTTGACTCTTGGCGGAAACAACCAGTTCACCCATGCCTCCACCTATGTTTTTGCTATCGTCACCGGATTCTGCATCCTGACACAGATGAACTACTTTAACAAGGCATTGAACCAATTCTCCACATCCATGTATGTTTCACCTGCACTCAACTCGAAGTACTCTACTAATCCAAGTCCCGCAGTGTCAATCCTCTCTACTACGTCACCTTCACCACGGCTACGCTTTGCGCGTCGTTTATCCTCTTCAAAGGTTTCAATACCACTGATGCCGTGAATACCATTTCGCTTCTTTGCGGGTTCTTGGTCATCTTCTCGGGCGTATACCTCCTCAACCTTTCTCGGAACGACCCGGACGGTCGCCAGCTGCTCAACGGCAAGATTGATGAAGAGGATGGTGTTCCCACGGACGGAATTGCCAGCTTCCACACTCGCCGGTCTATGCAGTCGAGGAGGAGTCAGGACCCTCACCGGAGGAGCTCGTCGAGCATAGCTTTCCTGAACGGCCAGGGCGACCGTGAAGGGCTTATCCACTCTTACGACGTTGAGAATGGCGCCTTTGGCCTGAGCGAGCTGGCGGAGGAGAGCGACGGCGAACCTGGCCCTACGCGCAAGCGTAACAGCGGAGAGGCCAACCGCGCCGAACTTCATGCCAAACACGATGAGCGATGACATGGGACACAGTTTTGATTTCGTTGATTCTTCGTTTATTAGCATTATCAAGGCGGCGCAGCCGCGGGAGGCCTACCATTCTCTTGCGTGATTTTTTCATTTTGGCTTTTTGGGCTAGGTTGGGGATTCAACGACATCTCTTTTTCTTTTGACGATAAAATTCCCAGGTACGATTGGACACGGCACGGATTCGGATCAGATCGATTGTATACATCCTGGGGTTTGGTTGGTTTTGCTCATGGGACGAATTCTTTTGTTTGAGAAGAGAAGGGAGGAGCGTGTTTGCCATAAGTGATGTCTCATACGCGTCTTCTCTTATTTGCATCTGGGTCCAGCAACAGAATTGGGCCAGGTGATCTTCTCGCCTTGTCTCTCGTGTTGACTTTCTGGGCGGAGCAAAATCCACCTATGACGGACGTCACGAAAGGACACATGTTACATTTTTGTATCTAGGCATGTATATATGTTGCTTATGCACCGCTGCTATTTCCTTCTGCTGTTGTACACTATTTCTTTTGTGCTGCTTGAGATGATCTGGCATGTTTAGCTTTGCGCCATCTGTTCGAACCCTGGGTCTTATAGAATTCGGATTTTTTTTATCGTCGTTATTATTATAAAGAGCTATCATATTCCCCGCTTTTCATTCCATATGAAGGGTAGATTGACAGAACTACGAGGCCTGCAGATAGTCCCTCTGCATGTATTCGAGGTTATTGAATCTGCGGGGTATTCTGTAACTCTAGGAACGGGGTCTCTTCTCAACAATATTTAGCTTTTCGAAACCTATCTGCGTGGTAATGCTATTACTCTGGTCCACACCTTTTTCCTGCAATTGTAAATGTACCATGGTTATAGTTACCTTGCGATAGTTAAAAAAGAACTGACTATTCCATACTCCATAGTGTATGTATACTTGAAACTCCGTCCATCGGTCTGTGCACGCCGCCAAGCCCCTTTACCCCCCGGACTCGGCGCTATGATGTAGTTGGCTGGCCCGTCACTCAAGTTAATTACTCTACCTACTTCTGGTACTTTAGAGTACATACATCTATATCAATACCCAGACGGGACTGAGACATGGCCCAGTCATCCGGGACATAGAAATCAGATAGTATTCGTTCTAGTTCACCCGTCGCCGTCGCCATGCCAGGCCTCGTGAGGAAACTCCTGATCATCGCCGCGGTCGACGGTCTGATTCTCCAACCCCACGGGAATGCGCAGCGCAATGTCAGCAATGGACACCACGCCATTCAGATCCAATATAAGACGAAGAAGATCACGTCGTTGTCGTCGCCATCGTCCCCGTCGTCGCCGTCAGTGGGTCCGAGTTTGAACGAGGACAAGCGCGAGGAGGGGGATGGGAAGAATAAACAGTTGAGGAAAGATGCGGAGTTGGAGGCGCATGGTGTTGTTGGTGAGTGCTTTTCTTCCCGGAGGGGGATGTTTTGCGAATGGCGGAGAGTAGATTGTCTGCGCCTCATGAAGAAGAACCGTGCTAATTATCAATTGATGTACTTTTTTGGGTGAAACAGGTCTACTATCGGTAGCATCCTATTCATTTTTGGTTTCAATCACGCAAAGAGAACAAGTCGCTCAGATCCTGGGAAAGCCCATCTATGCGGTGACCAACGTCGCGATCATTCCTCTCTCGTCACAGGCCGATGCGAGTCGTGCGATCTTGCAGGCTCAGGAGAATCTCTCTGGTGGTGAACTGGGACCCGGTGAGACGGCCTCGGACGAGTCGACCGATGCGTCTAGTGTTACTAGCGATGGCGCGGAGAGCGGTATCAGCGAAGACCAGACCGTGACTGCTCCTCCGGCGGCATCGCGTAAGAGGGACGGAAGCGTGAGCAGTATCGTCGAAGATGTCATTGGCAAGAAGGGCCGGTTTACAGTCAATTGGTTCTCGAGACAATGGGGGTTGGGACGGAGCAATGTCGCGGGGAAAGAGACTGATGTGGATAAAGAAGGTGAGCCGGTTGGGCCTCTTCCAGGTCCAGAGATCTCGGGCGTTAAGGAGGAGGCAACAACTGCTGCGCCTGAGGGAGTAGTCCCGTCCAAGGAAGAGGCGCGAGAGGAGCATACGCCGGATGAGACGGTGGCGCTCATGCCCAAGTTGCTTCGGTATACGAAGCTGCTTTTCGCTTCGAATAATTTCTTTTTCTCGTACGATTATGATCTCACGAGACGGTTCAGTGTGGAGGATCCGATTAAGGCGCATTCGCCGTTACACACTAGAGTAGATCCATTGGTATGTACATACTTGCTTTTTGGATCTTCTGGGGGAGGTGGAGCTAACTTTCTGCAGTACTTTTGGAACAGGCATCTAATGTCCCCTCTATTGGAGGCTGGTGTTCATAGCTTCATTTTGCCTCTTATGCAGGGGTTTGTAGGTCAGCGGCAATTCTCTGTTGCTGCTCCAGAGAAGAAACCGCAGGATGAACGAGAACCTGGCGAGCCTGCTGCAGAGGGCAAAGTACTTGGGGAAACGCAGGAGGTGGGATCATCTGAGAAAGTCCTCGAGAAGCATGACTACTTGCTTACTCTCATCTCGCGACGGTCGATCATGCGTCCGGGGCTGAGATACCTGCGACGGGGTGTGGACGATGATGGGCATACGGCCAACACTGTGGAAACGGAGCAGATCCTTTCCACTCCCTCGTGGGATCCGTCTCGCAAAGTCTACTCGCTGCTGCAGCTGCGTGGGTCTATACCTATCTACTTCTCGCAATCGCCCTATTCTCTCAAGCCCGTTCCCGTGCTTCACCATTCGGAGCAGACGAACCAACTTGCATTCAACCAACATTTCCGGGAGCTGAGTAAGAGATATGGGAAGATTCAAGCTGTCTCGCTCATTGATAAGCATGGGGGAGAAGCCAAAGTAGGCGAGATGTACGACAAGTATGCAAAGTCTCTTAATGAAGGGGGTGGAATCGATGGTTCGCAACTGCGTCTCGAGTGGTTCGATTTCCACACCGAATGCCGTGGGATGAAATTCGAGAATATCAAGAAACTGGTCGACAGCCTGGAAGAAACGCTGGATGAGTATGGCGAGACGATTATTCAGAACAACGAGATCCTTCGTAAGCAGACAGGCATCGTGAGGACGAACTGCATGGACTGTCTTGACCGCACGGGAGTCGCGCAGTGCGCCTTTGGCGGAAGGGCGCTAGAACGGGAGCTCCAAAGTGAAGGCATCAGCATTGACCTGCACGGAGACTCGTCCACGCAGTGGTTCAATATCCTCTGGGCCGATAATGGAGACGCTATTTCCAAACAGTATTCGTCCACGGCGGCTCTGAAGGGCGACTATACGCGAACCAGGAAGCGCGATTACCGCGGAGCTCTCAATGACTTTGGACTGACCATGTCACGCTACTTCAACAATATCGTCAATGACTACTTCTCCCAAGCATGCATCGACTACCTGCTTGGAAATGTCTCGATGGGAGTGTTCAAGGAGTTTGAGATGGAACTGCAGTCTGCTGATCCTGGCATTTCAGTGCAGAAACTGCGGCAAAATGCCATTGAGACCAGCTGCAAGATCGTGATTGGTGACCAGAGGGAAGAGTTGCTGGGCGGATGGACGATTCTGACTCCTCGCCAGCCCAACACGCTGCGAACCCTCCCGTTTGAAGAGTGTGTCCTGCTTTTGACTGACGCTGCTGTCTACAACTGTCGCTTCGACTGGAACACGGATAAAGTGCTCTCCTTTGAACGCATCGATCTCAAGTCTATCGTCCGTATCAACTACGGCACATATATCACCTCCGTGATGACAGATATCCAGCAAGACGAAAAGCGCAACGTCGGCCTCGTCATTGCCTACCGCGATGCCGATGAAAACGCCCTTCGCGTCAACACGCGCTCTCTCCGCAGCCTCTTCAGCCAAGACGCCCAGGACCGCGAAACCAAGAACGAATGGGACATCTCGTCGTGGCTGAAAGGCGAGAAGAAAACGACGACACGCTTCATGGCCTTCAAGGCGCTCCCCGTGACGAGCTCGGTGACGGTGCAGAACCGGAACAACCTCGCCGTGAGCGAGATCGATGCCGTCCGCTCGATCTGCGTCGAGATCGAACGCGCCATGATGGCGACTGAGGAGGGAAGTGGACCAGGACATGTCGAGAAGGGATCTGTGATCGAGGAACAAGACATCATTTCATTAGGGGAAGCGAAGAAGCGGACTGGTTATCTGGAGCATTTGGTTTATGATTTCAAGAAGTTGGTTTGGGCTTGATGTTTTCATGCATATAAAGGGTATATGAATGCTATATATATATCACGGCGTCTATGAGTCGAATGTGAGACTGGCATGATGCATACATACAGTATATATTTATATCTATATGGGGTTTCTGTCCCAAATCTAGTCGCAGATAGTCCTAGTAGATAAATAGTTCTGCACAAATTTGGAGAATATATTTTCGTTTGACAATATCCAAACCGATTTCATTTCTCAGATATCCTGCTTTGTTCCCAATATTCAATATTCGACGGCGATCACGCTCCAAGGTCCCAAGACCTGCAAGTACCTCGTTAGTTCACAGTAGCGGGGTACAATAAAACCGTTCGGGAACATACCAGTGACTACTGTATCCAGCACACCAAACAACAGGCCTGGATCTCCTATGGGACTTGCCACTCATGCTTGTGTGCGTGTGGCATCAGCTGAGTAAATAGTGGGTTGGGCTGATACGCAGAGAAAGAGACTGCAGGATTCGAAATATCACAAGGGAAAAGCTGAGAGAGAAATAACTTAGGTTGGGGGTTTTGTGATGTCTGTCTATCCTAGGTTGGACACTTTTCTAACTGCGATGATAATTTATTTTCTATTTTTTTTTTCTCTTACTTCCTTTTTCTATAGACTTATATGCTCGTATATTTCGTGCAGAGAATTGGAGAGACATAATTTGGTTGTGTCCTCGTGTACTGACCAGGTAGCTGAATACTTCCTTTCTCCCGGTGTATGTTGGGCGAAGTTCGTTTGTCAGTTGGCGGTTCACTGGTTGTTGACGGGCTCAAAAAAACTGCTATATTGATTCCTTGCCTATTCTTTCGAGTATCCTCTTGGTTTGTATTTGTTTCTTTTGACTCTGGTGCTGGATACTATGCTGCTACTAATACTGCACCCCCTCATCTGGTTCACCGCAGTCCGAAATCCCCGACAACGTGCGGAGAGCAGCCACTGAGTAACTGTAGACTACTGTTGTCTTGTCTGCAGCTGGACAGGGACTTGCTTATCGTCCCTAGAATAACTACACAACAGTAACGAATAGACACCCCGATTAGAGGCCATCTGCGTTCCTTTTTCTCGGACGTTCCAGCAGCCTGGTTGGGCGGTTAGAGCTTTACAGATCCCGTCCGTCTGCTGCGTTGCTATTTGGTCCTCAGACGCCGCCCATATTTTTTATTTTACTTTTTTTTTGCCCTTTTCTTTTCGCCCGTGGAGAAAAAGAGCTGTGTAACTCCAGCAGAGCGGACTACACGAGTTGTCCTGGAGGGATAACATTTTCTGCCAATTTTTATTTTATTTGATTGTTCTTATTCTTATTTACACCATCTTCTGGTCGGGGAAGTGGACTTCTGCTGGCTCGCACGCTGTCCTCGCCAAGCAACGTTTCGCGGAGCTTTATCCGTCATCGCGGGGCTTCCATCCCAAACGCTCCTCACTCGGTCTCCGTACGTGTCGGCGGTCTTTTCTCTCCCCTGTCCCTCCCCCCTCTTCACTTCGCTACCACCGCGAGCATTTCTCCAAGATGGCGTGGCAACCGCAGGACGAGCCATTGAGACAGCTGGCCGGTTATCTGAGGGACTCGTTGAACGGTTACAATCGCGATGTCCAGAAACAAGCGGAGCAGGTGAGTTTGCTGTCTGCTGTCTAGCTTCTGCTTTTTTGGTGTTTTCTTTCTTTTTTCTTTCCTTTTTCCTGTCCAATCTTGGACAATCGGAGATCATGGATGATGCCGTATACAACTCCAGGGTCGGGGATTTCATCAGATGGGCTAATAAAGTGTCTTTTTGCTGCGTGATTGACAGATGCTCGTGCAAGCGACCTCGTCCCCAGATTTCGTTAACTACCTCACATTTCTCTTTGCTACACCCCAAGTACCGCCTGCGGTCGGTATCGACCAGAATACCTACAATGTCGTCCGTTTTGCAGCGGCCATGAACCTCAAGACGAAGATCCATGTGGCATACACGACCATCCCACAACCGAGTCTAGCCTATGTGCGATCTGCCACCATCCTCACTCTCCGCGACCCCAACCCGCAGGTACGGAATTCGGCTGGAAGTATTATCGCGGAGCTGATCCAGCGCGCGGGGTTGTTGGCATGGCCAGAGGTGCTCCAGGAGTTGATCTCGCTGGTGGGCAACATGTCCGGGGACGTGCCCGTGGTCGCGCAGGAGGCTGCCATGTCGGCTCTCTCCAAGGTCTGTGAGGACAATCGCAAGATCCTCGACCGGGACTACCAGGGACAGCGTCCCCTGGATGTCATCATCCCCAAGCTTCTCGAGTTTACCCAGAGCCAGAGCCCCAACGTGCGATCGATGGCTCTGCAGACGATCCACGTCTTTCTCCCCCAGAGACCCCAGGCCCTGATCGCCTCATTGGACCTCTTCCTGTCCCAGCTTTTCAGACTCGCCGACGACCAGAACACAGAAGTGCGGAGGACCGTGTGCCAGAGCTTTGCGCAGCTGGTCGATTTCGCCCCCGAGAAGCTCATCCCCCACATGGAAGGCCTGGTGAACTATATATTGATGCAGCAGCACAACCCAGAAGACCCGGAACTCGCCCTGGATGCCGCCGAATTCTGGTTGGTGGCTGGTGAGCAACAGACGCTGCACGAACCCTTGGGGGCCCACCTGCCCAAGATTATCCCGGTCTTGCTGCAGAGTATGGTGTATGACGAAGACGATGCCATTAGACTTGCGGGTGATCAGGACGATGCGGAACAGGAAGACCGTGAGGAGGACCTGAGGCCACAGTTCGCCAAATCCAAGGGTGCTCGTCTGGAGCTGTCCAAGGGAGATGGATCCTCTGCCAACGGCAACGCTGCCAGCGCTGACGACGACGACGATCTCAGTGAAGGTGAGATCGATGACTCCGAATTTGGCGACGAAGATCCAGAGGATGAGTGGACGCTGAGAAAGTGCTCTGCTGCGGCACTCGATGTTTTTGCCAATGTATACCACCAACCCGTGTTCGAGATTATTCTGCCGTACTTGAAGGACACACTACGTCACGAACAGTGGCCCAATCGAGAAGCCGCCGTGCTTACGCTGGGAGCTGTCGCAGACGGATGTATGGATGCTGTGACACCTCACCTTCCCGAGCTGGTTCCTTATTTGATTTCTCTATTGAACGATGCCCAGCCCGTTGTTCGACAGATCACCTGCTGGTGTCTTGGAAGATACTCGGAATGGGCCTCGCATCTTGAGGATCCGACCCAGAAAGCTCGCTTCTTTGAACCCATGATGGAGGGAATTCTCCACCGGATGTTGGACAACAACAAGAAGGTGCAGGAGGCTGCCGCTTCGGCCTTTGCCAGTCTCGAGGAGAAGTCTGATGCCAATTTGATTCCCTACTGTGAGCCTATTCTGCGGCAATTCGTCCAGTGCTTTGGCAAGTACAAGGACCGCAACATGTACATCCTGTATGATTGCGTGCAGACGTTGGCGGACTGTGTCAGCTCAGAGCTGGCCAAGCCTAATCTCGTCGATATTCTTATGCCCGCTCTTATTGATCGCTACAACAAGGTCTCAGACCAGTCAAGAGAGATCTTCCCGCTGCTGGAATGTCTGGGCTACATTGCAACTGCATACGGAGATGCATTTTCACCTTTCGCGCCTCCGTTGTTCCAGAGATGCATCAAGATCATCTACCAGAACCTGCAGGAATACATAAACGCTGTGAACAACCAGAGCGGCGATGAGCCGGACAAGGACTTCCTAGTCACTAGCCTGGATCTCCTTAGTGCGATCATTCAAGCCATCGACCCCCAGAAGAGCGGCGAACTGGTAGCAAACTCTCAGCCGCGATTCTTCGATCTGCTCTGTTACTGTATGGACGACCCGAACAACGAAGTCCGTCAGTCATCATACGCTCTTCTGGGCGACTGTGCTATCAACATCTTCCCCCAACTCCAACAGTCTATTCCTAATATAATGCCTATCCTGATCAAGCAGCTGGATCTTGATCTCATCCGGGACGACGAGTCGCAGACCGGCTTCAGTGTCCTCAACAACGTCTGCTGGTCATGTGGAGAGATCGCGGTGAAAAAAGCGGATCTTGGGCCCTACGTCGACAAGCTGTACCAAGGACTGCTGATCATCCTCAGCAATGAGGAGGTCCCGGACTCGGTGAATGAAAACGCCGCTCTGGCCCTGGGTCGACTCGGCGCGTGCTGCTCGGACCAGCTTGCATCGCATCTGGCCGAGTACGCCGATGTCTTTTTGAAGTCAATGGCCAAGATTGACTTTACTCGTGAGAAGGCGTCCGCCTTCCTTGGCTTCAACCAGGTCGTTATGAAGAGCCCGCAGGCAATGGAGGCGTGTCTGGCAGATTATTTCCAGGCGATTGCCATGTTCCCGAGCAAGTCTCTTGGCCAGGAAGACTACAATGATATCCAGAATTCATTCCAGCAGGTGGGTTGTCCTAGAGACTCGAAAACGAACAAAATGCTAATCCTCTTGCAGGTCCTACAAGGCTACAAAGATATGATACCCAATTTCGACTCCTATCTCTCCCAGCTTCCGGCTCCTGTCGCGCAGAAGCTTCGTTCCGTATACCAGATCTGAACATTAACTGGGATTATCTTTTCTCTTCTAGTCCATAGATTCAAAGAAAGGAAGCAAGCAAAAAATGAAAAAGTATTATTAATATCCTCTCGTTCGTTCGCTGTGCATCGAGCAAGGCTGAACGGCGCAATGGAGTGTATTGTATCATTAAGACTTGCCAGCATCATCTTACGGGAAATATTTTCTACATTGCGTATGGCTATTTATTTGCAAGACAGCGAATTCATCAGCATAGTTCAGACCATACATCATGAGAAACTGGACATACATTCATTCATTTTAATATTATGACAGCCGCACCAAGTATAGCCCTCCGGCACCAAGCATCTTATTGTTTGTCCACATGGATCCCCCTTTCTCGTCCATTTCTCATGCAAAAAGAGTATCAAAATGAATGACAACGTCCCCATCAAGTCAACCCGAACTTAACAACCATGACTCCCCTGCGCCTGTCCAGTCTTGCAACCACTCTTGCATAACTTTGGATGTCCCACAATACCCGGATTCTTGCAGTGGAAGAGGATATCTTTCAGATCATCCTTCGCGAGATCCGTCCCGTTCAGCACGTCTTTTAAGTCTGATTCCGTGAAGCCTGTAACACCCACGCCCATTTTGAGAATCGTCAGTTGATATCCAAGATAAGCTGGCAAGGCGGTTGGCTTTTTGAGAAACGAAGGGTAAGGGAAGGGAAGAGCGCAACAGAAACATAAACAACAAATGGGTAAATCAGGCTATGTTTATGTTGTATCTCTCTTTTTCCTTTTCTTTTTTTAAGGGCAATATAAGCGGAAAGGCATAACATAAAACTCACCATTCGATTTTATGAGATCATCAGCGCAGTAATCGAAACTTGGCGTGCATGTTTTCTTGGCTGATGTTGATGTCGTGAGAGAAAGGACGGCGAGGAGCGGGAAGAGCAGGATCGTTGTTGTGGGTTTCATTTTCTCTTTTCTTTCCCTTTTTAACTTTTCTGTTGTGTCTCTTTTTTTTTTTCCCTTCCTTTTTGACTCGTGGTCTATGTGTATATGGATGTGTGATAGTAAAAAATAATACGTGATGACTGGGCAAGTCGTGGATTGTGAGGGTTTGATTTATTTATTGCCTTCCCCAACAAGAAGTCTACTTTCGAAACTAAAAGAGCATAATAAACCCTGACGTCAAGGCCAGATAATAACGGGACCGAAAAGCTTGGTTTTCCTGCAGGAGAGAGGTATTTATTGTAGTATTCAAATCTTTCTTGTTCGGGTCTAGTCTTGGAATGGATATACATTTGGTGGTTGTGGTGGCTTGGTATGTTGCATTGTTTATGGTTTTGGGGTCCATTCCTCGTGATCGTATTCTATTCTAGACTCTAGAGTATGCGAACCGTATCATGTATAATGTGCGTAACTGTATGCGATCTGCATGTACAAGCTTTTGGGAAGATCTTAGTCCAAAGTAGTCCAATTGCGTTGTGTATAGTTCCTGCGTGTATGTGTGCGTCTATGAAATGTGCGTACGCTTCAACATCATGTATGCAGAGATGGTATATGACCATATATCTGAAACGTGCCTAAAATGTATGTAAATGGTGCCATGCAGTGGTTCGTTCGTTTCTCTATCCAATAAAGTGGCTACTGCTGGAGTTTGGGTCCATGGTACGCGCTCAGCGACGCGTCCGAGGCAGAGAAAGACTCGGTGCCGGTTCTCTTGGGAAATCCGTCGAATGATCGAGCGTAGGTGGCGACGGAGTGAGCGACAAGCTAGGATGGAAGATTAGCTGGAATCATGTATTATGAAAAGGAGCCAGGGAGTAGTACCTTAGTGTTGATTTCCCAAGCCGTGAGGTTGACGTTGGCAACTGTATCGCAGATCTGGTGATAACAAGGATCATACCAGTCTCCTGCAACGCCGCCAAATTGCTTCTGCTCAATCTTGGTCTTGATGCCCTCTGCGCCAGTGGCAATTCCACCTCCGGGGATGCCATGTCTGATGAAAGCATCATAGTCACTTCTACCGTCGAAAGGAATATAGGTGAAATTCAGACCCTTGGATCTGTAGAACTCGGTGTATAGATCGCGGAGCTCCTCAGATCCAACGGGGTTGAGAGCATTAGTAGCATTGTAGACCTGGTAGGCATAATTAGGCGAGGCAAGCATGTCGTAGTCCATGAAAAGGCGGATCTTGAGGTTCTCCTCGGGTGAGAGCACGGAAACGTAGTAGTCTGATCCAAGCAGGCCTTCCTCTTCACCGGCCCACCAGGCAAAGCGCACGCAGTTGTTGACACGGTAGTTCACCAGCTGCGTGGCGATCTCCAGAAGAGTAAGAGATCCAGAACCATCGTCATTGATACCGGGTCCTTCTGCTACGCTGTCACTGTGACCGCCAAGCATGACGCAGTTGTCGGGGTCACCATCGCGTGTCTGAGCGATGATGTTGGTAGTCTCGATGCTCTCTACAATGGCGTCGATGTAGGCGGTCGCATCGACCTCTTCGCCATTCCTCAACTTTTCGAGGTATGGTGCAGCATCCGAGTCTGAGATGGAAAAGGTTGCAACATGGTCAGGAGATGGGGTTCCCAGAGTTCCACCCAGGGAACCCTTTGCGTTGTTGTAGATCACAGCAGCAATTGCACCGGCTCGTCCAGCAAGCGCAGACTTGGTACCAAAGGGACACTCGCCGCGACTGATAAATGCGACCTTTCCAGAGAGATCTGGATAGTCGGACTCGTTGCATCCGAAATCAGATACAAGCCCCAGAGGCCCCGAAACGGGCTCCTTGTCCTTGGTAGCCGGAGTCAAGCTCATCGGGATAGCGGACTCCGGAACTTTGTCTCCCAAAACAAGACGGGACTCGAATACATTCCCTACAACCGCTGGAAACGACTGGTTTGACAGAGTGTAGTAGTCTCCCAGTTCAGCAATGGTAGAGTAGATGTAATCGATGGTGCCAAGATGTCCTGCAGACCGCCTTAGTGAAACCATTCGCAGACAGAGACCGACAAGACAATACCTTTGCTTCCAATTACCCTAGTTGGATGATTGTACTCTTCCTCTCCCAGCTCAGCGATGCTATAGAGTTTCTTGGCCCGGCTCAGCAGGTTATCGGCCTTGATACGCCCCTGGATGGATTCGGAGCTGACCAGCTCCTTGCTATCTATTACTGGAACCTGGGGCGACGCTGGTGGTGCCGCAAAAAGAGGCTCCTGGGCGGCAATGGCGCCTCCCAATAGAGATAGGCCTAGGGCAACGCTAACATGCATCATGATTCTGATGCTGATAATACTGAGATGGATGAAGAGAAGAGAGGTTGAGCTCGCGTGCTGCAGCTTGCAGTTGAGGAGCTCGGACGAAGTGCGTTAGTTATACCGCATCTGGCTAGTCTGTCTCTTGTCTCGTCGCGATAAACAATCATTGCTGATGACTCAGGAACACCAACCTCACCGACTGTCGCAGATGCTGCTGGCTACATACGAGACATGGACGGATTTTCACGTCTGAAGTTCATTGCCATATGGATTCTGGAGGTGTATATACCTTGATGCTCATTGCTCATTTTTGCAAGATCCGATCGTGATGCTGGAGGACGATAAGAAAGCTAACGGGCCATCGATGGCATCATCGGGTTGAGCTTAGTCTTGGATACCAAGATCTGTCGCCTCTAGTTGGAAGGTGAACTTCCAGATGGTCTACACCTCTAGCAGATAAAAGTTTTCTGAGGGTCTCCTAAGGTCCAACGGAGCTTTCTAAGACAGTAAGGGGTGGGCATCTATAGACTCCATACGTATGGTGTAACTCCGGAATGTGAGTTTATATAACCGTACATAATGAGTTCCTTAGGCCTTTCTAGACACCAAATTTACGTCCGGCTATCCTGATATCAAGTGTGGTCAATCATATCTGTTCGTATGTCCCTAACCGATTCGCTAGAACAAGATATTCAGTAGTAAAAGACAGGGACACTGCTAGTTTATGAGGAATCGTGATAGGTCTACTGGGATATTGTACTCTAAATCACCCATGTAGTCTACCGATCCAGGGGGGATACTTGGAGCTGCATGATCACAGTACGATAAACCTATACAGAATAAAAGGACACTCATCGTTCGTGTTACCCTTGAAATCTCGAACTTCAGCATCTATGTTTAAATGTATAGACGATAGGGAGGCCACTTCAATTTAGTAGGAGTATAACAAACGATAAATTGATCTAGTTGTCAGAAATGTATGAGATATACTAAATGATAACTGTACCACTGTTCACCAAGAAGAAAACCTTTGTTAAGAACGTAGACCGTATTGATCTGCCTTATCCGCTGGAAAACTATAACAGCAGTGAACTGCTTCTTCTCTTACTACAAGGAAGCGAGTCGGAGTGTATTTGAGAAAAGTGAACAGGGGTAAATAAGGATAGTAACTCATCAATCGATCGTTCTTGCAAGTTGGAAAGCGCCTCCACCCATAAGCAGGTCCGAGCATAAATAGCCGCGTATAGGTGAATATTGCCGAGAACCTTTGCAAAACCACTGGCTAGGAGTTAACCCGTTGTCTAAATCCCAGTCGGACGCCGTGCCGGAGGATAACATAGGCGCGATGCGCAATCTCGAGCCATGGGGAATCTGGTATGATTTCCATGGTGCCAACTAAAGAGGAAATAGATAGGATCCTGAGATGAGTATTACGTACCAATGCCTAGATGCAGCCAATCGGAATATTACTAGGGGGTTGCTCTAGGGACTTTGCTGTATACATGTTTGCGATTGTTTTGAAGACATTACTCACTCGTGGATATAGCTGCGCACGGTCAGTATTGGAACTTCTTTTGGCAGCCACTAGTTATGCATTTCTGAGTGTATTATTCAGCAGTCCGATTCAAGATAATCTATTCAGCAGTATTTATCATGGCTGCGGTATTTCTGGCCTGTTGAGAAACCATTTACTCGGAGCACTGTGTGCCGTCGCAGGACGCCTTACTTGGTATGCGTGGAGACTGCATGCCGCCTATTTCTCTGGACAGTGGGCTCCGTGGGACAATTCTCAGCTGGCATTGTTAAAAAGAGCGCGAGTGGTCGGACAGTAACTAGTTCATGTAGTAAGAGTATCTGTCTTTGACAGTGGAGCTCCTGACCAGTGAATATTCATTCCAGTTTCCGATCTAGCTAACATAATAGACTAGAATAATTAACTAAGTATCGAGGCCTATGGCAAGCTGATAATAACCGAGTCCCTACATAGCTAGCAAATGATCATGTCTCGCTAATTGCTGCTTGTGTGAGGCTCTTCGAATGACTGACGTATGATTAATACTTAGAGGCATCAACTGAGACATGGGGGCGAAATCTGGGCCCTCTTAGGCCCAACAGCTGCCGAGAGAATGGCGAGCTGTAAGCGACTTGAGATATCGACGCATGCCGCAGAAAGGTCCAGGTTGACTTCGTTTGTCTTCTAATATCATCCTTCAAAACCGTGAGAGTAACTTTGTCCCTATCCGTTGCAGAAAGCTGCAGTTGGATCTTTGGTTAGCAAGACTGCGGAGGTGAAGTTCATATTCCGGGAATGGCAGGGCCATTAACAAATAACTTTACTAGCAATGCCGTGCTCTTCAGCTTCACCACGTGGGGTAAATCTGACGATTGCCGAAATCCATGTGGGAATATAGTTTTGTCTCGTCCGTTGCGGGCCAAATGCAGCGATGCAACTACGCGCGCCATTTCCCCTTTGCCCATGATACTAATCCTGTTAATCGAGGTTATCCGGGTCCGCCTGGGTGGTATCGGAGCCTCAATCGCTATTTTGGTCACAGCAAGGCTTTGAGGCTTTGCCAAGCATGCATGTTCCAAATAGCTTTATCCCCCCAAACAGTGGTGGCAACCACTTGACTATCCGTGAGCAATATTCAACTGTGGTCCGTAGAGAGGCGGCAGTTACCAGCCAGGAGCTCGCCTCTTGAGAATGGGGTATTAGGTTTCTGCAAGCATGGCTTGATCGTTGTAAAGATTGCTTGCGGCTGAGAATTCTTTGGGCCATTGCAGTACAGTGTCTGCTATCAGGCAATGGGGGGCCGGAACCGCCTTTCCCCATCTTCGTTGAGTACTCAAAATAATTGCCACTACGGAGTAGACTCTTTCGAATTCCCGTACGCTGGCACCGATAAGTTAGATAAAAGATAGAGATGGCGTGGCTGGGGCTCGATCAGTATGGAAATGGCCTAGGCGCTCCATGACAGTGGAAAGGGCTTGGTACGACAGACACGAGGTATCTATTCAGCTTTGAAAGAGGCGGTGTAATTTGTTATCGCGGGGGATGCATTGTCTGGATATGCGTGGCTCGTTCTTTTCCAATAGCGCAGGAGCTTTACACTTGCGCTCGTTCTTCGCCCGTTAAGTTAGTGTCTCGTTGGACCCTGACATTGGTATCATCTATCTTTGGCACTTCATGATTTTCTTCTGATCATGCCAAGGCTTCAATGGATGGGTAAACTTTCGTGGAGATATTATTTGGCTTTCACGCTTAAACTGACTTGAACAGTGTTACTTTTCCCACTAACCTCATCAGGGACGATCTCGCGAGAGCGCCGGTCGCTAGCAATTATAAACTCTTCATTGGTGCTCCGAGAGGGCGGCGCCTCAACCTGGTGAGTGCGGAGAATATACCTCAAGCGCCGTTATTGGGCCGATCTGGGCTTGTTCTTTTTGCTTTTTGGCAGATCGGAAACCTGGCCCATGGCCGTGGATCTCAAGCAGACCGTGACTAGCCGTCTGGGCCAAGAAGAATGTTCTAACTGCCTTTGGTAAAGTGGCAATACCACCTGTGTCACAGACACTCAGTATCAATTATTGTTTACAGACGTTGTGGGAGAATGGGTTTGCCAAGCGTAGTAGCAGTTCGAAGCTTGCTCTCATTGCCCCGGCACTTGGTAGGGCTGATGGCGAATATGAAGAGCCTCCATCATGGCTCGCGTCGTTTAGGCGATCACCATTACGAGGATTTGGTGGATCAGGCCAATCAGCCTTCCCGCGCTTCAGGCAGCTTTGTATTGCTCCGGCGAGGAATTTCATGCTTTGATTCTTCGTCATAATAGAGACCTTTGTATTCATAAACGTCGCGTCTATCTCTCCATGAGAGCCTAATTTTCTTAGTTAAAATCGATATGACGAATACTGGCAAGGATCAGTGGCTAATCCGGGTAGAGAAACCGACTAGTAAGGATATGAAATAGCCTCTATGACGATTGTCGTAGGACGCGGGTTCAATGAAGATCCTCAGCAAGCTCATGCAGTTTCCATGATGATAGCTGCTCTCCGAGGCTCTTTTGCGACGAACAGTGTTATATCATAGGACACCTATGATATCCAGTTTCAACTGCCTTATCACGAGGTTCAAAGTATTTTGTGCTTCCATTGAAAAACATCCCGGGTTAGCTGATAATGGGGGCGAATTGCGGGTATTGATTGATCTGCACATCGTCCTGCAATTGGATTTAACGATGGTTCTGCAGCCAAAGGAGTAGTGAAGTATTTAGCATCTCCGCAATGAAATTAAGACCCTCCCATACCGTTGTCAACAAGGCTTTGCTGCTCCTTATCGATAGAGAGATCTGCAATACTAGGCCCGTCTCTGGCCCTCTTGTATGATGATAAGCACGCAGTATAATCTCTGAAGGCAATGATGAATGCGAACAGAACGGCGGTATATGAAGACTCCTGGGCACACAATGCAGAATAATGATAAGCGCGAGATAGAAAGAAGATGTGGGTGCTGTACCATACGGCGTCGGTGTCTCTAGACTGAGCGTTTAGCGTCCAAGTTGGCACGGTCACCCGCGGGCTGAGCCGCGCACGCTCCTCTCGGGTCGGCCCCCGACCATTCAATCCCCAATCCATCCATCTCAGCCTCGATTCACTTTCGCACGGTCCTAGGCTTCCAGGCAGCTGGTTCCACCGTGTCTGTTCGTTGAAGTCTATGATTCTCCTTAGTCTATGGGCGGATAACTTTGTTTCGTGCCAGTGTGCTTCCCCGCCGCACCGCCAGCTACGCCCCTATGGAACAGCCTGCACTCAACCACAGGATGCCTGTCGACATGACCAGACCGGAAACAGTAGAGGAATGTCATCCCCGTACCAGATCTCTCAATAGCACGGTGCGTGTTATTCTCGAGACGGCCTGGCCATCTGGAAACAGACGGTGATCAGGCCTTCATTTCCCGCATCTTTCCACACACGTCTTCAAGGACATGAGCAGACATCTGGGTTGGTTGATCCATACTTCAAACGTTGGTATTGATCGTCCACATTTGCGCTTCTGCAGCTTAGTCCAATATACCAAGACCGCAACGAGATGGTTGTACTCTGCATGTGTTGCAATCTAAGACCAGGCTGCAGCCACAACCACGGGCTCAGTGACACGTGGAGCAATCAGTCAATGATGCTACTATCTGTGAGATAGAGGGAAGAGACATCTATGAAGACTGTGACAGATGATTTGAACGCCTTTCTATTTCATGGCATCAGGATGGTCACTTTATTTAGGCGACAGTATTATTTCTGGACTCTGTCACGGTGACAGGCGGGCGTGTCAGGGATCATTTGAAAAGCAACTAACTACCAGAGCTAACTACCAGATCGCGCAAGCCACTCCCTCCGGAGCCAACAGAAACAGTAAAGGTAACGAGGGAACGCCTTCCGCTAGGGTCGTGAGTCGCAATTGGACCAGCAAACTGGTCGTGATTGTTGAGAAAGAAAAATGGTATGTGACAATCGCCCACAGATCGATCTGCTCGAGGCTAATTAGCTAATCGTTTGTAGCGGGACGGAGAGGACATCACTGGGATAGTGGTACGGAGTACGGAGTACCATCCCAGCAGAAATCCATATAATGACGAACTTCATATCGAAGTTGGCCCACTGTACAATTCTTTTCGTCTTGTTATTGGCGCCCCCCGAGTTAATCCTCATTCCCCCGTTGAATCAGTCGACTCAAATCCGCGCTAACAATGGGGGTCGAAGCTCCATGTATGGACTCCTCAGGACTCCATAAGACGGTCCAATGAACTCTGTTGGGATTGGTAATGGTCTCTCCCGCTCATATGCTGCAGCATCCATTGAATATGTACATTCTGCTTAGTGTATCTGGAAGCAGTTTCCATATCCAGGGCACCGGATACCGCTACTCTGGGTTGAAGACTAATGCCTACATGGATTCGACCAGAAGTTCTGCTGGAACAGGAAATGCCTCCCAAGGTGATGGGCTTGTGCATTTTACCCAAAGCAGTGGTTTGATTCGTCTGCCAAATGGCCTATGGCGATGCGAATGCGCAACTATTCGGGCACCGTCAACGCCAGAACCGAAATAATCTCCCACCCACGATGTCATCCAATGCGCAATGATCATCTGCGGTCCAAACCAGTGTCGCCAAAGTTTCTTGGGTCTTTAGCAGCATGTCAGTAATCCGCCAAGAGACAGTACACTCGGATTGATAGGCCGTTCCCGCAGCGCGGGGATGGCTGGCGACGGCGCGCGCGGTACAGCCAACTGGGAGTTCCGATCCATGCAGTGACTTACACCGGGGAACAGTTAGTGGATTCGTGGGGCCAACTTACAGGTTTCGGCCCCCGAGCCGCCGACGAGCAAAGATCAAGAGCCTTCAGGAATAACAATACATGATAATAATATGCAGGGCTTTTCTACGATCCAACCAGGCTGCCATCAACAGCATTTGATTTTGGGTAACCCCTGGTCCCGCCGTTCTCCCCCCGCGCCTCACTCCACTCTCAATTCCACTCTCTCTAACGCCCCCAATTCGAAGACCAACCCTTCCCAGGAAAGCGTATTTTCTCCAGAGGGGACTATCGATCTGGCTCCAGGCATGGCAGCTGCCAATTTGTCCGCGCCGGGGCTGTTGGGACAGGTCCCGATCTAGGTGAGGTCAAGCGAGATGCTCCGATGCGCCGTCGCTGGCTTGGCCGCATCACTCTCTACGATTGAGCCTTGCTGGATACGCTACTGTAGTCTCCCAAGAGCATTGTCAACCAGGGTCATGCAGCAAGTACCGCGCTCCGGAGTACTGGTGGGTGTCCAAAGATCTCCGGATCGCTCCAAAGAGATGGGCGTCAGTGAACTGCTATATTCCGCCACTGGCTTCCGCGAGGAAGTCCTGGTTTGCCCGTTACGGACCGTCTAACGGTAGATTTAGACCATCCACTTGGCGGGATTTGGACGTGCTAATCCACATCCACAACTGATGGGGAGCTTGAGACTCCTCTCCGGTCCGTCAAGTTAGGAAAGATGGCCCAAGCACCTAGCAGCAAGTCCTTTAAACTACAATATGTCTGGCCTAGCTCATTTCGTAGCCTTTGAGCTGAAGGGCAAGGGGCCAAACTGGGTATAGCAGAGCATGAGCCCCAGGAGAAACGGAAGCAAGCCATGGGCCAAAAGCTACCTAGCAGGCTAGGCTTTCCATTTGACTGCGATCTGGGCATCAGCACCTGACCGAGTCGTGGCGCACGCTTCAAACATCTCGACCCAGGTCGTTGTAGAGCGGATGCTGGGCTATTCTTGACTGATTGCAGCTTCTTAAACAACAGAGGCCGCCTCTTTGCTTGCATATGGTCCCTGTCTGTCCTTTCGCACGACCACTTATCCGGACAGTGTGCCCTCCTTCAAGATATTCGCGATATCTTACTTTGTCGCACACAAGAAACGCGCTTGTCGGTCTACAGGAAACAGGAAACAGCACCACTAGTTCTCTGACCTCCCACCGATTTCGTTTATGTCCATCCCCTACCCTCAGCTGCCACGCTTTTCTTCTCTGGTGACAGCAGAAACGCCTCGTGTGCAGCAGGTAGATTCCTGACACAGCGTCTCTTGGCCCAACAGGCTCATAGTAGTCATACCTCCGGCATTGAGAGTCATTTTGTCAAGACTCGGGATTGTTTATTTGGTTCTTTCCTTTCCCTAAGCCTCGCAGGAATCTCAAGCTCTGTATTGGGATATCCAGCATGGCAGGCCCGGGAGGTGGTCCCCCACGAAAGAGCCATACAAAATCGAGGAATGGCTGCAAAACCTGTAAGAAGAGACATATTCGTTGTGATGAAACCTTTCCTCAATGGTATGTATCCATTGATAAGCCCCAGCTACATCCCCATATCTCGCTGCTGACCACAAGAAACGATAGTCGGAACTGCACAAAGCATAACTGCCGCTGCGACTATATGGATTCTGCAGTGGTGACCGAAGGGGCATCCAGGAGTCAGAGGCTTCCTGATCTCCTAATGTCTCCAGAGACTGAAATGGAAATCGAGAATTGGCGGATAACAGGGATCTGTCCATTCCCAGAACTCTCACATCTGTGCCCAGAAGACGGCTGGCATAATTTCTCTCCTACTGACTTGAGGCTAATCCACCATATTGCTGGGCTTTCAGTGGACTTACATCGGCAAGGGTATAGTGGTGGGACCGTATGGGCGCAGAGGATGCCTCAGTAAGTGCATCTAAGTGGGCAGAAAAGAATCGACATCTGTGACGCGAGTTGACCACCGCGATATTTAGCTTCTTGGCCATTGGTATCACGAATGATTTCGTCATGAGCTCCATCCTCGCCCTTTCAGCATCCCACTTGGCATGGATCACTAGAAACCGAGAGACAGACAATCTGGCCTACCATCACCGGGGTGTAGCCATAAAGGGACTGCAGGGGGCTATAGGCTCTTTCTCAAGAGAAAATTGCGATGCTATCCTGTCCGCATCCATATTACTGTCATGGCAGATAACTGAATGGTGAATATCGCTACCTTCCCGCTGGCGGACGGTTAATCTAACGTATTAACAGGCGTGGCTGGGTGTCTTTGCAGCGAGGTGTCTCAACGGTGAGTGGTCGATATATTCGCTCGGGTACATTGCATGGCTAACAGCAGGAAATAGGTCCTCGGCGCGATGCAGCCGCTTTGGAAGGAAGAATCAGAACTGGCGCAGTTTGTCGAAAGACAGAGGAGCTTCAGAAGCATTAGAGCTCCGGGATATCCGAACAATGTCAATCAGTTCCATAATGACGACCTAAATCGCCTTGATCGAACTTGTGCCGTCCTTGCGAATATTCAACAACGAATCGCACATAACCAGGAGCACTACCAGCGAATTGCGGACCTTTTGGGATTTGTCCAACAAGTTCGTCACGACCTTCCCATTCAATCTGCGGAAGAAGCATTCGAGAGACTTCAACCTCTTCGAACATGGCTCTTTTGGTTACCACCGGCGATGCTCCGTGGCGAAGAGAGCGACCTCGGAGCTCTAGCAGTTCTGGCTCAATTTTACGCTGTGGCTTTGGCTTTGGAGCCTCTCTTTCCCGCGATCGGTGGCACTTATCTTGGATGCATGTCAGCAGGCCCTATTGAAGACATTTACCGAATAGTACTAGGACGGAAAAGCGCGCAGCCCTTTTCTCCAGAGGTGCAGCTGGCTCTTGCGCTCATGGACTTGCCATTCGACATTGTCACGACCTACAGAAACAATTTACACAACGCATCGAGGCCTACGGATCATTACTCTCCAGCGCCTCCTAGTCCATACCATGGCCTCCAAGACTTCCACTCGGCCTCCTTAGCCTCCAACACCAATCTATACTCTGCATACGCATCTCCTGCCCACACTCCACCAGCTACTGCAATGTCCGTTTCACCGTTTCACTCGACGTCGGTTTACGGGTCCCATGCGCAAGCCCATGACTTTACCGATGTACATTCACAACACACGCACGATCGAGCTGGCTTCCCCGGATACGACCGTCTCGGAGTCGTGGATCATTCAGCAACATACTCGCCCACCTATGTAAACAATATCGTTGGCCATGGTGCAGTTACTTCTGAGAATTCCGCAGGGTCGATGGGCGCCTACCATGAACAATCCACATTTAACGGTGGGTTCGGTTCTCATGAAGTCTGTTGGACGTGAAAGAAACGAGGCCACTCTAAGCACTTTCGCAAGAATATGCCTTATCGGATATTCCATACTGTGTCCAATTCGACAGAATGCCAGGATGAACCTTTCCTCCTGGAGCCTCCATTCAGCTAGAAGCATAGTCACGGCTTCACTGCATTTTCTTGGCCAGTACCATCAGGTCAGAGCACACAAGAAGCAGTGTAATAATTCCTACCAGGGAAAACCGGATACGCAGTACGAGTACCGGTGCAACTGCAGCCCCGGCTATTGAAGCCAACCAGTTTATCTCATCTTAAATCAGACAAGAGATACCCTATCGAGAGCAATGGATGTTGTCAATTTTCAACATATGACACCGCGCCTCTAGATTTCTCACCCCGTCAAAATATTATTGGCGGTGGTCCGAATACTTTTTGATTACATCGATTATGCGAAATCCTAATGTTGCTGTCCCGGCAGTTTCAAGACTTATCACGACGAAACGACCTTTCCATGAAGCTTTGCATTGTATAAATCTTTTTTTACTGTCCTACTTAGTGAGCAGAGATACCATTTTCTGTTCGAAGTCAATAGAATAGCTATTATACCCCCTTTTTTCGCATCAATTATAGTAGGAATTTTGTTACTTTGGCGGTTACCGGTCAAAGTTGGCTCGCAGTATGATTGGCATATGCTACAGATAACATTGAAATAAGCTTATATGAAACCGCAGCGGCGGATATTACTATAGTTTAGGCAAAAGATCGCATATACGAGTTCTTTTTTGGTCTCGCAGGGATCGTCCATTGAGAGCCACCTATGTCCCTGCGTGTCAATCACCCGCGCTTGAGACTATTGGACGGGAATGAAAGTAGGAAACTAGTCTGTATCTATTGATCTACTAAGCATTCGGTGTAACCATTGGCGAAACAAGGTCCTGACTTGCGCGTAGGGATGGAGCTCGTATTCGTGACTTTAAATTTTAGTTTCTCCATAGTCCTGGATTCCAGATACGAAGGATACGAAAATGCGACTGTTGCGTGTGATTGGTCAGTATCTGTATTCACGTGATAATGAAAGCTTGTTTGCATTCTCAATGCAAATTACCCTGATACGGACTAGCTCCAGGCGGTGACATCGTCGGTTTGTCGATATCACAATTGCCCGTTCGGGGCAATCCCATCACAGTCCAAGCATCTGCGTGCGCTGAATATTTTTATACCGTGCTTCTAGGGTTGCATACTTTCTATTCTATATTCTTATCTAAGTCGCACATAGTGAATCGTCTTATTTGACTAGATACCTGCAACTAGATCGATAACAATGGCGGACGGCGGAGGCTGGAGTACTATCGAGTCGGACGAGGTATGAGTGTTGCTAAACTTCCTTCGAGTTTGCGGATGTTGTTGCGATATGTAGGAGCTGTGCTAATAATATCCAAGGGGGTCTTCACGTCCTTGATTGAAAATCTGGGAGTGAAGAATGTGCAATTCGAAGAGCTTATTTCCTTGGATGCGGACACAATACGATCATTAGGGTAAGTGCATCAGAGGCCTGAAGTTTGGCATGCCTATTCGGCGGTTACTAATTGGCGATTTTCTTCCATCCAGACCTGTGTATGGTGTCATCTTCCTCTTCAAATGGATTGGTGGCCAGAGCCGCGATTCCAACACCCCTCAAGACGGCACATTCGACCAGTCCGCTACAGAAGACGGGCTCTTCTTCGCAGCGCAAACGATCCAAAATGCCTGCGGAACACAGGCTATCCTCTCCGTGATCCTCAACCAAGATGACCCTACCAACAACCCCGCCCCGATCGAGATCGGATCGGAGCTGCGCTCCTTCAAGGACTTCACTACAGGATTCCCACCAGACCTCCGCGGAGAGGCGCTCTCCAACTCCGAAGCTATCCGAAGCTCGCATAATGCCTTTGCACGAGCGTCGCCCTTTGTCGACGAGACGGCTCGCACTGCTGCAGATGAAGAGGGCGACGTATACCACTTTATCGCCTATACGCCAGTCAGCGGTAAGCTCTACGAGCTGGATGGCCTACAACCATACCCCATCAACCACGGAGCTTGTGATTTGGACACCTTCCCCGAGAAAGTGATCGAAGTGCTTCAGCGCCGCATCGCGCGCTATCCCGGTGACGAGATCCGATTCAACCTCATGGCTGTCACGCAAGACCCGCGAGTGCGGGCACGAGAGATCGGTGATGTGGAGACGTTAGAGCGCGAGGCGAGAAAGAGACGTGCCTGGGCGTGGGAAAACACGCTTCGACGATGGAACTTTGTCGGTTTCATCGGCGAGGTTCTCAAGGGTGTCGTGGAGATGAAGGAGAAGCAGGGACCGGAAGCATACAAGGAATGGATTGAGGGCGCCAAAAATCAGACGAAGCGGAGAGCTGAAATGAGACGAGGCGGTGGTGGATTGGATTGATGCGTCTGGATATAGCTAGGGTGTCGACTTGGATGATGTTCATTGCAAATAGTGACGGGATCTTTCTTTTGGATTCTTCGTCGTATGTACTTTAGTCACATGATGCGATAATGAATAGTTGGGATGAGATGATATGGTCCATTTAGGATTGGAAGATATGAATGAATTATTATTGATGTGACTACGAAGAAAGGGACAAATTGTCTATTGATAGCTCTCTATATTTACTTCAACTTGCGAATAGCGAGAGGATCATTCTTCTCTTAAAAGAAAAAGTATGTATATACGAAAGGAATATCTTCGAAGCCTATGTACATACGACGGATGTACACACATGGGAAGGTCATCCAGCCCAGCAATCATCATATCACGCAGCATCAGATGCAGTCCCCTAGAATTACATCCCAGGAACATATCCTTATTTCTAATAATGGATCATGCGAGACTTGGCACATTCAACCAACCTCGCAGGTAGGTCTTCCTCCTTGACCACGCCCAATGCCAGGACGTCCGCCCAGAAGAAGAGGGCGCGATCTTGCGAGTAAGCGAGGTAGTCGAATTCGTCAGACTCCTCGACTTCAGTGTCAACAGGCGGGTGTCCAGGTTCTTGTTGTTCGGCCGAGGCAGTAGCGTCGTCATTGCTGTTGGTTCCGTTGCCATTTTTGTCTTGTGGTATTGATACCGATGCTGGGGCGAGGGCTGGGACTTTTGCCTGGACGATACCCCAGGCTACCCACATGGCGGAGTTTGCAACGCGCCAGAGTCGTGTATCACGCATGAGGTTCTGAACTTCAATCTCCATGGATTCTTGATCGAGACGTTCAGCCTCCGTCAGACCAAGAGCG
Organism: Paecilomyces sp. PK2413; assembly: GCA_023624055.1. Taxonomy (NCBI): domain Eukaryota; kingdom Fungi; phylum Ascomycota; class Eurotiomycetes; order Eurotiales; family Thermoascaceae; genus Paecilomyces; species Paecilomyces sp. PK2413. Next base: position 1,383,881 of record JAMADQ010000001.1, on the reverse strand, counting down.
CGAGCGCCAGGGCTAGACGAGAGAACATCGTTGTCGAGTGAAAAGGGTGCCAGGCGAGGGGTGGCAATCGATATAGGGTTCAAGTAGGGGGTAGCATAGGGTGAAGTGGCTGAGCGTTCGCTTATTTGAGGACGGTGGTCGACGTAAGCTCGAATGAAGCGGTGCTGTTCTTCAGGCGTGGGATACGCTCGTGTGTTGCAAGCCCAGGGTTTCTCTGGGTCATGATAATTGTAGCACCATTCCGTCTTTAATCTTTGGTTAGCATGGATATGTAGTAGTCAACTTAAACACGGAAATACTCACAAAGTGATTAGCAAACTCTTGAGCAGGGGTGTTTGCAGACGCATATTCGAAATCAATGACCACAAGCTGCTTGTGTTCGTTGGCCGGGAGCATAAGAGGAGACTCTCCACTTGGCTCAAGTCTAAGGAGGTTCCCGTATTGAGCCTGGGACATGTTAGCAAGAGGCATATAGAGCATCAAGATGCAGATGGCATACATCATTGTGCGCAAAGACAAGCTGCTGTCGAACCCCCTGGGGTCCTCCACAACTCGCAACCAGCCATTTGCGGTAGTTCTCGACTGTTTTCCTAAACACAGGCCATGGGACCCCACAGACGAGACCCCTTCGTCGCCAAGGCTCATACTGTGCTTTGCGCTCATTTTCCGGGGACAGAATCTCTTTATCCAACCAGGAAATTACTTGCTCACAGCGGTCGACCCATTTATCCCAGTTGTTAAAAACGGAGGGACCACCTGTTCGTTCTTCTTCGAGCAATTCAATCCCTTCGTGCAGCTCTCGCATCCGCTTTGCGATCTGTTTAGAAGTCTCGGGAATGCGCAAATCCACAGGTGTCAGTGTACGAGCGTTGAAGAATTCCTCGAATCGGCCATTGTTGAAAGTGCCCAAGACACGAGGCCCGATATGCTTCTTTCCAAGCCGACGGAGGATCTGTAGCTCGTTTTCTCTATCAATAAGATGTTCCACTTGAGGCCCGTATATACGGAGTAGAAGTTTCCTGGAAGCGAGAGTTAACAAATTTAATGCGACTGAAACAAAAGACTTGCACTTACGGTGGGGGTCTCCTGGGAACAAGGACGGGAGATGCATCTGCACTCTTCGGGGGAAGTTCCTTAGGGGGTGCAACGACGTAGACTGCATTGGTGAGTGCACCACTCAGACGAGTCACTTCAATGTCTGCACTATTCTCCAAGGAAACTCTCCGCCATCCTTTAATGCGCAGAGTGTGGACAATGCGAAGGATCTCCAGTTTGAAAGTCAGCCAGTGCTCTTTTCCCCGTCTACTGTTCGAGCTCGTTTCGTCAGCTTCGTCATCGTCAGCCCCGCCGCTATAAGCGAGGGTCTTGGAGTTATCCAATGCTGCATCCACACTTGGAACAACAGGATCACCATCCGCGTTGTCCGACTCGGAAATAGATCCTCGTCTTAGCCCCTTCAGGCGTCGACGTGACTTTTTCCGCACTATACTTGCGACTGACAATCCCTCTCGCCGGGTAGAAGCGTACTGAAACAGGATCTCCTCCAGTTTCCCTAGGGAGAAGGCGCCCTCAGAACTCTGAGAGTCGCTTCGAGTGCGCTGGACGGGCTTATCGATATCAGATGCTGGGGCCTGATCCAGCGCGGGCGCTGATGCGCTTTTCGCTTTGCGAGCCTTGCGTTTTGACTGCTCTTGTTGCAGCCACTCAAACACTTGCGCGAAAAGAACGCTCTGGGAATCTTCATCAGTTGCTAACTTCCCCAGGTGCTCTTCGTCGAGGATAGCCGAGGAAATCTGTGATATGGATGATGAAGAGTGATGCATAGGAGGTCGCGCAGTCGTCTTCTTTCCCACACTGGCCCGGTGCTGCTTTGGGACCCAGCCTTCCGCGGTCAGAATCGGCGTAGATCCATTCGTCGAGAGCTGACTCGGAGCCAAACTATCGTTGGAAGCTCCGGCCGCAGGCAGAGATTCTGGGATGTGAGTTAGATATGTTCATCATGATGCCGCAACAGCGTGTATTAGTCATAGACACCGCGATACAATAATCCATTCAAAAGACTCTGGCCAATACCGCAGAATAAGATCATTCAGGTATACATATATGCATATATGTAATAGTCAAAAAGGGACATGTGAAGACAATCTTCCCCTAGAAAAAAAAGAAAAGAAAAGAGAAGGGAAAATCTATTCGCCAGCCGACACACTGCAGATAGACAAGGGCGACCACTCTCGAGAGATAGAACGACTGCATACATAGAACCAAGTAACTGGAAACAAACTCTGCCACTTACCAACTCTGCTGCCCGCATCGGGGCCTCGCTCGTCCACCGAACCAGGCATCTGCCCAATTCCACACTTCGTCTAACTGTGGGAAGACAAGACGAAGGAGATGCTGAGTGCCACAGTCTGCCGCCACACAACGTGTCTTGGGCCTGCAGTCCCGATGCTATGCTCAGTCGAAACGCACAACAATGCCTGTTTTGTCGACGAGACCGATGACGCTGAAAAGCCGGGGTGGCCACAGCAGAAGTGGGAATGTGATCGCGATAGTTAGTTAGCTTGACGGGCGAACAGCAAGTGGGGTCTGGTCTGGCAGTTTGGCCGAACAACTTTCCGTCCTTCGTCTCGCGCCAGCAATCAACTCGCCGTGGATCGAGTCGTCAAGCTTCGCCTGGATGAGACTCCACTAACGAGCGCGACTGAGACGAGATGCTGAGGGCGGACTATCTTGCTGTGGTCGAGCAGATGAAGCTCGTCTTTAACCAGTGCAGAATGCGATAAAGACCTGCCGTCCGGTTGCAGATCGCCTGTCGCCCGCTAGTACTTCAGATTCTTCCCGCCAGCATTTGATAGTTACTTGTGGCGATAAGTAACCTGGTTCAGGCACTGTCTTCTACTTCTCTACTGGATGTCTTCACCGCTATTCTCTCTGGCCCTCGCTTGCCAGATGGCTGTCATATGCAGTGACATCAACCATGAAGGATGATACTGAGCTGCCCGATGGTATCATAGTCCAGCATCCCGGGATCTCCGATCAACAGATCAAAGAGATAGTGGCAATTGTGACTGCAACGACCGCTTCATTGGCCCGCGCGTGCCAGGGAGGCTGATAAGCACGTTTGTGTCCACTCACGGCGCTGTGTTATTGGGCATTAGGTACCGATTCTCCTTTAGCAAGCAGCTCTAAAGCATTTTAGCCTCGACTCGCGAACTCTGCTTCATTTCGGATCAAGTCTGGGGACCTGGCGGGATCTTCCATTGAGCACATGGGGTCCTTCCTACGAAGAAGATACCTAAAACATGCGGGACATCCTCGCGTGTCTACAGGACAACTTACTGCACGACCAGATGTTCACTAACAATGTACGTGCCTGCATGGTGAACCCGGTAAAGTGGTCCATGTTTGAGAGTAAATGGCGATAAACTTCGATCGACGAACGACAAAGACAGTTAATTGGGCTTGTTTGATTCTGTGCTTTTTCTAGAAGCTCTCCGCTTAGAGTACACATTCAAGCTTATCATCACTTGCCCTGGATTTCTTCGTCCGACTAATGCGCCTGTTGCTATCACCACCCCCGAAGTTGAATCTCCAGGCTCTGAACCTCGGGAAGAACCCGGAGAGATGCCGTTAGTGAATCAACCCCATCTAGCAAAAGATGCCGAGGTTCGATTAGTACCGCTAACCATATAATTAGGTGTCTTGTTGTGTGCTTAATTTCCGGGACAATTGACATGAAATCCATTCTAAGATTCAGTCTCCCTAAATAGATATGTACTTCCCAACCGTCACAAACAATTCCTAAACCACACAAAGGAAACTTATAGCAACTTCCCAATTTATAAAAGCACAGAGATCCTACGCTTAATAGCAATTTAGCCCCTCAGTGTACGTCCTCAGGAAAGTTTCTCAAACTTCTTCGCGATCTTCTCAAAGATATTATCCTTCTCGACATTCGTATGCGGCGCTGGCACCGTGGGAGAAACTGGGTTGTGATCTGCTCCGCCGACCACCACACCTGGTATCTCTTCCATATTGGCATTGGCCTTGACCATTTCCTCGGTTTCTTTCTCGATCCATTCGCCGAGACGTGCGTCAATTTTTACGAATATAGCTGGAAATTCGTATCCGTTAGCAATGTCTCTCGAGATAGTTATTGTCGATAAAGCAGCTAGCTACAGTACAACTATAAACAAAAAACAGATTTAAGATTGCAACTCACCATAAGTCGTAAACCGGACAGACTTGATAGCACCATACAACTGCACTGCGACGTTATAGACGAAATGTTCCTGTTAGCCCTCTTCATGAGCTAGAGAATGCCAGAATGCTCGTGGCTGCACAAAGTCAACGTCGGTGACATGGCTCTCGAATTTGGTTGCTCGGCCTATGAATTCCTCATGGAAGGCTGGTTGTTCGTATTGGGCTGCCTGGACGATGGGCGGTGCCTCTGTGCTGGGAATGTAATTCGGGATGGACCCGTAGTTCATAACATTCGAGGTACCGTCCCGCTTGGTTGGATTGTAGGTGTAGAAAGATCGGTTGGTAGGTAGTTGAGGGAAGTTGACTCCTAGACGATATCGCTGGGTATCACCGTAGGCGAAGAGTCGAATTTGGAGAACTAGCAAGGCACGCAGTGTTAGTTTCGGAAGAAAATAGATAGATGAGTTCATGAAGTGAGTTAAGGAGACTTACTCGGATCAGGGCTAATGTCCCAACCCGGAACAATATTCGCAGGCGCAAAAGCAGCCTGTTCCACTTCTGTGAAGAAGTTGATAGGATTCCTGTTCAGAGTGATCTTTCCAAAGGGAATCAAAGGGAAGTCTTCTTTAGGTATCGCCATTGTTGCATCGAAGATATTGACAGGGTAGGTCTGCGCTTCAGCGGGATCGATAACCTGCGCGTACACAGTCCACGTCGGGAAGTTACCCTTCTCGATGGCAGAATACAGGTCACGGGTGTTGTAGTCAGGATCCTTTCCGGTGATGGTTGTTGCTTCATCTTGTGTGAGATTCTTAACGCCTTGGTCGGTCTTGAGGGTAAGTCGAACGTATTTGAAGGAGCCGTCCTTTTCGAGTCAGTATCATTTTATCCATACGAAAATGAAGTGTGAACAGAGGCTTACCGGTTTCGTGAACTTGTAAGTATTGATGCTGAAGATATCAGCATATCGGTAGGACACAGGGGTGCCCTTGTCACTGAAGATGTACATAAGGGCATTGTATGCCTCTGCGTTATTGTTGAAGTGACTTTAAGATATTCTTGTTGGACCGCTTTTAAACGTTGTTTCGTAACCGTCTGACTGTCAAACTGATGTGCTTCAAGATCCGCTGGATCTGCAGTCCATCAGTTTGAATACTCAGTGCCATATCAAGAGGAGTACCACGATAGATATATGGGGTCAAGTCCCCTGCGGGATTGTTCACCATATTTATTTGGTAAAACTTGACTCTGTCACCAACAGCTAGCATACCGTACATGGTCTGCCTGTAGTGAGATGCAGTCCGAGACCTCAACATGTACCGTCGTAGCTGAGGCTTGTGCCTCTTCCAGCGATAGTAAGTGTGCCAGTTGCCACGTATCGCTGAGAGAGGGAATCTCTTGGCCTCAACGAAGAGCACCTTCTGCAACTGGCCGTTTCGAACGTTACAAACCGAGATGTTTGTCTTCATCTTCGAAAACAAGGGATCGACATAGGCCTCTCTCTCAAGGCTAAAGCTATTCTCTCTGAAATAATATCTGAGAATGTTTAGCCAGACATGGTCGACTTGTTCCTCGTACACGCCCGGTGTCAAACCAGCAAGACGTATCCTCATAGGAGCGTTTTTCAGGTATTCTGGTGGAGGCATCTTCCGTGGAGGCATATTGAACAGCGATACAAGAAAGATAGATATCTTCCTCTAGTGGTATTCAATCTGACGTGACCAGGGTGATGAGAGTCGAACAAGCGTGTCTGGAGGGAGCTACGGAGGAGAACAGGCAGATAAAAAGCGAATAACAACACCAACAAAGAGAGTAACACACCAGCAAGTTCTACGGAGCCTTGATTCCTGATTCCTCATTTCACTTTCGTTTTCCGCACTTCCAATTTGTCATTGAAACTCAGCCTTCTAGTAGGAGGTCGTCCTAATTCCTGAGTAAGTAGTAATCGGGTGACTTCTTATCACCATATAAGCTGAGAAAACACTGCCTCGTGAAAGGGGGTAGTCTAACTAATTCCAAAGTCAATAATTTAAATTATCTATTTTTCTCGATAAATTACAGTTTCCTTCTGGAATCGACGGCCTAGTGAAAGCATGTTATATGTGCTCTACGTTATTATAAGCGTATCTCTAATATGGCTAGGTCTACCCCGTCTGTTCATCCCACAGCAGAGTAGGCTTTAGTCTGACTTACCAATTGCCATATGACGCACTGTAAATATGGATAGTACATATCCAGACAGGCACTTGACAGTGTCCGTATGAATTCAGGATGTAGGGTGCCATGAGCAGAGGTAATGCAAATTGTATACCGTAGTATTCCGGGCCTTTGTTTTGAATTTCCTAACATGGAATAGCCACATTAGCTTAACCTTCAGATTTAAATTTCTCACAGGTTGGTTATATGTAAGAATTACCGGTACATCTATACCCACTGACGTAACCTTGTAAGCGATGTATAAATACTTACTTCATGCCCCATCAGTTGTTGTATCCGCCAGATTTATGTATCTACCAAACACCTCATGCCACCGAATCCACCAGGAAAGGCAGAAGGCCAATTCTGCATTATTTGTAGTCTATGGTTTGACGACTGGATTGCTTATCAACCATGGCATGCCGAATTCAGAACACGTAAGTAGAAACAGATTCTTCTTCTTTTCTTTTCTCGTGTGAACATTGATTGACATTTTTATTATTAGTTTACAGGGGAGAATACGGCGTGAAATTGACTGGAACTGGCTGCACTGTGCATAATAACGACTGGAAGGTTCCCAATGACGAAAAAGCACGATGGGATACCATGGGCGATGACTCAATTAGCCTAATGAACCCTCCGTGTCGAATCTCAGATGTCTACTTCTTTCACGAGAAATGCTGGCAAAGTTTCATGAAGCATATGGAAAAAGATGAATTCGATCTGAATAGTCTCTATAAGGCACTTGAGTCGTTACCAATCCCGAAAGGTAAATAGTAACTTTACAATAATTTTGAGACATCATTATATTAACCTCTGGTGTTCTTGACATAGAGCCATGGTTTTTCCAATATTCTCATGCATGTGAGACCTATGAAGTTTTTGTTATTCCAACCCTAGAGCAAGTGATGCAATCACCACGGGTGTGTCCTGTATCAACAAGACTCAACTCTCGAGGACCAGCAACTAGCCAGAAAAATTCTAGTGACTACTTCCATTTATTTCCAATTGAAATTCTTGAAGCTATTGCTGAGAATCTGCAAACTCAAGATGTCTTAAGCTTGCGTCTTGCTTCAAGAGCGATGGCACCAATCTTTGCCAATAAAACGTTCTGGAAATCAAGGTTTTCCATTAATGGAGAGCGCGGATTTCTTTATCCCATCATCCAGGAAGAAATTAAAAAGAATAACAACAGAGAGATTGACTGGCGACTTCTTTACCATTGTACCTGCAAGTTAAAGTGTAGTCTTGAGTTCGACTATCAGATCAGGATTTGGGAATCCCTGAGATGGCTCAGAGACACAATAATTGCCAGATACTTAGGTAAACGCGCAGAAAGCAAGTTACCACTGGACTTTCGTGGACGGGCACTACAGCATTATCACAATGTGTTCTATCCAAACATACACACAGAGTCTGTTATAATAGACAGGTCTCTCAAGAGATTGGTTGTTTCGGCTTCTCAAATCAATGCGACGGTATACATTACAGGGCTTGAATTTATCTACAAATCAAGGCCTAGTGTTCTTATTGGTTATAAAATACCAGGGGCCAAGATAATTGAAAACAGCACGGAAGAATTGTCTGATAGTAGCCTGTACAAGTATCCAGGCATACAATTCACAACTAAGGTAAGAACGCACTTGAGGGGGTTTGCTATTGAGCATACCCCTGATGGTGTCCATGTAATACAGGTTATACAGGATCCGGACATTGAAGACTGGATTGGCGAGTCTTCCTACGATGAAAGCAACGAATCTGATCTCCGCCTGGATGAGATTACGGAGGTTGTCGGTACATTTGATGTAAGTCTCACGGTAACTCCATAGATAATTGATTCCCATTCTGACAGTTTTTCAATAGCACCAAAAAATGCTAGACCTCGGAGTTAGGGGCAGAACGAAAAGACGGAATGATACATATAGTGAAGACTATTGGGACAGAATAGTTGTACCCACGTGGCGAAAAGTGCACAATATATCCAAGGCTAGATGACCAGTCTTCTAAGATCATATTTACACAAGACACAGATTGCCTATTCTGGAGTATCAATATATCAACCGTACTTCGAGTGATCAACTTTTTTGCTATGAGTTATTAGCTGAGATACTATCTGAATTCATGAAATTAATTGCTCCTCCAATCTAGCACACGAAATTTCGTGGATATAACTATATATTCTTTTTCTATGCCTGAGCTTATGAATCACTAATTTTAATAGATGTTTTATGTGTACATAATCTAATATTATCACTGTGACTGAAATGACAATAATACACAAATTAACAGAATTACTTTCTTTGTTATTGGTTGACTGAGTACATTTGTTGTATTACTGCTCATCGTGTTTAAAGATTCTCAGCCAATAACCAGAGATATATGAAATGAAACTTTAGCATTATAGTCGCTTAATACAATCTATTAACGTATGTTAATATTAATAATGAGATTACAATAGCTGCTATAGTCTAATAGTAAATAGTCTTTTTTAATATATCTGAGGGTACTCTTAATAGCTTCCATATGAAACATTAGGTAGGTAATTAAAATAATCAAAATAATCATATTGATAGGAGCCGTTAGCTCTGCATTGTGGCTTCGAAAGTATATGGAAATAGCTACATACTCCCAGAACTATAGTGAGAAATCCTGTTAGCTTGAACCATAGAGTATACAGTTATACGACAAAAGTTTGAAACTATTGGCAGATAAAACGCGGGCCGCCACCAGTTTCAAACTTTCGCGGGTGGGTGTATTATTGATATCTACTTACCAGTGTAGGATCCTTGAGGTTGCTAGCGGGGTCCCGCTTCTGGGCATGGACGAAAGAAGGGAACTTCGCCGGATCTCTAATAGGGAATACGGGCTGAAAAAGCCATCATCAGTACGCAGGAAAGTAAGTTCGAAATACTCTTCCTTACAGTGCTGAAAAACACCCAGTCCAGATTCCCTTCCTCAGTATACAGCTTGAAAGCAAATCCACGGGTATCGCGGACACTGTCAGCAGAGCCTTTCTCTCCCGCAACAGTGGAAAAGCGTGCGAAGAGAGGCGTCTTCTTGCCAACCTGGCCGAGGAAGGCAGCGCTGGTAATTTCGGAGATGTCATGCGTGACTTCGAACTCTCCGAAAGCACCTGCACCCTTGGCGTGGACGAGTCTAAGGTGGTCAGTCTCTACTAAAGAGTGTATTATATTAAAAATGAGAGAACCTCACCTCTCAGGGATGCGTTCACGCGTAATGTGGGAAATGATATCGATCAAATTGATATCCTGGAGAAGGAGTGGCCCGCTGAGATGATGGCCGATCCTTTTAGACGCTTGCGGGGCCCTTATGGGACAGCCTGTACTGCATATGAATGTACTGCATATGAATGAAATGTTCCATAATTATAAGTATGTAGCTTTGCTATGTGGGTGTATGCTGAGATATTGTCGGTAAAGATCAGAATATTAACCAGCAGAGTAGAAGTTTTCAAAATCAAAAATTATTTCTGGAGAGTAAATACTGCAATCTTCAGACAGTTGATATATATTCCAACAAGACGAACACCGCTCGAGCTATTTTAATCAGGCCACCACAAGGTCCTCTGACGGTTATGGATCCTAACCTCGAGCTGAACACCCCGTGTTCATCATAGGCAAACATGACCCATTTCTGACATGACAAGGCTCATGAAAATACGAATATAATAGCCAATAGCATTTTCGGAGATCCTGCTTATCCGGGCTTGTGAGCTGGGCTTCATAAGGAGAATAAGGTCGGCCATCAGCCTTGTGATGAAGAGGTTGCCTTATCCTGGCTGTGAGGATTGAAAGACCGGCCTAATCCGCAAGATCAACATATACTATAGAGCTCTCTCCCGCGTTATCAAGGGTGCAGTTCAGCCCTACGTGATATAGATACAGGGGTGCGTGGGTAAGGCGTGCTGACATACGAACCAGCAAACCTTAACGCCTTCTCACCATTGACGAGGCGAGGTTTCTAATTTGAGCTATGTCAAAGGCTAGTCACACGCGTGAGGCGTCGTTGTTGCTTACTCAAGTGTTTTTAAACGGTTTGTGGATGATATGTTCTCATGGTGCCATTGCCGGTGTAACATAAGTATGGTTGTAAATATTAGCAATGCGTCGAATCAAAACACAGAGAACCAACATCGGCCACCCGCATTGACTCCAAGTTGCGGAAACTAGCCGAGAAACATAAGCCTTAAGGGCTAAAGTACAATATTCGAGTGTTTGGGTTTCCTAAAAATTCTTCTATTCGCCAAGAATACACTGTAGGGGATTAGATGGATATCCCTCATTATCAGGTGTCTGCGTGTTATAAAACTAGTTTAATGAACCTCAGCTGTGACGGCCTCGAAAATAAAGCTAGTCATGGTAAGTGACACTGAAAATCTTGAAGCCAGATTCTTTGCCTGCAACACCAGGGGTGACAGTGAGAGCGCCTGACTTGCCGATGCTGATGGACTCGTCATTAGAGTCAGCATATTCCAGAGCATAACCCTTTCCGTTACCCAAGAACGTGATTTTAATATCGGAAGCTTGCGCACTCTGGTTGGCAGGATGAAGTATGCCGTTTCTGCCAAGCCACCTTCCATCCAAAGCGCTTGAGATCTTGAAGAGACCACTCTCCTCACCGTTAGAGTAGTGGATCACCCAACGCTGGGCCTTGTTCTTGTGGTCACTGGTGGCTGGGCTGGCGCTCACTTTGTTACCGTTCGATGGGTTCGTCAGTGCCTTTCCAGCCATTTCAAATACGAGGTAGCGGCCCTCAGTGAGGTAGCCGACGACTTCCTTGTAACCATCCTCGAAGAAAAGGGCTTCAGACACTTTCTGGGATCCGTATGGCACAGGTGGTCTCGGGTCAGAGTACGTAGACTCACAAAGAGACGTGCCATCGTAGTTTCCTGAAGAGTCCGTATGAGGCTCCGAGGCGACAGGAATATCAGGAATGGACAAATCAGGCTGTCATGTGCTGTCAATTGCCACAAGTCTAATATTGTAAAATAAGCGTTGACTTACGTGATCAAGATCAAGTGCATTAACCAGGTTTGACATGTGCTCCCGACGCCATGTTACCATCTGGTCAGTCTGGAAACCCTTATAACCTCTAGCAGTAAGCCATTCTTCAACAAACATGATTTGGGAATTATGGTCTGCTCTCTCGGTGAAAACCCGGTTGCCACGCGTAAAGGGGGAGATGATATAGAAAGGCAGGCGGACGCCTAACAATATGTTTTAGCGGATATGAATACCGACTATTAAACAGTGTAGAGACTAACCTGGACCGACGTAGACGTCACCGAAGAGATCATATGGATCCTCCATCCAGTCTCCTGCAGTATCCTTTGGAGAGTGGAACGGGGTAACGTGGTCTCCGAAGCCACCAGATTCTAAACTTTGTCAGCTAAAGGGTAGCTTTTTTGTATATGAATCAGAAATGAACCATACCGTCATAGCTGATAATTAGTACAGTGGAAGAATATTTGGGGCTTTTCGTAACGGCATTGACCACCTGCTGCTGCAGCCAAGCGCCGTCCTTGGGCATGTACGGCGGATGTTCAGAGAGCTCTGCCGGACCGACAATGAAGCTGACTTCAGGAAGAGTTCCATTTGCAGCAGCCTTGTAGAATGCATCAAGGCCGACATATGACATTCCTTTCTCGGCCAAGGGTGTTCCTGGAAGGGCGGTCTGGTACTGTGAAAACCACGCAAGAGGATTATCGTCAAAGTTATCAGTGTCTTGATACACTTGCCAGGAGACACCCGCGTCTTCGTAAAATTCGAAGATGGTCTTCCAACTAAGCGGGTAGCAGCTGATACTGCCATCCTCACAACCTGAACGAGAAGAAATCAGTATATAGGACATTTGTGATACTGAAGCATATTCTAACCTGGGGTTTCGTTGTTGTCAATATAGGGGCCCCCTTGCGAGGAATTCTGATGGCCACCAGGCACATTCACAGAGCCACTGACGAGGGTGACGCGGTTGGGGTTTGTTGCTGTGATTTGGCCCTCCTAAAAACATCGTTAGCATCTGCAAGTGGTTGCTACTGCGTTGTTTCGCACCTGGTACATGTCTCCGCTTGTCCACCCTTCCGCAATAGCGAAATGAACAGGGATATCCTGTCTTTTCAGATAACCCCAACTCCATGGGGTGTTGTTTCTGGCCCAGTAGTTGTTCAGATCGTTGTTCAGTGCGGCATGGTTCTCCTTGTAACCATTCGACCCGGCTGTCAGGCACTGGATTGCATCGAGCGAGTCACCGCCTTGATAGCCGAGATACCACGGCAGCAGATAGTCGGTCTTGTTGGACATGTCTGGGTCAACTTGTCTTTGGGGTAATTAGAAGTAAATCTCACACCGCGGACACGTTAACTATACTTACTGGTACCAGACGGGTTTGCCATCAGGGTTGACTTGAACGTTGGGGTCATTGAACCCTCTGACTCCCGCCATAGTGCCAAAATACTATATACTTTAGTATTGCCCAATCCGGACAGATAAGTAGATACATACATTGTTCCATGACCGATTCTCCTGCATAAAAATCACCACATGTTCGATATCTTTCAATGAACCAGCCGAGACTACATTGCTCCGAAGGAGCAATCCCAAGAGGACACCAGCCACAATCGCCATACTGACAATGACCACGACACTTGCTCGTGGTTTTCTTTGGCTGTCTGTTCGCAACCAACGAGGACGCTTGTGGACCATTCTTTACGACATTTTATATTCACGGTACAATTTGCGGGAGTATTTCTTCGCTCGACCGGCGGGAGTCCGTCACAACTAACACCTGCCATTTTTCGACAAGACTCGGAGCTTTGGACAAATCTATGCGGTGGAAGGCCCTCGCACGTGGTAGAGGGAGATGGCGGTGTTGGGCAAGGAGAATTGTGGCTTGGGCCAATATGCACCAGGCGTTAGCAATGGCAATGCTTGATAGGAGCTGAAGCGTACGGTGTCCCTGAGGAGAGACTCCGTAGCGTCCGCCCGCGGAAGAAGAGCGGCTATCCTAGCCCATGTGGACGAATGCATGCGGGCGATTCGATTATGCAGGACGGAATGAAGCGAAACGAAAGATGTAAATGGCTAGCTATCATATTAAAATGTTAGATTAAAAATTAACTTGAAATACGAGGCTCACTCGTTAAAGCATCCTATAAGATCCTGGGAAGACTTTCGGGCTTCTCCCCGGCAGGGTCTCCCATGCTTCTAGATCTGGCGACCTGAATCGGAGCTATTATGTCGTTCATCAACAAAGTGACGACAGATGCAGTGACACGAACAGTCAAGGAGATGCTCTGACAAGGCTTATCCAAGCGAAGGATGGAGCGCAAGACCAGTCGCAGAAGAAAATCTCCCGCGGTGGAAATGGACAAGCCGCAGCACAAGCCAGTTGCCAAGGCACGAGAACAAACACCAGTACACGCCTCGAAATCGAATCATTTATGGCCTATACTATATTCGTCTTTGGCTGTGTGTTTCATTATATTTTTCGTCTATATTGGAAGCAGCAGACATGGGCCGTTTCGTCCACCTCTGGCCTTTCCAGACACAAAGAAGCATCAGGTCTCCGAGGCATCTATTTCATCAGCGCTACATTTACATCCTGAGGAACACATATTCCGTGAGACCACAGTGCATTCTTTTGATTGGCACGTAAGCTCTGGCTACCGCCGTCCTGATGGTGTCAAGAAACGTGTATTTCTGATAAATGGTTTGTTCTCCGGTGAAGTGTCTCCATGGGCACTTGCTCATAGATTAGCGTAATAATGTCATAATGCAGGTGAATTTCCGGGTCCTACGATCGAGGCACGTTCTGGAGACACGCTTGTCATAATTGTTCGAAATGATCTACAGGACGAACCACTCTCTATCCATTGGCATGGTCTGAGAGGTGAGCATCTCGAAATCGAGCAGAATATCTACGACATCGTACTGACAATGTCGTAGGACCCAACTCCATGGACGGAGTCATTGGAGTTACACAACATGCCATCTCTGCAGGGTCTTCATTCACGTATAACTTCACCATCCCGACTGATCAAAGCGGAACTTTCTGGTACCATTCTCATTCGAACGTCCAAAGATCAGACGGATTGTATGGAGGCCTCGTGGTACATAAGCCTGCATCAAAACGTACGGTCCGCGGCTTGTTAGCCAGTCACGACTTACCAGACAGTGAGAGATTCAATTATGACAAGGAGCTTCTGCTCCTCGTGGGCGATTGGTATCATCGCTCTGCTGTGGATGTACTAGCCTGGTACATGCGCGCTGGATCGTTTGGGAATGAGGTACGTGCCATTATAAAAATTTACGGAAATATACTAACTGATCTTTCAGCCTGTCCCCGATTCCTTGCTTTTTAACGGGCTGGGACGATTTAACTGTTCCATGGCAGTACGAGCCCGGCCTATAGATTGTAATGGGAACCATTCGCTTCCATATCTGGATCTAGATCCCAATCTTACATATAGGATTCGCGTCGTGAATACGGGGTAGGTTCTCACCTAATACTTCTAATCAAATCAGTGCACTTATACACGAGATAGCTCCCTCGCTGGCTTTACGCTCCGCTTTCAAGAAGAGAATCTCCAGCTTATTCAACTGGATGGCGGTATAGATGTGGAACCTCAGTCTCAGCAATCTGCCACATCCGCCGGTATTCTCTTTCCAGGACAACGCATGGACTTGATTCTGCGGCCGTCCCCCAAAGTAGATGATCAGGCTCCATCGTCCTTAACAATAGACTTAGACCAAGGGTATGAAGACTGTCCCTCACACCAGCCATCATTTGCATGCCTCAACTAACTCTCCTACCTTACAGATGCTTCAAATATCCCAACCCTGCCTTAACCCCTTCCCACACCTTCCCCATCTACTATAACAACCCATCCATCCCAGAATCCAATATCAATCCATCAGCACCAGCACCAATCCCAAACGACACCTTTCACATCGACATCGAACGCGCTTCATCTACATCCTCCCTCCTCGCCTCCATCCCCGCCAAAGCACAACAAACGCATGTCGTATACACCAAAATCGAGAAACTCGCCCGACTCTCAAACGTCCCCTACGGCTTCTTCAACCGTACCACGTGGAAACCACAGGCCGATCCACCGATACCACTAATATCCCTACCTCGTCACCAATGGGATCGAAACCAACTTGCCGTCGTAACGGGCCCAGAGCCAGAATGGGTCGATTTGATCGTTAATAATCTCGACGAGGGACCGCATCCTTTCCATCTTGTAAGTAAGCCGCTGTTCATCTTCTCGGTTCTCATTTTGTGATGGATTAGCATGAGCGAAGACATCATACACAGATATATTTATAGTTATACACATGCATGAATCTTTCTTTTCACTATTCGCTAACAAACATGACCCTACCAGCACGGACACAATTTCTACGTCCTCTTCATTCACAAAGCTTCCATCGGATGGGGTTCATATAATCCCTTCCAAGATGCCTTTCCTCCAGGCCTGTCACTACCATCAGCGTCATCGGATCCGGAATATACTCCATACGATCTCACACGCGCCATCCTCCGAGACACGGTGCAGATTCCATCCCGTGGATACGCGGTCCTGCGGTTTCGTGCTGATAATCCTGGGGTGTGGCTCTTTCATTGTCATATCGCGTGGCATCTCGCGAGTGGGATGGCAATGGTGGTGGATGTGCTGGGTGATATCGAGGGGGAGTGGGCGCATAGCGCTTTAAATCTTTAGTGTCTCGTAAGGTAGGGAAAATCTTGTGTGGAACTGGTTCTTTTTCCTTTTAAGTAAACTACTAACTATTGGGGTGCTTTCTGCTAGTGAAGGGAGAGAGAAACCCTGTTAAAGTGGATCTATGTCTACATCTCGCTCTGGCTTTTAATACTCGGGGGAGGAGAGGAGGTTAGAGATAACGAAAGAAACATTCTGTATCACATCAAAACCATTAAGCCGCATTTATTTCGTGGTAAACATACAAAAAGTCTGAAAGACCAGCAATGAGGTATCCATTTAGGACAGGGTCCTAGGGGGTATGCGTAGGACAAGGTCGGTATTTGTGTATTCCGTAGACGGTCGGTTTATAATGTTTATACAGGGAGAACCAAAAGCAACGCCGGACACCAGGCTAAAAATGACTGATACTAAGGAACCCGTCCCAGAATAGAAGGGATTTTGATTTATGAGGGTGCTGCCCACTCGAGGACCTCCAGGGCGCAGACGACGAGGACAAGCGTGGAAGGTAGAATCCTGAAGTGGATATTAGTTACATGTACAAGAGACCGGAAGGAATGAAATGAACTTACCAGACGACGTAACTCTGGAAGAGGATACTCGACATGGCTCCCATGTATACGTTGTTGATCTGACAGATTTGTGCCAGTTGTAGAGCGGACGGGGCTCCCGTGAGGAGGAAGCAAACGATGATGAAGATGGGGTCGTCCAGGATGCTGACTTGGACGTACTTTGCGACCAGAGCAATGATGGGCGCCATGATGAGCGTGGGAAGAAGCATCCGAGCAACGAGAGAGGCGATAATGAGCTTCCGCTCCTCTTTCGGGTCCTCCATGTCATTCAATGCCTCCTCTGGTAGAGTGTTGCGCGCCAGGTTAGCACCCAAGACCACCAGGATCAAGGGCACAGCGACTTGGCCGTTTTGGTTAATAGCCCGAGTCACAGAGTTCTGCACAAACGTGCCCTCATCGAAGAAAAGATGCTGCAGTGAGGGAACTGATGCCACGAGGATGGCGACCAACATTGCCCAGAGAGGAGGGTTCATAAACTCCCAAACACCCATCACGAATCGGTACAAGCCTGTGGCAACCGCAGAAAGGACGATCTGGACAGGGGACGGCAATCGTTCGAAAACCACAGTTGCCCTGGCCTTCAGGGAGCGTGCAATGCGACGGCGACATTGTCGCAGGGATCGCCCCCAACGTTGTAGGAAACCCTTGAATCCGGACGCGGGGAGATCCTCCCGTCTTCTAACCTCGACGTTGGGGAAAGACATGATAAGACCAGTAGAACTCTGACGAGGCAGGAAGGGGCCATTTGGTGGCGGAGCAAGATGAGAGACCCGGTCCTCGTCTTCACCTGGCGTGGAATCATCCAAATCGGACAGTTTCGAATATGATAGAGCGCGGGCGCTGACGGGAGTCTGGCCACCAGACTCGAAGGTGCCGTCGCTGTGAGCGGTGTGCTCGTGGAACGAAGGAAGGTCTTCCTCTCTCGTTCTGAGGAGTGGCTCATCGGGATCGGTCTGCTCTGGATTATCGACGTAGATTTCCTGGCCATGTTCGATGGCCGCACAGTCGCTCGCATCTTCCAAGTATCTCTCCTTGGGCGCCAGCAGCACATGATAACCCCAGCTCCACCGCACCAGCTGACCCAGCTGCTGGAAAATCAACAGATATAAAATTCCTCGTGCAGCCACCTCATCATCATTATCATTTGGGACCCTGTCCCAGTGGAGACCTTTCAGAGTTTGTGAGAGCGATATGACAAGGGAAATCGGGAGAGAGTTGGAGTTGCCGAACACCTGCAGATATCGTAGTTAGATCGTGAACGATAAAGGCAGAGTTAAGCTCTAGATGAACATACCGCCATTGCAGCCACAAAGTTTGACTGGCGCTTCTTGAACCGGAAACACCGAGATACGACGGCGGAGCAGCCATAGGAGACGAAGGTTTGGATGATGAAGATAAAGGGAATGATAGCGAGATCCGTCAGCTTCTCCGCCGTGAGCTGGGATCCAAGCTTCATGAAGACTGTAGACTGGTTAGACAGAGCTGATTGGCAACTGCTTGTGAGGGTACGTACTCAGACATGGTGTAAAAAGCGCGACGTTCAAATTGGCGACCAGCTTTTGGGCATCCGCGTCGAACATGCCCTGCCGCGCGGCGATGTATCCTGGCAAGCTCACACAGACGACTTCAAGCACAGCTTCGAAGACTAGCAGTACCAGATGCATAAATGACGGATGGTTGGAATGCGGTTCTGCTCCGCCCATTATGCCAGCAGTTAGATCTCCCATCAGGCCCCGACGCTCGAGCTGGGGGAGATCGTAGAGGCCGTTCGCATTGCGAAACGACGTCGGCGATGTGAAAATCGCCATCGGTGGAGAGTGGAGGACGGAAGGACGGAAGGGCGATGGGCGATGGGCGGGAGATGGAAGCAATAGATGATGATAGAAAAAGAAGATGTATTGAGGAAGCCGCCCGCTTTTGATATGTAGTAGCCCAGGGCAAGTTGGGGGATGGATGGATGAGATCACCACGGCGACTTTTGACGTTTCGGAGCTGAGACTGGTCGCCGTGTCAAGCGCCCGCCAGGAACATTCGGCGCTCCAGAGCAGACGATCTCTCAATCACCACGAAACAACTCGGATTTGTCGGCTGAGCGCAAACGAGGCGGAGTGAAAGAATGGCCAGATGCTGGAGACGGTCGTTTCGCTACAGTTCAACCACTACTGCCTTTTACATCTCAACCCCCAACCACTGTTCGGTATCACGATAGCCAAGAAGGGCTGTGTATCTCCCTAACCGTTAATCGGCCAACGCCAAGAACTATCGAGATAAACCAGACCGACACTTCCAGGAGACGGTGTGAAGACAAACAAAATTCTCAATTGTGCCAAGTGAAAATTTTCGATAGAGTCTTTATCGCTGAAGCAAGTCCTCGCACGACCCTCTGTTTACAAGTTAGGAGAGCAGGTGGACCCCAATACCCGATTGTCCAGGATCTTTCTCCCCGATAGGATGGATGATCTAGTATGATAACTCCTAGCAGATGGTGTGTTTGACTGGCAGTTGATCAGGATGACGGCGATAAGAGGTTCGTTGGCCAAGATCGAAGCGCAACCTTGACGCAACAAGGAATGCGGAGAAGATCGTGAGTGGCCGTCTTTACAGGCATCGATCGATCTCTGCGTACCATAAGTCTTACTTTGTTGCGAGCAGGATATCCCCAGATTCTGCTGGTCCTCCTAGGATCTCTCACTCGACAGTTTGGAGAATCCCTTGCTGCTGTTGATCGACTTACGTATCTATCAGATCCCAAACTCGACTATCCTGACGTAGGGACGGTGACATTCTGCCTTCTTATCATTCGCAGTCATCTCAGTTATCGTGCCGTCGCTGAGCAAATCAGAGTCTGGGGGGAAGTGAACCAATAATTATCACACCCAACAGTTGGCAGGAGTGGACTGGGTATGCCTGTTCTTGAATAATGTATCGTGAGTCAGCTACCGATGATAACTAACTTCCAGCCATGGATGTTCTCTCTCGCATCGAGCCGAGGCGAACTCCAGAGAAACCTAAATGGCCCCAAGTCCCTGCAGGCAGCACAATTTCTACATGTTCTTTAGTGTCGATCTGTTGGGCTTCTACTTCTTTTGCGCCTTCGGGTCGCTTGGACAGCTAGTTCAATTACTCAAGCACAGTAGCAACATCATCTCGAGACCATTCAAGATCGATGGGTGAGTTCTCCGCGAGCTAGCAACGGCCTTCGAGGCTATATCTGAACTAGAAGCTCGATAAGCAGGCTAGTCTGATCGAAACCTGGGCCGATATCCGAGTGAGCATACTCGGGACTTCTCAGATTCACCGTGGTAGTAGTAATTTAGATAGCACCGTTTAAATATGGTATTCTATGTCCGTGCTCTCCGGCAAAGACCCGAGCGTCCGCAGGGACCGATCACCACGTTTTTCAATCATCGCGCACGTCCATTCGTGGTCATATTAGTATTTACCAGCGCTGCGATGCCGCCAGATTTGGGTAGAACTCTACAGCACCCTATTAGGGTCTTTGCGGCCTGACCTGACGGCGGAAATCTGATAGATGCTGACGCAGCCGATTGGAGTGATATGATTCCGCCAATAGCACGCCTGTGATGATGCCATCTTTGTCCATCGCGGGGAACACGATGGGACGGCGGGAGTGCCGTGTCCAGGGACGCGGTAATAATTATTGCTGTCGGTCCCTCTATCCGTTGACGTGATGGCTCCCTGGGAAGGATAGTTATGGGATTTGGTAGAGCAGGAGACATCCTTTAGTATTAATCTCGTCGATCCGGGGCAAAAGTACGATTGAGGGGTATATTCAAGCGACAGGCTCAGAAAGAAGAGAGGGACAAGGTGTGGCGGATCTCGAATAACAATGACAATATTAAACGCATCGTTGTTGCAAGCCTGCCCCACGTGGAGATATGATAACTGGGCTGTAAAAAGGGAGGCTCGCGATCGGTCGTGGCTGTACTGAACTACTCCGTAGAGTACCGTTGTAGAAAACATACCATAACTACTCCTTGATACTCACTACACTCCACTGTAGAGGTCCCAGTTGTACAGGAATGGTGTGGAGAAAATTCCTCAGTTCCCAGCTCGACTATCATATTCAAATGCGCTACATCTGGCTTCCACGCGTTCTCCATGCCATTATTATTATTACGATTATTATTAGGATCGCACGGGATCTTTAGACTCTCGAGTACGGAGTATACATACCATAGTTGGAGTGCCATGACAGCCCCAAGCCACAAAAGGACGGAAGTGCGCCTCAGCGATCGACATCGACAGTGCTTCAGGAGCCTACTCTAAGCTCAAGCTAGAGGCGGATGGTTGAATCATCCTGCATCAGGGCGCGCCTCCAAAACCTGAAACCCCGTCAAGCTGGCATCATGATGCGTGGATCGCTGGCCGGTTTGTTGGACAATGTTTCACGGGGAGAGATCCAATCCATAGCGCTCTCAACCCCGAATACGCGCGTAGAACAGAAGATCCTGGGGTGTCCGTGCCTGAGAACAGACGACAAGCTATCAAATCGAAGTCACTCCAGCGCCCTGTCCGCTCATCTCGTAGATCAGTGCTGCCGGTAGTCCCAGAGGGAGACCATGTGGCCCCAAAGGGAGGCCGTTTAAACTTTGCGCGGAATCCAACGGTATCTCGACGGGACAGGGTCCTGAGATCCGCGATACGGAACTATACTCGAGTAGACTCAGCAGAGAACCAGGCCAGTGGAGGAGTCAAATCAGAAGGGAGACCGGAAGAGCCGATGGTGCTCGGTGAGAGGAACTAGTTGGCGATGAATCGACAGACTGACTAGTTAGTTGCTGGCTGCGGCGCACTCCGGGGAATGGCGAAATCACCAATAGCCTGAATAAGCGGAGTGTACGTCTCATAGATCCTGGTGACAGTCATAATCCTGGATTTCTTCCCTCTGCAGCCTCTTTTGCGAGAGAATCGGTTGTGTCTGAAGTAGTGGACAGCCTGCAGATTTCCTCGTTCAACACCGGCTAAACAGATAAACAAAAGAGCCAAAAGAAACAGAAAATTTCTGCTCGACTCGATCCAGGGCCCTGGCACCAGCGCCTTGTTTTCCCCTTGAGGTCGACCATAGTTCTCGACAGACTCGTCAACCGTCCATCCGTTCGCCACTGCGAGAACCGCGGGCTGATAGAATCAACGGCCAAGGGACTTAGCCAGACACCCTTTCAGCTGGTGTCCTTTTCTTCTCCGCGTCGTGTTGATTGGGGCCCAATATTGGCCGATTCAAACGGTTGCTTCTCCCGCCAGGCTGGGATATCGTTCCCCTCCGAGTCGCCTCCACGGGAGTTGTTGGTTGTTGAGCTGAGTCGACTGCCCTTGTCCCGCTCTGCTCTCGGGCGCATCTCTTCCCTGCACGAAGCACGACTACTAGTTACTCACTCACTGCCAGCTTAGCTCAGTCCCTCTCTCTCCCCCATCCTCTCTTCCCTCTCTCTTTTTCTGCGTCTCTATCCCTCTCATCTTCTCTCTCCCTCCTCTCTCCTTTTTATATTGCCCCGCCTTCCTTCTCTTCGAGCCGCAGGAAGGTGTTTTCTTGGTCTCCGCCTGTGTGATCGGACCTAACTGCTTCCGTGGTTCCAATCCTGCCACAAGCGGTGCCCCGCGCGGACATCTTGGACAGTGCCCAGGAACGCACCTTGAAACCAGTTTCCCTCCCTCGTCTCGTCTGCTTCCTTGTCGATACTATCAGGCCATCTGGAGAATCGTTTGCGGTCGGTCTGCACCAGCAACCGACGAATCCCTCTCTTTCATGTGCACATAACCTGTCGCGCCGGCGACTGGACCGAGCAGTGGTGGAGATTGATAGCGCAGAGTTCAGAAGAAGAGCTTGATTGTCTTGCTCTTACTACAGTCTTTCTCTCTTACAGACACCATGACGGACACACAGAAACCTCTCGCGGAGACGCCGCCTATTTCCCCCGACGTCGACGACCGGTCTGATGAGTCGGAATCCAGTGCATCGTCCCCGCAGCCCGCCTCCCACGGCGTACCCTCCCTCCGTCCCAAACCTGAGGTCGCCGGTATGACGGCGTCGTCCACTCCTCTAGGTCAGTTGAATGCAGCACGGCGGGGAGGAATGCCTCCGCGGCCACCTGCTTCGATGAGCGCCCAGTCGAGCGGTCTTAACCAGGATATACTGGCCAAGATGAAGGCGTTCTCCCTTTCTCGACAGGGTGCTCCCCCCGGTCTGGCCCATGCAGCCTCGACAGGCGGCATCCCGACAGCGAGAGGACCAGTGGTGGGCTCTAGCAGTCCCGTCTCACCCCCGGGTGCTTCACCTGCAGGAGGTCCCATTCCTGGTTTGGCTGGTCGACTACCTCATGCGGCACGCCCCAGCCCAACCAATTGGGCTTCTGCTCCTTCGGTGCCAGGTTCAGGGCCGACGACCCCTAAACCAGGTGGATTGGCTGCGAAGAGATTGAAGCCAGGGCTCAAACTGTCGGATGCCGCTGGTCCTCCAGTTTCAGGAGCTAGCAGTCCAGGCCCAGATGGAAGTCAGGGAGGAGGCCCTGCAGAATCTGCCTTCAGCAAGTATTCAGAGTACATCGACACTAAAGCGGGCACCTTGAATTTTAAGAACAAGGCAGTGATTCACGGAGGAGGCATCGAGTTCTCATCAGGCCAGAGTTTCAGCATTTCTCTGGACGAGGTCGACCGGTTAGATGAACTAGGAAAGGGAAATTACGGAACAGTATACAAAGTTCGCCACAGCCGTCCGCATCTTCGAAAGCCTGGTCTTGGTCTGAGTGGCATTGTGAGTCGTCCTACGGCAGCAGATGATTCGAAGAATGCAACGGCCCAGGACAACCTGTCCGGAGTGACAATGGCGATGAAGGAGATCCGTCTCGAGCTCGATGAGAACAAGTTCGCACAGATCATCATGGAGCTGGATATATTGCACCGCTGCGTATCGCCTTTTATCATCGACTTCTACGGTGCGTTCTTCCAAGAAGGCGCTGTGTATATTTGTGTGGAATACATGGACGGCGGATCCGTCGACAAACTGTATGAGCATGGCGTCCCGGAGAATATTCTACGCAAAATTGCGCTATCGACTGTGATGGGTCTCAAGACACTGAAGGATGACCACAATATCATCCATCGCGATGTGAAGCCCACCAATATTCTAGTCAACACTCGCGGTCAGATCAAGATTTGTGATTTCGGTGTCAGTGGAAATCTGGTGGCAAGTATTGCCAAGACAAATATTGGCTGTCAGAGCTACATGGCACCTGAGCGTATTGCTGGCGGTGGTGTTCAGCAGGCCGGATCTCAATCCACTGGAACATACAGTGTGCAGAGTGACGTGTGGAGTCTGGGGCTCTCGATCATCGAGTGTGCCATGGGACGGTATCCTTACCCTCCTGAGACTTTCAATAATATTTTCAGTCAGCTTCATGTGAGTTCTATTTACGAGTCTATCTTTTTCTTTTCACGGCTGCTAATGTACTTTCCAGGCGATCGTCCACGGTGAGCCGCCTTCGCTTCCAGATACCGGCTACTCAGAAGAAGCCCATGACTTCGTGCGGGCCTGTCTCAACAAAACCCCGAATAGCCGTCCGTCATATGCCATGCTTCTTCGCCATCCCTGGCTTGCACCGTTGATGCAGCCTCCCGCCCCGGAGGACGAGGAAAAGAACGACGATGAAATCACGGAAGAGTCGCCGAACGATGTCAAATCGCGCCAGGGCAACCTCTCCACTGAGGACAAAGAGGTTGCAGAGTGGGTTAAAGATGCCCTAGATCGTCGCGAGCGCGGCCTGCTGGGTGTCTCAGAGAAACCTGCGTTGCATGCGGTGGCACTTGACGCTGTGCCCGGGAGCCCTCTATTGGATGATCCCGGCAGCTTTCCCGCTTAACTGATTCGGTGCAACCATATGAAGAATAAAAACGAATTACAATTTATGCTGGAGCAAAGAGGTGTTCATTTGGTCTAAGATCTCCTAATATTCTTGCACCCTTTTGGAGCCCGAACGCGAGCAGCGGCGCAGGCGTCGGTTCATACCGGGCCCCTTCAATCAGACATTGTGCTTACGACTGTTGTTCTCACGATGCTTGACATATCTAGATGCTCCCAGAGCTTTTCCTATGAAAGCAATCTTTGGCGCTCCGAGTTCTCTCGGTTCCTTTCCACATCATAGCTGTATTGCCACCCATATTTTCACATTTCTGCTCGCATCATGCCATGCTCACGAGGGTTTCCGCCTCTCATGGTCCGTTCTCCTATTTCTCTTTTCCGATGTACCCTAGAGCCTCTGTCGTTTCCGATACTCCACTACGCCGTTGGCGGGCTTGTTAGACAGCTTTGGTCTTTCGGATATCAAAGTCTTGTCTTTTTTTCCTACCGAGCTCCAGAAGCTAGCATGTGTACATACATAACGTCTGCATCCCATCCCATAGAACCGCAGAAAGACGCCCCTCGGGGGTTTTGAGAGTGACTTGTGATATCGTCGTGACAAATTGTAGCAGTGGTAAGCCAGTGCGCAGTAGCGACATGCAATTGCCAAGGTCCTGCAGTGATTCCGTAATCCTTTAGCGTATCCATGTCCCAGAACACTGTCAAAATAATGGCTGGATTGTGGGGAATTATTAATCATGATAAATGCTTGCGATGGTCATCTTCTCGAGTTATCACGTGATTGATTCCAGCATCAAACGCCATCGTAGTAATAATGATGATCAAGTTGTCTTCATCAGGAGGGAATCTGTCAGAATATAAGATATACCAGAAGAGATGGCGACTTTACGGGATGTAATAGCCAAGCAGCATGTAGTAGTCAAGCCTAATGCTGTCTGATTCTGACTAAGATGCGATCTCTCTCTCTGCTCTTGGCGCTGGCCGATCCAGACTCTTCCGCTTTATCATTCCCCGAGTTAATAACTAATCAATCAATCAATCAATCAATTGTCTTCCATCATCGCGCAGAGACCCCGACTCAATCGCCTAGCTCCCCGCCCCCTCCCCTCCGCCTTTCCCTTTCTCTGGATTTCTCCCTTCTGTATATAACACCCTGCTCCCCCTCACCAAAGGGAAGACTTATCCATGCTTGTCCGCTCTTCCCTTGCCAACCTCCCGATCCGATCTTCGAGGAACTGGTCTCTGCTCGCGCAGTCTCTACACACGACACCATCGTCTTCTTCGCTCTGCTTTTCCTCCGCAGGAAGAAGATCGATCACTTCAATTACGAATAGACGAATTCCAGAGACAGCCCGAACTCTGGCTTCCACGACGTCTAGCTCGTCGTCTTCTACTTCTCGGGCTGCTTCTGGTACCGCGGGCAGCGTTCCCCGACTAGCCTCCCTCTCGAGACATTTTTCGTCGAGCACCGCTTTTCGCGCGGACGGAAACACCGGCACCATGGCCCCTGTTGAAGTGAAGGAATACGACTACATTGTCATTGGAGGCGGTAGTGGTGGTAGTGGTAGTGCGCGAAGAGCTGCTGGGTGGTATGGTGCGAAGACGTTGATCGTGGAGAATGGTCGTGCTGGAGGTACTTGTGTTAATGTTGGGTATGTGTCTATTCCTTTTTCCACTGACGAATGGCGGCGGTATTTGCTAACGCGGATTGCAGATGTGTCCCCAAGAAGATGACTTGGAACTTTGCCTCCATCAATGAGAATATCCACATTGCTGAGCACTACGGTTACACTATCCCGAAGGATGTGAAGATCGACTACGGTCACTTCAAGCGTGCACGCGATGCGACAATCCAGCGCCTCAACGGTGCCTACGAGAGGAATTGGAACAGGGAAGGCATTGATCTCATTCACGGCAAGGCCAAGTTTGTTGAGCCAAAGGTCATCGAGGTCGACTTGCAGGATGGTGGAAAGGCGCGGTATTCGGCGAAGCACATCTTGATTGCAGTTGGCGGTCGTCCCTCCATTCCCGACGTCAAGGGCGCCGAGCACGGTATCACCAGCGATGGATTCTTCGAGATCGAGGACATTCCCCGCAAATGGGCTGTTGTTGGCGCTGGCTACATTGCCGTTGAGCTGGCAGGTGTCATGGCTGCCGTCGGAGCCGAAACGCACATGTTCATCCGTGGAGAAACCATGCTGCGAAAGTTCGACCCCATGATCCAGAAGACCATGACCCAGCGCTACGAGGACGTTGGCATCCACATCCACAAGGGCCACAAGGGATTCAAGGAGGTCCAGCTTATTCGCGACGGAAAGGGAAATGACAAGCTGCTTAAGCTGATTGGAAACGACGGTGAGGAGATTGAAGTGAACGAGGTGCTGTGGGCCATCGGTCGCCAACCAGAGGTCGAGGCACTGAACCTCGGTGTTACCGGTGTCAAGACAGATGAGCGCGGACACATTATCGTGGACGAGTTCCAAAACACTTCTGCGGAAGGCATATACGCTCTCGGTGATGTCACGGGCCAGGCTGAGCTCACACCAGGTAAGAATAAGCTGGAATCTCGATACCTCTAAGGAAACTGACACGTTGTAGTTGCTATTGCTGCCGGTCGTCAACTTGGTAGCCGTCTCTTTGGTCCTCCGGAACTGAAGAACGCCAAGCTCTCCTATGACAACATCCCCACTGTCGTCTTTGCCCATCCCGAGGTTGGAACTGTTGGTCTTACGGAGCCTGAGGCTCGCCAGCGCTACGGCGATGACAAGATCAAGGTGTATCACACGCGTTTCACAGCCATGTATTATGATCTGCTGCCCGCAGAGGAGAAGAAGAAGAACCCCACGGAGATGAAGATCATCTGCGCTGGGCCTGAAGAGAAGGTTGTCGGTCTGCACATCCTCGGACTGGGAGTCGGGGAGATGCTGCAAGGATTCGGCGTTGCCATCAAGATGGGTGCAACCAAGCAGGACTTTGACAGCTGCGTGGCCATCCACCCTACCAGTGCAGAGGAACTGGTAAGTCTGATACATATCCAGAGTGTACGGCTGTTTCCATGGATTGACGCTAACTTCCTCTCAGGTGACCATGAGGTAGATGCTTGTCAAGCTCTCAATAAACAAAATTAGATCGTCGGCATACTGCGAACTATCAAACATGCAGACTCTAGAGGTAGAAATAAGGTTGATATCCCAGAATATATTTTGTACGAATTATCATACGACAGATATTAGTCATGTGGACGTATATGAGTGGCATATATACATATTTCATTCCCGTCATTAAATTTTGGAAACATCATGAGAGAATAACAGGCGCAGCTACAATACATGGCAAGAAAGACATGGTTTCTATATTCACCAATGGTACTTGAAGTCGATCTCTGCGTCTCCTGTCTTTACCCTTCTCTTGTCCTCCTCGCCACTGGCGATACGCTCTTTCATTGCGGTCTCTCTGCGCAGGTACAAGACTTGCCCTATTATAACAATCTGCGACACCACCAACGACCCTAGGGAGAATGCGTTGCCCAGGACATATGGCGATTTCCTGTACACTTGGCCCGCCACGATACCGGCACAGTTTCCGATGGTCTGTTGCAGACCGATCTCCATGGCACGTCTGTAATGCGGCGCTACATTCACGTTCAACCACGTTAGGTTCAGTCCTGGTCCATTATAAGTTGCAATGGCACATAGGAAAGTCGCGAAGAACTTGACAGCGCCATTCGAGACGGTCAGCAGGAGGATGTAGCCGACAATACCGAAGATGTTGACCGCGAGCAGGAACTAGGAACAGTTAGCATAAATACTCTGTGGCCTTTTTGTTCGAAAACGTATCCTGGAAGAAAGTAATAACTTACCGGAGCAAACGTCCTGTAACGGTCGGAGAAGAATGCAATACTGATAAAAGCGATGGCACCCCACACGTATACAGGAACCGTGAGGGCGTTGCTTTTGAGCGAGTCATAGCCCATACTCTTGAGAATGGCCGGCAGGAATGTACTGAAGCCGTACAGCAGGATGTCCTGGCAGAACTGGATGATACCGCTAAAGTACAGTTTCGGGTCTCTAGCTGCGATGCTAATCTCCTCCCAGCTGAATTTGTCACTGCCCATATACTTCTTGCGCTGCTCAGTGCGGACCTTCATCATCCATTTCTCTTCCTCGTTCAAGAAATAAGCGTTGGTCGGGTCATTCGGCAGTCCGAACCAAATCCATACGGCGCACACCATACTGAAGAGGCCTTCGATGATGTAGACCCATCTGCATACTCGTTAGCAAACAGTCTCTCCATAACTGCTTGAAGATGCGATAACTAACTTCCATCCAGCCATTCCTCCCACGCCATCCATCTGCAGGATTCCGTAAGCCAATAGACCACCGACTGCTCCGGAAATCGCTGCACAGCTGAATAGATACGACACACGCTTGGCCTGCTCTTCTCGCTTGTACACCATAGTGAGATATAGGTTCAGGGACGGGAATAGACCAGCTTCACACGTTCCCAGGATCAGACGCGTGGCATAAAGGCCGCCGATATTGACGATGAAACCCGAGAAGATGGTAGTCAAGGACCAAATAACACAGAGGGCTGTGAGCATGTTCCGCGGCGTCCACTTCTTCATCAGCACGGCCAGAGGCGATTCAAATACCACATAGGTGGCATAGAAAATGGACACGGCAACGGAGAACTGTTGTGAAGACGCGTGTATATCTTCAGGCATTCCCGCGACCTCGACATTGCCTTGATCTCCTGTTAGTTATGGCCGTCGTCTGCTGTTAGGAGAGGAAGCTAACCAATGTTTGATCGGTCGAGGAAACAACTGAGATAAGCGAACATGATGATGGGAACGAAGGCCAGATCCAGCTTGGCTAGCAGCTTCTTTTCCTTCACAGGATCCAGCTGGATATCCTCTGTCGTCCCAACCATCATATCCGGGTTGCCTTTCTCCTCCTCCGGCAGCTTCTCATCACCACTCCTGGGCTGGTCCGCATATTCGTTCTTTTCAGGCATTTTGGGTGTTGTCTGAGTTTCGATATCCACCTGGCACTGAACACTCTCCAACTGAACAAGAGACCACCGGGTCTCGAGTTATCGGATTCGAGTGTGATCACGTCGGCTGCAGAATTGGACTGGAGAGAGCCATCTTCCCATCTCTGCCCGGGGAGGACGATTACCTTTGTACTATTCGTCTAAACAGGGCCGATAGCTTCATGGGGCATGGACTGAGGAGTTATCTACTGAGATAGGAAAGAGGAACCGTCACTATGGAATGCAGAATGATCATTCGCGTATCGATCCGCATGGAGCTCGTGGCAAACGCATGACTGATAACCGAGTTTACGGGGTTTAGCTTTACGTGACGGGTGTACACATAGCTGGAGTAGAGCGGAGAAGAGCGAAGATCATTGAACGAGCTCAAAACCAGCTGTTTCAACCAAAGCGGCTGTTGCAAGGAAGTGCCGGCGGCTTATCGAGCTTAAACCGCCGAACTGACAACTGGATTCGCGTGTGCAGAATCCAAGCAGTCCGAGCTCTCCAGTTAACAGTCTGGAGGGCTCTCCTCGGAAACCACAAGGTCGACGCTATCCGCCAACGGCGTGGAGACGGCGCCAAACTTATAATTCCCCGCAGATAAGAGATCGGCCTAACCCGCTCCGCAACGGCATAGCTTTACGGCAAGGCATGGGCAAGTTTTGGCTTGTTGAGGTCACGGATGATAGGGAATCGGCTTACAGGGGATCGAACCGAGCGCTGTCGATGGGCTATCGGTTGTCGCCGTGGTTGGCCGAGGAGACTGCATTTCCAGCGTTCTGGATGGTGGGAGAACGCATCGTTTCCCGGGGTGGAAATGCTTGTATTGGTGGAATAGTGGAATAGATGTTTACTGGGACAGACAGAATACGCGATGCCGTCGGCTGCTACGGTTATTAACCCATCTTGCCTTCTATCGGTCGGTTCTGGAAGCATACCCCATATCGCGATACGAGATGCGGAGTAGAAAGAGGTTGTGATAATGGTGGTCTCATACTCTTCTCTTCCCTTTCTACTCCGTAAAGTATCTCGATATATCGGTACCTCTTTTCGTTCATTTTAGGGATCCACCTAACATCTATACATCGACATCGGTATAGAGAAGCCTCTTGTTTACTGTCATATTCTAATCTACTCCACAAGTTGAAGTTGAGAAGTCTTCAACGAACCTCGTCAATACTCATCTGCAGCTCATCTACGCCTTCAAAATGGGCAGCATCTCCAACGGAAATACTGATACCTCGATCCGGTCCCAGATCTCCAAACAATCTACCTCGCCTGCACACGAAGCCCGTCTCCTCTCGCGCCATAACCTCATCACCAACACCTCCGGCCTGGCTCCCAACTACCTCCAAGCCAACCTCCTCATCCTCCCCTCCAAATATGCCCAAGACTTCCACGATCTCTGCCTCCGCAACCCCGTCCCCTGCCCTCTCCTAGGCATCACAGCACCAGGAGACCCTCACAGCGTCACGCCCTCCCAATGCATCCAAACCCCCAATGACTTTGATATCCGCACCGACTTCCCCCGCTACCGCATCTACCAAAATGGCAAATGCCTCTCCACCTCCGTCCCCTCCCTCCTCGACGTCTGGACCCCAGATCACGTCGGCTTCCTCATCGGCTGCTCCTTCAGCTTCGAAGATGCCCTCACGGCCGCGGGCCTCCGGCCGCGCCACCAGAAAACAAACACCATCGTAGCAATGTACAAGACCAACATCCCCCTTCTCCCCGCGGGGGTCTTCACAGGCGCAAAGTTCATCGTGTCCATGAGACCGTACAAAGCGCACGAAGTGGAGAGAGTCCGCGAGGTGACGAGACCGTTTCTCTCCACGCATGGGGAGCCGGTTGCGTGGGGATGGGAGGGGGCGAAGGAGATTGGGATTCGGGACGTCCATACGCCGGATTTTGGCCAGAAGCAGGTCTGGGAGGAGGGGGACGTTCCTGTGTTCTGGGTATGTTCTCTTTTTTTGTTCCTTTCGTCCTCCCCCGGTCTCCTGATGGAAGAAATAAATCCAAATACTACTCCAGACATCACCCTCGAACAGAATGGAATAGAATGCTAACAGAACGGATCCTATCCACCAGGCATGCGGCGTAACGCCCCAAATGGTCGTAGAAGCCGCGGGAGATA
Organism: Paecilomyces sp. PK2413; assembly: GCA_023624055.1. NCBI lineage: Eukaryota > Fungi > Ascomycota > Eurotiomycetes > Eurotiales > Thermoascaceae > Paecilomyces > Paecilomyces sp. PK2413. The sequence continues at coordinate 1,352,124 of JAMADQ010000001.1, read as the reverse complement.
AAGTCGACGGACTCGTCTTCGCTCATGAACCGGGCCATATGCTCGTTACGGATTGGACGACGGGAGATTTGGACAAATTGAGACCGGGATTTTGAATTACATCTTTTCTTTTGAAAGCGTGAATTTGTACTATGGGAATTATGCATTATGAGATATGAGAAGGAGGAGCTTTGTGTTTATTAGCTGGTTAGGATATATGGTACTGTAAATTGATAAATTGATAAGCCTGTTCTTTGTGAATGGCCAGCTTCGTTGAGATTCCGTCCGGGAAGATATATCATACCGCGATTGAATTTTGTTACATCTACAAATCGCGCATAAATATGCATATCCAAAAAAAATAAAAAGCAGGTCCAAATCAGCTGACCTATTATATCACTCCGCATCACCTCATGTCCAAGTCTTCCGTAATCTGCAGACCATGGTTGGGTTTTTATCTTAGCTTCAGTACTTTAATCTCCCCTTGCCGGGGGATCCTGGTCGGGTGTGAAGTATATTGTATGTAGTAGGAGAGGTCGGTCTAGGCTGTAAAAAGAGCTAAGTGTTGCTTGGCTACTCGTTTACATACACGGGCAGTGGTTTAGATGAGGCTGTTTTGATTTTATCGGTTGGGGAATGAAGATATTTGCTCTTGACATACAGACTAGGCCTTTTCATTGGGTTTGGAGTTTATGGCGAGGTGATTATTAGCCTGGTAAAGTATCAAGGCGATTATGTTAGAAGAGCAGGGCTGGAGAGCCTACAGTGGTACGCGCAGGGGACAAGTTGTCTGGAAAGGAAAGGCCAATGATGGCTAGATGATATTCTGGTTCTATCTGAAATGGGGTATTGTGTCATGAAATGCTGGAATAATGCCGTATATTGAGCAAAGGAAATTTATAATTGGACTTCGGTCAGTGAATTGAATGAGTGGCTCGAACATGTCGAGTATGATTGGACGTTTGACTCTGGTGTCCAAATTATGCGATCCCATCAAGGAACCACACTGGCGCGCGTCTAGCGCATTGGTATTATGTTGACGAATGCTCTCCAAACCGCAGTTCTTTAAGATTCTGGCGCCTTCCTGGGCTCTGTCACTCCCATATCCGGACAGAGACGAAGAAGGCTATGATCAGAGCACTAGGGCTCGAGGTATTGTATTTCGACAGTCGCGTACGGCATAGTGAAGTCCAACCCCTGGCTGGACGATCGATAGGGGAAACCGGGGAGTGACCGTGTTACGACTGTCAGGGACAGTCTGTGCTCCAGTCGTGCGCTTGAACGTGCCTTTTTGCCCTGTAACGGGCGGGGCAGTTGTATATTAGCACGCTAAGGGGCCTTGCGGTATGTATATTGCCCCGAGCTGGGATGTCGACGTGTGGAGGATGGCATTCGACGGAGACTCCGTAACAGCACGGTATAACAGGATTCGCTCCGAAGGTAGTATGGTGTAGAAGAGGCGCAGTGGGCATGTTGATCGTGCCGTTTGGTGAAGACAGGTCTGCCGTGGTTGAGCACAGCTTATCGGGGCCCGGCGGTGAGGAGCGCAGATAGCGTACGGTAGATAGAGTGGGTTGGTGATGAGGTCGCCAGTCAACCAATACTCCTAGTGATCTCGAGTCGTTGGTGCGGCTTCATGTATAGGCTAGAAGGCCATCACCTATGAACGGTGTCCCTGGATTTCTCGTGCCAGGAACAGACGTCCATCCGCCGCGTCAGTTGACGTAGACAATCACCGCGAAGGAGATCAGGCAGAAGCACAGAGGGATGTAGACGATGCGATCCATCTCAGTTCTGCGGGCACTAGACATGGGGAAAGAGTAGGGAGTGACAGGTCTGTTGCAGAGTTCGATAGAAGTGCTGTTGCTCGTCCTGGTCGCTGGTGATAGATCGTGGTAAGCAGGAAAGGAGGTCGCAACGAGGGGAGGTTGAGGAGTAGATAAGATGTGGCGACCAACTCAACGAGTCAACAGGGGCCACGAGCGCCCCCAACGAAGGCTGGCCAAGTTGCGCTGGCGATCTCCGTCAGTCAGTAATGTAATGCGGGGTCACCACAACAATCCGTCGCTAAACGGAGGAGGAGAAAGAAAACAAAGAGATAATACTCTAGTATGGTTTATTATTTATTCTCAGGAAACACTCTCTTTGATATGAAATAAATGCCTGCTCCTTTTTGCTCTCCGTGAATGCAGATCTCGAGATCTCCAACGGTTGTGTTCCTGAATCTCGATCTCTCTCCCGTTGGGATTGCCGAGTGGAGATCGAGGGGCAGCCAGCCCATTCAGATCGATCCGTCTCTCCACGCTTATTCAGTTCTTGGGATCTTGCTGAGATGATGAGATCTGGATAATGACTTTAGTGAAGTGTACTCGATACGGTACGGTAGTCAGTCAGATGCTGTGCCCAGCTTGGTCACTCTCTGCAGTGATAACCACTTCACGATCACATACTGAACTGGTTTCATTCGCTTGAAACAGGCAGATCTCATGAGGAAACTCATATGCTAAGACTCTGTCTTTGTCTCGTCTTCCTCTGCTACCTATCTGGAACAGAGACGACCATTCCAGACTTCCGGGCCGCTCTAATATGAAGGAACCCGACTGCTGGAGACGTTGGTTCGGACGATATATACTATACTATAGTCTGCCCACTGTGCACAGTTCGAATAGGAGTAAGAAGGAAACGAGTCGCCAGAAAAACCATGTCTATTACTAGCCACGATGGCAATATAGCGATCGAACATCACTCTTAAATTATAAACACCATCGATGAGTACCACTGGAAGCAAGTTCGGACAGTCGTATCTATTTCTTCCAACAACACTTACATCACGCCCACTCGTCTTTCAGAGTAACTGTGAAGAAGTATTAATACTGTAGCATCCTTTGCCATGATCATACGAGAGCACGCCTGCATGTCTCAACGTCCATTAGACGACGGATCCATATCCTCTCAGTGCTTGTAACGGCTGCGATCTCATCTAGCGATTTGACCCCCGGCTCAGGAGCTCTGAAAGGCCGAGGACTATCACGGCTGTGAGGTCACCGATATCGACTTTTTCTGCAGCCCTACGGTAAGCATGCTACCTAGCTAGGGCATAATTATATACACCGATGCTGAAGCAATCATGAAACGCATGCAACGTTACGATGAATCCTCACCAGCAAACGGCCCCTGCAGCTCTTCCGGCTTGGCAGAGAGTAGCTCATCGATCCCCTGCAAGAGTTCCATGGCTTCGCCGTGAAGAATATTAGAATCCCTATCGGAGAAACAGCCTCTTGCGTCCTCTGAAAGAGCTCGTCGGAGCCTTGGCTGGACATCTCGCTCCAGCTGCCCTACGCGGAGATTGAGCTGTTCGGAAGGATGATGGTTCTTCTCTTGCAGTGCTTTGTTAATGTTTGTTTATGTTTATTTTTATTTTGTATCTTGTCCTTCTGGAATACGTCGGGCCAGGGAAGAGAAGCGGGAATCGGATCTGATTTTCCTAGAATCACATTGCAAATATGACCAAATTTAGTTCCAAGTGTTGAGCACCGCAGAGGTCGTTCTGGGTAATATGTTTATTGCGAGGGTGCGTTTTCCACGATTAATGGTCCTGAGCCCTTGCTGAGAAGCTGGAGAGGGTGATATCTACAATGTCATGACTCGCTCCTCTATAGATACTGCTGCGCAAGGGAAAACTGCACCAGGAGATGCAGTTTTGTCATGCCATCTCTACTCCATAACTAGTGTCTCCCTGGAGAAGCAATCTTACTAGTAGTATCGCTGGCAATGTTAAGGCATCCAACTGGACAGCTAGTTTGTATTTCCTTGTTGAAACATGTGCAATATCACAACGACAATAATAATTACAGACTGTAAATGTATGAATTTGTGAATTCCTGTATGATAGCAAAGGCGGTCAACTGCAAGAATGGGAGAATATCACGTGCATTGGAGGGCCAACTTCTTCCATGGCTCTTCCAAGAATGAAACACCAGACCCAGGGTCTTCCCGGTGGCAATGGTTCCCCTGGCGCCGTTGTGAATATCCTTTCTGCTTTGCTATTAATACTCGGGAAGCGCTGTCCAATCTGATTGTTCGTGAAGTCGATTTAGTTTGCCTCTCGCCAAGCATGATCGCCCAGCAGTGGAGAATGTGCCGACCTGCACAAGCGCCCTGTGGAGGCGCTGGTCTCTTGGCCTACAAAGTGACATGGGATGGATGGATTCAGGACCGGGTGCTCGCAGCCCTGTGAGAGTGCACGGTGGTAGTACTACTATGGTAGATGTCTTATCGGTTGGTTACATTTTCAAAGTCCATGTCAATACCTGATTTTCTAAAGAAAATGAAGGGCTACGGAATGCTCATGCGATAGAACCAGATAAGCATATGCTGGATACATTGTACGAGTCTCTGGAATGAGGTGGCAGATGTCAGACTTGCCTGGAACCACGAGAACAGATCCCGATGAGAGGGACTGCTTGATTGAAGGCGTGATGTGATCTCTCAGCCGATCAAGTCGCTCGTTATTTACTTCATCCCACGGGTCCACCGCAGTCGAGCCCCTGGATGCGGTATGTGAGGCACGCACTCTCTGCCTATGTCGACACACTCTGTTACTCCATGTATGCATGCGCTTTGCTTTCTTCTTCGACAGTGGATCGCCAACTGTTTCTTTCCCACGGATCGCTGTGAGACTCGAAGTGTCTCGCGCTCTTTGTGCTAAAATTACCACCATCCGGCGTTCGGCCTATCTATCGTCCCTGGCGCACATCCTCGGTTCGCCCTCTGTAAGCGAAATCAATACTCCACCGGGCCGGTGCAGGCACGGGCTCGCATTTGTTGGTCGATGTCAATGTTTCACAGGAACGCCTCAGCTCTGACGCAAGCCCACTTGCTGTTTGCCAGTGCCTTGCGACTTGTAAGATCCTAAACCAATGGGGCTGTGCCCGTTGTATGCGACGTCGTGCGAACAACAATATCTGCCGCCCGGATGGAGACCAAATAGTTCCTGAATTCGCTTTGACTTTTTGTTGTCCCTTTCTCGAAGTATCCGTTTTCCTCTTTTGAGTCGTCATCTCCCTACTAAGCGCAGGTAGCGGCAGAGTGTGGTGCCTTCTTTCGCTCCCAGAGCAACTGTACCATATCAACTCCCTCTTTAGTCTTTGTTTTGGGCTGTCGAGCTACATCCACCTTTCGTTACTCCGTTCTGCTCTCTGACCAGCGTACCTGGAGACTTCCCTCGTTTGTTGAATCACTATTGTGGTTCACTGCTTTCACCCGGGACACTCATTCCATTGTTCACTCTATATCTTCACTTTTCAAAAGTCCCTCACCTTCGTTCCGAGGACTTCGCTCGATACATAGATACCCAACAGCAACTACTTCTCTCGCAGAAGAAGTTCGAATTTCTGGTCGTACATATTTGTATCTTTGACGCAGTCGATCATGTCTCCATACTCCAAATTCGCGGCGTTTGCCGTCGCAGCGTTGCTTCCATTTGCCTCTGCTCAGACCTACTCGAAGTGCAACCCAATCGAGAAGTGTAAGTAAACCGTCAACCTCCCCATTTCTTTTTTCGTTGTTTCATATGAGTATCGCAAAACCCTCAGAGAAGCTGTTCGGGTTCGCATACTATAGCAATATTAGAACCAACGCTGAACTGACCAAATGTAGCGGGCTGTCCTTCTGATGCCGGCTTGAACACCACGACTTTCTCGACTGACTTCACCTCGATCAGCGGTACCAGCTTCCCTGGTTGGTCGACAACTGCAGGCACGGTGACCGGTTCGAAGAACGGTGCCGAATTCACCATCAACAAGCGTGGCGATGCGCCGACCATCCAGACGGATTTCTACATCCTGTTCGGCCAGATTGACGTGAAGATGAAGTCTGCTCCTGGAACCGGTATTGTTAGCAGTATCGTTCTGGAGTCCGATGATCTAGACGAGATTGACTGGGTATGTTTCTCGGAAATCCCAGCATGCTGCCAACCTATATCAAATGTACCAGAGTCTAACTAAGTCCTCAACAGGAAGCGCTGGGTGGTGACAACAGCCAGATCCAAACCGACTATTTCGGCAAAGGTGACACGAGCACTTATGATCGCTCCACCGATGTTGCGGTTACCACTCCGCAATCTGTTGCTCACACCTACTCTGTTCACTGGACTTCGAGCTCCATTGAGTGGTTGATCGATGGAAAGAACGTGCGCACGCTCCAGTACGCCGATGCCAAGGGTGGCAGCCGTTTCCCGCAGACTCCATCCCGTGTGAAGATCGGTATCTGGGCTGGTGGTGACCCATCTAACGGCCAGGGAACCATCGAATGGGCTGGTGGTGAGACCGATTACACCAAGGCGCCCTTCACCATGTACGTCGAGTCTGTCGATATCACCAACTACACTCCCGCGTCCGAGTACTCCTACGACGGAACTTCTGGATCGTGGCAGAGCATCAAGGCCTCCAACACGACTTCCTCGAATGACATTGGAGACACGACTTCCGGCGATGAATCTTCCAGCAACAAGGGCAGCAGCAGCAGCAGCACTACTAGCAGCAAGAGCTCCTCTGCCTCCTCTTCCTCGTCTTCCTCTTCCTCAGGCTCTTCCTCTTCGGGCTCTTCCTCGAGCTCCTCCGCCAGCTCTTCTGGCGCCGCCTCGTCCGGCAGTGCCAGCTCGACCGGCGGCTCGTCTGGCAGTTCCTCCAAGTCTTCCAGCGGTGGCGCCTCGAGCACCGCAGCTGGATCCGGAGCTACTGCCCAGGCCGCGTCATCTGGTGCGTCGCCATCCTCGTCCGCCTCGACGACCGACAGCGCCGGCATGTCTGTCAAGCCAGGCATTGGATTCGGCTCCTTCATGGGCCTGATCGGTTTCTTCTGCGCCAGTGTTATCCTCGTTTAGATGTCCAATCGCTGCTTTTGCTCATTACTTATTCCGCATTCACCAACCCGATCGCGATCTTTCTCTCCCCTAAGAAAAGAAGGATTCAAAACCAACCAAGGGAAACTTGAACATGAACATATTAGTTTTTAGAACCGGATATCTTACGTCCTTCCGATATTCGATGGTACATTGACATTTCCTGTCACCATGTTTTCCTTCCACCCCGCCCCTGTCCTTTCTTTTCAGGGAGTTTTTTTGTCCTCTTTTGAACCGGGCTTGCTTTAACCAGCCCCTTTTCAAAGATCACACTCCTAATGCTTGTCACCTTTTGTTCTTTTTTTTCGATGTAGAACAAATTTATCCCCTGATGCTTTTGTGATTTGTTATGAAAACGTACATAAAATGATACAGTGCTCCCGACTAATCTTTACCTTTCTGTAATTCCTCTCTAATTTTAATCCTTTTCTTATAGTCCAGCAGAGATGGAGAATATATCTGGCTAAAGAATCGTCTGATGGGGAAATAATGAGTTCTATGTAATGTGCCCGGGGTGAGTTCCGGAAGTATATTTATTTCCTCTTTTGGGGAACTACCATCCATAATCTTCACCGTCGGGGATTCTCTAGCTTGCTTGAAATGTAGCTACTAGGCTTAGAAGAAAATAAAAAACCATTGACTTGATTCATTTTTACTCTTCTGGAAATAAAACATGCATGTTCAATTGCGAGGCTCATAAGGAAATACGCTGAAGAACTTATTCCCAAGTCGTGCTACTGCGACAAGAACTATTCCCATAACAATAGCAGATTCCCATGCGACCATAAACACAAACGTAACGAGGGTTGTATGTAACTTGTAACCCTGCACCATGCAATGCGTATTACCCGCTATCATAATTCATAAGCATTATCCAAAAAGAACTAACAATATGACGTTTCCCTCACGGAATGCGCTTCTGCAAAATCTGGATTTTGTTGTCGAGCTTTCCCAGTGCTTGGGCCACGCGGCGGTGGTGAGAGACCACTTCACGTAGCAGGGACGACATAGGAATTTCTTGATTCTTCAGCTGTGGTTCATCGTTCTGGTCAAGAACGAGAGAGGACACTCGGCGTATCAAACGCGTGGCATCTGAGACAAGAGACTTCGTATTGTTCTGAGAAGCATCTGATGATGCTCGCTCCTCCCGACTCAGAACATCCTCTATGGATTCCAGATGCTCATCCATTTTGGAAATGTCAGAAAGAACTGCATCGACTCTTGATTTGATCAACAAAGCTTGCCGTTGGAGGATACGCGCATGGTGTGAGACCTGGTCTGGAAATGATCTCTCACCATTTCTCGGGAGGCGCCAAGGGAAGTCGACGGGGAAGCCCAAGCGTACATTGGAAGAGCCCTTTTCTTTTCCGTTTGCATCATCCTCTACCTGACCAGGTGTCCTAAGTAACTGCTTCGTCATCCTAGATTCTTCTCCTAGTCGATCCAAAGCTGACACCATGTCAGCCGTGAGTAGATCAAGCTGTAGAGAAGCAGACCGGATAGCTGGCCATGTCCCTTGGAATTCTAGGTCGAGCTCATATTTCACGCCTTTAAATGTTGTTTTCAGCTGGCTATAGAGATCGCGAAGTGCAGATTCTTCCTTCTTGAGGGGACTCGGTACCGTATTGATCTCCTGGATCGTCGTGTTGAGCGCAACTTCAAACTGCGCCTGAGAAAGAGCAATCGACTGGTATTGAGAAAGCCTTCGCATCTCGGCTGGGGAGCGTGTAGATTGGACTTGCCTCTGAGCACAGCTGGCTGAGTAGAGGGTAGGGACGAAGGGTACGCTGCAGAGCTTTGGATATTGATAGACCACCTCTGGGAGAACGAGCAAGTCCAGAATAGACAGCAGGAGAGAGATTATCACAAGGTCTCTGATGTACCTTTTGCTTCCTATCGAATATATAATGTCCCGCACATTTTCGAACAGACTGCTTGCAGTGCCCCCTTCAGTCACGGAATCGTCAATGGCGACTATCGTAGCTATCTTAGGAGGAGCAAGAGATATCCTCTGTACTGCTTCTGGAGGAGTCTGCTCTGTTTCCCTGTGTTTGTGCAGCGACCCCCGGCGATGCCGTAGCTTTGGAGCGACCCAGGAGGCCTCCGATATCGTATCGTCGTATATAGATGGCATAATAAGCTCCGGCCCCGAAACCGAAGCAACAGATGTCGCCTGAGACGAACTGGGTCTTGCTGGCTGGCTATAAGACCGTCGAGACTTGACTTCATCTTGCCTCCTTTGCGGCATCTCAGGAACACTTTTCCGTTGCAATGACTGTGAGTTGGCATCTGCAACGACCCAGGACTCCCCCAAGACCGAACTATCTGGTCGGTATACTGAGTGTGTAGCCATGACCACAGCAATATGATTGTAGTATGCGCAAACAATAGATGAAACAGAGACTGCTGGGAAACAGCAGGAGAGAAAGAAAGAGCGCGTATAATAAACAAGCGAGTGTTGTGATGGTTAGTGAATATGGATTCCAGCTGTCATGAGTGTTGTCGCGGGGTAAGATAAGATTGGTCGAGCGCAAAGTTGAGAGACAAAACACAGAAGAGTTGTGTATATTCCTGCAACAACAACAAAAGCAACCATCACCAGAATAAACAGCGCGCTCTGTTTACTTTGAGAGATATCAACCTGGCAGGCGCATCGCGTGGCGTGGTTAGAGCTCCCAAGCACTGGCCAGATCTTGTATCAGATGGATTGATTATTATTGGCAGGCTCGAGGCGGAGAAAGATCAACGCGTCCGTGATTTTTGGCTGGACGGAAAGAAGCAAGCAAAGAAGGCCTTCTTGTTGTCGACCAGCAACCTGGCCATGCGACGATTACAGGCCATCAGTCGTCGGCAGCGACCTTTTGCTTCTTCTGCTGTCCGTCATGATCGTCGTCCAGTTCGAGTTGGCTCTCAATGGCCCTCGATTCCCATCCGGAGCTGTTCATCCTGCTGCGCACCGCTGAATCGACCAGCAGCACGGACAGCAAGCAGTGACGCCTCTATCATCCAACCTCACACGCCAGCAGCAGACCATCGAGTGCTGGGCACAGCGCAAGAGCTCTTCACCTCCTCTCCGTACAGCCCCGGATCGCCTCTCTTTCTCCCCAATGGTGCGCATGTTGTCAACAAGCTCATCTCCTTCCTCCGCACCCAGTACCGGCAGTACGGCTTTCGCGAAGTCCTCACACCCAACATCTACAAACGGTCACTCTGGGAGGTCTCGGGCCATTGGCAGAACTACAAAGATGATATGTACGAAGTACGCGGGCGCGGTGCGACGGGCGAGACGGAAGGAGAAGCTGGAGAGGATGAATCCTACGGACTGAAGCCGATGAACTGTCCAGGCCACTGCCTGCTGTTCAAGTCGCAGACTCATTCCTACCGGGAGCTCCCCCTGCGCTACGCTGACTTCAGTCCACTACACCGGAATGAGATCTCTGGGTCCTTGAGCGGTCTCACCAGGGTGAGACGCTTCCACCAGGACGACGGCCATATCTTTTGCCGGCCGCAGCAGATCAAGAGGGAGATCGCGCTAGCCCTAGGGTTTGTAGACATGGTCATGAAAACATTCAAGCTAGGCCAGTACCGACTCGTACTGTCGACCAGACCGGAGAAGGACTTCATCGGAAGTCTCGAGTTGTGGGATAGTGCGGAAGCCCAGTTACGACAAGCTTTGGATGACAGCGGCAGGCCGTGGGAGATGAACGAAGGAGACGGGGCATTCTACGGTCCTAAGATCGACATCCAGTTGCAAGACTCGGATGGAAAGTTCCATCAGCTCTCCACGATCCAACTAGATATGAACCTCCCGCAGAGATTCGGTCTAGAATATCAGGTCGCAGAAGGAGAGGAGGACTACGATCCGGCCACGCCCGGCAGAGCAACTCCGGTCTTGATCCATCGCGCCATCTTCGGATCGTTAGAGCGTTTTCTAGCACTGCTGATCGAACACTACGCCGGCCGCTGGCCCTTCTGGCTCTCCCCACGCCAGGCTATCATTCTAACGGTCCAACAGGACGAAACTGTCCTGCATCAGGCGCAAGAAGCTGCAGCTAAGTTCGCTGGTTTTCGCGCACTGCTGCAGGACCATAATCAGGCCGAACAGCCGGTGCCGTTATCGTCGGTCGATCCGACTTTCTTGGTGGATGTGGACACCAGTAGCCAATCGCTGGGGAAGAAAATCCAGCGGGCAAAGCAGATGAAGTACAATCTCATCTTTGTCCTTGGCTCCAGAAATCTCGCAGATGGCACAATCGAACTAGATATATCCGGGCAGATGCAAAGCATGGGCGATGCCAGTGCTGCGAAATTGCACCGTATCGTGGAACAACATCTCGGACCTGACGCTCTTCGCAATCCTCGAGCAGTCAAGGTGAAGATCGATGACGTGCATGACCTCTTAGTCCAGCTCGAGAAGGGGTTCCTCTGAGTCCAGCAGTTTACGGAATAATACTAATCACTAGCCTGCGATGATGCTTATGCCTGCAGCCCATCTCCTGTCGGTCTTGTTTTTGAGGCAATGTCCCTTTGTCGTCGAGGGTCGTATATTATCACTGTATTATAGATGTACATCACCACAAATGTATAGACTTTTGAACCATTTTTGGACCCCACGGATCCTGAGCCTATTTTTACGAGCCCTGTGATCTCTTGTGGCCACCCCCAACAGCTCTCATTTGCCTGAGTCGTGATTCATATTGCACCACATTGGGCACACGTTAATCCATCCGTGGGTCGAGTATTTGGGCGCCACCACGCTACTCGATGTCGACCTATGCCCTCCTTCGTCCTGGTGAGAATCAAAGTTGACACTAGGGAGGTCTGACTTTCACCATCGAGCATTCTTTCAAGGGCTGAAATATAGTTGATGACGGGCTGACTGACTGTCAGGCCTAGCGTGACATACAATTGGAGCGGAAACTAAACCACCATCGCAGGCATGATCGTTCCCACGCCCGCGACTCCTGGCTCGTGGGGCCCAGCAGTGTCCCATCAGCCACAAAGTCCACGATGATTATCATGATTTGCGACGCGATCGCTGGGACTCCGCCTGGCACGGGTGCTGCCGCGCTGTTTTCCCCTTTTCGCATCGTCGGTGGGATGAGGAGATCCTCCATGTGGGCCGTTGGCGTCTCGAACGTCTTTACCAAATGCAATACTGGTTGCGCCCTACAAGCTGGAGAGAAAACTCCCCGCCACGACCCGAAAAAGCGATGTTGAGTTCCCCGCGATTATGTCCTGTTTCCGCGGCCAGCTCTGCCAGTACTGCCGATGATTCTCCATACGGAAGGTATCGCATGGCCTCAATGAAGGCTGCCTTTCAGGCCTTTCTTCTTCTCGATCCCACATTCCCTTTGAACGGTGGTATACTCTGATCAGAAGACTGCAATTCGGACCATGGCCGAAGTTCCGGTCAAGACAAGTCTTCCAAGAAAAAGCGCTTTCTCCTGCGAGGCTTGTCGCAAACGAAAGGTGGCTCCCACTCGGCTAGATTCCGAACGATCGGATGGCTGATAGCTGACCTCATCCCTACAGGTCAAATGTAACGGAGCGAGTCCATCTTGTTCGCGATGCGCTGCTCGCGGAGAAGTCTGTGTCTACAGCTTGTAAGTATATAAAATTGACATTTGCGATTTATCTAGTCAGATGATGTTTCATGTTGCTGATCAGATCTCTACAGAGCCCCGACATTATCTTACACCAAGACGCTGGAGGCGCGGGTCGCCCAGCTGGAAGATGCGCTTGCGAAAGCACAAGGTCACCAACCTCAGCATCGCGAGAGAGCCAAAGATAGTCCTCACGGGTCTACGGGAGAGTACTACAGCAGTCCAGGCCAGCAATCCGAACATGATGAGCGTGGAAGTCAGCAGGATCTGTCGGGAGACTTCGAAGGGCTGAAAGTTGAAGATGATGGCCGGATATCCTTCCATGGTCCGACAAGTCTTTTCCAATTGCCCAGCGGTGTGGTCAACGAGACCTCAGCGAGTACCCATCTTACGCTTGAGTTGGAAGCGCGGAAGGAAAGATTAATCAATAATGCGTGGCGGGAACGAGCATTTGAGCAGCTGTCTGCGATCCCGGTAGGCTGGACTCGTTCTCGTAAGTGTGCGCTTTGATACCTGACACTCCTCGAAGGAACCGTTTCAATATCTTCTCGATTCCCACTGGTGCTGGATCCAGCCTCTGTTTAATTTCGTCTATCGACCCGCTTTCACCCGTGAGTATTCCAATGTCCGTGGATATCTCTATAAGCCCTGTGACTAACATACTATCAGGCGACATGAAAATCAATGGCCCCTACTATTCAGATATATTATTGAACGCTATTCTATCTCATTCGGTACGATGGTGCAAACTAGAGCCCAAGATCGGTCCGCTCCTAGAAGCTTTCGATGGAGGAGCCCAGTTCTTTCATCGTTCTGTCTCCGGTCTCTATGACACGCTGAAGTCCGGCTACGTGAAGATACCGACCATCCAGACACTCTTACTTTTGAGTGCACAAGAATGTGGTCGAGGCAACAGAACGCAGGCATGGTTGTACAGCGGAATGGCATTTAGACTGGTCGATGACTTGGGCATCTCGATAGACAGCCAAAAGTATTCCGGTTCAATTCATTTTAGCGACGAGGATATCGAAATCCGAAACAGACTTTTCTGGAGTTGTTATTTCTGGGACAAGCTCGTCTCACTGTACTTTGGAAGGTCACCGGTGATGCAAAACTCGCGCGTTAGCCCACCAAGGATGATATGTGCGTGCTCCTAGTTCCGATTTTGGAAGCTCACTATTCTGACAGCAGCATGCAGTGGATGATACGTCTGAGATCGAAGCTTGGACTCCACACGGGGTTGTTTTTCCTGAAGGGATGCAGTATCCGCCGGCACAGGCCCACTCAACCTCATGCTTTATGAGGATGTGCGGGCTTGCTGAGATCTTGAACCAAATAATCATACATATTTACGATCCCGTCCGAAAGAGTACAGAATCCGAGTTCTACACTTGCGTCCAGGAGCAGGGGAGGAACCTCAAAGAGTGGTGGGAGGAGCTGCCGGAGTTCTTGAAACTGGTGGCAACCAACCTTCCGCTTTACTGTCCACCCAGCCATATTGTCACCTTGAAGTAGGGAATCCCTAGTCTTAATGGAATTCGGTAGTTACTGGAATCTTTGAAACTGACTTGACCTTTGCGCAGTTGCTTATATCACACGATTAATATCCTTCTCCATCGCCCAATCCTTTGTTCAAGGCCGCTGGCCGTGAAACAGGAAACCGCCGATATGGACCACCTCGTTCAGTGCATGTCATCCGCAACCACTATCCTCTCGCTCTTCGACCTGTACCGGCGAACTTTCGGTGATAGTCACGTTGTTCTTTCTCTTGCGTACAGTGTCTACACAGCAGCTTCGATATTCCTGCTGGAGATACAAGCTCTGAAACTCGCTGCTCCCGGGACTCTTGATAAGCTGAAGTACTGTATTATCGCACTGGAGCGCGTAAAGGTTTCAAATCCAGGTGAGTTATTATTTCGCATTCGTCGTTTTGATTATGCCTTGCCCTCGGAATCATAGCTAATTGCCATAATCCGATCAGTTATCAGTACAGCCCTTAGTTTAATCTACCAGGAGCTCCAAAAACTACAAATCGATATCCACGTTACGATGCCAATCCAGCGATCAGAACAACAACAACAACAACGAACGGTCTCTCCCGGCCATATTCAGGGCCAACATTCAGGACGTGTTAGCCGACAAGTGTCGCCATCTCAAGGTACCATGGGCGCGGTTCCACCGATGTCCCCCTCTCAGACCTCTCCGAACCCTACGACTATGATGCCAGGCTACCCGTTCCAGCAACCTCTTGCGGACTTTGAACTATCCCAAACAACAGTACCATCTATGGAAACATCCAATGCAATGGCTACTCATCATGTTGGAGGTTTCCCTGGTGCTGCTATCAACACGGACGGCGCGGGTACATACGGGATTACCCCGGAGGTCTTCGAAGCCTTCTCCTATGTGGAGCCGATCGCAACCAACATGACACCAGCATACGATACTGGCTGGGGTATGGGAGGACAACCATAAATTTATCTCACTCTTTCTTCTGATTGTTTATATGATTCCCCCGGATGTTTGTCCATTAATCATAGAAAAGAAAAGTATACGGCGATGGGAGCGACTTCTTTATATTCTGCTCGTTTGTGCTAGTGCCAAAGCTGCGCTCGTTTATTACTTGAAGAGCTGCTGATTATAGGTAGTAATGTTGCAGGTGACTTTTCCTTATCTGCTATATATTTATGAATCATTACTTAATAGACATGCCTTTGTATCGTCCGCTGCAAGGGTATGTGCTCTCAAAAGAATATCTTGGAAAAATTATATTATAGTTCCATCAAAAAGACGAACGGGTATAGTGGTATAGTGTGATAACCGAAGGCAATTTTATGTCCAAATCCGCATTTCATCGACAACTTTTTGAATCTTCAAACAGGCGCATCATTCATAGCGGGCTGTTTCGTATCTTCTTCCTTAACGCCGCTTCGCAGGGAATCGGTCTGACTCTGTGAAGACTCATCCACAGACTTGATCTTGGCGCGCCAGCGCAGATACCACGGCCCATCGAACAGCTCGCCCATCCGCTCCATGGGCACGCCCTTGGTCTCAGGCGCCCAGATGCCAAGGATGATAATGCCCAGGAAACAGATGATAGCCCAGAAGAGATACGCGCCCCAGACATGCAGCGAGACGAACATGTTGGGCGTGACGCGCACGACGGCGAACTGGAAGAACCAATGCAGCGCCATACTGACGGCATAACTGACATTGCGGATTCGAGTCGGGAAGACCTCTGTCCCGTAGAGGTAGGGAATCGTGCAGAGCCCGATGGACCAGCCAACAGCATAGACGAAAACGGACGCGATGGCAGCATCGGAGGCGGATTGGTTGTTCGATGACCCCGGTATACCCATGTATGCGCCCATGTAGATATGCGCAGCGAGCTGGAGGGAGAGGCCCATCAGGAAGCAGTGGCGGCGACCGAGCAGGTCGATCAAACCCCAGGTGAACGCCATGGTGAAGACAAGCTTGACGATACCGTAAGCGCCCGATGAAATGAGCGATTGCTCGGATCCAGACACTCCTGCGTATTCGAAGATCTGCGTGACGTAGTATGTGATTCCATTTCCGCCGGTCCATTGCGCGATCGTCTGCATTGTCATGACGAGCCAGAATCGCTGACGGTAGTTTGCCGAGGATTGTGTTTCGACGAAGAGCTGCCACATCGATGCACCGGCGAGGTCTGCTGCGCGAGCGCGGATTTGAGCTTCGATCTCGGCGAATTCTTCATCGATGGAAGGGTCCGAAGATGTAGTGCCGCGTAGACGGGCGAGGGCATCGCGTGCCTCCTGGTGTCGTCCTTTGGAGGCAAGGTAACGCGGGGTTTCGGTTAGGAAGAAGGATGCGATGAAGCAGAAACCCACGGGAATGAGAGGAATAGCTTGGACAAGACGGTACTGTGTGCGACTGGGCGCCATGTGTTTTTCGGCGGCGTAATTGATGAAGAAGCCTTTGGGGGAGAAAGAACGCAAGGTCAGAACAACGTCTCTATGGGAGTTGGTACTCCATGATCGCGCAAAGTCCACTTACCCAATGCAAGTATTGCCAGCAGGTTGACCATTGTCATACTCACAGCCAAACCTCTCGTCTTCGCCGGCGCGATCTCGGATAGGTATATGGGTGCGACGACGGTGAGGGCGCCGGCGCCCAAGCCAGACCAGATACGGGCGAACAGAATAAGTCCATAGATACCAGACGAGAAGATCTGCACGAAAAGACCGGTGGCCCAGATAACAACGCCCAGCTGCCAGGTGCGCAGACGACCCAAACGGTCGGTGAGGTTTAGAGTGAGCAGACACCCGAAGGCGGCGCCCAGCACCATGAAGGACGTGATGTTTGCTTTGCGGTTGGCGAGTCCTGTCGGATCGTGCGTCCAGTGCGATTTGACCAGATTGTAATCCTCCATAAAGGATTTGAGACTGACATTGGCGCTGAAGCCTCCTTCATCGTAACCTGGTGATGGAGAATCAACGGGTTAGTATGAGATCCTTTGCATCGTGCGAAAAACAAAGAGCTCGAGGGATGCTATAATTCAGCAATAGTATAGATAAGCATACCTTTGGGCATACACCCGGAGGCAATGATAAAGACGACGGCTGCATAGTATGGACTGGTCGTCCATCGGGACTTGTCTGTGAGAACCTCCAGCCCCATCGTCGCTGGATGGATATGGCTTCACTGCGGTCCCAGTCCTACTGTCGATGGCAGGACATGAAGGGAGATGAAAAGAAAAGAAAGAAAGGGTGAGGGGACACAAGAATAGTAATATCATTTAGTTGATCAAGGGTCCTCGTCACTAGATCGATGTCTTGACCAAAAAGAACGATAGGTGAGCTTCCCCCCTCGTCGTCTCCTCCAACTCTAACGGCATCTAACTTCTCTCCCCGGGAACGTTCCCCATCCTATGCCTCCAGATTCGCAGCCCAAGAGGAGAACCATTCTGGCTCCACTGCAGGGGCCATCCAGACTTTGCTATGGTAAAGCGGCCATACGGGTTCGGGTGGCGGGCGTAGTTCGATGGATCTGGCCGCTGTCGCTTGTCGCCAGAGATCGCCGAGAAGCCAAGAGGAAGATTGTGTGCAGCTCTAGGCTCGGTCAACTTCCGTGAGCACAGCATCTTAAAGGTTGAACAATGTCGGCATCTACCGCAGAGGCCCGTGACATTGAATTGACCGTCGACGGTTGTATTACTCGAATGGGCAACTTCTTCTTTAGATAACAGTAGATCTGAGATTGCGGCCACGTTCCTCGGCAATGATGCGATGGCCATCCGCGTGGTTTTTCGGAGAGCAGAAATGCATTTCTCCATTTATCCTGCAAGTGCCGAAGCCCGGCATTTGATATGACTTGTCCAGATCTCCCAAACAGGACTGTGTTTCTATACCTGTTGGGAATATCCGGTCTCAAGTCTTCCCGGTCAACGTCCGCACTGGTGATAATTTGTGGAATCTTTTTGTTTCGGGGACCGTTTGCTGTTAGTGGGTCTTTTAAGAGATACATTAACGTACTTCGGACTGTGGCCGGAGCCGCGATTTCTTGGATTTTCATATATTACTCCATATACCGCTCCTTATGTGGACGTGTCACTCTCTTCGGCCAGGATTGGCCGCCTGTTCTGTGCTTTCAGTTCCTCCAGTGAGTTGTGCCTGAGTGAATGTTGTTATACGGAGCCGTTTCTCCCCTAGGAGTACGACCAATGCCGGTGAATAATCACCTATTTCCTTTGGTCCTCCTTTCCTTGCTTCTTGCTCTATAATCTGCTTCGCAATGATGGACGGAACGCCTCTGCTCACACCGCTGAAGGTCCGGATTCGGGTGTTAAAACGATTGTCTTCGGTGAGGTCTGCTATCACGGCCAAACGAGGGCAGTCATATTCGACGGATACTCCGACCAGTCCCGGAACGAAACAGCCGCAAGGGCGTGAAATAAATGGGACATCCAAGTTATCACTGGCTCAAAGGATCCCTCCAAGATCATGGGATAGCCATATGCATGTGGTTGAGCCTCAGCGGTATCCGATCTCCTCCAGTGCAGTCTATCAACCGACACCGCATACCTTGACCGAGGCCCGCTCCTTTTATGCCACTCTGGGGATTGGGAATTTGGTGTTTGTTCAGCCATCCATCTACGGATTCGATAATTCATGCTTGCTAGATGCCCTGAAGGAAGTCGGACCTTCACGCGGCCGGGGTGTTGTCGTTATCGATCCTGAAGATACCAAGCCGGAGACCCTAGCAGAATGGCATCAGCTTGGTGTTCGCGGCGTGCGATTGAATCTCAAGTCTGTTGGCAAGGTTATGACGGGGAATGAGCTGTCAAGAACTCTGGAGAAACACGCTGCCTTGATTCGCCCGTTAGGTTGGATGGTCCAGCTCTACATCTCCATGGATATGATCTCCGCCATTGAGCAAATCGTTCCCACTCTCGGAGTGAAAGTTTGTGTTGACCATTTTGGGGCTCCTACGTTTCCAACAGACATTGACTATGATTCTTTCGATCCGTATTCCCTGCCGGGCTTCTCATCCCTCGTTTCTCTCCTGCAGACCGGCAAGACTTACGTCAAGCTATCCGCTCCGTACCGTTTCTCCCGTGATCCGCACATGCGGGATATCAGTGCATTGGCGAAGGAGTTGTTGCGTGTAGCTCCCACTCGTGTCGTCTATTCCACGGATTGGCCACACACGCGCTTCAACGGGTACGATATTCGGCCGTTCACTGAAATGTGTCTAGAGTGGTGCGACAAAGAGCCACAACTGGCCGAAAGGTTGTTCAGGCTCAATGCGGAAGAACTGTGGGACGTTGACAGGACAGGGGACGAATGAAGCAATCGAAGGGTTGAACTTTTGATATGGTACTTCTCTTTCATTTTTGCATTTTTGCATATTGCATATTCGGCGGCATGAGTGATGATTCAGCGTTATAAATAGGTGCATTTTAAAGACGCACACGCATTTTAGCTTCATTGTATATAGCCCCATATTGAACGAATTCGGAACCATAGACATGATCTATCTGGTTGATCAGGGGGTTTCTCATTGACGTAGCTGCCAAGGTCTATTCTATATTTTCTCGCGTCTGAGGATTTTGTAAGTCTATTTAAAGAGAACGGTCCATATGTCCATGCTGGCGTCCAGCATTCTTTTGACAAGGGTAAATTCACAAAGACCGCGAATGAATAAAGTACAGGTGATGTGCTGTTGTTGTTCGAGCATTGCCCGTTAGAAAGTTTAACATACGTGTACATTCACGTATTGGTATTCTAAACGAGGAAATATGACTTACAAATTGACACATTTGATGGCGGATTGGTGAAGCAAGAATAATGTAATGCGGCATTTTAGCATTTTGAACTATCAACCACTCTTATCTCGCAAGGCCATGGGTAGCGTGTTCTGTGTATTCTGGATTAGATGGAGGTGAGGATGATGATAATGATCGTAGCCGTGAAGGAAAGATGTTTTGGAATGGACTATACGAACCCCATCTGGTAAAGACTTTAGGTTTCTCTGCCCGGAGGCGGCACCCGCTGCCTTCAATACCTCTGCAGCGTCGAAGTGGTCAAGCGAATAGGCCGCTTCAAGTGCGTTGCCACAATATCCTCCCTCAATATGTACATCTGCTCCGTGGTATAGCAATTCGTGGATGACCCCAACGTGCCCACCCCTTGCAGCAGCCTGGAGAGCAGTATGATAGTAGCCTCCTGTAGCATTGACATTCGCCCCTCTTTCCAAGAGCTTTTTAATCAGTGATAGATGCCCATATCGGGAAGCGGCTTGCAACGGGGTCCCGAATTGACCGGCGACAATGTTGACATCCGCTCCCTTTTCGATCATTTTCACGGCAGCTTCTGGCCACCCTCTCGCGGCGGCCGCCTGGAGTGCACAGCCATAGTATCCGCCAGAAGCATTGATATCTGCCCCGTTTTCGAGCAAACGATGGAATATTATTTCTCGACGGTTAACGCATGCGCTCTGTAAAGCTGTGTCGAAGTATCCTCCGCGACAATTGACGTTGGCACCGTGATCAAGGAGGACGAGAACGGTATCTTCATATCCTTGGAAAGCAGCAGCAGCAAGTACTGAGCCATGCATACCTCCGATAGCGTTGATATCAAAACCAGTCTGTAGAAGACTGCGCACAGTACGGGATAAGCCTAACTCGGAGGCATAATGGAGTGGAGTCCCTAGTCCAAACGTATTGTCCTCTTCTCGATACAAACTCAGCCAGTGGTGAAAGGCGGCAGAGTTCGTGTCAAGGAGACGATAAACTAATGGTTCAATAAGGCCATAATACTCTGCAGGGATCAGACGGACATGCGTGAACCATTCAAGTACTGCGTAATCGAGCAATTCCCAAGATGCCTGCACGTCACTAGACGTTGAAGCGTACCATCTGTGAGCCTCTGATCCATCAAATGATAGGAGGTAAGTGAGACAGCGTTTGGCAATATCTAAATGTGATCGACCTTCTTCCAAGGCAAAGTACCCTGCAGGGCCTTTGCGTATCCTCTCTGACACCAGATATTCTCGCACAGAATAGTGTGCCAGTCGAGGCCAGCGACCCTTGTTATAACAGGTTACCAGACTTGAGCAGACAAGGAGAACGTCGCTGGGTTCAAATAAACGATCGATATCCACAAAGATGCTTGAGCCGGGTTTGACAGCAACAATTTCAGCCAGTTCTGCGAGTGTTACTGGACGCGCTGAAAACGTTAAGAATTGTAATGCTGTAAAGGCGATGGAACGGGATTCTTCGTCAATCCTGCACAATATCCTCTCGTATGTCTCGTCAAGGTCTTTAGGCAAGGACTGAAGGGCTTTGTGTACAGCTGATGGACTCAAACAGGTTTTCAGAATGTCTAGTTGGCAAGCAGCCCATCGAAACCTATAGGAGAACCTGTCAGTAAATTAGGCTCAATGCAACGAAAACAGATACCGACATTCCGTTAGCACCATGCACCAGCGCTCCTCGGATCTCCTCTTTAACGGCCGTTGGGCGTCTCTTCAACTTCGGATCGGCTGCGAGCACATGATTTACCAGTTTTAGAATGTCAGAGCTGACTCCAGGGTGATCTAGAGATACAGATAAATCTGCTAAAGGCGATATACCGTCCTCTATTAGCCTCTCTCTGCGGCTTGTGATAAAGAGATTTGCCACCCAGTTATCCCCCCATCTGAGTGTTGACATCAGATCAATCATGTCGTCTTGCTCACGACACTCGTCTAGGGCATCGATAATGATATACACCTTCTCAAACCTGCAGATAAGTTCATACAGAGAACCCATGAGTTTCTCTGTGATAGGCTCTTCCGCTTGCTTAGTAGCACTGTCGTACAACTTTCTGACTTCTGTTGGAACGGTTTCAACTTGACGTGAGAGCTGAGCTAGGGCTGACCTGACGAAGCAGTCTAGAGTTTGTCGCTGTCTGTCATTGAAGTCAAAGTAGTAATAGACGTAAGCAGACTCGGATGCAGAGTTGGCCTTGCAAAGAGATTGAACATGATCGATAACAGTTGAACAGAGGACTGTACTAATCAGCAAATAATGCAACAACAATCGGCACTACGCGACATACCTGTCTTTCCGGAGCCAGGGATTCCATGTAGCCACATCAATTTTGAAGTCTCCTTGATCCACGTCTTGAAAGAACTGGAGTCAATGAGCCAATCTCCTGTAGTGGGCTCATGTTTGGCTCTGGCGGCGTTGTGATTCTTGGACACGTCGGTCGGGGACAACCAGGGTAGAATCCTATCCCGTTCGTCAACTAGATACTGTAAATCAGAAACAGGACTTCATAAACTCAGTCATGGGGTCACAAACAAGTCTGCTGTGATTGAAGGTCCTGGATGCTTTCTCGGATATGTTTGGTATTTTGTCGAATTTCTTTCGACATGAGACTGTGACACCGTCAGAAATTAATCAGTTTGTCGTGTTGGCTGTTCAAAAAGATATTAAGGTGGTGTATGTAGTGCTATGGCGTAAGGTGAAAGATACTGTAATGGAATTGCCCAAGAATATGCTACACAGGATCCATATATCCCAAACAAAGGATCAGGTAGTAACCCCGGGAGACTAGGTGGTCTAGTGGTTGGAGCAGCAGTCTCTAACTACTTGCACCAGCTAGGCTCTCGGTTCGAACCCTGGAGGGGGCAGATGGTTGAGGAAGTGGTGGCTGGTCGGATTTTCCAAGACATCAAATGAAGCCCTATTAAAATACCTCCAGGGGTGCAAAAACCCTGCCCGCCACAAGCAAGGTGGGGTTTTCGTAACATCCTCCTCCTCCTCCCTAAGGGGAGGCCGGGGATGTGAGCTTTTTTTGCAGGTTATAAAAGGGGGAGAGGGTGTTGGTTGACGTTGTGTTAGGGTGATGTTGTGATTTCCTATTTGGGAAAAAACAAAAAAGACGAGCAAACCTACAAATGATCCAACGCCAACGCTTCACCCAGAAGGCTGCGTACTTTTCTTGCCCTGTCCATCATCTCCTCTGATTCCTGCAATCTAAAAGGCCAAGCAATCTTCCTCCCTATCTGTCCTAGTCGGCTGGAAGACTGGTCTTCCAGCTTTGCTTCAAGCTCCCGTAGGAGGTTCTCCAATAACTGCAGGGGGCGATCTGCCATCACAACCTCCCTAAGCCTGTCGTTGCATTCTGAATCAAGGGCTGCAATATCCGATAGACTCGTGAGTAACCCACGGGTCGCACTGATTTCGAGCGCCAGAGCTCGGGCTGTTGTATTTTGAGACGATATAGTGACAAGTAACTGAATGACATTCCCAGATAACTGGAGAAGTGCAACGATACTTGCACTTATGCTCAAGGGGTCCATGATCGTGCGCCGGGATAGCTCGTGGCTGATGCTTGATTCGAACTGTGTGCGTTGAGCGGTTAAGTGCGTATATGTTAATTGGCATTATTTGAAAATCACAAAACAATGATATATCATCCAGTAGAGGTAAAACGATTTGGATGAGTAGAAATATTTATGAAGATTCTATATGAATAAAGTCCCAGGATGTAGCTGGTCAATCTTTGGCGGGGTAGGAGGGGTTGGGGGCTGAATAGAGATCGCCAAACGATACTAGGGACGCTAAAGCAAGCAATGATTTTATTGTCATTATACATAATGCAGATCTGATCAAGGACGACTGGTCTAGAAGCAGGACATCCAAGGAACCCGCAGCGGAAATAATGGCCGAAATGATATTGTTAACTATCAGATCCAGGGCTTAGACCTCTAAGGAGTTCTCCTTTTTGGTCGAGTCGCTGTACTGACTTCAACATCAACTTTCCCCTCTCAACTGTGCAAGCTTCCATAGAAAGATCATACGCTGTCAAATATGCCAAGATTTCCCTTGACGGCCTTGGCCTTCATGAGGGATACTAACCGGACACCTATTTTAAATCTGGGCTAGTGGGAGCGATCTGCAGGTACATCCAAGCTTCGGATTCAAGCTTGGAGACAGAACATCTGAGATCGTTTCATGATCAATTCATATTTCATATTTCTGTTTAGTTACATCTTGACTGAACAAGTAGACCTTTCAGGATGTTGATGACGTTCAACAGACCATCCCATCGGAGATCTGGAAGCAACAGCCACCGCTTTTCTCATTCCTATCCAGGGCGTCATATCCATCATGGCATAAGCTTCTGGTCGCAGTACCCAAAGACGAGGGCAGCAACATAATAGTGAGGCATAACACGGCCATTAAATGATCTAGTCGTCATCTGAGTCCTCCCACTTTGGGAAGGATGTGCAAACATTGTGTGGGCCCTGTATAGGAAATATGGTGTTAGCAGTGTATAATATAGTAATGAGTACTGAGAAGAATCAAGAGGGGGCGATAAGAACTAACAATCGAGTAGCAGCACAACAACGGCTTCCTGCCAGGACACAACTTGTTTTCGTTAAGGGGAACCTGGAAGCCTGTGGTTGAGAGCAGAGATGTAATTAGCACAGAGCGCGATATTTCAGGAGTCCTAGCAGAGCAGCTTACAGTCGGTTCCAAAAACAGACTCCGAGCCCTGCTTGTTGTTTGGATGGCTCGTCTGGCTGCAGCACATGGGCTGCTGTTGAAGTCCGGAGCCGTCTTGGGCGATGTCGCAGCGCCACTGGGAAGAGTCACCTGCAACAAGGGCGACAGAACCCAGGAGGGTAGTTGTGAAGATGGTGAAGAGCTTCATTTTTGGCTTTTTGTATGTATTCTTCTTGGTGCAGATGTGTACTGTGAGTATTGTTTTAATCTAAGGTTGTTTGTGAGGCGACGCGAGATATAAACGACGCGCTTTGTTCTTCAGTAGCCGACACAACAGACAATGAACGAGAAGGTTGGAAGCCAAGAATTGAATTAAGTAGAACCGGTCAAGGAACAAAAAAGCTTGTCTTTTAAATCTTCAGGGACACTTAAGCCCCTTGAAGGGATTGGTTGGGCTGTTGGCCGTTTATCCATCCCTTGCCGCTGTTGGTATTTGGAGCCATGCACTGAAGCCACTCACAGTTAATCAGTACATCTACGTTCATAACTACTATATTGAAGTCGCATCTGGAATGTGGGGTGTGTGGGTTCATACTTCTGGAGCCAGGGGCACGAGGAGGGCGACGCGTTTCTGTTCGATACAGTTAGGTAAGGATCATCAGCAGTTCCCTCGCGCAGTGTCTGCTTAATACTACTGTGAATCTGAGAAGTTCTACCAAGTAGACAATTAAACAGATGTTCTTCGGTTAAAGGGAGGCAATAAAACGGCCCGATTCATAACATGGGTATATAATCTCACGGATATCTAGTGCAATCATCAATCGTCATGAACAGCCACCCATGGGCGTAGTAGGCAAAAGAAAATGTCTGTACAGGCTCATCATCCGATATTGTAGCTCAGTTATGGATCATATCAGAGCGAATTCTTAATTAGCGTCAGATCCAGCACGAGCCTTCGCTTGTTGTTGGTATTCGTATTCCGCCAGGCTCTGTCTCTTCATATAATCCATGATGATATCCATTTCTGATTTTTCGGTTTGGGCTTTCTTCTGAGATTCTTCATGTATCCTCTTTGACTCAGAGATGGCACGTTGTAATTCTGCATCTTCGTCATCATCCGATGACCCAGCCACAGCAGAACGCGGAGGTAGCTCCGGTCGATAACCCAAAGGATTCAGATTAGCTCCAGCTGTAGCGCCACCAGGAGATAAAATCTGAGAGCTTTCCTGCTCATTCCGTACACGCTCTGCTTCCTTTATGCTGGCCTCAATAGCGCGATTGTAGGCGCTTTCCTCGTCCTCGCCGGCAGACTCGGCAGTTTTGAGCTCAAGGACACTAGCACGCAAAGCACGTTCAATCATCTCGTCTTCCTCCGGATTCCCTTTAGATGTCTGGTAGACGGACTCTTTGATTGCTTCTTCGTAATCTGGCGGAATGGAAGCTTCTGTATCGGTGGTTGGTTTTGCAGGCGATGGAGCTGATGTGCTCTTTTCGCTTGCTGACTGTTGGTAGAGGCCTTTTGAGGTCAGATCGCGCATTATTTGTTTCGTACGAAAGCGGTCACGAGTCTGCTTCTCCCTTTGACTTTCTTGTACTGCGCTCCACCGTCTAATAACGTCTTCACGTTCACCAGCGCTTGCTCGTTCGTATTCCATTGTACCTTGGGCACAACGAGAGGCAATCATATATCCGCCGACATTTTCGCCGAATTGCTTTTGTATTTGCTTGTATATGCCGCTCATAGTATAACCAGTCAATGCCCAGATACCTAATACATCATTAGCTCGAATGAATGTCGTATATGTATCGATTTGCTAACCTGCAGAGGGTTTGAGGACTAAGCCCCCGATGCCCTTTCCGAAGCCCTTCAAAGCACCAGCAGCGCCTTCTTTTTTGGCTCCTGCCAAAGGCTGGGTTGCGAGCCCAGAGATACCGTCAAAGAAGCCGTAACCAAATTCCTAAGAATGAATGAGCGGGATGATGCAAATCAGAACGCAACAGGACTCATCGTTGACAGACCTTTGTAGCAGCCTTGAAGCCACTCTTGATCCCTGTAACCCTGTGCGTCTCTCGGACCGTGTCATCTCCATATAGTAAAGGAGCATTATGGAACCCCCTAGCTACTGCCATTGTAAATATGGTAGGAGCTCTCATACCCACGTTTAGCATCTTGCCTGCAGCTCGTGTGGAACTGATGGCTGTGTCGATGTTGAATTTCTCCGTACTGTCCGTAACTGTGCTTCGAGACTTTCCAGAAGATGACCCTGACATATTATAAGACGGACCTTGAGTAGCGAGCTCGTGCGATTCCTCGCCACCGGGAGTTGAGTTCCTCGCAGCTATCGATTCTGTAGAGCCCTTCTCCGAGTCACCTTCAGGAGTATGCGAGGTCTCTAGGGCACTGTGTGAGGCATTCGGGGAATTGGTGGAAGGACCAGAGGGAACAGTAGGCTGCTTTTTGATAGTCCTCTTGATCTCGTGAGGGATGTCGACAATGCTCATCATGATGTCTCCTATGTTACCTATCATAGCAGCGCCACCACCAGTGACAGGATCCCGAGGGCCAGGGTCCGTATCATACTCCCGTGCTCGGTACCTACAACTGTCATTACCAACCCCGTAGTGAGTAGTTACGAGAAAAAGACTTACAGTCTGAGATCGTTCAGATCAAGCAAACCTTCGTTGAGAAGAACAGCAACAGCGAAGGCACTGAGCCTAATGTCCGTTTTCCGTATATGGAACGTCGCTGCCCTGCTGGGAGCTAGAGCGCAGCGTAAACCGTCGAAGCGGAGTTTCTGGTGAAATGAGGCTGCTCCGATATCTGTACCACGCTCATGTTTCATTCTTTCGCTGAGCTCCCTAGCTTTTCCCAAGACAGACGGCTGAAGAGCTGTTGTGATGGCGCTTGCCAATTTGTCGGCAGTAAGCTCTTTGTTTGGGATAGGATCCGGTCCAGCCCCGGCTCTTGCAATCATTGAACCCCAAAAGGGTTGATCACCAAAGAAAGGGACTATGACAGTTGGTCGTCCAGATGCTATCCCCGCAGCAGTTGTACCTGCGCCTCCATGGTGAACGACGCAAGATACTCTTTGGAACAGCCAGTCGTGCGGACAATTACCCACGAAGAAGACGCCATCCGGTACGTCGAACTCCTCAGCTCCAATGCCACCCCATCCCTTCGACACTAGAGCTCGCTGGCCAGTTTTCCTGACCGCATCCAAGATCAAATTAGTTAGTCCGTTCGGGTCATCAACGACAATCGATCCAAAGCCAATATATATGGGCGCTGGTCCAGAAGAAAGGAAGTTTGCTAGGTCTTCAGGTGGTGTGTAATTAGAGGCCTGTGACAAGAAATAAAACCCAGCGACGTCGATGTGGTTACCCCAGTCATTGGGTTTTGGTATGAGTGCCGGAGACCTAGGACAGAAGTTATAATGAGCGCATTATAGCTTAGTAGAAAGGAGGCACTTACCAGCAATATGTATAAGGAATCCGAAGGCGCGATAACATCACCGTTGCCCACGTTACGCTGATCGGCTCCAGGCCTAAGCTGCGCTCCCTAAAATTGTTGATAACATCTCCCAGACCTTGCCATGTCATCATTTCCACCAGAGCATAAGTCATATAGTTCGTCAATGACACGTCACAATTCGAGGATTCGATGTTCGCAAGTGGATGAGGAAAGGCCCTGGTTGGTGACCAGGGCATGGTGAACATCAGGTGCAATGGGATTCCCATCTTCTGAGCGCAGTGGATATGAGCGAAACTTGGGGGGTTCGCAATAATCGCATCTGCAACAAACGGAGGCGCATTCTCGGTAAAAGAAAGGCCTTCAAGTTTGGAATCTGAGACGGGAACTCCGGTGCCATCACCAGCTTCAAAACAGGACCTCCAACAACCTCTGACAATAGTAGCTATCTCTTGTCGTCTCCTTGTAATCTCTCCGCACTTTAATGCCATTTTTCCTGGCATAAGTCCGGGATTCTTGACCATAAATGCCATCAGCTCTGCGGGATCACCGCCGATACAGAAAAACTCCAGCCCATTCTCTTCCACAAAACCTCTGAATGTTCCATGCGTAGCCAGTCGCACTCTGTGTCCAAACTTATCTTTCAGAACCTTGCCCAGGGCGACGAACGGCTGTACGTCCCCTCTTGACCCAACCACATGTATAACGACATTGAGGGGCGGTGGCGGAGCTTCACCTTCGACTCCCAGCGAGGGTGGAATATAAGGAGGAGGCAACGGTTCTTCAGGTCTTGGCTTTGTAGGGAGTGCTGATGCTATCAGCGAGGCTAAGCCGTGTGCGTGCTCATTAATGCGAATATCAACTCGGCCATTTTCTGGAGAAGCGTCAACCAGTGCGAACTCGAAACGCAGAATCAGCAATCATAGTATACCTGTTACCTCTGCCTCCGTATTTAGGCCATCTTGATCCACGTCCATGTGTCCATAGCCTTGGTCTTCTTTTTCGGAGAGCGTATCACCAGCCACAGTATCATCTCGAGGGGATTGTTTCAATGTCTCGCGGGGAGCTTCGTTTGACGCTCCATGTTTAGCATCTATCGGGTCCATTGTTGCTTCCACGGACAGGAGATACTAGTAACTTCGTTGGCAGTCTATGAAAGATGGTCACAAAGGTCTACTTAAGTACAGTAGGGTCTTAAGCCACTGATTAAGTGATGGCGGGGTTATCCGGCAACGCGCAATATGCGCCCAGTGATCCTAGAGACTGGAGCCCATTAGAAGCCACTCGAGTAAATATGTTGTTGCCTCACAGTGCTCCAGTAACAAGAAGAAGCAGAGAGGTGTCTAAAACTGCAGTATGGACAGTTGCAGTGAGGTGGTTGTTGTTTAAACAGGTTATCGTTTATCTGCCATGATCAACAGCGGTGACTTCATTGCGGGCGCTTGTCCTCTGACAAAGCTGCTCAGCCACTGCACATCCTCTCAGTTGTGACTAGATCCAATGGACGGCTTCTGATAGTCACGTCCGTGCCGCTATCCACCCAAACAGAAAATCATTATTGATGTCTGGGCTAATTACTCCGTAAGTAAGTAGTTGAGCGGCCGAAGGGAGATGCGTGGCTGCGATCTGTGCGCGTCCTGCTAAGTAACTAGGTCGATGCTTCCCCGCGCAATGTCAACGCCAGAGCAAAACAATAAAAATAAAAAATAAGAATATATTTATCATTGCCGCAGTGAATGTGGTTGTCAGCCAGAGGAACACGTCTTATTTCTTATGTTCCTCCCATTAGTCCACTTATGATTTTTATTTATGAGGACAGCAATAGGTTTTTTTTTTTGGTAAGATATGTGCTATTTAGATCCAAACTTTCCCAAAATTACACCTCCAACAGTAAATGATTGTTTCTGAATTGATAGGGACAGAAACACATTCCATCATGTGTTCTGTGGATATGAAAGGGTCTATGGAATAAGGAATGACACAGTTTGCCTCTCATAAGGCTTCCGTCGAATTATGACACAGGAATGGTCTGGTTATTCTATGAATGAAAGACTTCCAGCAAGCGAAACACAGTACTCTCGAACAGATATCTGCCTTGGTACTTAGGGGATATCAAGATGCAAATGATAAGACAATTATTATGAGTGCTCTGCGCTAATATCAGTGAAATTTATTCTTCTTCCCGAGTTCAGTGTTTTCGAGATAAACTTCGATCTAGATCGCAGTCCTGTCAGTAGGAGATAAGACGCAGTGGCAGAAGTTTCACTACTAACCTTGTTCGTCATCTTGTGGTCTACATCTTTGCAAAGTGCGCAGGCAATGATGCCAACGACGCCAAATGCAAAAGAAACCATCGCAACGATACTGCATCGATTAGCATCTCCCTTCCAGTGGGTCAAGGTGGCAACCTACAATATAGCTTTGCAGTATACTTGGTTCATAGCCTCCGTAGCCGCGCTTACAACGGAAGGGCTGAACTTGCTCAAAGCAGAAGCTCCGACATTCAGAGCGGCGATTAAGTCCGGAAGTTGGTTTTCTGGAAGCCCTGCTGCAGTTACTGCAGGCGGTATTAATTTAGTCGTCCACTTAGCCAAGGAGTTGTTGAAAACCGTAGTGTATATAGCCGTTGCAACTGTTTAGCAGAGATTAATTACCAAGAAAATTGAGAAAGTATTGGTCTTCTGATGGAATGCCCTTACTGGATCCAGCAGCAAATCGGACGGCACCTGAAATACCACCACTCACACCCAGGTTATGATGCTCAACGCCCATCTGTGTGATAGCAATGCTCAAGTAAAGCGCCCATCCAAAGCCGGTCTGGGAGAGGAACAGAAATGCAATCATGGTTTCCTTGTTTGTCGGCGTGACGATCCCCAGCAAGGATCCGAATAGAACCATGATGAAAGTCGACCCGCTCAGCTGCCAATGCCAATGTTTTATTTTGCTGCCAAAGACTGAGAGGAAAATAGCTCCTGTCAGAATAGCGAATCCTTGAGGAAGTGACAACACTGTTGCGTATTTCCAGTCTTTCCCACCATCAGTATAGAAAGCTTGGATCATCGTAGGCCACAGAATACTAGAAGAATAGTAAAACATGTTGACAACGCCGAGAGCGACAGCAGGCGCAGTGAAGTCTCGTCCCCATGAGCTTGTGAAGACTGAAGTAGGAGTCAAGGGATACTTCACAGGACCGAGTGTTTCCCATAAAGCGAAGCAGATAAGGATGACGAACCCAACAACCAGAGTGGCAACGACATGCGGATCGTTCGATGGGTACACTCCGGCCCATACAATTCCCATAAGAACAGGCACGGCTCCACCGATGAAAAGAAAAGCACCTTTGAGTAGCATTAGATATTAGTCCGTTTACTCTAGTATTAAGGTGAACGCCATACCGAGATAATCAAGATCTCTCAGGACTTGTAGCAGTGGGATACCTCGCCTAGGGCAATGTCAGTTGGGAATATCTTGAAAGAATGGAAGGCAAGACTTGTTCGTACGGGCGAGCTGGGGGGAAATAAAGGAATAGAAGCCCTAGAAATGACAAAAATTGGCAGATGGCTATGGAGCCAAAATTCCAGTACCAGGTTCCAAATTGATACCCATAGCGGGCAGTAACTGGCCCAACAATAACCGCAACGAAGACAGTCAGATCAGCGATAACGACTGCAATGTGTCTCCATTTGTTGGGAAGAAGCTCAGGTAATGCAAATGCTGCCATCTATTCTTAATTAGCACATTGTGCTTTGCCCGCGTGTTGCAGATGTGTACCTGGCAATTTGCGCCCCCGAAGCCTGCAACAGCCAGTCCGGCTATTATTTGATTCGCATTTTTGGCAGAAGCTACAATTATATGGCCGACTGCGCAGAGCTACTCAAAGTCAGCTTAATACCACAGCATACTAGGGTGACTGTTACCAAGTTGCCTCCTACAAGAAACCATCGACGACCTAGTAAATCCGTATTCGGTCCGCTGAAGCGAGTTAGACAAAGCCCCCAAGGGATCATAACGCGACTGACAGGATAAGGAACGCGCAAGTAATTGCTATCGTCCAAGCCTATTATGCATAGTCAGAATACACTTATTCTCATGCCTGAGAAATAGGAATACATAGAAAAGACCCTACCGGAACAAACCAGACATATTTGGTTGGCTCGCCGAAGTCAGTAGCGAGCTCACTTCCAATAGCAGCCATAACTGGAATTGGATAGAATGAGAGGCCATATCCACAAGAAAGTATCTAATAACTAGATCAACATTGGTTCAGGATTCATGTGTATTTCGACTTACCGCAGAAACAATCCATGTTTTCAGAGTGACGACCGGTTCGCTCTCCTCTGAGGACCGATCATCAAGTTGACTAGCATCGGCCTTCGACTCTTTGAGAGACACTTCGGGATCATTTTGCTGATGCCCCTGTTCCGTTTCAATCTGAGACGCCATTGTGCGTTGGATAGAAAGCCGTCCTCAGAAGACTCGTGAGGAAGGGATAGTGATATCTACCGCGGCGCCTATGGTTTCTCTGTAATAGCAAGGGGGCCTAGCCTGCTTTACAAATAAGAATGGAAGGCTGGATAACCCCTGAAAGCTCTAGGCCCAGTAGTATTGCAATTGCACAGAGCATGACAGACGGCATATCGAGGCCAGTACCCGAAAGCCCTTCTGCTAAACCCTAATGTCATAGCTACATGTATGGGGTATTCCCGCTAATGCATTGCAGCGAAAACCGTTCGTGTACATCATTTGTGGGTTCATGTTACTGGATGAGAGCAAAATAATCAACCAGGGGCCCGCCCAGTGCCATGGAGCCCTGTATGGTGGAGACTTCAACCAGCGACGTTCAGATGCACGGTGTCACCTTGGCACAAATCAATTAAGTAGGGTTGGAGCCTTCATGACTCGCGATCGATACACTAGCTGTCTACAGAGTATTAGCCTACGTTCGCCAACTGTGCCGCAACGCTGATCTTTAACCATGCCACTGGGCCTGAGTATCCGCTTTACGATCGTCGTAGCATTGGGCCGTTGGAGCAGAATGCGCATACAATCAACGTATCTAATTACTTTGGTGTAGGAAAATCCTTCTCCAACAATAATATAGGAAATCCCATGGGTATAGTCGCTGTCCCCTAATTACTACACTAGTTTACCTAAATGTTACAAGACAATACAATACCTTACAATATAAGTATGAGACCAAGAATCAAGTATTCCTCTGCACATAAACTGGCACTTAACATTGCAGAATTTTATCTTCGTGTTGGTTCTATTAGATCTCATCACTTTTGTCACATTATATTCATTCTCAGTGAGAAACAATATGAAGGTGGCAATCATAACTGGCGGTGGTAAGTACCATGGAAGCTGGAGCCAAATTGCCGTGACTTTAAGTTAACGCATTAAACATCAGCCAGTGGGATGGGACTTGCTGTAGCATCAGCTTTATCGAGACAGGCAACCTGGAATGTCCATATCCTTGATCTCAACGAGGAACTTGGTGTGGCAGCAGAAAAGAACATCGAAAACCTAACTTTTCACAAAACCAATGTGACTGATTATGATTCTCTGGCAAATACGTTCAAGACTATCTTCACATCGAGTGGTTATCGGCTCGATTTTGTCTTTGCCAATGCTGGTATGATCGAAAGAACGAACTTCTACGCGAAACATTCT
This sequence comes from Paecilomyces sp. PK2413, assembly GCA_023624055.1. NCBI lineage: Eukaryota > Fungi > Ascomycota > Eurotiomycetes > Eurotiales > Thermoascaceae > Paecilomyces > Paecilomyces sp. PK2413. The sequence continues at coordinate 1,318,516 of JAMADQ010000001.1, read as the reverse complement.
GATGGAACTGAACCGCCACCACGCTTGGATCAGACTAGCATTGACGTGGACTTGAAAGGAGTCATCTGGACGACGTACCTTGCTCTACACTATTTCCGCCAGTCCCCTGACAAAGGGACAGGAAGCAGCCTCGTCATGACAGCAAGTTGTGGTGGACTCTACCCATCTTACTACTCGCCACTGTACTCAGCAGCAAAATGTGAGTCTAGTGATGGCATATCTTAGGTCCAATACTGACAAAGTGTTTTATCAGTTGGGGTTGTCGGTTTTATGCGTTCTGTTGCTCCTCACTTCTTCCTTGACGGCATCCGTGTAAATGCCATCTGCCCAGGAATTGTATACACAAACTTGCTGGACAAAGGTGGATGGTCGGGCTTTCCCCAGGATCTATTCATTCCTGTTCAACGAATTGCCGATATCGTTTTGAATCTGATAGACGGGTCTGTCCTGATAGATGCTAAGGGGACCGAAGTCGCTGCGGGTAAAGCATTCGGTCTAGCTGTCGAGGTTAGTAGAGAGAACTACTACATCCGAGAGCAGCACGAATATTGTGATGAAGATATGAGAAAGGTCATGTCTGCGACCGAGGTCGATAACCAGATCGGTGCAGTTTTGATCGATTGATCCATCAATAGCGGAGCTACAGCAGAAATTAAACCTCCCAATCCCTCGATATTTGAAATCGAGAAAACCACGTGTAAGTGAAAGAAGAATACTGTAAGACAACAGAGAGGTGTCCATACCATTATTGCTGCGAATAGTTGAAAGCAGTCCTCACTACTTCAATTGACACTAGCCTGAGTCTGTAACTCAATAGTCGAGGTATCTATGTAATATTTGTTCTCAAACGGCGTTTGGGGGCTGTAATTTATCGCGGATAAGAGTTTCCACTTGCATCTTGAGACAGACGGTACGGGACATATTTGGATCCCTGCAACATCTGTGATCTAAAAAACCCATTCCGCGCTAGGGGAAACGGAATAATCCCCTGTCCTTGCAAGGAAGTGGAGACCTTTATGAGGGGTGAGTACGGAGCACGGAATATCTACATTATCGCTCTCCAATAGTGTAGTTTTCCAGGGAGCTTCGAATTGGTGTGAGTGCTCGTACATTCTGCACACAAATAGCAATAATCACGATATCCATTTACTCTCTTTGTCCTTTTTGGCCCTATAGACATAGCCCGTTAAGCTTATTCACTGGCAATTCCCGAAGCAGCAGTTATGGCGAATTCTCAAGGCCAGGGTCGCGTTGCCATTGTTACTGGTGCTACAGTAAGTTTGTTCCTTGCCTATTAGTAAATATACATTGGTATTGACCGAGCTTTATCATTCAGTCTGGAATCGGGATAGACCTTACCAAAGATCTTTACGCCCATGGTTGGAAAGTCGCTTGTGTGGGACGTCGCCGGGACGTTGGTGAAGCTCTCGTTAAAGGCTTGGGGAAGAATGCCCTCTTCTTTCAAGCAGACTTAGAAGACTACGCCAGCCAGGCTCGAATGTTCAAAGCTGTATATGATACTTGGGGCCGCATCGATGCACTATGTGCAAATGCAGGAATCGTCGACAAGAGTTCCATATATATACTCAATTGGAAAGGCAAGGATGTGAACGATATCCCTCCCGAGCCAGACCTTTCTTGCACCGATATCGATTACAAAGGAGTCATCTATGGCACCCAACTAGCCATCCACTTCATGAGGCAGAACAAGCCGCACCCAGGAGGAAAGATTGTCGTCACAGGAAGCATTGCCGCCATCTTTCCGCATAGATCGTATCCTGAGTACTGTGGTACGAAATCCGCCGTGGTCACTTTCATCCGAAGCGTCGCACCTCTCTTGAAGCAAAAGGACAACATTTTCATCAATACCGTACTTCCTGGCATTATTGCCACTCCCATTGTTCCCCCAGAAATGATAGAGGCAGTGACACCGGAATGGTATGTACTACTTAGTACAAAGCTAGGGGACAACATCGTTGACTTATGAAATACAGCATAACTCCAGTCGATACTGTCATCAAAGGTTATCATAAATTTCTAGACGATGAGACGGGGATTACCGGGCAGGTGGTGGAAGCTTCTGCGGACAAGCTGATCTCATATGATCTACCGGAAATGGGTAATGGTCGCATAACTAAACGAGCAGTGACTCTCTGGGAACCTCTCTTCAGGATGATGCATGGTGAGGATTCTGGGCTCCCAGATGCAATTCCATGACCTGTAGAGTATTATATTTCGGATATCATCACCGAGATTATCCTCGTATCTATTGTACTTAGGCGCATGCCCTTGGTAGCAGAAGTTAGAACATAGATGAAGATTGTTTGTTGCAAGGGGATTGAGAAACTTGGGTCTATGTGAATTGGGCGCACCCTTAAGCTTGGTTGTAAGTAGATCTCTGGTACCGCCGCGGAAATCTCGTCTACTGGAGCTTGTCTAGGCTGCATCCAGGTATTTACAGTACATCTGAATGAGTTATCTTGGATTCACTCATATGCTTGACCGAGAATTATATCTACTCTACAGATGCTGCTCGAGGGCATCTAGGGTCTCGAAATGTCATATGCTGTTTACATATGATACGCAGTGATCCCGAGCCTGAGCGCCCTCATAGAAGCGGCGGCAGCCCACATAGGAAGACTTACCGGCCAGACATTAACTCTCTTTCGTACATATGCGCATATTAATATCATTCTGACAAATACAGAGTTAAATGGTTTTTATGAGGAAAACAAATGAAATGATCCTAGGAAACTGTAAGCGAAACTGGTCGTGAATTATCGACATTGCTGTCCGCCAACACATAGAAACCTCAGTATTCCTCGGATGCTCTTCCTATCAAGACCCAGGAAGATATCAACAAGAGACATCTTTGATGCTTTATTTACCACGACTTCTTCCCTCTTCTTCAAGTATATATTCCGTCGTAACATGAATCGCGTTGTTCGGGTCGCCTTCTAGGTCCTTCTGTGCCCCTAGGATATGCTCTTCGCTTCCCTCAGACGAAAGTCGGCTTGCACCAATTGGTCGCTTTGATAGCCTGGAAGAAAGCTCAAAGTGGTCCTGGTGTATATCAGTTCGTGTCGAAACATCAGTCCTCGTGTGTCCTTCCGACCCTTTAGTCCATGGAAACCTCCTCGTGCCCTGACTCGATGTGTTTTCACCATATCTCCGACTTCTATTAGAAGACCCCAGCCAGCGCACATTCCTGAAGAGTGGTTTTATTCCAGGTAGTGAAACCACGATTGCAGCAACGAAGCATTCACGATCAGCCCATCCCAGGGCAATACTCAATGATTGGATGGATTTCAACGAGTAGTAGGCACGAAGGACAGTGCAGATCATGATAAACACGCCGGAAGAGAAGAGTACCATCAAAATGATTTTCCGAGCCAAAGGAACCTTGAGCTTGAAGAGTAGTGGGACAGGAATCAAAAGTATACCAAGGTCGGATCTAGAAGAGTACCACGACTGTCAGCGATTACAATGTCATCTCGTTTCGTGGAACGGGGCCACTCACAGTACATTCAACGTAGCTATCACGACATAATTTGGTCGACGAATTGTACAATCATCTACTTTGATGAGCCATTCTGAAGGCAAGCGAAAGTTCACGGAAGGCTTTGGGGGCTTACCTCCCGGGTAGGGTTTTATTTGCCAATTCCGAGGAATAGGGGTACAGATACAGACGTGCGTGAGAACGCAGGCAAGCCACGTTAATGCGACAAACACAGACATTGCATGCACGATGCGCTGCTGCTTGATGCCCTCACTTTAAAGGAAGAGAAAAGGTCTGTCAGTCCAGGATTGATAGAAATGATAGTTAGACAAGAATAGAAAGGCGTTGCTCACGTTAACTTCGCATATAAGCAAAGAAGGACACCCTTTAAACACCAAATGTAACAAAGATACCAAATCCAGTTGGTAAATGCTAATTTCGAACCGAGTACGAGCTTTGGAACTTCGCTTTCGGGGACCGCCATTGCAGTTTCGGTGTTTAATCCGATATTGTTCCCGTATATACCTGAAGATAGATACGTCTTAGAAACGCGGGATTAATAGTGTGTTGATGATCCTCACCAAGGTAATAAATAATAACTGTTTGGGTTGTCCAAAATGCCTGATCAGATACCAGCATTAACTTATCGCTCGGGTTATGCAGAAGAGGCTACCGAGTCAATTGTATCCATGGGCAGTGAGCATACCATTGCTGATATCGCAAAGAAATCACCTAGTCCGAAGTTGCGGACACCAACAATCTTGCATCTTGCAAACAACCTCAGAGACAAAAAGAAGATCCCTATGCCATATTCCACGAAAGTCTCAACGACCAAGGCGTTGGCCATGACGAAGAAATTAGGAGACCAAAATGGTATGAGGTTAATAGATGAAAATTAGAAATAAAACTCGAAAGGAACTGCTGGTCTGAACACTCATACAGTTGGTGCGGCCTCTTCTTTAATCTGGTAGGCGAACAGGCTCGCTGTCCGAAGGATTCAATGGACAAGGATATGTTGACATCTTGTGGACCAGTTCCAGATCTAGGTTTTCCCACTACATAATTCGACTATTATTCTTGTTCTACCCAGTCTTTCCTTGGACGTTAGGCCGTCCTCGCCAATAATGGGGCTTCCAGGAGGTCATGGATTACCGAGTCATGTCCGGAACTTGGCAAAAGTAAAGATCTACAGGAGTTTTATTTTCATGGTTCTTCAGTTCTGGAACATATAACGGTCACCTCAGATTGCTTAGAAAGAAGATTCCATATTGACCATCTCAAACTGTATGACGAACACATATTAAGCGCCAAGGTATATGATATGTACTCTTTCAGATAGGATGATACCGATGGAGCACAGTGTCTAGGGACGCTCATACGAAGATCTGCGTAACTTCTTATTCACACCTTCCTCACTAGATATGAGACTCATATCCGGAATACCCTTGGTTCTACGCTTCAATATCATATCTGTTAATGTATAAGACCTTAGGGGGAAATTATTCTGCAAATCTTCCGTCGGAGTGATCGTATTAACCCCTTTCCCAGCCGTTAAGAATGTACGAAGTACTCTACGTGAACATAAAATAATACACGTCCACACACGGTACCTTAGAGCGCGGCTATATTATTTCTTTTTTCGGAAGCATGGTTCCTGAAGCAGATACTGTAGCAGCGGAGATCGAGGAAGATACGATTAAAACTGGGTACATGTTTAGATTTGACCGTGCCCGGGGAACGGTTTAGGCAATTCCGGTACCATGCCCTTGTGAATAATGGTTCGACAGGGGATTTAGCCTTAGTCTACTCCGTTCCCTGTCTCTTTTCGGTATATTTCTTCAGACAGACAGACGCCAGTTTAGCGGTTCAGATAGCAGGGATCAGCATGAAAAAATCGCTCTGCGCCGTACAGCATCACTCTTTTTCAATGTCTGGAGTGAAGTCTGATTTATCTCGTTGCGCAGATGTCCCCTGGGACTGCCTTATGTGGACCTAACATAATCCTCTAGACGGTTACATGAGGATAACATTCAATATGAACCATGAAGGTCCTCGGGGAAATGAAGGGAGACGGGATTACAAAACGGAACTACAGTATCTCGATACGTATTCGTACGGTATTTCATTTACATCGTATGTGCGGCGCATAGATCCATAGCGGGATTAGTCCTAGCAATGTTCTCCCCATTAACTCCATCGTCGCCATTAGGTTGGCCGATATACACTTGGCACCCTAACCGTTGGAACGATGAGATAGTTGGATATCATACTACTCGGCCCCCAGCGACTACTTTCCCGCTTCCGCGGACAGATCCCCGGTGCGATCCTGAGAAACCATAGGACAAAGCTCCATGCAGTCTAAGGTAGGCCCCAAAACCGGGATCCTTCCTCGAACCTTATCCTATATCCGCAAGTTCCAGCTTCCTTCAGTGGTCGTCTGCTGGTTTCATTAAGGTTCTCATCTGTTGTCGGGCATAATACGATAATCAAAATAGGATAATGCTGTCGATTTAGCTTTGATCATTCCCTCATTTGGCATGGGAATGACTTAGCACCTGAATGGTAGTAAGTAACGATCAGTCTTTGGATATTATTATTGTCTGCGGCGCAGTGAACTTAATATGTGACAGTTTCTGCAGCGAATACGAGCCTGAATCCGAATATCATTACCATGTCGAGAAGATCGGTGACGGGCCGGCCGGGAGAGGCTAGGTAGGTATCGGACCGTTCCGATCTCCGCATGTCTCTGCGTCTTCAGTGAAGTGAGTTGTTTCCCGTAGAATCTTCGTTAGTTTTTGGAGTCCTGCTGTCTTTGTTAATGAAATACAACTTACGGAATGCAAGGTTAACGAGTATATGTCGAGATATATTCGACCTTGTAATATCTACTTCACTCGCTGCTATTGCTAATTCCATGTTCTCACGGTTCTGACTTCACGGCTGCCATAATATCGTTGATAGCATCTCGAGATATCTTGTATTACCTCGCTGTATACATCTCAAACGAAGCTGACCTCACTTGGTTTATCAAGGTCCAGCTGTACCTCCGCGGTAACGCTCTTTGCCTCGACATTATAACGATATTCGATGCCGTCAACCAGTCCACTTCTCAGAGATTTGTGCTCATTATCCTGTCCAAGAAGTGTAACAGACTCGATTTGGACACCAGCACGATAGCCGAAGGCACCATCCAACCGGAAAATACCATGGCTGTACTCGAATGCGATCGTGAGAGTAGCAGGCTGGCTCAGTGAATCCCCGTCGTCCATATATAGACTTCCAGCAGCAGTACCATCAAGACCAGGTGCAATGATGATATCGAAACCCTTCGCTCTTAGTTCGGTCGTTGTGTTGGCTCCAGAAGACCGTACGGGGATAATGGTGCCACCCCGAATATGCAGCGGGATCGACGTGATATCGATATCGGTCAACGTAATGTTCGTGCCATGTCCGCGAAGGGGGGTCCCGGTATACCAATTGTAGAATATATCGTCAGGGAAATAAGCTTCGACAGAAGTAGAACCGTTACTCGTCACCGGGCTCACTAGGATAGCATCTCCGTAAAAGAATTGCAGATCAATGGCAAAAGTGTTGGGGTCTTCCGGGTATAGATAGAACATAGGTTGGAGGAAGGGCTCTCCCGTTGTTGTCTGCTGGTGGAATGCGGTATAAAGATAGTCAAGAAGTCTGTAACGAATATTGATGACCTTTCTTGCTGCTTCTGCGACACTTGCCCATCGATAAAATTCCTGTGGCGGGTTCCCCAGTTCATTATGATTACGGAAAAATGGTGAGAACGCACCCAGTGTGGTCCATCTTGCGCAGAGTTCCTCAGTTGTAGCACCAGAGTACCCGCACACGTCAGACCCTACCATAGGGATCTGGAATATTGCTGAGAAAGACAGCTGCTCAGCAATGGATATGCGGTATTTGTCCCAATTGCTGACATTATCTCCTAGCCTTCATTTATATTAGATCGGAGCATCCCGTAGTCTTTCCTTCGACAGGTCCATGAACTCACCAGTGACCAACGTGAGCACCAGCACCCGCAAAGGTACTACGAGTGATGACCAATGGTCTCACTGCCGGACGACGTTGCTGCATAGCATCACGAGAAGCAGAGCTCATCACTGTTTCCACCATTAGGAATAGCAAGCAAGTGAGTAATACGTGTGCAACAACTTACTCGTTCCGTAGAGATTATGTGTGTCATAATCAGCATAACCTCCGGCGTGGGTCAGATCTGTTCGGATTGTCAAGTTGCTTATGGAGCCCGCAGCATTATGTATTTGATACGGGGGATTGGTAAGATTACGGCCTGGGAGTCCGAGTTTCTGAGGGGGATCATTGGGCGCCCTTCTCTGGGACATTCTTGAGCCAGATGGCTGGAAGTCAGAAGGGAACCCTGGCAAAGGACGCGGGTTTGACGCCCTGGCTGGAGGCGGTGCTGGTGGATAGTCGTTCTCTTCAGCATAAGCCTGAGGGTCTGCGCATGGCCATGGACAGAAATTGGAGGCCTCGTTCATGTCGATCCAAAGACCATCGATATTAACTCCAGTCTCTGGATTGAAAAAGGTATTGAACTCTCCATTCCACCAAGGAGGCGTGTTCTCATGGAACCAGTCTGGAAATACGGTCGCACCAGGCCAGACGACACCTCCGAGAATGAGTATGAGGACTGAATATTGCAGGTTGTAGTTGGCATACCTTGGTACAGAGATCCGTCTGCATTTTTCAGAAACGCGTCTTGCTGCTGTCCACGGTAGAATGCATCATTCCCTAGATGAACAATAAGTATTCAAGATGAAGATGATATTTGTGGAGATAAGTAACGTATAACAAGTCCTTACCTCCATATTTCACGGCAGGATCAACCATGACAATATAGCTGTTTAAGTCGATAGTGTTACTCATCAGAAGCCGGTCCCACCAATTCAAGAGGGCAATCAAAGGTGTTCACTTACTGCTGTTGGTGCTGATGAAGGTAATTCACGAGCTCTCGCATCTTCTCAAGCGGGAATCGTTCAGGATCAAGAGTGAAAACTTCTCGCCCATCCATGTAATCGATATCTGTCCACATCGTTTCCAGAGGTATATCCGCTTTGCTGTAATTATAGACAACTTCTGCTACCTCGAACACATCCCGATATCCGTACCGGCATTGGTGAAACTATACAATATTTAGAACCGACAAATATCATAAATCAGGAGTTGCGCGATTTATACCCCAAAGGTCCAATAACTCTGCATGGCAGGAAGACCGACAACACCGGAATACTGCGCGCTTACGTCCTTCGGAGTAGGACCGGCTAGAAAGTAGAAGTCAAAAACACCACCCAGGGTGTTATATTCCAGATACTGTTCGCCATCGTCCGTCTTATTTATTTTGACATCCATGCCATTCGAGTTCAGCAAGAAGACTCCATGAGTCCCGGATTGGCCCCGGTGATCGATGTAAATTGGATGGTTTCCATAGAGGTTTGTATGTGTTGGAATGCCGTACGCATCATGGCTCCATAGGGTGCGCGTATAGTTTGTTGTCTCTAGATGTAGAGAATCGCTATGCTCACCAAGTCCATATAAGTTTGGGTTTTCGGGAAGCGATGTTCGAAGATTCAGATACTGCGACTGGAAAACCAATTCCGATCCGGCTGTATCGAATAGAACCTCTTTTGTGTCTTTTCTCTCAACCGAGAACGAGAATGGGCTCTCCTTGAAGTTGAATTTGAGCGCGGACTCCTTCAATGCAGGCCCACTTTTGAACTCCGGTCGAGGAAACACAGATTCGGGAACTTGATAGACCTCCTTATCTGTATCGTAGATAGCAACACGGAGACGTGTATCTAATAATGAAATAAGGTAAAAGTTAGGAAGAGACCATGTCTTGTAATATAATCACATACCTGTTTGGTACTCCACTTCAAGTTTGAGGTCCTTGATATCGATGCCATAAGTATTACAGGGTTTCCCCGCAAGCTTCAGGTCCGCAGTTAGCGTGTTCCCTGAATCTTTCACATTAAATGCTTTGTACCCCGGGCATTTCTCAAGAGGCAGCGATACGTAGTTAGCAGCTAGAGCCACTGCCCCCGACACGAAAGAAATGAAAGCTATACAGCGCATGTTGTGGACATTCGCTGAGAGAATACCGATCGACAGTTTACTCGGTAGATCACATTGGCATATATATGCGGTCACAAACACTGCCGCTTTGTCTCTTGACTCTGCAGCCAGCCACCCCTTGCTCACCGTCTTGGCTGGCGTATGGGCAGACAACAGTAACATCCACCAACTTCAGCTTCTGTCTCTATTTGGGATATCGGTGAGGTTGTACGCCCGTGAGTGCACACCGTGCCATCTTTCATCCTCAGAGGCTCAGACGCTCACTGTGTCTTTGCGGGGACCCCAGACTTCAGCACAGACAGCATTAGTATGGCCTATGAGCTAGTGAGTTAGTCCCGATCAAAACTAAGGACTTGCCAGTAAATGTGTACCAGAGAAAATAGCGTCGGCGGGTTTGTATTGACCTTCGCTTATATTAGCGACGTCAGATATCATTGTCCAAGTCCGGACAGCAAAGCAGAGACATTGTCTTTACAATTGCTGACCCTTGAGGCGCTTCCTTCACAAGTGGAATAATGTTACTCAGCTATGCTCCTTCCCAGTAATCATATTCCGCCTTCTCGGCAATGGGAAAGTACCGGGGCTGAGCACCGCCTAGGCTTTACAATTTAAACCCCAAAAGAAAATACAGCAAACCCCGCGAGAAGAACTCGAGTACTCGCTTATGGAAATCTGTCTTGAAAATACCTCTATGCTCCTGCAAGATTATCTGTGAGCTGAGAACATTCTGGGATGGCTACCATGTGTATACATTGGCTGGATAGTCGAGGAAAGAAACTTAGGCAACCAGCAGGTGCTGCATGTCTATGCAATTGGATCCAATGAACGGCTAAATGTGATGAGGTGGTAACGCTCAGTATCATCGTCTTTTTGTCGTGCTGGGCTTGCAGCATAGGTCTAGCGGCGTTATCAGGCTATATAATAGTACCCCGCACCTCTATGCAGCCGAATATGCAATGCAGTGATTGATTTTGCCAAACAGCACAAGCCACCATGTGCAGAGTAATGACAAAGCTATCTTGTGACTCTAGTCGTAAACAGCATATAGAATACATTGATGAGAGCCATTTTCCAAATTCGGAGAGAACAATCCCACGATTCACGATGGGGTTCAATGAGGCTGTCGTATGTGAGATTAGTGAAGCACCAGTGAAAGTTTATGTATAATGGCCTGTGTTTGCGGCAGATTTCGTAGAGACGATATGACAATCAAACTGCTATCGATCTGATTGCTTTGCCTTATTAAGAGTTGATGACGATCTCAGCCTTCTTGGCCTTTCCTTGACAAAAGTTCTTATGATGAGAATCGCTGAAATCGAGGGCATATGCGGTCCGTATAACCGAAAGTGGTCATCTGTTAAAGCATTGAGAACCACCCTGCCTCGGCCCTGTCAAAGCAAAATATCACAAATAGAACCCAGGGGATCGCTGCTTCAATAATAGACGAGCCAGATCAACTTCGGTGCTTCTTCCGCAAAATCAAGCGCTGCGGGGAATGGGCCGTTTCTCCGTGTTGAAGTTGTCCGAGCAACGTTACCCGGAGATACATGGTGGCGATAACGGCAGTGGAACAGATTCGGTCTCCATATTCCCTGCTGAAGATATGGCTATCAGAGTAATGAATGAACTCAGGATGGAGCAAAAGAAAAAAGAAAGAAAGAATTGCAACTGAGGATTGTGCCATTGAAGGGGCACGAACATCCGTTGTGTTGATGCGCATCACGTGACGATCCGAGCTCCGGCCCAGGTTTTTCCTGGACTTCCCGAGCCTCAAATCTCAGATTCGGCCCATCTGGTTTCTGTATCTGCGAGGAGATCCAGCTGTTCCACTCCACCACCGCGCCATTGGACCCCCTCTTGTCCAACAGGGACAACACACCCTCGTCCTTCTCTTGTCTTTCGCTTCTCTCCTCAATCCAGTGGTCGTCAGAATGTCCGTCGCGGCGTCGCGTGCCGTTCTGCGGCAATCGCAGTTCATGATCCGCAGGACCGCGGTCAGACACTCCTCCTCTTCGTCGGAGGCTGCGAACAAGGCCAAGGAGTCTGCTTCGAATGCCGCCTCGAAGGCTCAGCAGGGTCTATCCAGAGTCACCTCCTCCGCCGGTCCCGCAATCGCCGGTGCTGCGTCGAATGTCGGCAACGCGCTGAGAAAGGTCGGAGGAAGAACCGGCAAGGTCATCGCCTACATTGACAGTAAGCAGAGACCCCTTCAGGCATATTGTCGAAGCTGTGGGTTGCGATAGGGATATAATATCGGTGTTGGATGTATCACGCAGTGTTCGCTGCCGTTATCTCCAACCGCTTGATTATACCCCTGCGCCGACCTATGCTTGTGCTCTGCGGAATGAGATGGTTAACAGGATTTGATAACAGCTTTGATACCCCCTACTGTCTACTACTCGAAAGTCGGCATCGAACTTGCCAAGCTTGTTTTCCGGGGCCAGAAGATGACTCCTCCGTAAGCAGCAACCCTTGATTATAGAAACCCAGTCCGCTAATACCCTGTACAGTAACCTGGCTACCTTCCAGGCCTACTTCGAGCCGGTCATCAACGTTCTCCGCAACCCTTCCAACCTCCGCAACGTGAACATTCCCTCCCCCCAGAGCCTTCTGGGTCGTCTGCGCAGCGCCGACAAGAAGGACCTGGCTTTCTACGGTGTCACTGCCGCTGAAGTCCTTGGATTCTTCACCGTCGGCGAAATCATTGGACGATTCAACGTCGTGGGCTACCGGGGAGAGCCTGCTCACGGTCACTAGATCTTAATTTTAAATAACACATAGCCTTGACCCATTTCCTAGCTTCCTGTTTTCTCCTGTACTTGTATGATAGACGATGGAATTAACTGTTGTCTCTGGCAAAATTTCTCTCTCTCTCCGGCAGACTTCAATCCAAAGACTTTTTCTTTACTTGGACTGATAGGTGGATTGGCGAGTGCATAGATCCTGGGACCTACCATGTTTTTGGTATCCGCCAATGCGAGGCAGCTGAACGAGATATGTCTAATATGGCTGATCCCTCATCATATAGGGCTTCAATCTGTAGTGTCCAGAAGCTACTAGTATCGCTTGTATGTCTAACAATGAGCGGGCACCTTGATATCCGGTCCAGCGGTCGTTGACAGCAGAAGGCCTAGATCTTGCCGGAATGGATCTTAACCATCAAACGGGACTTGCTCATCGGCTTATCTTCAAGCACAGATTATGTCTAGTAGGAGTTACTCATCTTTTTGTATTATGGAGAATCCACATCCATCGAAGGACGCATTGACCTGTCGAGCACGGTAGAGAAAGATGAGGTCGATTCAGCTAAAGATGCGACAAGCAGGGATGACTGGGCTCGACGAGCAGTGAGATGTCTATAACAATGCTTTAGAGCCCGAATTTAGATAAGAACTAAGCGTGCGTATTGTAGCTTAAGACTCGCGTTCTTATTGTCCAACCTTGTGGTGACGGCCTCGTTCAATGTCTACTTAATTATTATTCCCGCCTCCATCAATTTGGTCTCGAGCTTCAAGTAATAAACTTATTAAACTAAATAGCAACACCACATAGTGTAAGATAGGCAAATTCCAATAGAATAACCTTGACAGTCCTTTTAATGTCTATTCTGGGGGCTTCCGGCCGTAGACAATTTCCCGCGCTTCTGATTGGCCGGTACGCGGAGAGAAATTCTGCACTCCCGATATTTTCGAAGCATGCCCGAGCATCAACTACATAAATCTGTTCGGAAGCAAAAACCAGCGTCAACACAGAGCTTTCGGCTCATCTACACAAGAGTACTGGAAAGCAGACATTTGGTTACATTCAAAATGGACGCTTTCAAGCTACTGACGCGGTCGACAAAGCTGAAGCCAAGTATTGCAAAGACTGCATCGAAACCTCTGCCGTCTGCAGGAAAGGCGCAAAATCCGCAACTGTTCCGTAACTCAGAAAGCTCCCGGCTTGGGACAAAGCGCAAAAGAGGAGAGGATGGCGAAAAGGCCGATGATGAAGAAGATGATGTGAACCTGGATTTTTTCAGCTCTTCAAAAGGCTTGCCTTCATTGGCTAAAGCAGATGCATCAAATGGAAGCAAGAAGACAGCTGATGAAAAAGTTGATTCCGATGAGGAGGAAGCATCTGATGCCGAAAGAGTCAAGCCTATGGAGGAGGGCGAAAAGAGGTCTATTTTGAAGACCCACAAGATCAAAATTACGGATCTTCGTGATCTGGAAGAGATCCAACCATTGAAAACGACGAAAGAGCCAAAGAAGAAAAAGAAGAAGCAGGAGTCTGCTCCAGTCCTTACCAAAAAGCAGCAGAAGGAGGCTAGGAGATTGTACCCGCAGCCTCTTACCTCGTTTCCGAAGCTTCGATCCAGATATCAGATCTCAAGGCGGCTTTCAGCAAATATCGCGGAGCAAGGTTTCACTGTGCCTACGGAAGTGCAACTAGGAAGCTTACCGTTGTTACTCGGAGATGATTCTCTGCCGAAACCGTCTGGCTCTGAAGCTTCTGAGCCGGACTTACTGGTTGTTGCTCCTACCGGCAGCGGAAAGACCCTCTCGTTCTTGATTCCTGTCATCAACAAGATTGTCCGACAGCACCACCAAAGTCCTGAAGAGCGTGGTATTCTTTCCGTAATTGTTGCACCTACGAAGGAACTAGCAGGGCAGATCGTCAATGAAGGCAGGAAGCTCACTCTTGGCACTGGTGTTAAGATCACGTTAATGAGAAAGGGAATGCGTGTTGTTGACCGTGAAGAGGACGATCAGCAGGATGAGGAAGATGAGGACGATGAACAATCGTCAGGATCAGAAGACGAAGAAAAGGCTGCCGCTCAAAAAGATTCGAAAAAGAGCACTGTGACGAAATCTGACATTCTGGTTACAACACCGTTACTTTTCGTCAATGCACTGACAGCGAGTCAGACGAAGGATCCTGCGCCGCTTCCCACAGTCAAGAGCTTGATCTTGGATGAGGCAGATGTTCTTCTTGACCCCCTTTTTCGGGAGCAAACCCTTACTATATGGCGAGCTTGCACGCATCCTCAGCTCCGTGTCAGCCTATGGTCCGCAACCATGGGTTCTAGCATCGAGGAATTGACCAAGTCAACTATCAAGGAACGCCGGGAATCGCTCGATATAGCCGAAGAAGTCCCTCTTATCCGTCTCGTTGTTGGAATGAAAGACTCAGCTGTCCCTAATATTACCCACAAGCTCGTCTATGCCGCTACAGAGCACGGGAAACTCCTCGGACTTCGACAACTGCTCCATCCTACTTCATCTGTCACTCCTACGGAGACCCGCCTCCGACCACCCTTCCTCATCTTTACTCAGACTATCCCTCGAGCAGTCGCTCTCCACTCGGAACTTATGTATGATATCCCCTTGGAAGCAGGGGGTTCTTCTCGGATTGCTGTTCTCCATTCCGATCTCTCCGATACTCAACGCTCTGAAATTATGAAACGCTTCCGGAAAGGAGAAGTATGGATTCTCGTCACTACCGACCTGCTTGCGCGAGGCGTTGATTTCCGTGGAATCAACGGTGTCGTCAACTACGATATTCCAAACTCCGCTGCATCCTACGTCCATCGTGTAGGTCGAACCGGCCGTGCAGGCCGTGAGGGCGGTATCGCCGTGACTTTCTACACCAAAGAAGACATCCCGTATGTCAAGAGTATCGCGAATGTCATTGATGCAAGCGAGAAGCTACGCGGTAAGGATGTCAGTGAGAAATCTGTGCAGAAGTGGCTGCTAGACGCTCTACCAGATCTGAGCAAGAAAGATAAGAAGGAATTGAAGAAACACGGAGTCAAGGCACGCCAGTCGTCCGTTAAGGATGAGAAAGACGCTAAACTGCACAAGAAGATGAGAATCAGTACTAAGAGCGGATTCGACAGACGGATGGAGAATAAGCGCAAGGGTGCCGTCGTGGGTAGCCGCAATAGGAAAACCCAGGGACCAGACGGCCAGGAGTCTGGCAGTGAAAACGAGGGCTGGGGTGGATTTGACGATTGACTTCATCATTGAATTTTTCCTATCTTCCATGGACTGTGATTCCGGAGATATGCAGATTCAGAATCATATCTATGTTATTATCCTGTACAATACCACCCACGATTCCCCATAGAGTATGCAATTTAAAAAGATTCATAGTCATACAGGCAAATATCACCGATGATAAAAAGACACCAAACTCCATCCCATATCGTAACATCATCGAGATCATTCTTTTATGTGCTCACGCTCGACGGAAATCATCCAGCAGATCCACCCACCTGCTCGAGCATTTTCCTCCGTATCCGAATATCCACAACCCTCTTCCCGTCCAGCCCTCTCTCCGCCAATACTCTTTCACACCAGTCCTCGTCTCGATCAAAATAAACAGCCCATTTACCATCTTCCTCTTCAACAGCCACAAACATATCTTTCTTTTCAAGAGTCACCGTCGTCTCCTCGTCAGCCCAGTCCCATGGTCCAACCACATGCGCGATGCTTTGAGTCCGGTTGCCGTATTTCACTTCGTGCGTATCTTTATCGGCATAGAGCCAGTTCAGCATAGGCGGATCGTCAGAGACCGTTGATACGAGACCGAGACCTCGCGGATGAGCCTTTGTCTCTTCGGTTTCAGGATACGAGATATAGAAAGCCTGTGCGGTATGTGATGGTTTGAGAGACCGATGAGAAGGGCTGGGATCGTCGAGGTATGCCTGTAGGATGATCAGACGAGTTAGTAAAGCCATACGGTGGAACAGAGGCTCGGATATAGTCCGTACCTTCTCATCTTTCAAAACAACCCTCTTCCCGCTAAGATTGTGTTCATCCTTGCCTTCTTCGCATACCACATCCATACAAAACTTTTCCATGCGTTTCGCGTCAACCTTTTGTTGGTTCTGACGCCTCTGCTCGCTGACACCCTGAGCGACCCCGGTCACGGTCGGTATCGAAGTGATCGTTAGAAGACCGAGGACCATATTGGATGCTTTAGTTTTGCGACTGGACGTATTCTTGATGAGAGGTGTCCATCAATGTTCCTTTCTTCGCTATGCGATATGATGTGCGATGACAGGAATTATGTTGCAAAGGTCGAATATATATGTTTCGAGCGGACTTCTCAATAAAATCCTTTTCGAATTTGATCGATAATGATGTTCGTAACTCTGTCGCTTTCGTTGTATAGATTAGAGTAGGTACCCAGCCAGTTCAGGTTGCGGACTAGAGCAATAGAACAACGTAGTTGTACGATTATGGAACACTCTTGGAATGATAATGAGTCTGCGCCAGGAGAATAAAATGCAATGATGATCCTCAGAGAAAATGCCCTGCGAGATCCAGAAATAGCAGATGGTCCCTGACGCAATGTCGTCATAGGGCGAAGGTGGCGTACACGTGACCTTATAGAAGCCAGAAGTTGGTCATTAGAGCAACAACAAATGATTTCGAGTGATATTGCTCAAATAAATATGGAATAATTTCAATACTATATGACCATATAGTGCGGTGTCCTATCTAGTGCACAATCGCTAGATGTTAGAGGTAATCCTTGCATCTGCACAGGAAAGAAATATATTAGAAAATGTTTATGGATAAGAAAGAATCTAGATCTAGTCTAATCTAGTCTATCGAACGTCTATCGTGTATCTTCGTAATATCGTGACGTGCAAGATATAGGCAGCTTTAAATCTTCTCACTCCATCCCCATACTGACCACCAGCATTTAACCTCCAATGATCCACCGTCTGCGCTTTCCCAGTCATCGTACCCGACTTCCTCTCCTTCATCTACGATGGCCAGGCCGAGAGTGCCCATCAGTTGACGGAACTCAAGACGTTGGGGACTGTATGCATCACGGAGAGGCATCTCGACGACTACTCGTGCATCCAGGTTCTGGCTGAGCCAGTGTCCGACCGTCTGAGCAAGCCATTTAGGGTGTTCAGGAGAGTAGAGAGGATCAGCAGCAAGGATGATGTCGTAGCGTTCGTCCGCTGCTGGGAGAGGCTCCGGTGCAACAGACCAATCCAGGACCCCAGTACTCACGATGGCATCGGTTTTGCTGAGAAGCTCGGAGTTCAGGCTGACGTTGTGCGAGAGGTTCGGAACGATAGCGGGGAGATCCGTAAGATGGATCGACGCAGCTGATCCACGAAGAGCAGCAAACGAGAGTCCAACAAGACCGGTTCCGGCACCCAGCTCAAGAGCTCGAAGCGTCTTGCCTGCCTTGTTTCGGGACACAGAGGGTGATGTCGCGGGGACAAGTTCGGGGGTAGTCTCGAATAGCGAATGTAACCGCCGGGACAGGAGATAGGATGAAACCCAGGTTTTCATACCCAGATTGTCAGACGTCAGAGCGGGTTCATGGAGGGTGAGTGTGAAGTCCTCAGAGGACGACATAGGAATCGTGAATACGCGCGACATGGCTCCCATGGCTATCAACGTTGGTCAGCACTAACTACCCTACGGAGTCACCGTTTCTCGCATTCGGCTCACCAGTTCGTCCAGAGCGCTCACTGAGTCTGGCGGACGCAGCATCCCAGACAGCCTCTCTGAGGTCGTCTGATTCTAGCCATGATAGGGCACTCGAGACGATTGACGTGAGGTACTTTGTAACCCCTACTGACTGCACTGTGCGCCCTTTTACCGCGTCCGGGCCATCGCTCCCAAAGCTTCGCGGCTGGACTCTGAGTAACTCGAGAGCTTCTAGTATGTCTGCGGCGCAAGGCTTGGTGTAGAGCTGGGGAAGGTCGAAGACTGTGTCCCTTGGATCATGATTCCTACTTATCAGCTTATCTTATCCTGTATAGCGGTGTAGAACGCGGGGGACAGCACTACCATGGAGAGGCTCGTCATCGTCGGCGCTGATCATGGTGACAGTGGCCTGTGATGATCACAGGGCTGTATGGAAACGACAAAAGAATCACTCGCATCACCATGAACCCTTTTAAAGAGCTGAATGGGGTGGCGTGGGGGGAATTCCGCGGTATCTCGAAGAAACGCAAAAAAAGTCGTGATTACCCAATCGGGAAAGGCTTGTCCGCGCTGTCCGTGGGTCGGACCGGGTCTCGGCTCTCCGTTCGATTCCATCGGCGGGAAGAACACGATATTTGTAGAGATAAAGAGAAGACATAATGTATAGGCGTATAGCATAAAATGGGAAATGCACTGTTTGTACTTGGTATCAAAGAAACGCCATGACATTCAAGACAAGAATCCACCCAACTCCGTATCCCGTCATACTCCAATGCTAATGAATTTAGCCCAAAGTAGCTTTGAACCCCTGGTATGCTTGTTCAATATCAAACGACAATTCCCTGGCTTGTTCTTCGCTCAGTTCCTCCGTCGCTCGCATCTGATTTAGCGTGATGAGCCATTGAATGATCTTCCCTCTGTTCTCGAAATCGCGGTCCGTCACTTTGTTCACCGACTGGATTACCTCGGACAGTAGTGGGTGTAAGGCATCCTTCGAGACCATATTTAACTTGAGAGCATCGAGGAACGTGATGAAGTTTTCAGTCGCCGTCAAGATCAGGGAAGCACCTCCTGGAGCACCGGCGACTGCAGGGCCGTTACTTGGAGTTGGAGCACTGTGGGACGCTTGCTCAACCGTGGCTGGGAGACCGATCCGTAGTCGTTCTGTCGCTTTGGGGCACTCCAGCTGCTCAAGTTAGTACGGTATCTCTTACATCGTAAATTTGGCTGAAGAACATACCCCCCATGTCCGCTTAAAGGTGTCGAGGTCCCCAAATTCCTGCGCGACAGCATCATCCCCCAAGCTAGACTTATACTGTTTCAGCAAGCGAGTGCATGTCTCTGTATATTCTGACTCCGTAATTGCGTCTTTGATATACGCCTTCTCTAACCCGTCGAGTGTGATGATGATGCTATAGATCTCCGCGAG
Organism: Paecilomyces sp. PK2413; assembly: GCA_023624055.1. Taxonomy (NCBI): domain Eukaryota; kingdom Fungi; phylum Ascomycota; class Eurotiomycetes; order Eurotiales; family Thermoascaceae; genus Paecilomyces; species Paecilomyces sp. PK2413. The sequence continues at coordinate 1,299,021 of JAMADQ010000001.1, read as the reverse complement.
CGACTCGTATAGATCGCGCTCCGCAGAGCTGGAGGCCAGCTTGACTTCCTACGGCAAACATCAGCATTTCAAGTCAGATTCACTCCCATCAGGGGAACAGCAAACCTCATCGAGATTGATGGAAGCAGCCAACGCAGGATTTGGCGTGTAGCTGTAAGGCGTGGGCGCATAAGACAGTGGCCGCTGGGAATACATGATCTGATCTCTTGGACGCTCTCACTGCTCGCGACGCTGCGGGGGAAGTTGCTGCCGCCCGGAAGGCGGTGAGCGTGGTCCGTGCGGGAATTTTTCTGAACTGAAATTTCTCGGAGCGATAAGTGCTGTATAGATCGACCACACCCATCACCCAGCCTAATTTCTTCCTGCAGAACTGTTCTGCAGACTGGGATTGATTCGCCAAAATGCCGGGTCGCATGAAGAAGTCGACCAAGAAGTTCGAGAAGAACCATCTCAAGGATGTGATCGAGCGTCGCAAGGAAGTCGCCAAGGTTAAGCAGCGACAGCAGATCAAGGAAAAGAGAAAAGCGCGCAACGCCGAAAACCGTGCGCAGGATGCGGAGGATAGTGAGGATGAGAGCCCTCAGCAGCGTCGAAAGCAGGATGCCTTTGCGGAGATGAACGTTGACGATTTTTTCGCTGGTGGATTCGACATTCCAGACGCTGCCCCGGCCAAGGGAAAGAAGGCAAAGAAAACGGCAGTCACCCCGAAGATAGGCAAGCGGAAGCGTTCCGAAGATGGAGGTGATGATGGTTCTTCAGATTCAGGTAGCGGTGAGGAGGAAGCCGAATCCCAGAGCGAGGATGATGCTGCCTCAGAACCCGGCAGTGAGAACGACATGGAGATGCACAAGGATCAGCTGGAGGCATTGAAGGAGAAAGACCCAGAGTTCTACAAGTATCTGAAGGAGAATGATGCGGAGCTGTTAGACTTCGGTGACCATGGAGACCTGGCTGAAGTTGATGAACTCAGTGAGGGCGAGGAAGAGGCCCCGCCGAAAAAGAAAAAGAAGTCCAAGTCTGAAGACGAGGATATGGAGGAGGTGGACAACAAGCTCACGATGGCTGATATCAAGAAATGGAGGAAATCTATGGAAGAACAACACTCGATGAGGGCCCTGCGACAGATTGTCCTGGCTTTCCGTGCCGCTGCCTATGTCAACGAAGCTGAAGCTCCTGAACAAAAGTACACCATCTCCGACCCCGATGTATACCATCAGGTGCTGATCACGGCTCTGAATGTGGTCCCGAAGGTCCTGACACACCACCTTCCAGTCAAGGAGACAGCCTCCGGGAAGGCCAGAGTGCAGATGGACTCGAAGAAGTTCAAGACTTTAACACCTCTCATTAAGTCTCATACTACCTCCGTCCACCAGCTCCTGGGTAATCTGTCAGATGCGTCGACACTGAAGTTGACGCTGTCTTCTATCGAGCCGATGCTCCCCTATCTCCTGCAATTCAGAAAGTTGCTCAAGGTCGTTGTGAAGACTGTCGTGGGAATCTGGTCTGATTCCTCCACTGGCGAAGCCACACGAATCACAGCTTTCCTTTTGATCCGTCGTCTGATGGTAATTGGTGACGCTGGTATTCGCGAAGCCGTTCTCAAGGCTACCTATGAGGGCGTCGTCAAAGGCAGCCGGAATACCACTGTCCACACTCTTCCTGGTGTTAACCTGATGAAGAACTCGGCGGCTGAGGTCTGGGGTATCGACCAGAACGTTTCCTACACGGCAGGCTTCTCCTTTATCCGCCAACTAGCAATGCACCTGCGAAGTAGCATCACGAATCCATCCAAGGACTCCTACAAGACCATATATAACTGGCAATACGTCCACTCGCTTGACTTTTGGTCTCGAGTACTGTCCCAGCACTGCGATGGTCTGGCCGAAGCCAAGGCTGGCAAGCCTTCCGCCCTACGCCCACTCATCTACCCCGTCGTCCAGATCACCATTGGTGCTATGCGTCTGATCCCCACGGCGCAGTACTTCCCTCTTCGCTTCCAGCTGATCCGCTCTCTTCTCCGAATCTCCCGCGCCACAGGCACCTATATCCCTCTCGGATCTGTACTCCTCGAAGTCCTCACGTCTGCTGAGATGCGCAAGCCCCCGAAGTCCAGCACTCTAAAACAGCTTGACTTCCAGACTGCCATCCGCGCACCAAAGTCCTACCTTCGCACCCGCGTCTACCAGGACGGCGTTGGCGAGCAGGTGGCCGAACTTCTTTCCGAATTCTTCGTGCTATGGACCAAGCACGTTGCCTTCCCTGAGCTCTCCCTTCCTATTGTGGTCATGCTCAAGCGCTGGCTGAAAGAGGCCGGCTCTCGCACAACAGGCAACAAGAACACCAAACTCAACCAGCAGATGCTGCTTCTTGTTCAAAAAGTCGAGGCGAACTCACGCTGGATCGAGGAGAAGCGCTCCAAGGTCAACTTCTCGCCCAAGGACCGCGCCGAGGTTGAGACCTTCCTGAAAGATGTCGACTGGGAAGTCACCCCTCTCGGTGCATTCGTCAAGACACAGCGTAAGCTGCGTGAAGAGCGCGCCGCTGTTCTAGAGCAGGGCCGACGCGAAGAGGAAGAGCGGAGAAAGAGGGGCGGTGATGACGATGATGAGATGATGGAAGATCTCGCCAGTGGAAGCGATGAGGAGGGATCAGAAGAAGAGGATGACGATGAGGATGAGCAAGAGCCCGAGGATGACGACGAAGATGATGAAGATGATGAGTAGATAAAAAACCATTCGCTCTGCTTATCTTTTCAGTTCGAGCATATTCGTCGACACCTGTCTCATCTCTTTCCACTGTCGATTTTCTCTTATCTGGTATACATTGTTTTGTACGTTAGATATCATCATTGGGACCGGTAGCAGGGTATTAAAAGAATTTCACTTCAGTTCCTAGATCCATCAATATGCGGTTCAGAAATCATATTTGCATTGAGATTTACAAAGAAGGCTTTTTGTTATTGCTCCAGTGATCCCTGAGAAAATGCATGAGATCTGTCTGGTGTCAAAATAGAGAAAGAAAAGGGAAGAAAGCAACTCCATCATGCCTTAACGCTGTAGCTTGCATCAACATGTTTCTCGTGATCCGAAATCAGATACAGGAAAGCAAACAAGGTCTATATCATATGAAAACCCATTCTTCAGACATCAAACGCCGTCCTTCTATAGCCATTATCGTCATTATAATTGTGGCGATGCGGAAAGCTGCGTATATAATCCAACTTATTGCTTGTCCTAACGAGGACGAAGGGAGGATCGCTAAATGCAGTAGCACAGCAGAGATCGGTATACCCGAACAGTTCAACGGGCAACCTAAAATAAATCATGGTTCAAAATAAGGGGTTACGGTGATTGTCGTTTCTTTAGACGGCGGCGGCGCCTGATGGTTGCATTTTACCAACGCTCCATGTTCTGGATCTTTCAATCCTTAGAGCGGCATCTTCTTCTTCGGCCCAGGCAAGGGACTCACTGGGCAACATGACGGCTCTGTCGATTGCGACAGGCAACCCACGATGACGTCCTCTGATCATTACAGCAACGAGGATTAATTTGCTTATTGGGTGCCACGCACCGCTGAAAGAGTAGTTCTGGTTGGGGAATCCGACACTGATGCCGACGCAGCCATAAGCGGAAACGACTTCGAAGATGATGTTGAATGTGGAGAAGGAGACGGGATCCTTCTCAAAGTTTGCCGACTCGGCGATCGCTATGAACAAGACTGCTAGTGCGATCCACCAGATGTCATGGCTGAGCTGGGACCGAAGCTGTTGACGGACGAAGTAGCTGCGCGATGCCTCGAGGTCGACGGCCGTGTCTTGATGATTAGGGAGCAGATGGTGCTTCAGCAGACTGACAAGAGGATTGACAGTTTTTGCTTGAACTTCCGGGTCTCTCAACTGGTTGTCATCGGCGTAGATTCCCAGAGAACGTTCCTCATAGACATTCGTGTTTCTTGTGAGACGTTAGTGGGGGACGCTGGCAGGGGAAGGAGAGATAGTCCACTAACCTCATGGTAACAAGCACCGGGAACGCTGAAACATACTATGATTGGCTCTATGTTAGTTTTCCAGAGAGAGAGGACAGAATGAGTAGACTGGACCATGACATACCATCATGAGCACTGCCGATCGGTTAGCATTGATCGTATTTTCCAGATAGGAATGTTAGGTTTGGGGATTATACTGACCATATAAAACAAGCAAACCCTGACGGAGGTCTGCAATAGTCACGACGTAGAAGCCACCCGATCGCACGGCTTTGTGGAATATAGATTAGCAGAAAGTTAAATGAGAGTATACAACTGGAGACTCACCTAGGGCCTGGAATAGACCGTCCAAGACACGATAGCCGGATGGCAATTTGTCAATCTCATTATTTCCGATAGACAAGACTTCAAATCCCATCCAGTCGATTCCGTTCAAGAATATGATAGTACCAAGGAGGTACCAGGTGTGGCGCGCAGGGAAGAGGTTTGTATATACCTATGCGTTATTAGTTTTAGATAGATTTGAAGTAGCGCAATGAAACCTACCCTTCTTGGATGATCAAGGATGAAGTCAAGGACAATCCTCCACTCCTGCCACGCTTCTCGATTCGGGAGCAGACGCCTCATGCTCCATATGATAAATCTGAGAAAACATGGGTACAACGTGTTGCCGGCCAGGATCAGCATGCCCATAGTGAGCAAGCAATATGCGCTATCCGTCGTTAGTAAAAATGCGCGGATTAGAGGTAAAGATAGAAGTCACCTTGTTTGTAAGGCAGTCACGTTAGCGTCCAGCAACGCCATACCACTGTTACCGAAGGCTGATGTTGCAAAGAAGGCCCCCACCCAGAAAGGAGAGAGTCCATTCTCCCTCGCGATTTGTGGCCTGTTCATCGAGATCCAACTTCCAACCCCCACGATTCCGAAGACATGAAATAACACAAAATATATCGGAACGATAACGGACAGCAAGGACACTGCCTTATACTCCACTCCGCCTAGTTTCTCCCGCTCGGAAGGGGTGAGACCATAGAACTGAGAGTTGCGGGAAATAAACCCCTTCGAGAGAAAGTATTTTTGGGTTCCTTTAAAGGCGGTCTGGATAAGGGACGGCCGCCTTCCTTCATATAATAACGGGTCTGGGAGGATATCTCTCGGATGGTTGTTCAAATCCGGACGTGCTCCAACGCCCGCCATTGGGAAGACCTTGCGGTGAGAGTGTCTCCTTTGGCGATGAGTGCCTCCAATGGTGACCTGGTCGTCATCAACCCATTGAATATGATCGTCGTCTTGGTCAGACGGGGATACATGCGGGCATTCCTGGATCAAGTCTGAATCTGCAGATCCAGACGCGCCCGCTTCTGTTGTACTAAGTCCATTTTTCGATATGCAAACCGACTGTGTCACCGGCTGCTTGCTGTCAGGAAACTGGTTCTCCAAGTCAGGTTCCCCACTGGCCTCTTGTGGAGAGGATGATTTCCTCCGCAGGTGTGACAAGGGAATATTGAGTCTGGACCGTTGATGCAGCGATGTCGAGTGTCTCTGTTTTATGATTCCTTTGAATTTGTGCTCGAAAGCTCGCTTCCGAACGAACAGGACGACACTGGAAACGAGGATAGCCGACCCGAAGGCAATGAGGAGGAACAGGATCAGTTGCTGAAATGTATTTAGGGTCGACAAGTTAACCTGCGATTGGAGACTTGGCATTAATTATAAGTGCCTGTATGGCATGATGAGGGAGACCTACTGTGTTCAAGCCCGCGCCTGTCATGGCACTTGCGCACATAAACAATGCATCGACATAACCGACGCTGCCAGAAGGTGTAGCAGCACCCCAAAACACCACGCTACAAACGAGTACTGTCGCAATGAAATAGGTATAATGCAAGGTCAGGAAGTTAAATGGCGGTAGCACATCCATTGTGCACTGGACGAGAAAATGCCGCCACCCGTAGGCTAATATGATCGATACGTCAGTTATACCTCGAGAAATCGAGCATCCTAGCAGAACAGCAAGTACTCACGCGCCATTCTGTCGATACAGAGAACCTTGGAGGTCCTGTATCCTGATGAATGCAGAGAAAGAGAATTGCAGCTTGCTCGAAGCAAGCCCTAAACAAGCAGCGGCAACAAATTTTGCGCGGGGAACGCACGCTCCAGCTGTATACGCACACCACTACCCACAGCACCAGGTGTGAAAGGTACAATGCTGAGAATTATAACGACAAGACATGACCTTCAGTTAAATAGATGAGCAGAAGAAAAAAAAAACAATCCAAACAATAGTGTTGTGAAGAGGAGCTGCAGGTGCCTGAACCAGGAAAGACACAGGCAGTCAATCCTTTCTCGTCCGGTCTCTCTCTCCAACGGCCGAAGCGGTGTGGACCAACCTTATCACACCCACTAAACCCTTATCAGCAACAGACTAAACTACTCTTGGGAAATACTAAACTACTACAGGTATAGAGCGTGCTGAGTCAGCCGTCGGAGAAAAAGGACGGCCATGTGGACGAAACATGTTCTTGTCATTGGCAAAGCAAGTTCCAGAGCAGTGGACGATCTCCCGGCACTTCAGTCTGGCATTTCTTAATTAATTTTACAGAATAATGCCTGTCTGAGGTATGACAGTCAGTCCTCTGCAGCCTAGCAGTTTGTACGGAAATTATACCTACGGGAATGCAGCATCATACCGCCATGCTAAGAAGCAGCAGTCAAGGCTGCAATACACTGACTACGAATGGCTCATTTTTACAGAATCGTGGTATTTCCGCAGGTGGGGGGAATCAATCCAGGCAAAGGCATGGCATTGAAGCCAAATATTGGCTACTCCCAGTATCCCCATGAGACTACAATGTCCGACCCGGAATCACTCGTTCAAAAGTGTAAAGTTATGTATTATGGCACGGAAAATTGTGTCCTCTGGGCAATTTCTCGACAAGAATTCTGGTCCACGACGGCTACTTATAATTAAGGCATCAGGATTTTGGTTATATTTGAATGAGGCCTGCAAGTCGCCACGACTACTGTACTGTATGTCAAGTCTGACTTCCTGCGTTTTATGTACTTGCTTTTCTATCCAGGCTAGCTGTCTACTCAGAAGCTTGAATTATATCCAGTGACGCCTAAACAACAGAAACGGACTATTATTTATTTACTCATGGTCTATGGTACTGTCTCCTCAACAGCATCAGGCTGCTTGTGAATTCACCACCCAGACCTGTTATACCTTTCCTGCTATACGAGATCTAAGCTATCGGGGTAACCGAGTCCAACGTCGCAACGTTACATTGTATCATGCGGGCTCCAATAAGAGGTATCGCCGTATCTGTAGCGTCGACTCCGCGCCGCACAAAAACCATTCTCATTGGTCACGACGCTTATCTCAAGCCCACTGCGAGATTCAGTGGGATCGATATCGAAAAATATGTCCATCGCTTTATCTCCAGTGCAGGAACGATAAAAGGGTCAAAAGGACCACCCGTGCTGGTTCTTTGCATACCAGCGCACTCGACATGTCGGACCCTGCACGCGATGGGAAGGATCTTGAGGCCAACAAAGGCCAAGAGCTGATGGGAGAGGAGTCGCTCGATATTAATAGCGCAGACACAGGAATTATACAGGAAGAGGTCCGCCGTGCCGCCGAGATTCAGAATGCGTTTATGCCTTTGCGCAAACTGCACGAGGCGGAGCGATGGATGGATCGCAAATTGGGCGGGGAGAACTACTTCGAGACCCAGGGCATTGACCGCATCCCTGAGGAGGCTAAAACACCCCCCTCCATCTGGAATGCCCTCATGATGTGGTCCTCTGTTGCGATGCACGTTGGGAATATTCCGCTGGGCGTTTTGGGCGCTGAATATGGACTCTCCTTCAACGGTGCGATGTCATCAGCCACAGTTGGTATAATGGTAGGAGCATTCTTTACCGCATACACGGGCACATTGGGACCTAAACTCGGTCTTCGCCAGATCGCCACTTCGCGGTACTCTTTTGGATTCTGGGGTGCGAAGCTGTGTTCTATTCTGAACGTGGTGATCGGAGGCGGCTTTGCTGTCGTGAACGCGGTCGTCGTAGGCCAGATTCTCTCCGCCGTGTCGGATTACCACATGTCAATTGTTGTTGGAGTCGTGATTATCGCGGTCATATCGTTTATCCTGTCGGTCTTTGGCTTCAGGTTAATTCATACGTTTGAGAAGTATGCCTGGATCGCAGCATTTATTCTGTTTGTCGTTCTGTATGCGCAGGGGGCTCCACATGCACCACCTCTGGATACCCCAGGTTCCGCAAAGGGAATCGAGCTTTCAGGAGCATGGCTATCATTCTTTGCCTTGCTGTTTTCTTCAGTCTCAGGGTGGTGCTCGATGGCAGCCGACTACTACTGCAACTATCCCAAGGACACCAGCAAGATAAAGATCTTCTCGCTGACCTGGATTGGACTGGTCCTTCCCACCTGCTTCACGACTTATCTGGGAATCGTATTAGGACAGGCGGCGACATTGAATGCATATCCTCCGTACGCAGATGCCTACAACAACCACGGACTGGGCGGATTGCTTTTGGAAGTGTGGCATCCGGAGGGATGGTCCAAATTTGCTCTGGTGATATCCGTATTCACCGTGTGTGGTAACAATATTGCCATCAACTACTCCTCCGGCCTGTCACTGCAACTGCTAGGCGACTACTTCCACGCGATTCCTCGCTTTGTCTGGTCGTTTCTTTTCGCTTTGGTAGTTGCACTTCTGGCAATTGCAGGCCGCGAGCACTTGTCGACGATTGTCTCCAACTTCGTTTCCATGCTCGGATACTGGACCGTTTCTTTCACGATCATTCTCCTCATCGAAGACTATGTCTTCCGTCGTGGCGTGGATTATAATCTCAAGGCATGGGATAAGCCCGACGAACTTCCCGTTGGCCTAGCCGCTGTTTTCTCTCTGATTGCCGGCTATTGTGGTGGCGGTGTCCCCGGTATGGCACAAGTCTGGTATATCGGTCCTATTGCTGCCAAATTTGGTGGGGAAGGGGGAGACGTTGGCATCTTTCTCAGTGGAGTTATCACACTTCTCGTCTATCCTGTCACTCGATATCTAGAGAGGAAGTATACGGGCCGTTAAAACCCACTTCTGTTTCTCGTTCTGTATATATCAATATATGTAAAACAGGTATTAGAGATATCGATCCATCTGATGGCCATCCTGGAATATTGCTCCTTCGGATAATGTATGGTCGTTGCTCCTAATACATATTACAGTCTCGATATAAGGGGACTAGGATACTTCCGTCAATCTACATCTGGCTATCACATATTATTAAAAACTACAAATAGAAAGGTAGTCATTAGCGCCAGTACTTCGTTAAAGCCGGTGAAACATTCATAGAAGCGGCGGTCTCGACCGGGCCTTGTCTCCGACAGGGTTAGCCCTGTTGATAACTAATATGAGCCAGTCGTTACTTAGGCGTTGTGTTCATTACGGAAACAATAAGCGATTAATCCGATAGGCAAGGGTTATTTTGTCTTAAAAGAATAGGGGAAAGCCCATGGTGAGCAGTGGACGAGAGTCAGCAGAACAATGCTAATATAGTGATCAAGTGGAGCATAGAGAGATTTATCGAATTATCATTCCCATCTTCCGATGACTGTCATCTAACTATGTACAATCCCTGAGCAGGTTCAATAATAATGTTTAACTAAGCTATAGAACAACAACCCGGATCGTGCTTGCTGGACGCGTGGCCCGGTGGAGCAACCATGCGCTTCTATCAAACTGTATCTTCGTCGGGATCCTTCTCAACAGCCACTGCGTTCAATGCCGGAGATCCGTTTGTTCTGACTCGCTGCTGTCTTCGGGTTCCTGAATACTGATCTACCTTCATCTGCGCAACATCCGGTTGTTTAACTGAACGTGGTCGTGCTATGTATACAGTGACGTACATGGTACAGCGTCTAGATCAGTATTACTAAGTTGTTTATCCGTACCGTCGTGGAGTAGAGTATACCATAGTGTAGATGTTCACGATAATGACTATTAGTATCGATAAGAGAATATTGCGCCATTGTGGGACGACATTCGATGCCTGTCCTGGTCAAGTTTTATTGGGTTTATTTTTTCCCTTTATCTTTTTCGCGATCAGGTCTCGTTAAGCGCGGCCGGGTTTGTTTTGCCGAGAAACCATCGAAATCCTTGTCATGAGCAACCCCTTTCTGTGATTCTCGCAGGGCTACGCTGCCATATGCCGCAGGAGACTTATCGGTAGTTGAGAACCCAGTCATATTCGAAATGCAAGCCCAGTGAGCGACACCATTGAACCTTCGTGTTGCTCTCCCGCACAAGAGCGCGCCATCGGGATGCTCTCGTGCCAAGTATCGCGCAATAGGCATTAAAGTTGCGAAGTCCATCTGACCCGCTTGTTCTTCTCCGCATCTTGTCTATCATCTTGCTGTCCTCTCATAGGAGGAGAGCTGGAAACAAGCAACAGTTCCGTTGGCGCACTCCGCAAAGTGACTATTCTTGCTCATTGACCTAGTCCACTAGCTCAATGTCTCCCTGTCTGGTGGATCACATCTAGGGTACGCCTCAGCCGAGAACCATTGCGCCTTCTAACTCATGGTCCGAGGATCCTTACATGGGCGATATGACCTGTGGATGGCAGCTCTGGGGGTGAAAAATGAATGTTCCTTTCTTCATTTTCATGAGTTTATTGAGGGGGAATACTGGAATTCATGCCATTTATGCAGAGAGATAGAAGCGTGCAGAGCATCTCCATTGCACACAATGGATGCGTCATATGGCGTGCTCTGGAGTATCGCCTGGGGGAAAGACTCGAGATCGCCTGACCTCCACAACGGTTCAGACTAGATCTTCCTGCCGTTGACCGCGAGAGATCATCATCGACCGGCCGAGAGTGCGGAAAAAGATGGATCTCACAGCAGGTGTCATGCCCGTTTGCGAGATCAATTATCCTCGTCCGGAAAGAAGCTAATCGAGGCCCCTCAGCACGCAAGGGATTAGCCCTGCAGTCTCTCAGCATTAACCATGTCTTCGTGGGAAGTATTTAGATCTCGATGCTGTCCGCTGAGTCGGGCTGTTGATCAGGCCCCTCAGTGCACGCACAGCAGATGCAGGTCAAGATGGCAGGCAACAGAAGCTTGTGGTCGGTCTTTGTAGCCACATGGACTTTTGTTGCGTTGAGCAGTTCAAATGCAGCTTCGTTCACTCCATTCCAGCCGCCTTCATACCCACTGGCGGTCCGAAGCCCGTATCTGTCAGGTCAGTGAACTGCACCATATAGTTCTAGAAGAAGCCTCATGATTAACCGTCTTGTAGCTTGGCTGCCCGGGAATCTTGCCAGCAGTCTGCCGTCCAGCGCACCCCAGTTCTGGTTTGGCAATGACCTCACTTGGTCAGTAATTGTGCGTGTTGGTGGAGTCGCCTACAATGTATTCGGTGTCACCGATGCAGTAGATGGAACTCAACAGGCTGCTCTGACCGATGCGACGTTTACATCCACACATAGCACATTTACCTTAACGGCCGGTGATGGTACCGTGAAGTTGGACTTCTTCTCGCCGGTCTCTCCTAAGAACTATCTGCGCCAGTCCTTGCCGTTTTCCTATCTCACGGTAACAGTGAGTGGGACATCGGACAATGTCCAAGTCTATTCGGACATTGATGACACCTGGACTGGTCAATCAACTGCTTCGACCTGGAGCCATACTACCAATGGCACTACGGGAGTTTACCAGATCTCCCCGGCAAATCCTGTAACGTACGCTGAGAGCGCCAACGAACAAGCCCTCTGGGGAGAAGCCGTGTACGCTACCAGACCGAGCGATGGCAGCACCCTGACATCCGCATCAGGGCCGCCGTCCACAGTTCGATCTCAATTCGTTAGTAACGGGAAATTGGGCAATTCGTATCCTGGCTGGACTTCAGGCGGCGTGGTTGGTTTTGCCCATGATCTAGGAGCGATCAGTGGATCGAGCGCTGTTACTTTCGCCGTTGGCCATGTTCGCGAGGAAGCCATCAACTATCTTGGAGCGGCTCAGACAGGCTACTACAGAGCCAGCTATCCGGAAACTGTAGCCGCCGTTACTTACTTCCTAGATGACTATTCTGATGCTGCAAGCGAGTCGAGTAGTTTTGACAGTCTCATCGAATCATCAGGAAATTCAGCTTATGGTTCTAACTACTCGGATATCCTGGCTCTTTCGGTACGACAGACGTTTGGAGGCATTGAGTTGACCATTCCAAACGACTCTCTCGATGCCAACGATGTTCAGGCTTTCATCAAGGAAATTTCCAGTGACGGCAACGTACAAACCGTCGACGTGATCTATGCGACTTTCCCTATATTCTACGTCTTGAATGCAGACTTCATCAGGCTCCTTCTTCAGCCTATCTTCACATACCTCGACCAAGGCAGCTACACCCTGGCCTATGCTCCTCATGACTTGGGAGCACACTACCCCAACGCCACTGGCTGGAACTCGAACACAGAAGAGGCGATGCCCGTCGAAGAAAGCGGAAATGTCATTCTGCTTACTTACGCCTATCAGTCTGCGTCCAAACAGACTGACCTGGCAACAACGTACTCCTCATATCTGCAGAAATATGCCCAATACCTCTATGACAATGGGGAGTACCCGACGGCTCAGTATTCCCTCAATGATGCCCTAGGGAAACTGGCCAACCAGACCAACCTGGGTGTCAAAGCAGCAGTCGGCCTTGGAGCCTACAACAAGCTGTCCTCTTCCAACGCCAAATACGCCAGCGCAGCCACTACGTTCGCCGATAACATCTACACCAAGCGTCTCGGCACTAATTCGGGTGGAAACTATTACACAATCCAATATGGCGTCGAGCCCTGGTTCCTTGTCTTCAACAACTACCCCGATATCCTCTTCGACCTGGGTATCTTCCCCGAAGAATCCTACAACGCTACGTCGGATTTCTACCCCAGTGTCCGCAGTACGGCCGGAGTCCCGCTTGACGGAAGCCTGCAATGGGGCCAGACGAATTGGCAAGCATGGGTAGCCGCCATCGCGGGTAGCAGTACACAGGAAGAATTTATCTCAGATCTCCACGCCTACATCTCGAACGGGCTGAACACGGCCCCGTTCTCGGATCGATATTGGGTTGAAGACAATGGAGACAACAAGGCTGGCCAGTCGTATACCTTCCGAGCAAGACCAACGCTGGGCAGTCATTTCGCGTTGTTGGCGCTCAAGGGCGCGAATATTTGGTCGTAGATGGTACGGCCTGACACGATATTTAATGACGATATCCCCGTTTTATGTTAATAGTCTTTTTTTATTTGATGGTTATATATCGAGTTCTTGTCCATGATGAGTTCTGGAGGTCATCGATGGATATAAGTATACGGTGGCTTTACGATCAATTTATACATACACATCTCCAGGCTATGCTTGTGTATATACATGACGAGACAGCATATATCTTCTAATACGAGGCTTTCTCCCCGTCACTATTATACAGCCGAAAGGTCCTACCAGCTATGACTAGGGAGGAAGTAAACATTTCCTTGTTTCCAATAAATAATCAGGTAGCACCTCTAATGGACCTTCGCATCTGCCTCTCTACGTGGACGTGTATAAGTTATGTAGTGGTCTAACAGCTCGCTACTTATCCCGCCCCAAGCGTTCCTCGTCATCGTCTATCAGTTCATACGCTGGTCGAAATGAAGTGACATCCCCTTTGCGCGCGAGGGCCGGATTGGGATGTGTATCCGTCATGCCGCCTAAGGAGGTAAAGCCCTCATTGTAGAGATTACAATAAGGGATGTGCAGTTGGCGGATGAACTGCATTGTCCCGATCAGCTCAGATTGGTTTTGGAGGGTTAAGGACACAGGATGACCTACAGTCCAAATATCTACATAGCTCCAGTCAATCACGGGGTGTATGCGCATGAACTGCGGCCAGTTCTTATCCGTTGGGTCGAAATGAGTCAGGTGCTCGCCGTGAGGATCGGTCCGTCTGGTGCCCACGAAGATCGCTTTGACTGTCGGTTTCTCACGGAGGTAAGTTTCCAATGCATCACGCATCGGTAGTGCGTACCGTGTCAAGTCGAGATGGTAGTTTTTCGCTGACGTTTCGACGAAGGCTTCGACTTCAGGGAATGGGTGGGAAGAGACGATATAGACGGCCTGGAGGGACTGCGGTAGGGTGGCTGCGGTATTGGATGAAGCCAGTTTTGGCAGACAGGCCAAGATCAAGACCAGCAAGACCAGGCAGTCTTTCCCGCCATTGTATGACAGAGAGAGCTCTTCGAGGCTGTTGTCTCGTTAGCATTGCGTTGGTCTCCCGCTGTTACGCTGTCGCACATACCGATACCGTCGCAAGGCTTCCTCTATCACTTCTATGGATGTCCGTACCTGACCCTGTACCCTCTGGGTCAATTCATCTTCAGTTGACCGTTCCAGGAAAGCAGTCACTTTCTGCCTTAACTCGGTGCATATCTCCGACAGCGTGCGGGGATCCGATGACGGAGGAGCGTTTGCAGGGCCATTAACTCGGGAGTCATGTTGGATGCGTGAATCCCCCGTCATTTCACAGCGCAAGTGGATGATGGTAGTTCCAATTGCTTATCGCGCCATGGGAGTAGGGGTGACCAAGCGTGGAGAAGGATGAGGAGCCTCTTCGTATTGAATCCTGGACTAGGTAACTAACTAGTTATCCGTATCTCGTATTAAGGTAAGTACTTAAGTGCGGGGAGGCAGCTCGGGGCCTATCAGGCCGAAGCGAAAGGTGATCACTGTTTGCGACAAGAAGGAAGACACTGGAATGGGATGATGTTCTCGGTTGATTGCACATAGAAATACATAAATCAGTAATGGAAGACAAATAGACTACTCGATGAATGGTTAACTATCTGTTTGTTGCACAGTGACTAAGCTGGCCAGTTCCGCGGAGACGATCCGATGACTTCAGGATGGGGCGTGCATTCCGATAAGCAAAGGCGGAGTTCACTCTAGATTTCCCATCCTGTGCAACGTTACTTCTCTCAACTCTTCTCTTGCTCTTGCTCTCCTGCAATCGACTCTGCTCTTCTATCTTAGCCAGAGGATGAGATTGACGATGCAATAGTGTTCTCGTTGACCAGGTTATCTCTTAAGGATGACTGGACCTCTTCTCCAGAGGCGAGCTGCATCGTTGCGGCCCTCTCTGCGGCACCCAGCTCGCCTGAATGGCATCTGGATAGCTCGTGGCCTCCAGAACCTCGCTGGCAGACAATCCAGCACCGGTACAGCAGCAGTGCCTAAATCTCAGCAGCTACAGGAGGACTTGTCTGCCTCGCCAGCATATACACCGGTGTCCATCGACCCTCCGCATACCTCACCGCCACCAGTTTCGTCTGCGAGAAGATCGGCCCTGAAAACTGCGAAGCCCTTCTCCGAGTTCCTGACAGACACGTTCAACCGTCAACATGACTATCTGCGGATTAGCATCACGGAACGCTGCAACCTTCGCTGTCTCTACTGCATGCCAGAGGAGGGAGTGCCGCTGTCACCACCCCCTCATCTCCTTACCACGCCGGAAATCGTCTACCTCTCGTCTCTCTTCGTTTCACAAGGTGTCACCAAGATCCGTTTGACTGGAGGCGAACCTACAGTGCGCAAGGACATTCTACCATTGATGCAGGCGATTGGTGGCCTGAGGCGAGATGGGCTGAAGGAGCTGTGTTTGACCACCAATGGAATCTCCCTGTACCGCAAGCTCGACGCCATGGCAGACGCTGGGCTGACGGGGATCAACCTGAGCCTTGACACGCTAGATCCGTTCCAATACCAGATCATGACTCGACGGAAAGGGTTCGAGGCGGTAATGAAGAGTATTGACCGGATTCTCGAGATGAACAAGGCCGGTGCTGGGATCAAGCTGAAAATCAACTGTGTGGTGATGCGCGGCTTGAATGATCGTGAGATCATCCCATTTGTTGAGCTGGGTCGCGAAAAGCCTATTGAGGTGCGCTTCATCGAATACATGCCGTTTGACGGAAACAAATGGAGTCAAGGCAAGATGTTTTCTTATCAGGAGATGCTTGCTGTGATCCGAAACAAGTACCCCTCGCTAGAGACGGTCAAGGGCCACAAGAACGACACGAGCAAAACATACCGTGTGCCTGGCTTCGAGGGCCGTGTCGGGTTTATCACTAGCATGACGCACAATTTCTGTGGCACATGCAACCGATTGCGGATTACCTCCGATGGAAATCTAAAGGTCTGCCTGTTTGGAAACTCGGAAGTTTCTCTTCGTGATTTGATACGGAAAGCGAACAATGGTCAGCCCGTGGACGACGAGGCAATGGAGGCATTGAACCTGCTGGAGTCCGGCCGTATGGCTGCTCACATTCACGACAATGGCGGACTTGTCAACGAGCGCGAGCGTGAATTACTCGATGTTATTGGTATGGCTGTCAAGCGAAAGAAGGCCAAACATGCCGGCATGGGCGAACTTGAGAATATGAAGAACCGTCCTATGATACTCATCGGTGGGTAGGCAAATTCCTTCCAGAGGGTCAGTGCCCGACAATGTCTTTACGATGTGACGAGTTTATGTTCTCTATTCATGGGTTGGATTATCAGCATATTTAATGATCATATCAATATCATATGCCGTCTCTTTTCGGATACATCATCGGACTCTGCAACCCGAATCACGCTGACAGGCCGTGTTATAGATGAGCTATCGGGTTTTCTTCATAAAGCCGCTCTGCAAAACTCATCAGCGACAACATCACGGCCATCAGCCATCCCGAGTCGGCCTTGGACTCGTGTGCCAACCCATCTTTTGGCACCTCGGCCGTTGTCGCTCCCACACGTCCGACATTATAGTAACCACAACGGTCAGAACAACAACGGAAATGGACATCCCGGCAGATACGGCAATCCCAAAGATAGGGACTCTACTGCGGAACCGAGCTACAATACTAGACATGTTCGCGTACTTTCCGATCACCAAGGATCCGATTCCGAAGTTGCGAACCCCGTGGCCTCGTTGCCTACAGATTCGGACGTGCATCTCCCACATCTTACTCCATCGCAGACGGTACATATGACCCAAATACACGAGAAGCCCGTCACGAAACGTCTTGCTACAGCAAAATGCTACGTGAACTTCTCTAATTCGCAACCATACGATCTCCTCAAGGAAGGAGGGCTTACCAAAAAGGGCGACGTGTTCAGTGTTGCGCGTATTGCGGGAATTACTGCGGCGAAGAAGACGCCTGACATTGTCCCTCTCTGCCACCCAAGTATCGGCATAACCGGCGTGGAAGTTGATGTGATTCTGAAGAAGCCACCATCAAGAGTGGATTCTCCTCCCAAGATATCATACCAGTACGGTTCTATCTCTGTTACCGCCACGGTGACCTGTCTTGGGCGGACGGGCGTCGAAATGGAGGCCATGACGGCCGTCATGGGCGCGGCCTTGACTGTCTATGATATGTTGAAGGCGGTAGATAAGGGGATGACAATTAGCAAGGTGCAACTGCTGGAGAAGATGGGCGGTAAGAGCGGACATTGGGTACGAGGGCAAGATTCTGACCCGTCCCATCATGGCCATCTTAGTAGATATAGTGAGGAAGAACTCGCTGATCAGGAAGAAGACTATTGACTTCTTCTCCGACAGCTGTGTTTTTGTTCTTCCATTACGTTGTAGCTAGCGCCTGCTCCATTCCAGCCATCTATATGTAGCCTTTCGTTGTCGCGGCCAGAGGGACAATTGATCAACCGTGAGCATCTTGGCTGTCTATAAAGGATCACTAGATGTTTTTCTTTGTCAATGGTTAGCAAATAGTCAACATGTAGAAAATGCTGCACGGTCTTATCGACGACCTTCCACCGGTATCTAATGATGTAATAACAATGTTTACCCGCGACCATTTGGCCATCTTTATGAATTTCCTCCGATAATAGTCGACCCACCTGGGTCCGTTTGCTTGAGAATCTGCTGCGAAGGGTACTCTCTCAGCAGAGTATATCGGTCTTGCTCACCGGATTACCCCCATCTGGACGCGATTGCATCCGACTCTCGCTGCTGAGCTTAGCGCATCCCGTCTGCGAGGTTAACTCAGCAACTGACCGAAGTTAAGATCATGCCAGATACGCCGAACCAAGGGACACCAGGACACGGGCAATAATACCCCGCCTTTTGCGCCCATGGGCCATTGCTCTACCATAAGTATTTCTAAGAGTTCTATCAGCCACCAGGAGACGAATGCGTGCAACGGCACTGCTGACGGCGGCATTGATAATGGCTGACTTAGACAAACGCGCCTCGGTGTGCTTGTTTCTGTCGGAGAAACGTCGTCCGGCAAAACCGCGGGGATTCTTTAGTTATTGTTCACTAACGAATTAACTAACTGATTAACCTGAGCGGGACCGGACCGCAGGCTTAGGAACGGTTGACATCATGGATGCAACGAGGGTCCCTCTCGGAGAACAACATGAGAGCAGAAAGCAACATAACCTGAATGCTGAACCCACGACGGGCCAACGGCAGGCCTGAATGCCATGTCCCACAATCCCATCCCATCCATGACGACAAAAGTGGATGTGGCTTCTGCTTGGGCCCCGAGGAGGGGTTGTTCGAATGCGAACAGTGATGTATAAGAAGAGGCATTGTTCCTGGTGAACCTGGATCAATACTAAGCACTCTCCAACTAATAACTATACTATCTTACAACAAGGCTCTTACTTGACCTGGATATCCCTCCTCCTCCCCTCTCAGCTTCCTTGACCGGACTCTATTCTTAATATCTATACACCATGCCGATTGAGATCCCCGCCGCAGAGAGCGTCCATGACCTCTTCAGCCTCAAGGGCAAGGTGGTCGTGATCACCGGTGCCTCCGGACCCCGCGGAATGGGTATCGAGGCTGCTCGCGGCTGTGCTGAACTCGGTGCGGATCTCGCCATCACGTATTCCTCTCGTCCCGAGGGTGGTGAGAAGAACGCCAAGGAGCTCAGCGAGAAGTACGGCGTCAAGGTCAAGGCCTACAAGCTCAACATCTCCAGCGCCGAGGATTGCCAGAAGCTCGTCGACGACGTGATCAAGGACTTTGGCAAGATCGATGCCTTCATTGCCAACGCCGGCCGCACCGCCAATGCCGGTGTCCTCGACGCTTCCGTCCAGGACTGGGAGGAGGTCATCCAGACCGACCTGAACGGCACTGCCTACTGCGCAAAGGCCGTCGGCGCTCATTTCAAGCAGCGTGGAACTGGCAGCTTCGTCATCACTGCCTCCATGTCCGGCCACATCGCCAACTTCCCTCAGGAGCAGACCTCCTACAACGTGGCCAAGGCCGGCTGCATCCATATGGCCAAGTCGCTCGCCAACGAGTGGCGCGGCTTTGCCCGTGTCAACTCCATCTCCCCCGGCTATATCGACACCGGTCTCTCGGACTTCGTGCCCAAGGAGACGCAGGACCTCTGGAACTCGATGATCCCCATGGGCCGAAACGGACACGCAAAGGAGCTGAAGGGTGCTTATGTCTACCTTGTCAGTGATGCCAGCACCTACACGACTGGTGCGGACATCGTGATCGACGGCGGTTACACTGTGCGATAAATATATTCCAGAACCCAGGGAAATGCAGGCAGTTCCATGAAGGGGAGGAATAATTGATCAATATTTTTCGTTTGGGGGGTACATGAGTACCTTGGAAATATCTACCTTACAGATGTATCTATAGTTATACATGTGATGAATTAACGACAAAATACTTCAATAAAAAAAAATTGTATAACTATTCAACCTGATCTATCACTCCAAAGTAATAATAGTTCCTATATTCACCCGAGGCAATCCCCATCCCTCGTCTGATCCGTGGGTAGCCGGACCGGAGCACTCTCATCCATGGCTCTATCGTCCCTTCACCTCACCAGTAGCCAGTAACCAGGAGTGAGCCCTTTTCGTTCTGAATAAATCACGCACCAAGTGTAAAGATACCGATAAACTACCCTAGGGGTTATCATTGCCTGTCGCTCCCTGCCTACGTGCCTACCTGCCTCCCTGCCTGAGCGTTCCCCCGCCTTCCACCTGATCAAGATGGTCCAGTGATACAATACTCCAAAGACTATATACGGAGTACAATGAACCGACCAACGGGTGCTTAAGTTTCCTGAACTAGCTCAGACATCCGGAACGATTAGCGCTGAACTAGGAAAGATAGCGCGATCGTGGTTTATGAACCATGTCCTGCCGTGGCCACTGTGATTTCACAAGACCTCGTGGGGCTTAGGTACTAGGTAGGGGTCTTGATAGACAACTAGGTGGCGATCTTCTTATCACTATGAAGTAGATGGTACTGTACATGATCTGCGGCTCATTTGCACTTTCATATACTCATGTATTCAACTGTGAATCTTCCGATACATTTTATCGGACCTGGTTATAGTTTCAATCTAAGAAGAAATACGAAAGATAAGGTTCTGCGTCAGATGGCATTGCGCCACGGATGTAGACGGATGTATCCATGCCATCCATACCATGGGCGGAGACAGGTTAATCAGCTTCGACAAATAGATAGAGTGTTGAGTAAGATCTTACGAAGGCAGGAGAACCACTTTGTGGCTGTATTTAAGACTAGTTAGATCAATTGCTATATGAAATGACAAACTTCATGTCTATGTCTATCCTTTAGGATGTATAAAACGCCTAAACCATGCACTGAGATAAAGCAAGGAAACAGAATGGTCTGCCATAGGACGCCAACAGAAGAGTTAAAAACCCCCAATATAACATAAAAGATGCGAATAATGATACTCGAAATCCTTAATATAGTCTCCCTACTGGGAAGCCCACTGGAAAATGTCTCGTTCGACACTTCGTACACCTCAGCCAACTCTCCTTCTCTATCCTGCGCCTATTAGCCCCGACCAGTTCGATGGCGCAACCAAAATCATGCCCGCAGTGGCGGCACTGGGGATTTGTATGCAGAGTATCAATTATGCCCGACTCTCTGGCTAGTACATTTCTCAGATAACCCGTCGCGCGGTTGTGCAGATCACATTCGTTCGACCATGACCCAACAGTCTCGCTGAAGATGTCCCATGCAAAGTGTTCGAACCTCATAAACGTCTCTTTGAAAGGACGCTGGCAGATGGCGAGGGTAGTGTGTTCGCTCATATATTTCCTCAGATGAGACGTGAGGGATATCTTGAGATTTCGATCGTCCGCCCGCGTGTTCTCATAAACCTGAGCGATTAGATCCGCGAAATCATCAGGGAGTTTGTCTCTCGGGTCTCGTGGACGAAAATGGACATCAAACTCGTCGGATGCCAATTCTCGCAAGTTATCTAGGCAAAATCTATCTGCTGCGATGTAAATCAAAACGCAGGCGAATGCTTTCGACATGGCTGTGCCCATATAATCCTTGTGTCTTTCCCACCTGGCAATCTCTTCATCAAGACGCCTTCCGACGTCGTACCCTTGTTCCCATTAGGACGATATTATCTTCAGGTCTTTTTTCGGGAACCACTTACTATAAAACTCCGGCGGCGAATGCACCAGGAACGACTGGAGCTTTCCTGTATATACATATGCCAAGACGGCGTGAAGGACATCTGGCTGCATATCCCTCAGGGTAAGACGTCCATTTTGTCCTTCGGTGAAGTTCTCCCTGACCACGGCCTGGAAGTAGGGCGATTCTTGACTAATCACATCCTTGTGCACCCAGAATAAGTGGCCTTGGCAGGTAATCCGGAAATCTGTGTTGTCGGCATGGTGGGGATAGTAGTTTCGCCCTTTGAAGATTTGGGGTCTTGAATCACTCATTTCTGAGGATATCTCCCTTGGTAGGAGCACTAAAAAGGATATATGGCTGTCGAAACGGTGATGATATTCCCGATATTCCTTCTGAGCTCAAGTATGAACGGGCTTGTTGTGGAAGATCTCAATCAAATTGGACAAGGCGACGCAAGTATAAAACTTAGGATAGAATGCGGCTTCGAATACGTAGTTTTATAGGTAGTAGACTACACATGGCCAATTTGGTCTTGAGTCATGTGTATTCATTGTTTGAAGATCACAGACAAAAGAGTATCTTGTCTTCCCTAATCCCTTTCACCATTTTTAGGCTCAACATGATCTATATGAGAGGAACAACGAAAGTTGCTGAAGACAAGGACGTGGCTCTCGATTGTTATATTATGCGGCAAGGAGGAAGTGACAAAGGATTCTACAATATGCATTATGAGAAAACGAATACTCATAGAACTCATGAAGGAATGCTAATTATATGCCTTTTGTGGACCCCATGAGCTTTACACACATCAAGGATCTACAACCTTCAAGGTCGTATGTCCATATTTCTATACTACTAAAGTCTAAATTCTTCCAGCTTCTTCTTCTGCAACCCATCCTCATCAAAATTCGCCTCGTCCAACCACTTCTCCATGGCCTGTTTGCACCCTCTGTCGCCTTCCCATTCATCTTTCAGAATCGCGAACCATGCCGTGTCACGGTTCCTGCCTTTGACAATCATATGCTGTCTAAACAGACCTTCATAGCGGAAGCCAAACCTTGCCGCTGCACGCTTCGATGGCGCGTTTAAGTCGTTGCATTTCCATTCCAGCCTGCGGTAGCCAAGGTCCTGGAAGGCATGTCGAGCAGCTAGATAGACAGCCTCGGTTGCGGCTGTGGTGCGTTGCAGAGTGGGCGAGAAGAGAATGTTGCCAATCTCGACACAAAGATTTGATGGCGCGAAACGCATCAGAGATAAATATCCCACTATCTCTTTTTCGACATTGGTGTCTTGTTTGGATGATGTCTTGAAAACGGCATAAAAGAATGGATCTTCAGAGCGTGCTTTGGCTGCTATCGCGACTCGGAATTTATCGAGTGTTCCGTAAGGCCCATCGCCCATATAATCCCACAGTGAAGAATGGATGGGATCTGTCCCGCCAACAATGGTGAAGAGGCCATCTGCGTGTGACTCGTTGAGGGGCTCTAAGAGGACGGTGCGGCCCTGAAGGACGGTGTTGCGAGAAGGACGAAGCGCAGGAACAGGCAGGGTCACTGGAGGGCCAACTGGTCGCGACGAAGAAGTACTCATCGCGCTATCAAGTGACTGCTTGTATTATGCTCTACAATTCAGATGCGCGATCTATCTGTAGATATATGATTCGAATCGTCGCTAATTCGTTGGTATCTCCGATGATATTTAGCCTGGCGTTCCCGACTAGATAGTGAGTCAGCCAACGCAACCTTCGCTTTTCGGCGTGAAGACCCAATAGATGAAGGCCTGCAAAATAACGATTCAATATTGTTTTATTACTGCAAATAAGGTGAGTGACTATCTATGGAGTGCAGACACGAGCTACTGTGACAGAATCAAAAACGCGGGCCTCCTTCAACGTGCTTGTTCGTCTTCTTGCCCATCGCTGCCTCTCTATCCATTTTCGAGAGTGATCTTTGGCTCTTCATGATCGACTCTTATTGTCATTAACCCTTTCACGGCGTGCACTAACATGGAAAAGCGAAGGTATAATGCCGGGCATTAGCTCAGTTCTTGGTTCTGATGTGCGATCTGCTATATTGTTTTGTCAAATTCTATGTCAGATGCGACCATTACGACGTCTCCGCTGTGCCTTCACAATGTTGACGGGACCGTGGAGGAGTTCGTCGTATTCGCGGACAAGGTCTGGGGCATCAGTAAGGTCCTCCACTCTATACCAGACATCGGCCATAGCCGAGCCACCTCACGAGGTACTCGACAACCGTCTCGCCCCGGACTTTACGAAGGCGGCGATCAAAGAGCTGTTCGATTTCACAGTGGCCTACTGTATCATCTTCCTTGTCAACTCTTACCGGTGGAAGGTCGTTGGCGGGGAGTCCGTGGCCGAACGAATCTCTCTGTGGTACGGTTCAAGATGGGCCACAGAAAAGGTATGTCAAGTTCGTACGCTAGTCGACCTACGACGGAGAACTCGTAGCGGGTCTGCGTACTGTGCCGACAGTTTAGGTCCCAAGATGCGGGAACTGGGAACATCATATCTTCTGGAAGAGCATCTGCACGTCAAAAGGGATTACAGGCAAATAGATTAATGGCTGCTAGACGGGAAAGGACCGGTCAAGTGCTTGTATTCTCTAGGGGGGATCGAGCTCCAGCTGCAGCAACTATCTAGCTATATAGCTGTGCGCGGGCTTGCCTACTAGGCCCGGGTGCTTTTATTTTTTCAACAACTAGGCAATGCTGTCTGAGACCGGTGTCTTGGCACCGTCAATTTTCTTAATCATTCTTATACTGTTTTGAAGATGCAATTTTCTTATTTCTCTATTTTTAAAAGGGTTCCCCATTTATTTTTTGATCTTAAGCTATTTGTAACCAATTACTATCCTTATATTATGAATGCTGATAAGAGAAAATTAACAGTTTCATTCCTAATTGTGCCAATCTCAAAGGTTTTGGTGATTTTCTCTGATTTTGATTAAGCTATTCCATTTGAAGTAAGTCATCTTCAATTGGTGTTGGACGGTCTCAGACGGCATCTCCTAGTGTGTTGAAGAAATAAAAGAACCCACTAGGCCCTACGGCCCAAGATGTTCTTTTTTTAATGGTAGTTAGTTAGAGTCTAGTAGTGATTATGAATAATCGTCTGCCCAGCGGCAGCCGCGTGAGGCGCGGGAGGCGGCGGAGGGTCACGGCGGAGAGAGCATTGGCCACAGACCAGCCAACACTCTCCCTTGTGGGAGAAAAGCCCACAGTGGGAGCACCTCTTTCTCTCTAGATTCCTGTTATAATGTTTTCTTTCTGATATATAGTGGTTATTCACTTACTGTTTTTCTTTTTTTTTTTGGGGCGCGGAGCCCGGGAGGCTGCAGGCTCTTGGGGAGCCGGGGGCACCGACCACTTATGGCAAAATTCCCACAATGAGAACACCGCTTCCTCTCTAAATTCCTGTTATAATGTTTTCTTTCCGATATATAGTGGTTACTCACTTACTATTTTGTCTTTTTTTGGGGCCGCAGGAGCTGGCGGGGGGGAGGCACCAGGTCCGCCCGGAGGGTGGCGGGGCATGAGTTTGACCTTCTAATTCTGTTATTAGCTCCTGGCACTTAGATGAAACAAAAAGTAATAAAGCGCATATACAACTTACTGTACTCTCATTTCGTGGAATGAAGATACTTCGCCGGAGACATTTCTGGTGTTGTAGAAAGAAGAAGATCTGTTCAGGGGGATTCTTCCTTTTAACTATGCTGACCCGTCCAGATGGGGAAGGAACAAAATTGTCAAGCTCCTGCTTGTTGACAACGGAATGCCTGACCGGTGATTTGCTGTCCATACGAGGACATCTCCCCAGCAAGCCGGATATGTTGCTCAATTGTAGCATCTATGAGCATTGGTGGATCATTAGATTCTCCTAGATCCCCAAAGGATGCATCACCAGACTGGATCGATAGATTCCCATCAACACCAGTCACGGCAAGTGGTTCAGGTGGAAAGTCAAGATGTGTCCTTCTCGAAGAGCATCTGCACGTCGAAAGGGATTGCAGGCAAATAGATCTTCATCAAGTACTCTACTGAGACTTGACCTAGCAATTTCCAATAATGAAGTTTATCGGTTTTGCAGCATCATCCATTGCCATCACATTCTCTTCGCGAATTCCAAACAGCGCGGCGAGCACAGACCTGAGGATATCCAGGAACACCGTGCTAAACTTGCGGGTAGCTGAACTATCTCATAGCTAGCTACAGGTAGATAGTCTTATCTACCACTAGTGCAATCCGACGCTGTATCCTTATCACGGTCCCCCCGTTCTTTCTAAAATGTCAACGGTCTCGTTGACTGAAGAAGAGCATCCTAAGCCATATGAAGAGAATAGAAAACTATATTGTATGAGGAGAATTGAGAACAGAACCACAAGGTTGTGTCTATCGACTTGGTTACTACCGCGTCGTAGACACCACGAACTTCATGAGTAAGTCGTACTCGGGACTTGGAGAGCATTCTTCATCACCGACTTCGTCCTTGATGTCGAGATCTATAGCCAATATGGCGTCGATTTATATATACCCCGACACTGGCAAAGTCGAACCCCGCCAGATCGTCCAAATTGGTATTCCACGGGGCCTTGACCAATCAAGCTGGTCCTTCCGTTTTGCCCCAGGAAGATGAAATCAGGGATCTTCCTTTCAACATAACCTCTGGGAAACTTCCTCCCATCTGGGAGTCTGCAAAGATTGATAGGCAAGATCAGCAGCGTCATAACCCATTCTCAATGATATCGGGTCATCCGGTACCCAGAATAATATACCCATATTAGCACGACGTTAAAGCTAACAATCGAATATATGTCAGTTATAGGATTTGGCTGTCGATCAGACTGACTGATCGGCACTCGCGATCCACGTCGTCACACCCTGTACATCTTTTTGAGGTGCTCCATCTGCAATAGAGATGCTGCTTTCGGTCTTTTGTGTTTCGCATAACACAATCTTGGCAAGGTAAGCCAATGATTGATCTCGACAGCGGAGGCTTAAAGAGGAATTGTCCTTGTAGTTTTGGCGATAGCGTTGGCGTAGTCAGATCATTTGAAAGTTTGTCTTCCTCGTTGTCGTCGAGCAGTGGAGCTTTGAGCGTATATAGCCCGCCAGCAATATCACGAACCCAAACGCGTTGGATTCCTTTGACTTTGAAGAGTTCGATTAGGCTAGACACATGCTCTGGCTCAAGTTCCCGGTTCACAGCATCATGATAAATGGGTTGGTTGGGGAGCTAGAAAGGATAGACGAATTGCTCGAGCCATCATCTTTACTGGTGTCCTCGATACTTGGGCATGAAAGCATGTCTGTTTTGCAATCGTTGTCATCGGTCTCTTTCGACCTCCGAGGTGACAGTGTGCCCGGGATTTCAACTGAACTATTTTCGTCGACATTCTTGGGGTACCAATCTTGTCGAACTATTCAGCAACTTCAATCCTTAAGTTGTTGAGTAACTGATGACAAAAGTCTCATTGGCAGTTATGAGGATTTCTCGTCATTACCCAGGCATAGAAACATGGGCCAGGGGGCACCTTTCCCAAAACAAAACGACTTATAGAGAATTTGCGCGCTTCTGTTGCAAAGCTTGCTCAATATAAAAGTTGTCATCTTTCCAGTATCCATCTATTCTGGCGTTATATACCATCTTTATACCTATAAGCGATTTGAAGAAAGCATAATTGGGAGATTGTGGCCCTAGATCTGCAAGTTTCCGGTACCCTTAACCAGTTCTCGCAGGCTGACGTCTGGTACCCATGCTCGATAGTGGCTGCGAGTCTTTGCACAATTGCGTCGCTCTATTCTTATCTTGCGATGGCAAACGACCTTTGTGCGTATGTGCGATTTTTCGTCGCTTTCTTTCCCGCCTCTTCCAAAGCTTCTATTGCATGCTTATCTTTTTTTCTTGCTCCTTTTAGCAGGTTCCTTTGCTCGAGGAAGTCGCAGAAGCTCTCTGTAGTCTTATCCTGTGTTTCTTGCAATTCCGCGATAACTGCAGCCACCTTTACTGCGAACTGGATTTGAGTCTCCCGATTAACTGTGGAATCTATTAGCTGCCTTGCAAGGTCACAGATCCCTTTCGGCGTGTTGAAGCTTCTTGTGCCGCATACTAGCTCATTTTCAGTCACCACCACATCTTTCAGTTGGATGTTATTGTAACTCGTCGTGTCCGTGTTGGTCAGGGGAGCAATCCAGGAAGGACTGTGTCGCAGTTCTCGCAGTTCGTGGATATATGAGGGCTTTGCTTTTCGTCCGAGCAGCCTATCTATCTGGGCACTCACCAGATACACTGCTGCAATCTCTTCACATTCCCGATAAGGATCGGTAATTTGTGTCTCATTCTTCTGAGGTACTGACTAATAAGACAGAGCACGTCTGCGGCGTAGGTAGCTTGGTAGGACCGGAGGTTATCTTTGAGATATCTGGCTAATATAAGATGGTATAAGATGGATCGTTAGTAGTAATATCATATCAAACTGTTATCTGGAGAATAAGATCGACAAGAGCAGCAGACCCTGAAATAGCAGGGTAATTTGAGATCCCTAAGATCTCACCTTGCCAGCAAGAATGATATAATTTAAAGATATCTAAAGAGAAGAGAACGGCAAGACCATGTGATGGAGTATGGTGTGTTTCAAATAAGCCCAGGGCTTGCCTGTAGGCCTCATCTATGTTTATGATGAAGTTAATTTGTAATAAATACCACCTCCTGAGATGAAGAGATGAAGATGTTCATACTCAATTATGTATGAAATTGATACGCCGCTCATACTGGCGCAGATTGCGGCACGGCACCATTATAAATAGAGATATAAGTGCGTGATAATATCCGGTCTTGGGAATGTAACTATACAGGTCATAGTTACTCCATTTGATGGCCGTGAACGGCATGATAGTCATCCAGGGGAGTTCTCTCTCTCCGGCATCACAACGGCGGCTGGAGCCCCTGACGTCTCAACGACAGCTGTTTGGACAAGGTTGAAAGGTAGTAACGTAAGGCAATCTCCGTGGTCTGATTCGTGCGTTCAGATTGACCGTCAGTTTGAGGGTGGTAGGCCATTGAATAGAGAAGCTTCGTTTTCAGTCCCGGAAACAGGCGACGCCATAGTTCTGAGGTGAGCTTGCGATCGCGGTCTGAGATTATCACTGAGGGATTCCCCAATCGCCGGTTTTAAAACTCTCGAGCAAAGCCGAGACCCATTCCTTAGCTCCCCAGTGTCATGGCCGGCAATAAAAGTGAGCCGCTTTGTGAATTCACGGGTTACCGTGAGAACCTGGTTGAGTTGACCTGTATCTGGCAGAGTCAAGGTGAAATCCATAGTTATTGTATGGAAAAGTATGTCGGAGTAGTCCATTGTCAACCTCCACAGGAGAAGCAGGGACAGGGGACAAATCCCCGAAACAGAGGAGATGTCATCTGGCTAATCAACATTATATTAGCACTGATCCTCCAATTTGACATCAATAAATTTACCTCAGGAATGTACCCACTGGTCTTCGAAGCGCGGCCACGCCGCTCAGAACTGCTGGTCCTTAGACATTCTGCAGTTTGTAACAATAATTTGCACGTTCAGCAGCGGCATTTGGTATGTTGGATCTTGTGATTGATGAATTATTCCAGATCAGTTGGAATGAAAAAAAAAAAAAAAAAAAATCCTTGCATCGCTAGTCATATCACACTCCGTATGCAATACAAGCAAAATATGACTTTGTTGAGCTTTGATGTGAGAGAAAAGTTGGATTTTTCATGATCTGCCCAAAACTTGAGCTATCAATCATAAAGTAGCAGCTTGGAGATGCTCTCCCAATCCGAAGATCTTCGGAAGGTGATGACAGAAGATGGTTCTATCTCGTGCGAGTAGGTCGATTTGATGCTTGGTAGCGCTGCGTTCTGACTCGATGAGATGGAGAGGAAAAGGAGGAAGAGAGACGAGGGGAGATTTTGACATCGAGGACGCGTTGAGGGATAGAGAACCACGATACTAAGTTCCGTTGTTCGACTCTTATGTATTTATACATTCACAACAGCAGCCAAGTCATGCTTGAGGTCATAAGTGTAGTATAAATTAGATACGGATGGTTGAGTACATGTATATAACAGAGGCCACGATTTTGATTGCGTATTCTTTTGTGCCATTTCCTGCCATCGTCAGGGTTGCTATGAAAACAAATATTGCATTCGGGGAGCTATGAGAAGACGTAAGAATAGATCCATAAGAGGGAGTTCAAATATGCGGTAAATCAAGAAAGGAATGATACCAGGACAAGGAGATATGGGAAAAGATACTTACAGTATGCAGAAGTATGTGGATGGGAGAAGGAACCGACAGATGTAGAAAGAGGAAGATCTGTTGAAAGCATCTAGCGACAAGATCCTCCCGTTAAGCATATTTTACTGAGAAACCAAGCACCCTTTGGGAGGGAGGAGTAGTTCGTACATAAGAACCGGTTTAAACGTAGAAAAAAGTAATGTATAATAGTGAAGATGCGTAGCCTTGGGTGCCTTCGCAGCACCATTGCATTCATAGTAATACTAGATAGTCCGCAGAATGATGGCCGGACTAAATAAATGATATAATATATCCGTAAAGGCAAATTCCCTCGGGGAGGGGCGCAAGCAGGGAGCCAGCCTCGAGAGTAGATGGAATTCACAAGACAATTTCTGTTTCTCCTGCCACTTCTTGCTTTTGCAGGCAACTCAAGAGGAAGTGCCAATCTGGATCAAGTCACTACATGAAACGCACTTGAACATCCGCCGTTGGTTCCAGTTCGGCACGCACAATGTGGCTATAGCAGTTTCTGCATACCGGATCCAATATTCCAAAGATATATAGAAATGCCTTTCTCTAGAGCTTGTGAATATACAAGTACGATTTCGATTCTTGGAATTAGCTGCTGGATTTCGATAAGACTGGCGGGTATTTCGATGAACAGTGCAGGCACAAGATATATATATCCGCTGTGGGAAGATACTTTACGAAGGAAAGAAAAAAACGAGAAGTCTGCACTCTTATATATCCTTGCTGGGACAGGACTTATTCACACAAGCATCGAGAGAATAGGACAGAAATCTCCGACTCTTTGTCTTCACCGGGAGTGAATTTCGTTGATACGTTAACAGGATCGAGCGATGAGGGAAGTTCTGAGCAAGGGAGTGACTTATACTGCGGGGGATCTCCTTCCATTTCAGGATTTGGTACGGTATAGAGATGAATGTTCCTGTGGATATGGTAGTTAGCTTAAGTGAGTATCCTAGATTCGCTTGATTACGAGCACGGCATATGTCGGTGCATGCAGAGGAGAGGAGAGTCGGTTCTTAATAATCACTAGGCTAGTCTATATAAATTCAACAGTGCATAGTATTTTCATCCTAGAATTCTCTGCATTCATGTCCGATCATCTCTACGATGCATAATCAAGCTAATACAAGATTACTATGATCTATGCCCTCTGTCCTGGTCACATGTCCACCATATGCGACAGAATAAGGATGCCGGGATATCAGTCCTACGCTCCCGACGAAGCAACGGAATAATATCTAGTTATACTTCACAACCCACATTCCTGAGTTTCGTGTAACCCTTCCATCGTAGAATAGATGCGCAGCATCCAGCCGTATCGACTTTCCTATCCTAGGCTTGCCCGGATATGAAACAAATAAGAAACAACCTCTAGCATATTCTATATTATTACTGTTCTTAAGTTTCAAGCCCCGAGAATAGACTTAATAGACTAGCTAATAGTGCCAACTCCGCCACCAGGGAAGGGGGGAAAGACCAAAGTTGCCCCTGACTTGAAACTCAATTGAACTGGCCACCCCGGCTCTGCGTTGGGCGCTGGAAGAGTCTCGTGCGCCACCGGAGATGATGGAGAGGGCGGTGATGGATTCGGTTGTCCTGGACTGTTACTTTAGTGGGCAATCGCAATTTGGGTGCATTATTTATTACTCAGTCTGGTCTAGTTGGATGTGCTAAGGTAGGGACCGGAGTCTGGACAGTGCAGGTGGTCTAGAGTACGGAGTAGTTCGTACCAAAAACGGTCGTGTTTGGGTTAGGGCTTCGGGAGTGATCTATTGTCCTGATGCCGATGCGAGGGACGACAACGGATGATACTATCTATATCTGATTGCGATTTTTCTTTACGATGGTGATACTGCGCAGTGAGGATTCGTCACCGTGGCCTGCTGGCAGAGGCTCAATCCAGTCATCGATTCCCACGATGCCATGGATGAAGATCTCCGAGTTTCAGCCAGAGAATGTCTGGTCATGCTTTTAGGTATCGGTGCAGTCTAGATTCGGTTTCGTTTCACGGTTAGAGAGGCGTGCAATGCGGAGGGTTCAGGGACGTTGAAACGGTCGTCCAATCCGATGGTCGAGCCTGATGAAAATTGACAATTTTGGAACAGAAAGGAATCATAACGCTGGGACGATCATTGGGAATTCAGCTGAACTGAGGGGCTTCATGCAGTCTAGGCGCGAAGAAAAAAAGAAGCTTACTATTATTTTTGATTGCAGCTGACGTTGCCTCGATCGAATCTATCTTGGATAAGGATGAATCCGGCCTAGATTGGACTGAATTGGAAGATCATCTCCCACGGTTCTGGATATGGGAGGCTGGAGATGGACAAAAAGGTACTGTTCCCCGGAGTGAGCTGTGGCAGTGTCTGGTTGCTGGCGCGGCCGATGCTGGCAGCCGTTGAGTTTTTGTATACTTGGGAGAGCATGCTCTTTCCAAGTTGCCGAATCGGGTAGGGTTTAACGGCGAGCTGGCGTGCGTTCTTGTGGCTGAAAAGTCAAAAAAGCCGTCGAAGGAAAAATCGAGATGGCAGTCTTGGCACTGATGCTAAGCTTTTTAGCCACGGCGTCTGGAAGCGGGCCTCTCATCCACAAATCCACAGGAATCCGTGGATCACGACAGGAAAGCAAGACGGTGATAGCGGCTGATGATTGACGGGCTGATCGATCTAATCTCGCCAACTTTTGCATGGCATCCCAGCACGACGTCTGTGGTGTTCACTTTTTGCCATCGCGTCCGATCTAGGATGATTGATCCAGGCTAGATAGAGCCCGAAACGTGCAAGAAGAGAAAAAGTCAATTGTGTTCTTTGCACTCCGGAGGCCGGGATAGGTATGAATCCCGACCCAACGGTGAGCTTGAGCTTGTCCCAAGGTCCTGGAGACTCGAGAGAATCATAAACATGCCTCTGTGGTCGACTGTTAGTGGTGTCATCAAGGGTCGAATTCCCTGTTTGGCTGCATATGTGCGGTACTCTAAGAAGTTAGTCCAGTAATAAAGTCGAGTAAATATCAGGATGTTTACTACTGTTTGTCTGGCATGCACGGAGCAACCACAGGGACGATGACCTGGCTGCTCGGACTTTTCATCCGCAACAAGCTCGCGAGAGGTGTGTGGTGGTGCATGGCATCGTCTATCTAGTATCGATTATTATTCCTCTATCGAGTGGACAACCAGCAAAGCCACCTGCGTCAGTGGCCGCTCTATCGGGGAATCGGCGCACCGGCTGCCGGTCCCGGAACAGGCAAGGGGAACGACGGAGACCGGCGCTAGTCCGAGTCTGGCCAGTTAGGGCATCCGGCACTAGGGCTTAGGGCATGGCCCGCTGCGCCCCAGCGGCAGCCCAGCCAATGACGCCGCCGGCTGAGCCTCGAGGACCCACTGGCCCGGACATTCTTCAGGCGCTCTCCGGCCAGAGTCCGTCTCATGCGCCGTCGGAGACACTGCTGAGACAGCGTAAGAAAAGGAGTATCTAGACTACAGGAGAGAAGGGGTAGGCAGGGAGAGGACATTCCTGGTGCTGGCTGATATTGTCCACCTCTCCTGTACTCCGTGTAGATACTCTGTATTTATTGCTTCGTTGGTTAGTAGACGATGGAGATGGTGTTCGTATTCTTCTTCTTCTTCTTCTTCTTCTTCTTCGTACAATGGTGATTCCAGCTGTCAGTGGTAAGTAAAGTATCGAATACGCTCTGCTCGAAGGAGCACTAGCCCCGTGGCTTGTTTGGCGTTGCGGTTTCTGGCGGCTTTCCAGACTGCCCTGTTAGGATAGAGAGAAGGCCAATCAGATTGACTATTTCGCTGAGTCAGGCAGAGGACGCGCAATCCTGCCGAGCCTGGTTTTCTATTCTTGGAGATTGCCCCTTGGAGACCTGTAATTTACCGGTATCACGATTAATTACACGCGGACTGGGCTTAGACGAGTCTGTCCACTTCGCTCGCTCTCACGCTCACTCTCCTCTCCTGCTTTGCTTTGCTTCGGGCGCCAGCGCTTCGACCATCTCCAGACCAGACCAGACCAGACCATCTCGACTCGGTCGTTTCTCTTTGCCGTTTCCCGTTCATTCTGCCTCTCTCTCTCCTCTCTCTTTATCATCCTCCTTTTCTCCCCTCATTCGACCTCCACCATCGTTTCGACTTCCTTTCTCATCATCCACCCTCCACGCTCTGGTAGCCGTACCGTTCTTGATCCCTTGGACGGACTACCATCCCCTCCACCATCACCACCACGACCACCATATCAGCAATCATCGCGTCAACTATCCCTGAGACACCAGATCGATTAAGTGGAGGATATTAGTAGAGAAAACAAGAAACACAGGCCCTCATCGACCAACTATCATGACGACTCTCGCAGAGCAGTCGATGCCGACTTCGACGTCGGCATCACCCATGTCGAATGTCAACGCCTGCTATGACCCCGATATCGACTCATTCATCAATCTCGACCAGCTCACATACACCTCTGCTGAGTCCGCTAGACCCAAGCCCGCATTGGTCTCGCAGCCGTCCGTCGCCAGTTCCGACTCAAGTGCCAGCGACCTGGGCAGCAACGTCCCCTCTAGTCAGCACCAGATGCCCTTCCCGGGCCCCAGTCATCAGTACGATGACCACAAGCAGCAAACGCCGCTCCCCCCGGGTGGATTGGCTCATGCGATGGCCTTCAGCAACAGCGGAATGAACTTCACCGTGGGCGCCCAGGGCTTCCCGATGAATGGTAACATGTACGGTGGAATGAATGTGAAGCACGAAGAAGCCCCCATCGATTTTGGCAGTGTGCCCGCCCGCAACCCGTCCGATATGGATTTGGACTTCTTCTCCAACCAGACTAGCCGGAACCAATTCGTCGACCCTAATGCTCTGGGCGGACATGAGCTTTCTCCGGTCGGCCCGCCTGCTCAGGTCGGCCGCATGTACCCTGGAATGCACCAGCAGCAGGCCGCCATGGCCAAGGCCGCGCAGCAGCAGCGACAGCACGACATGATGCGTCAACAGCAGCAGATCCAGCAGCGTCGCATGGAGGAACAGGCTCGCCAGGCGGGCCGCCAGGCACGTCCCAACCGTCATCCCGACCCCGTGGTCGAGGAGCGCATCTCCCGCTTGCTGCAACAGATGAGACAGAGCAGCGTCACTTCCCAGGACGACGGCTCGCCCCCCTCCATGCTGCCTCAGATGGCCAAGGCCAAGAAGGACGAAGAGGAGATGGACGAGGACGAGCGACTGCTCGCCAGTGAAGAGGGCAAGAAGCTCAGCAGCAAGGAGCGCCGCCAGCTCCGCAACAAAGTGTCGGCCCGTGCTTTCCGCTCTCGCCGGAAGGGTACAGTTTTACCATCTACATCTCTGTTAATCTTGACGTGCTAATGGATTGTCTAGAATACATCAACCAGCTGGAAGGCGAAGTCGCAGCCAAGACCAATGAAGCAAACGACCTTCGCATGCAGAACCGTGCTCTCTTCGAGGAGAATGCCCGCCTGACAGACCTGACTCGCATGCTTCTGTCGTCTCCCCACTTCTCTTCCTTTCTCAACGACCTCAGTGTGAACGGAGTTCCTTCCTCCCAGGGTCAGCCCCAGCAGCAACAGCAGGTTCAACAGACCGTTGTGCCTCAGCCTCAGATGCACCAGAACACCCAGAAGGATGTGAATCCCGCTCGTGTGGCACAGGAATTCCAGATGCAGCAGAACCCCCAGGTCGGCATGGTTATGGTCCCCGAGCAGAGCGTCAACGTCCCGACTATGGACATGAACCCCGGTGGCTGGAACTCCGGAATCGACATGAACTTCACCAACGCTCCTGTTTTCGCTGTCTTTGAGGTGCCCGAACCTGTCATTGACACTGGCGTGCTGTGCGGAAAGTCGTCCAACTTTGTTGGCTCTGAAGTGCTCGAGACCTCCAAGGATGAAGTGCCGTCTGTAGAGCGCCCTCCGGTCCCTGACGTACCCAAGGCGAAGTCGGATATTGGCACTCCTAACCCTGATGTCGAGATTGATGAATCCGATCCCGCCTTTGCTCTCTTCCTTGACTCTCCGCCCCCCTCGCAGTCATCGACCGAGCAGTTCGAGAACCTCTTCGGAGGTATCGAGCCCGAGAAAGCTCTTTCTACCTTCGAACTGGTCGTGGAAGATGAGTCGACTGAAGTCAGCGCGGTCACCATGCACCGCTTCGAGCGCCTGTGCAACAGCATGGAAGCGGCTTTCCAGCGCGTCTCCATGGTCACATCCCATCTTGTTTGATTTTACTGTGATCATGACTGGGAAATTTTTATGGTGTTTGGGTGAAACTATTGCCGTCATCGGCCAGGCTGCGATGATGGACAGGTTCTTCATCGGTGTGCTCTCGTTCAGGACATAACGACTTCTTTTTCATATGTTCATTATCCTTTATCACTCGTCTCCGTCGGTTGTATTTTCTTTTCCATTGACGCCATTTGACAATCGGGCAGTTTTGTAAGGTCTGGAGTTCAAGAGGGATCTGCTTCTACTGGGAATATCGTGTGAGGAATATCAGGGATTGGAATCATTTGTACTGGCAGGTGACCAGATCTACACATGTGTAGCAGCAGGAGCTGAATCAAAATGCAATGAATCATAGACAAGCCATTTGCAAGTTGTAACATAGAATAGTAAAATTAACAAAATCGATAGAATGTCTGGTATGCATTGATCATATCGTAGATCTCAGGTGGTGACCTTTATCGGGCCTAGCCTCTCTCCGCAGTGACGCGGAAAATTTGGGAAATTTGGGCGGAGGTAACTTTTATTTCGAACAATCCCAGGAACCATCAACATCGGTGCTGGATTCCCAACTCTCTTTCTTCCAGTCATGAAGACGTGAAATTGGAATGCTTCACCCTTAGTATCTGGCTTTGTTCACTGTTGCCTTTTCAACTAGCCAAGTTGGCTTCTCCTCGTCTGTCTGGGGGGCTGCTCGTCAAAGCTCTCCGCGCAGCCACGCCCCCATCCTCCAGCTGCTTTTCAAGTCGCGGTAGCTTCTTCAGACTGTTCATCCTTCGAGGATTATCTCGTCCTGCAGCAGGCTGCGCTCGAGTCTCGTTTTGCACAACTACACGCTCCCTCAAGGCGCAACCTGGACAGTTGCACCCGAAGACTAAACGGCCTCCCCTCAACCCCGACGCTGTCATCTTCCCGGCCCCGAAGCTCGATTCAAACAAATCTGGAACAAACCGTTACATCGTCTACGATCCTTCCTTCCCTAAATTCGGTGGACTTGAGCATTTGCCCAGTCCTGCCCCGGGAAACAAACCAATGAAGTTCTTCTACCAGATCCTCACGACGCCTACGGCGGATACGCCTGGCACCACTCTACTGCTCAACTTCCCTGAAAAGCGTTACTTCTTTGGCCAGATATCGGAAGGCACTCAGAGGGCATGCACGGAACGCGGCGTCAGGCTATCCTACCTTACGGACATCTTCCTCACGGGACGAACGGAGTGGGCGAATAATGGAGGGCTTATTGGAGCGGTCCTGACTCAGGCGGATGCGATCTCCAATGCTGCGGCAGCGATCGCGGACTCTGAACGTGAGAGGGAGGCACGCCGTCGTGCTAATGAGACCCCGGAACAGACTGCTGAACGGTTGCGCAACCATGAACCTGAACTGAAGCATGGAGCTCCATATGCGTTGCGGGACGGCGAATTGGTTATGCAGAGGGGCCATCTCACTATCCATGGAGGCCGGAACTTGACCCATACGCTGGCCACCGCAAGGAGATTCGTTTTTCGCAAGGGAATGCCTGTGTACGTCAAGGAATATGATTCGGAGAATCTGTCTAGATCAGAAACGGAGCAGACGCCGGATCCTTTCGAACAACCTACCTTCACCGATAATAACATCAAGGTTTGGGCAATGGCGATTAGTCCCTCTGGCACTCCCAACAACAGCCCGAAGAGTCCGCGAAAGAGAAGTCTCGACGAGTTCCAGGAGCGAGAAGGCGCGGAAAGAAGTTTGGATCAGCGTACTAAGGACCAACTGATGCGTCAGTCAGTTGTTTCTGACATGTTCAACTCATCCTGGCGCATGGACTCGTTGATTGAGATGCCCTTGGCGACTGTCAAGATGCCCGCAACTATCTTCATCCGCAACCCGGAGACGAAGGATCTGGAGCAGTATAAGGGCCCCATGCCAGGCGATGACAAGCCTCTACCTGATATCAAGGTTCTTGTCCGTCAACCGTGGCCGGGTGCGGCGATCGAGAAACTCCCCCCGACTACTCGCAGTGAAGAAGCTCTGTGCTACATAGTCAAGAACCATGACATCAGAGGGAAGTTCGACCCCAAAAAAGCACAGCAATTGAAGGTTCCCAAGGGACCGGCTTATGCTGCTCTGACCAAGGGCCAGAACGTGCAATCGGAGGATGGCAAGACCATCACCCCAGACATGGTTCTCGGGCCCCCGCGCCTTGGAAGAGGAACCGCCATTATCGACTTGCCTACTCCGGATTATGTTGAGAATTTGCTGAACCGCCCTGAGTGGAAATCGCCTGCTGTCACGAGCAACCTGCAAGCCTTCATGTGGATTCTGGGTCCAGGCGTCGGTGAACATCCACGGCTGAGAGAATTTGTTGCTAGCTGGCCGCAGTGCAAGCATATAGTTTCTGGCACTGATTACTGTCCCAACTACCTAGCTCTCCACAGTGTCGCAGGTTCATCAATCCGCTTGGCGAAGCTGAAGGGCGATAGCTACGCCATCCCATTCCATGATAATGTGACCCTTCCACAACCGGGTACGCCTACTGCGGGTTCTAAAACCACGACAGAGTCTGTCAAAAACTCCCCTTTCCAGCCTGCTGAATGTGGTTTGATCCTCGATATGGAACCAAATTTTGGAATCAACCAAGCGGAGGTTGTGCCTCCGTTTAACCCGTCCCTCACGGTCTCACGTATTCCTCGCTCCGTGGAACAGCGCATGAAAGCCATCCGTCGCAGAGTCAGCAAGCCGTCTTTCCAGCAAGAGGTGGAGGAGCTACAGAAGAGTATACCAGGCGCAGATGCGGAGATCATTACCCTGGGAACAGGATCGTCCGTGCCGTCCAAGTACCGCAACGTCTCTGCTACGCTCGTCAAAGTTCCCGGTCATGGATATTATCTCCTTGACTGCGGTGAAAATACTCTTGGCCAGCTGAAACGTGTATTTGGACCAGAGCAGTTGAAGGAGGTTCTGCAGAATCTCCGGTTGATCTGGATCAGTCACCTTCATGCGGACCATCACCTGGGCACTGCTTCAGTGATCAAGGCGTGGTACAGAGAGCACTACGGGGAACGTCCTAACTCAACGGAGACGGTAGAGATGGATCTGGCCAAGATCCTCCGGGAGAAACGCCTGGTTGTTGTATCTGAAGAAATGATGATTGGCTGGCTAGAAGAATACGCATCGGTAGAGAATTATGGATTCGACAAGCTTGTCCCTCTGGCGGTCTACCCTTATCACAAAGACGGTACCATCAAGACTGCGCTGAAATATCGCCATGTTCGTGGCGATGGTACCTATCCAGGAAGTGAAGCCGTCGATGCTAGACCGCGCACTACTGATATGAGCTTTGAGGACACTAACTCGCCATTGACGAAGCTTCTTAAAGAACGTACTGGTCTCGCGGATCTCCTCGCCACTAGAGTGAACCACTGCCGTGGTGCCATGGCTGTTTCGCTGGTGTTTCCTGATAGTTTCAAGGTGTCTTACTCTGGTGACTGTCGTCCCTCGCCTAACTTTGCCACCATTGGTCGCGATTCCACCGTTCTCATCCACGAAGCCACGTTTCAAGATGATATGAGCGTGTCGGCCATTGCGAAGAAGCACTCTACGACGGCCGAGGCTCTCGAGGTTGGCCGCCAGATGCAGGCCCGTACTATCCTTCTGACACACTTCAGTCAACGTTATCAAAAAGTGGCCTCTGCGGAACAGCGTGTGGGAACTGTCAAAAACGAAGATCCGGCTGCTATTGCTGCGGCAGAGCCCAGACCAGTCGATATACCCGTTGACGAAGCTGAAACGAATGAGATCAAGGTATCCGGAAACCAGCCCCGTGAAGATCGCAAGGCTCCGGTTGCTGTCTCTTTTGACTATATGCGTATCCGTGTCGGCGACATCCCCGTTGCCCAGGCATATGCACCAGCACTGGAAAAGCTGTTTGACATTTTGGAACGCGCTGCGGCCCAGGATTCTTCGCGCATGAGGGAAGAGCAACAGCAGCAGCAGACGGAGAACAAAAACAAGAAGAATAAGCAGAACAAGCAGAAGAGCAAGAATGGAAAGCAGCCAACTGCCACCTCTCCGGAAGCCATGGACGTGGACGCAAAGGCCCAACAGGCGGGTAAGAGACGTGCTTCTGTTTGGAGTGCCAGCGAGAGCGAAGCTGGCTGGAGCGTCAGTGAAAGCGAAGGCGAGTCTGGTAATCGTAAATCCAGCCCGCGTCGACGCCGGAGCGGAAGTGATACGAGGATGAAGGGCTCTTCTTGAATATCGTATCCTTCTTGATATATAACGATTATCATGTAATATAACTCAATACTTTGATAGACACAGCCAGGGCAGCTAGCCTCGGTGAAAAATAACTTGATTATGTCAATCCATATCTAGGACCAGCCTCTTATCTGTCACCTCTTGGGAAGATATCTGCAACGTAGACAAGACGAATAAGTACTCGAGACAGCTCAAAGATCAACTCCACCCTCCACAACAGCCCCTTCAATCCTCCCCTCCTTGAACTCCTTCGCCATCTCCCCGAGCGTCATCCACTCCACGCCTTCGTGTTTATTAATGTGTGAAATAATCCTGTTCGAGATTTCGTCTTAGCCCATCACCACCACATAGAATCCCTCCGCGGCCCCCAACTAAAAAGAAGAAAGCAGAAAGAAAAGAAAAGGAGAAAACTCACCTCTCATGCATCAACACGACCTGCGGCTTCCCACTCACCTGCGGATGAATCGACATGGGAAAGATAAAAGTGTCGTATTCTCGATACGCGAAATCGAATTGTTCTAACCAAAGTTTCTCCACGGTTGATGTGTCGACGAAACCTTGCTAGATATCCCTCCCCGAAAAGGGAAGAGGGATTTTGTTAGATGATGGACTTTGCATGTGGAAGTAAAAGAGTAAAAGCGACGGACAAAGGGCAAAAGAAAAGTACAAACTTACAGCAATCCTCCCCGGAATGGGCTGCAGGGGCGGCCAGTCATCTAGATGCCAGTTCGCGGGGATTTCGACGATGGAACTCGGCGTGATCTTCGTCATGGGACGCATCCATTCCTCTGCGGAGTGGGCGTGGTTGGTCTCGATCCATGTGGTGGTTTTGGTTTGTGGAGCGTAGTATCTACAGATATCCCGTTCCAGATGGCATTTGTTAGTATTTTCATTTGCTGGTTTTCGTTCAGTGTTGGGAAACGACTACCCCACGTGGTTCAGGTGTATGCTTGCTGAGGTGCGAAGGGAGAATGAAAGGAAGGAGAAACATACGGCTGTACATCATGATGCATAAACGAATGATCATACATGATCCCAAACTCCTCCAGGAGCGGAATAAGCTCTTTACTCGTCGACCATGACGGGGCTGTGTATCCCAATGGCTTCGTCCCCGTGAAGCGAGTAAGCACGTCGATCGAGCGAGAGAGGACGTCTCGCTGTTGGGCTTCTGAGAGCTGAGAGATGAATTCATGTGTGTAGCCGTGGAGGCCTCTATAATGCACATGGCATGCCATTCGTTAGGAACGAAAGAAGAACAAAGAAAGAAAGTTAATTCTGGGAGTCAGACATACATCTCATGACCTGCATCTCTGACCTTTGCTAATTGTTTCGGGAAACTCTCGATCGAATGCGCGGGTACGAACCATGTTGCTTTGATGTTGAATCGATCCCAGAGTTTTAGCAGTCGGTCAACGCCGACTGTTGCGCCGTATACGCCGCGAGATACGTTTGTTGGGTTTTGTGGCGAGCCGTCGCAAGTATTGATCCAGTTCGCGACGGCGTCGACGTCGACTGGAGAATGTGGAGATATGTTAGTACTGGTTTGCTTTCTGCAATGTGATGATCAAGAGGATGTACACAGAATGGGGTCTGCTTGACATAAAGATGATTACGAACTTCCATATCCGACCAAGACACGCTTCTTTCCCATGGTTGTTTGTGCCCTTGCAATATTTGATGATTTCAACTCGATCAGATGTTAGATCTATACAGATCTGTTAGGTATTCTATTGAACGACAGCCAGGCTTTTCCGGGGACACGCAGACAAGTATATAATTTTGGCGCACTCTCACCGGAAACGGAGACTATCAAAACATTACAAGATCGAAGACTATCCCATCTTTTTAACAACCATCCCCTCGAGCATACCGATAAGCAGAGACCCTCCTGGACCCCCCTGAGCCCCGCGCGTGCGCTGATCTCCGATCAAATGAACTCAATTGCCTATCGGGGATAAGTATCGTCCATGCGGTTATCGGTTCCCCGCATTTAGTGTCTGCCGATAAGTCGAGCTGCTCTTTTTGGTATAAGCTTTAGTTAGGGGCATTTTATTGCTGGTCAGATATGATAGACTCCGTATTTCTGTACAGTATATACTTGGTGCAAATGGCTTGGACTGGGACGTTCTTCAGCATGGTTAAGGCGAAGTCATAGGGATGAAATTTGATCGTGGATACGAGTCCAGCCTTTTTCGAGTATATAGTTTGTAAGCAATCGATAACGTGTAAAATGCAGTTGATCTTCATGTCAGCTCCTTTGTAAATATAATTCTATTAACAAGAAAGAGGAGAGGGAAAGCATAGAATGAAACAATCGTCAGCCTTCTTTGGTCGGAAATCACGCAACCTATACGTATATACCATGTTTGATTCTAGTATTCTAGGACGTATTGCCTCCATGCATTGCTTCAAATATCCCATCATACGTATACGATCTCGTTGTCACTCATCTAGTACCCTGACCTGATCTTCTCCTTTCCATCCTTTCCAAACAGACCCTCCCCAATATTCTCCATGCACTCTCTCTGCCAGTTCTTGGGCGTGAACTTGTCAGCAATCTCTTTGAATGCCTCCAAGGTACAGAACGTGTCATCGCCAGGAAGGTGGTTCTCCGGCTTAGCGGCACAGCCTGGTATCCTCATGGGACGGTCATTATATCGGATACGGACATAGTGTTGCCGTAAGGTGTCTCTGGTAGCAGGGGGATAGCTGTCGAGGGGCTTGCGGGCGAGGTCGGATGGAGAAGGCGGGGTGGTAGATGAGCGGCCTGTCAAGAAAGATAGAATACCCGACTTGGATGCCATATCCTTAGGCTCAACAACTGCCGACTCGGTTGAGTCTCTTTTCTTAGAGAAAAGTTCAATTGCAACAGACGAAGTGAACGGTGGCCACTCCAGGGTCTCGAATGCGCCCATGCTAGCCAAAATAGCAGCCAAGGTAGTATCGTGGCATCCGCTGAGAGCAAACTTAATAGGTACTCCAGCATTCGCAGTGCTGGCAGCGGTTGTGTCACTGCGCCAGCCGCCCTCAACCGCCGTGCTGACCATACGATCAACAATGTCGCCCACCAGAGCACCAATGCCCAGTCTCCGGTATTCCGCACTCTCTTGGTACCCAGAGTACCACTCGTCTACAGCAATCTTGTGTATATATTCTCTGGCCTTCTTATCGTAGAATTCTGAGGGGAGCTTTGTGGCCGGTCCGTGAGCCAAAGAAGCGTTAATGGTGTCCATGATTCCGGAAAGACGAGGGTGGGAGTCGACAGCGACGCGAGGATGGTTCGGGTGCATCCATTTAGACCACAGTTTATTTAGATAGTTCATTTCCTCAGATTCATTCCCTGGACAGCGCGTTAGCTATTGTAAACCAAATTCCGTGGATGACATACATGTGTCGGCCGCCCTCTGGGCAAATGCTCGGGAAAGTTGTCTGAAGCGACGGCAATTGCCCTCGTTTGGAAACAACGTCTCCTCCGCGACACTTCGTCCCACAATCACGGGAGGTGGGAAATCAGCTGTACGAGCGTGCGCCGGGTACATGCCCCAAAAGGCTTGTTGTAAAGATTCCAGTGCGCGCGGGATTGGAGTCGCACGGAGATACATGTCTTCGGCGTTGGATTTAATCTTGGGCATGAAGCCCAATTTGTCGACATAGAGATCTCTCAATCGCTCGCCGAGAGCGAAGGTGGTTTGCCGTCCCTTGTCCGTCAACTCTCCTAGTTGGCTGTCCATCAATGAGCAAGAGTCCTCCCAGACAAATCATCATATCAAGAACCCACCAGATGCCTTCTATCTCTCCTTCTGGGCCGAGTGAGACGACCGCTTCGTCG
This sequence comes from Paecilomyces sp. PK2413, assembly GCA_023624055.1. Classification (NCBI taxonomy): domain Eukaryota; kingdom Fungi; phylum Ascomycota; class Eurotiomycetes; order Eurotiales; family Thermoascaceae; genus Paecilomyces; species Paecilomyces sp. PK2413. The sequence continues at coordinate 1,254,937 of JAMADQ010000001.1, read as the reverse complement.
TCACGCCCAAAGGCTTCCATCTTGCGACGCCATTGAAAGCTATTCCATTGTGAAAGGTCCTCCTTACTAGCTACCATGGCAGTCATGCGGCGGGCCACACTGCAATAGGGCCAATCTTATTATGGCATCAGCGATTGAATAAGGTATTTCTGGGGTTCGATTTACATGATGCAAGTCCTGCCTTTTAGGAGTCAGCCAGTGCAATAGACAATTGAGATCCGGGAGCGCATACATTCTGGAATCTGGACGACACCGGCGTTCTCTCGCCTATATCAGTCAGTCAGGTTCGCGAAACACGCGCCAATGGCAAATACCGTGTCGAAGGAACTGTATGATCGTCAGGAACCCCCACTAACTCGCGTTATCGGAGTCACTCACCACTTGAACCAATTGAAGCTGCAGGCTCTTCGGATACAGGCGCTCGAGCTCCTCTTTGGAGTAGGGCTCGCGGGGTACAAGCGACGTCATCTTGGACAGGACAATACCTTGAGGTCCAACACCAACAGCTCAAGCAGACGAAGGCAAGAATATATCGCAAGCTGCCAGCTCCAACAGCTGCTGGGACAACGGAAACGTATCGGCGATCTCCAACTCACCGACTTACATGTGACGTGGGAGGCAGGCGGTGAGTCACCGCGGAAACATCATCGCGTATCAATCTCCGTAGTTGAGGATAGTTAACTATTCAATTCGGTTCAACTAATTCATATATTGTCCTTTGGACTGATTCTATTTTACATTTATTTCTCCATCATTGATTCCAATTAATTTCAATGTACATTGCATGCCATATGCGCAGCATGTGCCATAATTTAGAGTGCTATTCCGGATGGCTGATCTTCCACCATCATTGAGGATATCAGATCAGAGCCAATAATGCCTAATTTTATTGACTTTTCTCCTTTCTGTCTGCATCTGCCTTTAGCTGTTTCAGACGGCCGGTGACCGCAGAGAGCATGACTCCTCGAGGCAGCACGTCAAAGCCCAGACCCTGGAGCCTATGCCACCAATAACCCCAGACGAGATACTCACCACATCCAACTCTGTTCAAAGCTGCACTCGCCATCGTCCTACCTGTTGGCGTGAAGAGGTTCGCCTTGATATCCATCGCGGCTGTACTGACGCTGCCCACACGAAGTGCCATAACCTCGATCTTCCTTCCGCAGGCTTTCGTCTCCACGTTGAGGGCCCCAGAAAACGAATCAATAAAGCCCTTTGTCGAGCTGTAGATGCTAAGCCAAGGGAATCCAGCCGAGGCTATAGAGGACACATTCAGAATCAGACTTGGCTCGTTTTTCTCCAAGATGGGCAACAGGACTCGTGTAATATGCGTCGTGAACCTAGCATTTAGACCGATTAAGTACTCGACTTCGTCATGTGTCAACTCGTCAAGCCGTTTGTATGTATGGGAGACACCAGTCTGTCCGCCGACATTGTTGACGAGGACTCTAAGATTGGCATCTCCAACTTCGCGCGCGATTGCATCGATATTTTCCGTCGACCCGCCGGCATCGAAGACAATGATCCTTGTTTTGGCAGCAGGGTATTCTGCCTTCAACCGTTCCTGAATGCCAAGTAGCTTTTCGCGGTTCCGGCCGTGGAGGAAGACATTGAATCCACGACTACACAGCTCCTCTGCAAAGCCAAGGCCAATTCCGTCGCTGGCACCTGTGACGAGAGCCCATGTCTCCTTGTCTTTCGAACGGTATTTGCCGATGGAGGATGGTCGAAGATAAATGTAGAGATGTCGCGCGAATTGCGTGAACAGGTAAAATGACGTCGCGGCTCCCGCCAGAGTCAGCGTATCCGTTACTGAAGAAGGGAGTTTGATCGTCGTCATTGTTCTTTTGTTTAGTGTATACTTGGAAACGGCTGTCTATCTTGATTTCAACCGCAAAAATGGTGTCGATCAATTTTTGGGACAGCAGACTTATTTAAAACTTGCGATCAAGGACTCCTTGATCTTGATCCAGTCTTCTGTCGGAGGTTGGAGACACCGTTGGCCGATCACAACATTCTCCAGCAGAAGTCTTGCCGAGCCGTACCCCAATGGTGCTCTCGCCATCCAGAACCCTTCTAAAGTGGATTTACGACGATACGAAGGCTCGAATCACGCGTAGCAACGGATGTTTCTTCATTTTATTCGCTGAATGCTGTGCACTGTAAGACTTTCCCTGTCTGTGGAGTGTATCACAGGTGAAACTATTAGTCCCGTGTCTGCGATATTGTCCATCCGATTTTCTTTGCTCGACTTCGCAGTTTTCAGCCACAAAGATCTTTCATATCATCTTGCCACTGACGATTTCTCGATGTCCTTATTAAAGTAACTCCCCCCAAACGGAAGAGTTGCTTATGGATCCGCACTGATCTATGAGATCTAATGGACAGCTCTGCTGTTCCAATATGTTAGGAAATAACAGGAACTCGCTTTCCGTGGGCCTCCACGTACTGATGAGGATAAAGGGTCTGTAAGTAGAGGCCGGATGAGACTAGGATTTCTGAACCTTGTTCGTTGTGAGCATTTCCCAACTCAGAATACTCATCATGACTGCAGTTATACTTGCACCGATATCTTAGAGTACGTAGTTGTCGTAGCACCGGATTGATGATCTCCTAATTGATAAATTCCAAATAAAGTATAAACAAAGGATCCTTCCGCCGATTCTCGAAAGTGGACATTTCAATGGTAATCGTAACGGTCACAGGGTAGAAATACTAGTCCTCCAATGATCAGAAAGATGTTACTTTGTGTCCTTTGTGTACTTATTTGCTTATCAGTCCGCGAAGTGATCCATTCGCATTTCTTTACCCGTGTCTTCGACAACATAGAACACGTAAGGTTTAATTCAAACTCTATCTTCGTATCTCATTTGTTTGAGTCATCGAAATAAAAGTATGATTCCTGTATACAAATAGGTTAATAACATACACTTATCACGGATCGGAACTGCGGAGGTATAATCTCCGCATACTCACCTAGTCAACCAGTTACATGAGTTAGATATGTATGGAGATGCAACAAACTGAGGAGTCCGCGCGTTATTTAACTAGAAAATGAACTGGGGAAGCGATGCGGGGTTGATATGGGGATACTGTTCAGCCAATTTTACACTGGAAAACCTTGTGCCGCCTACATGCCATAAACACAAGATTTTAGGTTAGGATACCACTATCGATTGTCCCCAAACTCTGGGTTGCGGAGGTTATAACCTCCGCAGTAGAGCTGTTCTAGGGTTATCGGGAGATTAGTTCTGGATAAGAGTCGGCTATTATCTCTGGGCAAAGGGTGTTGGTCAACTGAACCAGATAAAAGGGGACACCAATGGAGACACAATATCTTTAGAGTCATAACCGTCCAGAAAATAAAATCCTACTTGCTCTATATCTTAATTGTCTTCAAAGCAGTTGTCTCTGCGAAGCAAAATCTCTCATTCTTTATAATGACAGGAAAGACAGTCCGCGTCGCAGTGACACAAACCGAACCCGCTTGGCTCAACCTCGCGGCAGGTGTCAAGAAAACATGCGCTCTTATTGAGGAAGCGGCCAAAAATGGTGCAGAGTTGATCGCCTTTCCCGAGTGCTGGATTCCCGGATATCCCTGCTGGATTTGGTACGTACTTCTAAGAGAACATCCTAATTCGTTAGATTACCCTATATAGGAAGACAATGGGCTAATCAAATAGAACAGGGCCCGGCTTATCGACTTCGACATTAATGTGAAATATGTCAAGAACTCTCTAAACATCAATTCTCCTGAGATGGAGACTATCCGCACCTGTGCATGTGACAATCAGATTTCTGTTGTTTTGGGTTTTTCAGAAAATGATAACAACTCCCTCTACATTTCTCAGGCAATAATCGGACCAGACGGTAATATAAAGTGCAACCGTCGCAAGATGAAGCCAACACACATGGAGAGGACTATTTTTGGTGATGCATCGGGTGAGGTATTCAACAGTGTGGCTAGTCTTCCATTTGGACGGGTTGGAGCATTGTCTTGTTGGGAGCATATCCAGCCGTTGCTCAAATTCCATACATTCTCAGAACATGAGGATATCCATGTTTCTGCATGGCCGAGTGTGACACCCCATACTGGGGGTCCTGATCTCTGGTCAATGTCCGCTGAAGGTTGTCAGAATCTCTCCCGCACATATGCGATCGAGTCACAGACCTTTGTCCTTCATTCAACAGCACTCATTACGGAAAAAGGAATCAAGGCCATGAATACTGAAAGTGGGTTGCTTATGTCGTCTCCAGGAGGTGGCAGTTCGACGATCTTTGGACCCGACGGTCGCCGTCTCAGTGAGCCAGTCGAATCGACCACGGAAACGATCATATACGCAGACCTAGATCTCGAAGAGATTATCCGCGTAAAAATGTTTGCAGATGGATTGGGTCATTATAGCCGTCCTGATCTAATGTGGTTGGGAACCTGCAAGGACAAGAAGAAGATGGTACTGTCGGCAGAAAGTGCGTCGACGGTAAAGGAGGAAGTACCGTCTGCAGCCAAATAAATCATCATATGTTGGATATCCGAATTGCGGATGCTGAAGACTGCAGCTGCAGTCTATTTAGTTGCCAACTTTATGTTCACCCGTTAAATAACCATGTGAAATCTTCGTTGCTGTTTAGTTCTCTGAAGGCACTGAAGAGATCGATCGGTTCGATGTTATTTAATGACCCATCCAACTGGAAATCGTTGAAGAGAAGTAGGTCTGGATGTTCGTGCTCGATAATATCGAAATCTTCGTGAATGGAAGGATCATGCATTGTGTTAGTGACTTGAGCAGAGCTGCCGGAAATGTCCGATCCTCTTTCTGCAGACGGTTGTCCACTTTCCAAATAGCTATCTTTCGATGTGATAGGCGGGTCACATTTTGTAGGTGACACGCCAGAGACTCCCCAACGACGAGCCAGAATGTGAATCATGCCGATGCTTTTCCGCGATCGAACCGGCCATTTGTGAGCGAGTTCTTCGAAGAGTGCAAGAGACTGCCTTAGTAGGCGAGTGCTCTTACGCTTCAGAATGGGATTGGTCGCAGTTGAATTCATTACATGTACGATACTGGCACTGAGTAGATAATGAATGATCACAGGATTTGCATATCGGAATGTGTGCGAATCATAATAAAGCTTGTTGAGCCGAGTCATCGAGGAAGCCGCATGAAACAACGTTCGAAGTATGAGCTGTGTAGAGGATGTAGGCGCCAGTTCTTCCGAACTAGATGCTGTAAAGATTTTCAAAAACGGTGGCATCGTTATCAATATAGTCATGTAGTAGGCCATATGGAAAAGCAAAATTGGTTTAGCAACGAAGCCTCTAGATATATTTAATCGACAATCTCGTGTCTGGAAAAAACTATTCAGCGCTTCATGTGTTGAAAGAAGAAGAATAACTTGCTCGGTCCGATCAAGCTCCTCAAAGGTAGATGAAAAACTGCGACATTAGTTTATGTTCTCGTGCTCTGAAGTAAGTCTGACTTACATTTGCTCTATATTTCGATCATGATGATACCATAATCTGCATTGCCATACAAACGCGAGCTGGTCCAAAGTAGGTTCTTTGTTTAAGAAGGTGGTACTGAAATCAGGAACATTGGCCCGTCGCCATGGTAGCACGCTGTTCCTACCAAGAATAGATATCGCCGTCCAGTCTGTCATAAAAAACATCCAGAATGTTCGAATATCTTTTGGATCAGGTTTGAACGACCTCCCAGTACACTCGTCTAATGCAAGAACGTGGAGCCTCAAATGAACAGCCATTCCAGCTGCCATGGAGATATATATCCAACCAAAATGATCTTCTCCTAACGCAAGACACCTCCATGAAAGCATTGTCATACCTTGAACAACAGGGAGACACGGACTGTATCGACAACATGAGAATGCAAGACTTCCGGCGTACTCTTCAAATGTATCGCCTATAACATTAGCATCCTTGTCATAACTAAAAGTTGCTCCAACAGCTAAGATTGCCGCATGGAGAAATGTCAATTGTCTTGATTGGTATGGAAAACCATCGAGAAACATTGTTGACGAATATTCTGTGAATTGGTGGTCTTGGTTGATATGCTCCAGGAAGAGGCAAGCAAGTGACTCCAATAGTCCCGGAACTTGGCAGTATTTCAACACTGCTTCTGGGGGTTTCATTGGATAAGGAGGTGGCTCGGCTTTGGAAGGACTTTGGATTGTCCATTCTATGGAAGGATCATCATCGTTGGTTATAGTGACTCCGTCTGCGAGATTAGTCCTCCACATCATAACGCTCAATTCTTCCATGGCTGCATGGGACCTTGACTCTGGCAGATCGTCGTTCTTTTCTAGCTTTTCTGATTGGGGGTGAATTGAAAGCTCAGATGATAGTACGTCTGTAGCTCTCGATGGGTCCAATGCAGCGGATGGCAACGGATCTGGTAGCTGCACATGCTGCTTTTGTAGGAGGAGCGACCGCAGAGCTTCTACCTGGTTCTCTAAGGAGTGGACGTAATTTTCATCCCAGTATTTGCGTCTTTTGACATGACACATTAGCTTTGAGTGTGCAATGCAGCGGGGAGAGGGACAATTACTTCCTTGTTCTATTTTCTGTCTGGTATCGACAATCCTTATTATGTTTCTGACATAGAGAACATCGTGGTTTGGTCCCATCGCACTGTTTCCTTGTGTCAGAGATATCCCCTTATGACACGATTTCAGGGATGACTTTGGCATACTCGACGTTTCCCTGTGCGACATTGTTCACACGCAAAAGCGAGTGACTTCGATATTTGTCCGGATTTTAGCTTCGTCGACATAGCCACAGGTCTCATAAGACGGCAAGAATCAAGTCTCACAGGGCACGTTATTCTGTGCAGGTAGATATACAGGAGCAGCAGAAAGAAATACAGAATGTCCACTGCCCATCGCAGAACCAGTCGATAACAAATAGACAAGAACTTTACCAAAGGGCAAAACTATCGCTGCCGTGAAGTTCAGGTGACCAGTGATATTTGACCATTGCGTCTAGAAGCGCTAGTCGCTAGCTGATTGATTGGTCTAAGTGATTAAGAAGCCATTGAAGTTGCTGGTTCAGTTACTGGTTATTATTTGTCAAGAATTGTGGAAAACTCTTGGTACTCTTCATGTTCCTTATCTACCAGTAAGCCACCGAAGGAGCTTAACAACTGCGGAGGTATTGCCTCCGCACTTCCAATCGGAAAAGGGCGATTCGATACCCCGCAATTATCTGGAGGCATATTCCATGCCCCTCGGTCAAGTAGACGCACAAGTCTGATCCAATCTCCCACAGCTGACCCTATAACCGATGAGGGTGTACATGGCAAACATGCGGTGGTGTGAATATCGTTCTATTTCCTGACGCCTGAGTGCTGAAATGTTAAGCCATTGAAGCCATTGCTAATTATGTTACATATTAGAAATAAAAAGACGCAGGAACATTTATATGCTGGTAATACAGCCAGTATCTGTAATATCGTTATCCAATGCCTATCATAATTGATCCTGGTGATCCAGGGATTGGAGAACTGCTATTTACAAACATAATGTACGAAGGTGGCATTAATTCATTTAAACGTGTTATAATAGACCTTGATAAGGACCAATTTTGGGCAATGATAGATTAGATGTTGATGCATATATAGGATTCATGCTGAGACGTTTGGGTTTGGTCAGAAGATTTGGAGACAACCTGGTCCTGGTCGTTGAGATGAATATGGCACGTTGAGCTATGTAAAGAGAATCAGCTAATAGGTCTATTTGACGCGAACTATCACTTATGAGTTTGCCGAACACTATTCTGCTGCTTTTCCAACCCTGCGCTTTCGTGATCTTGCTTCATTGAGATCAGAAAAGGCATCCTTGGGCGCATATTCAGGTTTGAAACAGGTCCGGCACTGCTTGTGCCAGTACAATCACGTTGTGACCGTAGCCTCCATCAATACTAAGACAAATAACACTATCTGGGCCCAGGCTCTGGAACATATTCTCCTCATCAAGATATGAATGGCGCCAACGCTGCAGGTCTCCCTACATACTAGCGAGAATCTAACGTCCATGAGCATTTGTCAGATGAGACGTCCATATTTCTGAAGACCTTTATACGTTGTTAGCATTTCCAAATCCAGCATGCTCGCCATGATTGCAGTTATTCTTGTATCCAGATCCTCTAAAGTGTCATTTATTCAAGTTATCCAGTTCTAAAAATTGCTCATGTCTCTGGTTCCTATTCGGATGTTGAAGAAAATATTTATAATGGAGCTTGATGCATCTTCCAGAACGTTTAAGCGCGAAAAGAAGACAGGTGAGAACCAGCAGAGCATATGGGAGAGGTATGCCAGCCTGCTGGTCTGCTTGCTATTCAGAATCGTTTGAGTTGCTCCTTATGATCCGAAGGTCTGTTTCAATGATTCAATTTCCATGAGAGATATGTATCGGAATAGTAGAATTTACTCACTCCTTTATATGCCAAGTCTGCTAACAGTTACTGATTATTTCGGTTCAGGCGATTCTACACTTTTGCCGGAACTGTTCCGGCTACTGACACCGGGCCGGTTGTACAGAAATAGAGCATCTCCATTATTATTAGAATCTTTCTGTCGATCTCATTACCCCACAAGGCTGTGTTGTCAAGCAAGAATACAACCCTTACGGCCGAACACTGTAAATGATGGGATGATGCATCTAACTTCAAACGGTCAACAGCTCTAAATCCCATATCGGACAATATGCTTCGAGCTATGTAATGGTAATCTACACCAAATTCAGGATAGATTTTGATATCTTCCGTTTCGCCCGCATAACACGCAGTCTCATATATTAAGGAACGGCGCTAAACAGATAGCGGATAATTCCCTATGATCATTTCGTGCCTCGATATAGATCCCAGCCTAGTGCAGCGACCTCTTATATTCTGGTCGAAGCATAACACAGCAGTTTTCGGAGGTTTACACCTCATTGTGATGCAGTCATTCCTCTACATGGCGATGTTCCGTAGGAGCAAATACTGTATAGTTCGGTTATTTTAACATTGTCAATAATCATCCGTCAAATGGGTTGTTTCACCCTGATGCCAAGTCACTCTAGTCTTCCCTCAAGGCTCCACCGACACTTAACGGACGGCATAATGCAGATCATCAGAATATTAACCAGTGATATTATTCCTATGCCATAAATATCCGCTTAGTAACAACAAGGGACTAACTAGTTAACACTAATAACTAACTACTTCCGCGTGGAATAACTTCGGGGATATTGTATATCTACCTTGTACCGGACCGCATATAAGCATTAAGGCCAAGAATGTCTAGCTGAGATTGTAAGACAATGTTTCACTCTTGTTCCCTTTCTGATATTTTCTTAAATTCTGTGGAGAAAAACCAATAAGAAAACGGAAAGATGGTAGATTTGAACTCCACTATGTTCAGCCGTGGCTATGTTGCAGCGGGCTTGATGAGGATATACAGCTACGAGATTGATAGTAGAATTAAGGCTATATAAAGAGACATAATTCCTTCCTTTTCCTCGGCCACCAGGTCTGAAAGGCTCTGCATCATCGACACTCGTTTAAACTTCTACGTTCAACTTTCGTTGCAACCTCTACACTCGTTCTCCGTCATTCACAATGAAGCTCTCCCTTGCTCTTGCTGGACTTATCAGCGCCGTCTCTGCGGCCTCTCTGCCTTCCGCTTTCACTCTTGTTGCTGAAGGGGGATACACCGTTCTAACCGACGGCAGTATGTGATGTCCTCCCTACACATACCTGTGGAGGTAAGAAATATAGCTGACTGTCAAATAGGCAACGCTTTCCTCGGAAGCGACAGCGCGAACTATGAGATCCTCATCCGTAAGTGACCCTATTATATTGATTCTGCGAGACCGTCTTCATCTAAATCACCTTTTCTATAGTCAACAGCGCTCCCAACGGTGCCGTCAGTTTCACCTCCAAGAACCAGAGCCCAACTGGCTGGCAGAACCTGTATGTCGTCGAGCAGGGTAGTCAGCCCGTTGGTCTGACCAGCCCTCACTCCGGCGCTGTCCCTCAGGGAGCTACTATCAACGGTTTCGGTGTGGATGACAACGGTTACTTCACCCAGAACAACAAGTCCGCCTTCTCTGTCCTCCAGACAGACCAGGGCCCTACCAAGAAGCTCTTCTGGGAAGGAGAATACAATGCGACATTCTTCCCGTCAGACCTCTATGTGAAGCCACTCAACACTAAGCTGCGTTGATGGGAGTATTTGGAGAGTTCAGTTCACTAGATCCCCTAACCTTTGAGCAGGGGTGCTGTCCATTCCTTTCTATATTGTCGTCTAGACCTCTGTGTGCCTCTGTACAGCCAAAGACGACATTTTTGTATATACATACATGCAAATTTTACCCAGGAATACTAGTGGTAACCACCACTGCAGTATGTCTAAACGCGCTGTACCATCGTAATTTCTTCTAAATCGTCTCACTTGAATCATGGATAGAAGCGTAGATACGCATTTGTCTTTGAAGTCCACTAGATGTAAGAGGCACGGACGAGGGGGCACTGAAGTTGAACGTGAAGTCAACCATGATGTCTGCTTGCATCGAAGTAATCCACTATAAAACTCAAACCCCGCGTTCTTATGTCTGATTATTCTTCAGCAGATAGTCGATGTCAGAGAGCATATCGATCCGCACACACCTGCGATGTCATTTCATGGTCTATTTCATCCTATTCATTTGCGCATCTTATTTCACTTCGAATGATATGTAGTGTGTTTAGAGCCAGCTCTCGTGCGATAAGCCGGCGACGGAACGGCCGATGCATATCTAGATGCGATAAGCATCACATGTCAGATAAGCCCTTACTTATTTGCCAGAAACCTCGATTCGTGATTTATTGATATTCTTAAATTACTTATTCTCAGGAAGAGCTAGAAAAAGAAATAATGATTGCTTCAGTGATCCACGGCGCCATACTGTCGGCTTTCTGTTTCTCTCTTCGGGCACAAAGCGAGTCGACGCTCAATGTCGGTCCAGACTTCAAGTATAAGATCGAAGGTACATGTTTGTTTCATGATATAACTAACACATGATTGTTGACGGTAATCATTATCTGCGCAGACTTGTCTGTAGATCTTCCATTTTCCCAACCGGTAACTTTCGCACATCTGGAATGGCAACGTTGTCTAGCGCACTCTCACAGCGAGGTAACAAAATGGGCATCACGATAAAATGGCTGCGAAGACTAATAAATATCAAAGCCACTTGACATAGCAATATTGGGCTTCCCCTACGACACGTCAACCTCTTACCGTCCTGGTGCTAGATTCGGGCCCCGGGGTATCCGATCAGCTTCATCGCGGGAAAAGAAAGGTCGAAGTTACAACTCACCATGGGGCGTCGATCCCTTTGAACAGGGACTTTCAATTGTGAGTTTTTATACATCTTCAGAGAAAGTATTTGTTCATGTCTGGAATAGATTGATTGTGGCGATATACCTATTACACCATTTGACGCAGAACATGCGTTCAAGCAAATGGAGCAGGGGTATAGACAAATCTTGTATCATAAAACTAGTGATGCTCTGGGTGAGTTTCTTCTGACATCTATAACAGCCTTCTGGTATTGATAGCGTTTTCTCAGATGGATGGAAGCATCCTCGAGTTCTCTCTCTCGGCGGCGATCATTCGATTGTGCTTCCAATTCTCCGCAGTTTGAAGACTGTTTATGGTCCGATCTCTGTCATTCATTTAGATTCGCATCTTGATACGTAAGGCACCAGATACATATGCTACCATGTGTTTCTCTTGGATGTTATCAGACATCAGGTCTTTTTTGCTGATGCGAACATCCATGTGCAGGTGGGACCCCTACGAAGGATACACTGGAATTGCCTCAAATCAGTCCGCCATAACACACGGGACATTCTTCTGGCATGCTAGCCGTGAAGGATGTATCAGCAAAGGCACCAGTGTTCATGGTGGTTTGCGCACAAAGCTTTTCGTGAGTACCCAGGCAGATGAAACATTCCTCGAAAGTTTATTTCTGATAGAACAATAAATAAAGTCATCCAAGGATTATGAAATCGATCAGGATGTTGGTTTCACATTGATCGAGGCGCAAGAGATCGATGAGATTGGTATGGATGGTGTTATCAGCAAAGTCCGCGCCACTGTGGGAGACACGCCAACATATCTCAGTATTGATATCGACGGTAAGATTCGTCCATCCATTGGAAAAGCGACTTGATCATATCTGTCTACTGGATATTGAGACATGCGATTGTGCTCATAATTGTGGCAGTCTTGGACCCTTCGATCGCTCCAGCTACTGGTACTCCCGAGTCAGGAGGCTGGACAACACGGGAATTGAAGCGCTTCATTAAGGGCCTTGAGGGTGTCCATCTAGTGGGCGCTGATGTTGTCGAGGTTTCTCCTCCCTATGACACCGTAGCTGAGACAACAAGCATTGCCGCCGCTGATCTTCTGGTCGACATTCTGGCCTTAATGGTAAAAGATAAGGTGTTTGATGGAGATGTGCATAGTCCTGCGAAAGATGAGTTGTAGGAGCACCGCGAAAGTTTGAACCTGGTGGCCGCCCGCGTTTTATCTGCCGATGGCTTCAAACTTTTGTCATATAACTGTATTTCGCATATCAATGTCCCTGCCTGTGTCAACAATTCAGCTCTCAGGCAACGGCGAAAGCCTAATGTCAACCTTTGGTATATTTTATGAATGTATTTGACGGTTAGTACACTTATATAGCTTGGGCGGGGTAAAACCCTCGGTCCAGGGTCTCCAACATCGCGCAATCTAGCCAAGTATCTCCACCCAACAGATTCGTAGGCAGTCTCCAATCTTGCTTGTGCCGCCTCCAACGTATTGTCTGATCTCAACGCTACCTAAAATGGACGATGAAGAACCCCCTGATAACTTTACTGGTATGCGAAACGTCAAAATATATGCCATTTAGATAGTTTTGAGCTAACCAAATTATGCTGTTTTTTATGTCGTTGTCGCAAGGTTGGTCTGATCTTCCTGCAGCTTGTCAATCCTCAACTGAACTTAATGGTTATATTAGGTCAGATGTGATCGAGCACCGACAGCCTGTCGGAATTGCGATCGCTTAGGAGTGCAATGTCCAGGTTACAGCAACTTGAATGGCCGCGCTTCCCGGCAAGATCTAGCTTGTTCTGTTGAAGGAATCTTTAAAGCCTCAGGTGTTGAGAGGAGGCGAGTTGGTGCATGCAAAGGCTGCCAGAGAATCAAGGCCAGGTGCTCGAAAACTCGGCCTTCATGTAATCGATGTGTGAAGAAGAAACAAGAGTGTGTTTATCAGTCGAGCGTTGCAAACCAGCAACACGGATCAGAGAGTTCCAAATCACCATCCTCTGCTTTCTCCTATACAGTTATCGCGTCGCATGAAACTCATTCTACCGCAGGCTCTGGGTCCCCAGGTCCTTCTCCTAATGACCATCTTCAATGGTACATTCCAAAGCAAGGGTATTGATCTATCACAATTCTGACCGTCCTTAGGATATACCATGACTGTCTCCCAACAGACAAAACCAAGCTTGGTTTTTTGATACGATTTTACTTTGATCGTATCCACCATCTGCGCTGCCTTGGATTCATCCACAAACCCACTTTTATGCTTGCGTTCGACAAAGGTACACTGTTGCAAGACTACGGAGAGCCTCTTCTATACATAATCTGCGCTTTAGGTCTCAGGTAATGTACAATATCAAACCGAAAAGAGTCGTCCTAGCTACTTATATTCACTAGAATGTACTGTCAGGACAACGCAAGCCAGTTTACAGATTCTTCTGGACCGATACCAGGAGCTGTCTGGGCAGATAAGGCCCGTAAAATGGCGACTATGGATATCCCGAGTCCGACAACCTCTACATTGATGGTAGGTATATTATTGGACAGCCAGAGGATAGTGCTAACAATTTGAAGACGACGCTTCTGATATGTGAATACTCTACTAGATCAGGTGATCATACTACTGCCTTCATACTTGTCGGCTGTTGCTATAGGATTGCCAGACTCCTTGGTCTTGACTCTGCGAAGAGATACTTGCCCTCTTCGAGCCCGGAGTCTTTCATTCAGATAGAGTCCGACCTCAGATTAGTCTGGACCTGCTACATCTTTGACAGCTTGGTTGGGTCTGGTGTAGACAGGAACCTAAACTGGAAAGATGATGCTCTTCAACTGCCTCTGCCATGTTCAGAAGCCGAGTTTATTACCCAGGCACGTCCTCCTACCCATCATCTGACTACCTTAGATGCTATGGACGATCTATCCTCAGATACACGATTAGATCTAAAAGCAAATATAATATATCTCTATCGACTACGGACAAGAGTATTGAGGTATGAAATTTCGGGACACTCGCCGTCTGTCCAACTAACCTATTGCTGCCTACAGGTTGATACGCCAAGCAGATCTGCTTATATATGTCTGGAAGCCAGGATCACCATTTCTCCATCTGCTCCAGCAGTTGGAAGCTTGGTATAATGCGCTTCCAGAACAACTGCTTCTCTCTGATATAAACATGTATATCCACAAAGAGACACACACATTGGGCGCTGTGTGCGGGCTCCACTTCCTATATCACTCAGCAGTCACCGACCTCACGAGGATAACTCTTCCAGGCTATGACTTTCCTCTTGCGGCTGCCTTTAGGTCTGCACCGTCAGTATTTGTGCGGCAATGTCAGGAAAGGTGTCGGTATCACGCGGATATGGTAGTCAACTTGGTACGGCTTGGTTTGTGCATCGGAACCCAAGCCTTCGATGATCCTCACTGCGCCATGGCGGCTTTTGAGTCGACTAAAATCCAGATTGTCCACACGGTTACAGCAGCCCCTAATAGGCCCCGCCATAGAGATATCGCAGAAGAACATATAAACAGTAATCTACAACTGCTTGGAGCTTCCCATTTCTCAGGAACAGGAATTAACCCTTATGTATGCACCTTGCCAGTCATAAACGCGTACGGATGCGATCACTAATATTCCTACAGCTACATGCACTTTTACCATTGTTTTCAACATTTGGGTTTCATAAGGCTGCGGGAGAGTTGACACAAATGCGATCGTGAGTATAGACATGGTCATTTATTCCAAACACCGAAGTTGACATTGTTCTGCGTTAGTTGCACTCATTCCGATGCTGCAGAGGTCACTGGCCCCGAAGATGCAGAATACCTCAGTAAGTTAGCTAGCTTCCGGATGGCTACATCAGCAGTACGCAAGAGTCGGAATGCTACGAGTCCCGCGACGGGAGCCGCAGGTCTATCTCAGCATTTTGACTTCCCACCTGAACCACCGGTCGTGACTAGTATTGACGGAAATCTATCGGCTGGCTAAACAACGCTCGAGTCTGGCGATGGATCCTTTGGGGATCCAGGAGAATCAAATATCCCGCCGATTGCCATAGAGGATACAATAGAGCAACATATCCGGCTTGCTGAAGAGATGTCCGCATATATCTCGTGGGAAATGGGAGACCTCTGAATTGTCTGAACACAACTTATACATATACATTGATCTTTGTTCGTTTTAGTTTCCCTCAGGGGAAAGTCTATGAAGGTACAACACCAAGTAATGATTTAGAAGTCTTCTCAGTGCGGCCTATATACTTGATCCAGGCGTATGGATCATTGAATTCATCCCGCAGTGATGTTCCCGTATCACCCTGGATGACCGGGGGATACTCCCCGGCAAGGCCTACAACACCGACTTCCTCACGATACGCGTCCCAGCACTTCAGCAAGTCTTCAAACACTTCTGGTTCTTTTTCGCGAAGATCTGTCGTCTCTCCGGGATCGTGTTTGATGTTAAAAAGCTCCCATCTTTGGGGTCCGCGCGGAGCAGGTACAAACGTGATCTTCCAATCTCCTCGTCTCAGAGCGCCAGACCCTGCAATCTCAAAGCCGGCAACATAGTCATCTGCGTGGATCGTTGGATTTGTTCCATGATTAGCCATTATTGAACTTTCCTCGGTGGATAGCAATTTTGACAGAAACGACTTCCAACTATGTCCGCGCAGTGCCGCGATTTTCCTTCCTTTGTAATCGCTACCAGGGTGCTTTAAGCCGGCAAGTTCGAGTATAGTCGGGACAATATCCGTAACTGCACAAAATGCATGTGTAACTAGCGCCCGTGGCATATGATTTGATGAAGGAAGAATGTCCCCGGTCAGGGGAGGTTTCACCACAAGGGGCACGCGGCAACCCCCTTCGGTGGAGAACATTTTGTAGAGGCGCGAAGGCGCTGTAGCTGCCTGAGCCCAGTGGCTACCATACCACACGAAGGAGTCTTTGTTTCCAATATTTTCAAGGCTGTTGTTGTAGTACTTTGCAATGTGCTCCATGATGCTCTCACCCTTGAGCGGCATGGCTTCGTATGATGCTCCCTCAGCTCCATTATCGGACATGAACATAATAAACGTATTGTCATACTCCCCCGAGCTTTTGAAGTAGTTGATGATCCTGCCAATGTTCCAGTCCATTCGGTCCACCATTCCCGCATATACTTCCATGGCGCGCGCTGAATGTTGTCTAATGTCTTCATCAAGCTTTCCCCATTCCTGGAGTTCTCCAGGTACAGTTACAACTGGGTGAGGCTCTACATCAGGAGCTACCAGGCCAAGCTCCTTCAGGCGCTGCAACCTATGCTGCCGAAGTGCTTCGGGGCCATCCTTGTATAGTCCAGCATATTTCTTCACATTCTCAGCGGGAGCTTGAAGTGGCCAGTGTGGCGCGGAGAAAGGCAGGTAAGCGAAAAATGGCTTGCGTTTTTCATCTTCGGTCCTATCCGACAGATACGTTAGGAGCTTGGATGCATAGCCGTCAGACGAGTACCAGTCTTCTGGAAGAGCATCTACGAAGCGGCCATCCTCAGCGTGGAGCGCTCGTGTGGCTGTCTCAAAGAACCCATCCGGTTCGTTCTCAGGATCTTCATACTCCGGTTCGAAACCTAGTGACAGAAGACGAGTACTCAGTCTAGGCTCTAAGGATCCATATATCGAGAAGGCGAAGAGGGTCGTGAGAAGTTGTCGTATCTTTCCGAAGATAACATACCATAATGGTTTGCACACCCAGGCAGGAGAGCAAACGACTTTGCAAAACCTCGACTGACAGGTTGGTGCTCCTTCAGAAGCCCAAGATGCCACTTTCCCGACATCATTGTCAAATATCCTCCATCTTGCAAAAGTTCCGGTAAGGCGACTACCCTCTCGTTGAGATATCCCTCGTGGCCCGGCTTTCCTCGGTGGGCAGGAGAGCTTCTTGTGAATTCATGAAGCTGCCCCAGTCCGGCGATATGGTGGTCCGTCCCAGTCATCAGCATGGAACGCGTAGGTGAACAAGCAGCAGCGACATGAAATTCGGTGAAGCGAACAGAACCAGCCTGCGACGCTAGGGCATCAATATGAGGAGTCTGGATCTCTGAGCCAAAGCATCCACAATCGCTGAAGCCGAGGTCATCTGCAACAATAACGAGGAAGTTAGGTCGCGCCACATTCATGTTATCCAGAGTTGCCATAGTCGTTGATGAGATTGCTGTCTTGCCGAAGGTGACACTGCACCAGTTGATAAGGATCTTCGGAGTCTGCCAGCTTATTCATGAGATAATGGATAATGCCTGGCTTCCAAAAGGGAGAATCTTTCTGACATTGTCGGATAACAAAAAAGAGGCGCAACGAACAATTGTACTATTCTGGCAAGCTAGCGCATACGGCCGATCTCAGGGAATCGACCGGCTCTCGGTCCCTACAATCTTAATCAAAACAAAATCGGATTGCAAATGTCCAGAAATATGTGCCAAATTTACTTGTACGCTCCCAAATGCAGAGTACGAAGCCAAATTCACTACAAGTACGTACTATCAAATAATTGAAAAACGTGAGTTATCCTGCAAAGGGTACCGAATTTCACATAATGTTGGTTATAATCGGACTTGCGAGGTTGGCAAAGGATATTTGATAAGAACTGCGATCTACTTTCCATGTACATACTTTGACTTTTGTCATTCTGAGTTGGAGCCGTCGACATGTATGAACCTTCTATTGTCCTTGAGGCAATTTGTATGCATTCAATTGCGTCGGCAATATCGATAGTATCGGCTCTCGCACCGGCTCTCGTATGTAGTAACGGACTTCGGGAACAGGCTCCCAGGCCTCTTCTGATTATTCCATCCAATAGTGCGAATATTATTATTCTAGATCAAGACCTAGTCTCGTATCCTCATAATTCGTGGAAATTACGTCATAAAATATCTCTTGCGGAGTGCCCGCAGTGTTTCTACATGAGATGTAGATAATGGTGTTCTGTTCGCTCGGGAATTATGCTGAGGTTCCTAGTCGACATTGCCCGGTCCTCCGGAGTATGTATATCAGAGGTCCCATAGTTCAGATTTACCGACATAAAACCAAAAATGCCTCGAAAGGAAAGAGACCTTGACAGTGGCTTGTCACTGCGACACCGCTTGCAAGAGTTCAGCTGGATCCTTCTTTTTCTCATGTTGTAAGCTCGTGCCATCCTACAACTCCTACGAATGAGTTTGTTGCGTACTAACTTCTACGAACTCCCACTTTAGCTATATGGCTAGCTGTGCATTCAACTTCGGTTATGATGTCGGTAACTTCAGCGGTGTTCAGGGCATGCAGGGTAAGTATAAGGTACAATCGGCCAGTCTTTGTCCATTGTGCTTAAAGGCAACTTTGCCTAGGTTTTGCGAGAAGATTCGGCGAATACAGCCCTAAAACAGGTCTTTGGGCTTTACCAGCTTGGCTTTCCTCGCTTATGACCTCGCTCCCATTCATTGGGAAAGCTCTAGTATGACCAGAGTCTCAACACCTTGGTTCCGGATCTATACTCATTGTCAATATAGGGTGCAATATCCTGCGGACGGATTGCTGAGAGATATGGTCGGAAGAAGGCCATCCTGTGTCTTATTATAATTTCTTTCATGTGAGAGGTCTTTTCCAGTTACATTATAATTATATTAACCTCCTTGAAGAGGTGTTCTACTTCAAATCACAGCTACCACCGCCGGTCAGTTCACATTAGGAAGGTTCATCAGCTTTGGCATGACAGGAATGACGATTGTGGTCGTTCCTGTTTACCTGGGGGAGATCTCACCTAAGTCTCTCCGTGGAATGATGACTGCAACGCTTCAGCTCATGATCGTATTTGGTCAAGTTGTGGCATCTCTGGTCAATTTTGGCACACAACATATTACCTCAGATAAGGGATGGCAGATTTCTGTGGGTCTGCAGTTCATCACCCTCGTCATTCTTTTAGTGTTTCTGCCACTAGTACCAGAGTCCCCTCGATGGCAAGTCTCTTTAAATACGTATCCCCTAAACTTGCACTGTCCCGTCTAATACTTCCACCAGGCTTCTTTCAAAGGACCGTCTCGAAGAAGCGAAGGAGACCTATTGCAAGATCCACAAGAAGAGAGTGACAGATCAGGAGATAGACTTCGAGATTGAGGCGCTTCAGTATGCCAATTCTATTCATGGAAAGGGCAGCTGGGCTGAAGTTTTCGATAAACCGAATAAGGTCGGTGTTTGTTTGGGAAAGGAAAGATACGCAATATTTCCTGCTAAGCACTCATAACAGATGCGTGCTACGGTTGCAATTATCGCCATGTTTGGACAGCAAATCACTGTTCAGGCATTCCAGAGCCAGTATAGTGTTATATTTTATCAGCAACAAGGATTCACAAGCCAAGCTTTCTTGTTTGGTGTACTCGGAAATATTGTGGGTCTGTTTTGTTTGATTATCACCTTGTTTATAGTCGACAGCGTAGGTAGAAGGTACGGGTATCAGACTTCTCGTTTCTTTTTGCACGGGATTGCTCACACATCAAAGGCCACTTTTACTTTGTGCCGGGTTCCTCATGGCGTGTTTCTATTTATTATTGGTGGCGTATCAACGGTCCCGCACCCCAACCAAGGCGAAAAGCACGCTATGGTAAGTTGCTCACTTCCATATAGACAGGCAAAACTCACAAATAGGTTCACAGGTCGCATCGTTGATACTCTATTCTGCCGCCTACTATACGTCGTGGGCTCCAGTGTATGTAGACTTCCCATCTATCGAGTGCACCGTACCGGCCACTGACAAGTCTGCAACGGATCCAGGTCTTACATCGTTGTGAGCGAAGCTGCTGCATCCAGGGTCAAAGAGAAGACCAACCTTCTGGCTAGTGTTATCTCCATTTTGACTACATTCATCACATCCTTCACGATCCCATACCTGCTTAGCCCGCCTTACGCGGCTCTTGGTGGAAAGATTGGGTTTATATATGGCTCTATCTGTTTCGCAATGGTTGTAGTCGCATGGTTCCTCATTCCAGAACTTAAAGGCCGCTCTCTAGAGGAGGTTGATCAGCTGTTCATCTCTGGTGAATCATTGTGGAAATTTGGAAAAGTCAGGACGAAGCCAGTCGAGCAAATCTATTCCGAGGAAGTGGGAAATGATTCGAAAGATACGACAAGATCGGAGCATATTAAAGAGTAAGAGACCTAGGATCTGTTACGAGGCATCTTGCCTTCAAAATGGTTATATCATATGAAATCTTGGCAACGTTTCCAATGGGCTCAAGGCATCAGGCGTCTCTTCTGAATTGTATTCTACCTTATTGAATATACGTTGCCTTTCTGATACTGCATTTCTACCACATAATTATGGATGTCGTACCGCATCAACTGTAGAGTTCAATAGATCGACGTTCGAACGGTAATAATAATTACGATTCGACAAGCACTGACCGAAGGGTCAGCATCAATCATCTGGCTTCCACTTAGGGCTTTCTGGCTAAGCGGCAACATCAGGGCACCGTTACCGAAGTCCGTGGCGAGATCCGGTACCGTCAATGATCGCCTGCGCTAATCAGGGCACTGTCAACACTCACCCTTCACTCTGTCATCCAAATCCTGTGACTTGGACTGTATTGGAAGACTACTAGAACCCTTCTCGTAGAATTATTTTACTATGCCTCTAAAGTAGGTCGCCGGTTGCCCCCTCTTTTCTTTTTGCCTTCCCATCGGGTGGCCTAGGTATATTAGTAGAAGCCGTTCACCACTGGACCACAGCAGCCATTGTAATCTCATCTAACATATTGCATTAAGCGACCACGATGCTAAAGCTTCATTTCATACATCTCTGGTCGTTGCTAGTTGCTGTCAGCCTTCCTGTTTGCCATGCATGGAACCAGGCTATTGAGATCAGAGCACCCGCAACTGTCCCTCTTGGGGCATCTCTTCCTGTTGACAAGACATTTGCTTCCTTCTCGTTCCCAGCACATTTCTTCGCTGACTTCGCTGGTAAGTCCCTAAAATCTACACCTGCCCGCGAAAGTTTGCAACTGGTGGCCGCCCGTGTTTTATCTGCCGATAGTTTCAAACTTCTGTCGTATAACTGTACATCGGTTAGATGTAAATCTAACAATGGCGAAAGGCAATTCGACTCAGCCCAATCTATTTTCTCGTGACATTCTGGACTTGTTGCGAGCAAAGTGCGGAGCAGCTCCGTACATACGAGTTGGGGGTACTTCAGCGTAAGCTATATATATAGTCTAGTTCTGAATATATTTTGCTAATCAACTTTGACAGAGATCACACTTTCTACAACTTGTCGCAAGAAATCCCTGTTACTGAGAGCAACTTTACCCAAAATGGCATACCGAACGACGTAGTCGTCAGTCCCGTTTGGTCTGAAGGATTCACGAATTTCCCTGGCTCGAAATGGATCTTCCAGGTCAACCTGCAGAATACGATTGACAACGCCATCAATGAAGCCCGCGCAGTGATGAACTTTACAAGAGAGGATCTGATAGCCTTCGAAATTGGCAACGAGCCTGATATATCAGCCTTATTCGGGGAGGAGAAAAAGTACAATCAAAGTCAATATGTGAAGGACTGGTTGATTTACGCAGATGCCATTTCCAAGAAGGTTCTGAAGGGCAATCCATACGGATTGGATGAGACTGCATTTTTCCAAGCATTGACATACGCCTATCACGACGAATTTGGATTCTCCGTGTACGTATCATAATGGAATTGGTACTGAGATTATACTGAGACTGAGGTTCTAGGAAAGGTGCATTCGCAGAAGGAATTGCCAAGTCTGGACACGTAAAAGCGGTATCTCAGCACCAGTAGGATGTCCTACTCAGCAGACAACTCTGACCGAGAAGCATCTAACAGTATGCAGGTACGCCGCCGGAAACGAAAGTTGGGTTCGCTTGCAAAGTAAGTAGATCATGTAGCTTGCCATGGTTATCAACTAAGACTGCTTGCAAGACTCTTTTATGAACCACACCGCTATTGCTACAAATCTCAGCCAATACCAGAGCGATATGAAATGGCTTAATAAGAACTATCCAAATGTCACATATATACTCGGAGAGACTAACAGTGACTCTACCAATCTGAACATGGCACAGATTGAAGGCGTCTTCGGTAGTGCGTTGTGGTTGATCGACTACCTCATGTACGGAATGACACAGGTAAGTACGTGGCTCCGTAACAGTGTTTTAGATGATGCTGATATTATGCAGGATATCACTCGTATGCACTTAATTCAAGGGACAACATTCGGTTATACGGGGTGGGTTCCCTTGTCTTACGGAGGGAGAGAGCCTTATGTTAGACCGCCGTTGTATGGACAGATTGTGGCAGCCGACGTCCTGGGTCATGATCCATTGATACAGATCCAGGAGGTAGAACTTGGTCTCTGGAACTTCTCGGCCTATGCCGTATATGGATCACGGAAGCTCGCCAAGTTTGTTCTTGTGAACCTTGACGAGTGGAACAACACAACCCCCTACCCCCGACCTAGCCAACAAGTGTTGCTGCAGGTACCTCTGGAGTCCGGTATGAAAAGCGCGGTCGTCGAACGTCTGGTCGGAAATGGGGCAAATGCGGACGAAGGCATTACATGGGGAGGAGTCAATTGGAACTATACAGATGGGCGACTGGTGCAAGGCGGCAAACGAAGTACCGACCAATTGTCGTTTGATAGAGGCGGACAAGCAAAATTGACAGTGTCATCATCGGAGGCTGTTTTGGTTACTCTTAAGTGAGAGCGCAAATAGTGTACCCAGCAAGGAATCCGAATTATACCACGTCCTAGACAGATCGAGAAACAGGACTCGGCCAGGACAAGCCATCTCGTCTTACCACACATCGCCTCTCAACTGCTGCTGAGGCTCCGTTAGTTCGACAATGAAATCGAAATTCCACTGTGCTAAGAAGATATACCACACTATAAAAGAAAATAGTTCGTAGAGACAAGAACAAAAAGGAGAGAAAGACTCTAACCACAGTTCCATCATAACTAGCAGTCAGAGACGTCCTAGCTTAGACTAGAATAAAAGCCTGATGCATTGTGAAGCACACTTAAACATGAGCTGACTAACAGGCTTTAGCCCGCGACATTTGACCTGCAAGCTCGCTGTAGATCTGATGAATTCTTTGCATACAGAGACATTCCGATAGAAGCGAAGATTGAAGTGTGGTGCGGGATCAGGAAAGTGGAGACAACCGCCGGTTCTGCCAAGGCCGCCGGCAGCCAATTGAAATCCCGCCACGGTCCCTCATATCACGACGTCTCGGTCTGTTCAGCGGCCTCTGGTGATGCTTCTTCTCTTCAATTCCTTTTGCAACTTCAATATTATCACTATCCAACCTGTTTCTCGTAGTCCTTGGCTCCTGTATATTCAGGATTTCTGAACCTCGGCCAACAGAATCTCCGCCGGTGAAGGCGTTTTATCTCCGCAATCTTGTCTGTGCCACCAGCTTTCCAGTTCCCTGGATGATATGCAGGGGTCTCCTTGAGATAAGCTGTATGATCATTCTAGTAGGCTTCTCCGGCTGTTCCATACCCGTGTACCTAGGAAGCTCCTTTCTGTTGGCCATGAGCGGACATACCTGAGCAGATCTGTTTTGCTTTTTGCGTACATCTCACCAATCACATACACTGATCGTCTCGGCGACATCGTCGTCCGCACGACAGCCTGATTCTTCAAAGACAGCTGGGGATTTTGCCGCCGTGATTTGCTCCAAATTCTCTTCGCCTTATCAGGCACAGCACGTTCTTGGATGAAGAAACACACACACAACCTTTGACCATCCCACTTCCTTTCTCCACGACCGCTTCACGAAGTTAGGACTTTCTGGCAAACAGCATCATCTATTGGTATGTATATCCTCAATATGCCATGTATTCGATCCTGCATCCTTTAAACTGCTTTGTTATGGACCTTGTTGACATTTTCCTTATGAAGAAGCTCTCGACAGCTCGCCTTGGCTGACGTTTATCCTCGCGGGCAGGAGCAGACGGATAACATAATGGAGGTAAGAATCACCATAAAGCCAGTTCTTGGATTCTGATATATCTTTCTTTTCTTTTTTTCTTGGTCCTCGGCCGAACATTCTTATTATTGGTGCCTGCCTTGTGTCCTGTACCGCGCGAACCGCGTGCAGATCCACAGCGATATTCAGATATTCCTGTCTTTGATGAGCCTGTGCTTCCCCATATGGACTTTTGTCCTCGCACCTGTGATACTTTCCTGTGAAGTCGACCTTTTGATGAATGTTGACAACTTCTCCTTGGACTGGCTCCAGTTCCCATGATATCCTTGTTTCTTCGTTTGCATTTCTGTCTCTAGGGTGTTCTTCATCCAGCTTCCAGAAGCAAGACTAAGGCGTTGTGAAAAACTTTTCATGTCACTGTCAAGTGCAAAGGTCAGGATGTTAAGAACTTCTTTGAGGGACCAGTCATTTGACATTGTGTCAACGGCTGCCCCAGGAGTTGGCCAGCACGTGATGGGGATATGGGAGTATTCACAACAAAGCTCCTCAGTCTCGCCAGTGTTGCGACTGTCTAAAAGCAAGCTACACAATTCTTTTCCACTTGATACCCTCATCTGCAGTTGTCCTTCCTTTCTGAGTAGCTGTTCGCCTGGTATGTGGCCGTCTAGGATGCCGATGCCCCCTGCGCATCGAAACCGCAGGACGGTGTCGCCCGGTCCAGACCGTCACGTCTACTCAGATGCCTCTATTCTGCATGGTCAACCCCCAGAAGTTAAGACAGGTGCACAGCTAAGCCTTGAGGAAACCTTACAGGGATCGAGCTCCAATCAGGCACTGGCGCAGCCAGGACAGGCCAAGTCCGGACAGCTCGCTGGACACCCCAAGCTACGTGATACGAAACCGCGTCTTCTGTTGATGGGTCTTCGCAGGTAAGGCCAAGGGTGTGGATGGGTTCTGAGCATGACACAGACTGATCTCTACTAGGAGCGGCAAGTCGTCCATATCCAGTGTGGTCTTCCATAAAATGCCCCCTACCGAAACTCTGTTCCTCGAATCGACGACTCGTATTCAGAAAGACTCTATTCAGTAAGCACAGGAGATCCTTAAAGGAATGCTAGGCTAACTGGTACAGTTCCTTCATGGACTTTCAGGTCTGGGACTTTCCAGGACAGCTGGAGTATCTTGAACCCTCTTTCGACCTTGAAGACATTTTTGGCTCGTTGGGAGCTCTTGTCTGGGTCATCGATGCTCAGGATGACTACTTGGACTCCGTCGCACGTCTCAATCGCACCATCTTGACTGTCCAACAGTACTACCCTAACATCAACATTGAAGTCTTCATTCACAAGGTCGACGGCCTTTCAGACGAGTACCGCACCGATACTTTCCAGGACATCGTCCAGCGTATCTCAGACGAGCTCAGCGATGCTGGCTACGAGAACGCCCCAGTCCATTACTACCTCACCTCCATCTACGACTACTCTGTTTTTGAAGCGTTCAGCAAGGTCATCCAGAAACTGATCCCGCAGCTCTCAACTTTGGAAAACCTCATCAATATTCTTGTCAATAACTGTGGATTTGAGAAGACCTATCTTTTCGACGTCCTGAGCAAGATCTATATTGCGTCGGACACGCGTCCAGTCGACATGTCCTGCTACGAGATGTGCTCCGACTACATTGATGTCATTGTTGACATCTCAGAGCTCTACTCCTGGGACCACCCCGACCGCAAGCCAAAGGGGGAACAGATGCGCGAGGCGGAGAGCCACGTGATGCTCCATGACGGGAGCATGATTCATCTCATGGAGATGAACAAGTATGTCTTCCTTTTGTCTCCTTGTTCTTCTTCAAGAAAACGTCTGTGCTGACTCGAATAGATACCTCTGCCTCGTCTCCGTCATCCGCAACCCGGAGGCGGCCGAGAAGAAGGGTCTGATCGACATGAACTGTCGGACCTTCCAGAACGCCCTCAATGAGGTCTTCTCCCGCAGCTGGGAGCAAGACGGAGAGGGAGAAGCTGTTCAGGAGGAGTGAGCGTGCCCCCAATATGGGGAAGAAACCGGCCGGTGTGTGGTTTGGCACAGCATGGAGACGTCGCTGCCAGAAAGAATATGCGATGAGTATCGGGTCCCGTACCTGATGCTCGTCGCATGTAATTCTGGCAGCGTTTCCTCCGTGCCGTGCCTTAACACCCTTTGGGGTGGCCCCCCGGCCTGGTTTAAATGTACTATTTGAAACGATCAATACCAATTTGCTTTTTTACTGTGCTATTGTAGTTCTCTTCTTCCCATAGTAGCCTTTACTCTTGTCAAAGTCATAAAATATTTACAGAGGTTGAAGCACTATATCTCGGCTACGCCTCAAGTAGCCAGCCAAAGGTTGACATTGTAGAAGCGTTAGAGAAGTATCTAGTCCATTTTGACACTTAAAACTTACAGTAGCGCACACATTGCGACAGCTTCCACGTGAGCTAGCCTGAGTCAAAATAAAGTCTCAGATAATACCAGAGAATGAGAAAACGGATCTTCGAAATAACAAGGAAACACAAATTGCGATCTTCTACACTGACTTCAGATTGACTCTATTAGAGGTTTATTCAATACTAAGGCTTAGATACCAGATCGCAAGGACATTATTTTCCGACAGCGATCACAATGCATCGTACAGGCATCAGTACGCGCGCGTTGTAGTTTCGCCTAGCCTAATTTTAAGTAATTCTACCAACCCAACACGCTGAAATCTCAAGGGTATCTATCTATTCTAATATACTAGAATTATAACTTATATGTAACCTTCCCTTCTTATATTGCCTGTTCAAGTCCTAATTTCCCTCGGTATCCTGAGCATCAAAACCACCCCAATAACGTAAGGAAATCATGTACTTATCCATTTAACACTTAGACCAACCTGTAACTAAACACGAACAGTGTCTGTGCACGGCATACAACAATGGCACATCATGGCCTTCCTACTCTTAATAACAAATCCAAAACTCGCATCCCGTGTCCTATTCCAGTAATGAAACACACACGCACGCATACACGCAAGGACCATTCCAGATCACTTACTCTTACCTACTACAGTACTACTACTCTAGGCGGGGTAACTTACTCCAGAAAATCACTGTTTACCCCGCGAATCAGCCAACCGTTTCAGACCAAAGCTCGACTGTGGGGATCGCCAAGAAAGAAAGAGCAAAGCAGAATTGGAGGCTTGGTGGGAGTTTCTGCGATTACTGTTGGGCAAATGCGATACATGGCGGGAACTCCGCACCGGCATACCAGTAGAATACTGGTGCTTAGTGCCATCTGTTCCGAGCCGGACGGGCGGGATTTGCGTGGTGTTCTTTTGGTTTGATCCTCCCCGCTCTCTTAGCAGTGGCTTGCTTACTCCTCCCCCGCGTTTTCTTGGGGGTTGCCGATTATTTGGCAGTGAGTGAGCAGGTGATGCCTGCTTGGTAGTCGGGCGGGATTTGGTTTTGAAAGTCGCAGTTGGATTTATGAGTATTTCTTTTCTCATGAATATTTAACTTTTTTCCTTGAGACTGACTTGCATACTTAATGATAGTTTCCAGGTAAGTCACGTGGATGGTAATTGTCCCTCATCTCCAGTCTTGTGGACGATATGATAGAAACGATATTTGATTGCAGATTAGTGTATTGTGGCTTTGGGTTTTGAAATCCTCATTTACATATATCCTACTCACCGGTAATGGCGTTATTTGTATTCAAGTAGCTAAAACGATATATTCAAATGCGTACACATGCAACGTACATATATCTAATAACTGCTACTTATATCACAACCTCAAAGACATCACTGTAGGCCTTGAATATTAGGCTCATGCATATGCAAACTGATGAACAAGTCAAATCGTTCTATTGTGTTCTCATCCATTCGAGGGACTGGCATTTGTAGCTTACTAAGGGTAGATCCAGGAGGGTTAGTCCGTTGACTAGTAGGCAATCCCTGTGGAGAAACAAAGAATGATAGTGAAAAACAGAAATGGTGAAGTTTGAAAGGTATCTTTGATTTTTGAAATTTTCTATGCTTATGTATAATATAACAGTTCAATCAGTGGGCTCCCTTCGACTCTACTATCGAGAGTTCAGGATAGACAGAATTACCCAAAGTCCAGTCCAGTGGAGGGTCGTTAACTAGTCATGATATATTGGTGAATAGGGCGCGCTCAGGGCATTTAAGCCTTGTTGCGCTGGCCGTAGGCCTTGGTGACGTAGTCACCCTTGTGGACGATCAGGTCCTGAGGGCGGTAGTCCTCACGGCCGGAGAAGTAGCTCTCCAGGATAGCCTTGGTACCCTGGGCGTAGCGAATCTGGGCGTCGATGGAGGTACCGGACATGTGAGGAACCATGGCGTTGCCGCCACCCCACGGGCCCTGGACGTAGCGCAGAGGGTGGTCCTTGGGAGCGGGCTGGGGGAACCAGACATCACCACCGTATCCGCGGAGGTGGCCAGACTTGATGGCCTCAGCAACGTCCTCCTTGACGACGATGGCGCCACGGGCGGTGTTGACGAGCCAAGAGCCCTTCTTCATCTTGGAAATGAGGTCCTTGTTGAACAGACCGCGGGTCTTCTCGTGGAGAGGGCAGTTGATGGTGACAACGTCGCACTGAGCGAGCATCTCCTCAAGGTTCTCGACACGGCGGCAGCCAATCTCCTTCTCGACCTCGGGAGCCAGGGGTTGGTAGTCGTAGTAGAGGAGCTCCTTGCAGTCGAAGGGCTTCAGACGGCGCAGGACACGCTCACCGATACGGCCGACAGCGACGGTACCGACGACCTTGCCCTCAAGGTCGAACTCGTTCTTGGCGACAGCAGCAACATCCCACTCGCCCTTGACGATCTGCTCGTGAGCGGGGACGAAGTTGCGGACCAGAGTCAGGATGGTCATGACAACGTGCTCGGCGACGGAGACGACGTTGCAGCCAGTGACCTCAGCGACGGTGATACCGCCGTTGGTCTTGTTGGCGGCATTGAGGTCGACGTGGTCGGAACCGACACCAGCAGTGACGGCAATCTTGAGGTTCTTGGCCTTGGCCAGACGCTCAGCGGTCAGGTAACCGGGGTGGAAGCTGTGGACAAGCAATTGTAAGTATGAGTTCACGTCGCAGATCAGGGGGTCAATGGGAGAATACTTACGGAGTGGTGATGATGACCTCAGCGTCGACGAGCTCCTTGTCGAAGGTGGAGTTCTCGCCCTCCTTGTCAGAGGTGGTCACGACAGTGTGGCCCTGCTCCTCGAGCCACTTGCGGATACCGAGCTCGTTCTCGGTGGTACCGAGCAGACCGGGCTGGTCCTTGGCGTGGACACCGCCCTATTGGAGTAATCAGCAACTGTGATCGGGGAGGAGCTTGATCATCGACCGCATTCAAGAAAACCCCGATGCTCTCGTTGTCGAGATTCGGAATTGTCGGCTGGCGGTAGAGATACTGGCGACGAGTTGATAGATAGCTGGATAACTTACGTCATAGAGGACCATAAGAACCTTGCCCTGTTGAGCAGCAGTAGCTGTTAGTGTGCGTACAGCAGAGAAAGGAGATGCTGTAGGGCGAGCAAAAGCTGCCTTGGAGGACAGTAGCTGGGCAGCAGGACGCCGCAGCTGGCGGGAGAAGGAGCGGATAAATACCATTTTGAAGGATGATGAGATTCCACTGAACTGGAGAGAAGAAGGAGTTAGGATAGACCACAACGTCTCCCAGCGGTGGGAGGACGAACCCTTTAAGTAATAATCGAAGCTGTCTGTATGGAGAAGCAAGTCGTCAGCAAGTGAGCTTCAAGGGACAGGCCAGTCCTTGCTTGTCTGGACATGCGATGCGGAAGCCCGGATAGGAGCATGATGGAGAGGAGAAGCGCTGGCGGGTGCGGAGCGGGGCAGCGGGGAAAGAAGAACAAGATGAGGATCAATCAATCAGGACGAAAGGCTGGAAACGAGATCAAGTGCAAGGACCGGATGCGGGCATAGTAAAAGAGGGATCTGACGACGACGAGCACCAGGTACCAGGGGGTTTTCCCCGACGGTGGACGTCGTGGAAAGAAGCAGAATGGGGCGGCAGGAAAGGAACTAGTGTCACATTCATCCCCAATAATAGAGTACATACCAATTAAGATGTGCGATCAGATCGCAGATTGAGGGGAGCAGATAGAGAAGAAGAGAGAAGAATGTTGTTGTTATTTCTTGTGAGATGAGAGACTGGGAAACCGGCCGTCCAACCGGGCATATATATACTCAAATTTCCTACCGGGTCCCAGCTGGAGATTTCTCGCTCCGGTCCTGGTCTACCATCCACCACCATACCGTAGAGTAGCAATGCGCCGTTGGCAGAGCCAGTTGGGATACGATTGACCCCTCTGGCCAGCCCCTCCAGAGTGGAAAGGCCCCCTCTACGATACCCCTCTGGGAAAAACAGCAGAAACCCCTCCCAATGATGCTGGCAAGCTGCCATGTCTGTGCTGAAGGCGGCCCCACCATTCAGATGGAAAGCATCGTAGACGTCAGGAAAAGAGCAAGTCCGTGGATACACTACTGCTACGAAGGGCTGGGTTGGGTTGGGGAATCTCCGATCCAAGGCCGGTATGGCTAGCCACGCAGTAAGAGAAAAGAGGGGCGAGAACAATTGCCAGTGTCCGTCCTCCATACTCCGTAATTAACAGCTACCTAATGATACTCTCAACCACCTATTAGTTACTAGTTCTGGGCCAACAATCCGGATACGCAGCTTCAATCGCGCGCTTGAGGCTCCACCCAAGCTCTCTCCGCACGAGGGACGTCAACGGGGCGTCAGTGTACTGTTACCCAGTCTGGAGTAGAAATGCTCAAAAAACACCGTATTCAAGACACCTTGGGGACATTAAAACCCGAATATCAGCCAGGTCTCAGTATTATCACCTCAGCATCCAGCAATACCCGTCGAATGCAGACCAGATGCCGTGTTGCAGTCGCATCTATTGCAGCAATAGGTGGTTGTAGCGGGAAATGCTGGAGCATATGCGGGGTTGCTCCAATTACTTGGTCTATCGCGGGAGGGGCTGCCTCACGGGCGCCCGACGATCGAGCAGCAGGCCAGCAGCACCGTGAGAATACCGAGCCGTCTGCAGGGTTCGCAGCCACTCATCTTGCATGAACGACATGAACCGCATCGGGATGTGTATCTCGATTCCCGACCGTCAACTTCGTGTGGCATTATTATTCTGGCATCGCCGGTGTCTGGATAAGAGAAACTCCCAAACAAGTAATTCAGTCACGTGAGTTCATACCTCTCGTCAACATGAGGTACTCCTCGCGCTAATCCCAGGGTAGTTAGATCCTCTCGTGAGGGGTGGTGCTGACATAATGAGGGGGTCGGGGTTACTCAGAACCATAACCATAACAACAGCACAGCATCGGCAGTCTGGACAGCGAGGAAACTCCGGTTTCAGCATTTAGCTCCCAGTGTCTTCAAGCACTACCATCAGAAATACGAGTTATGATTCGTTTTTCTCGCGATTGCTATCGCAGGTCTTGCTTCGGTTGCTGTGTCTACAACCTACTCCGTCCTGATACTCGCGTCCCTGGCCCGTACAGTACTCCGTACATAGCTTGGCCGAGATTTCCCCATGGCTCCTCCGAACCGGAGCCAAGCCTCCGATATCAGGCACCTCATCGGATTATCTCAGCTCCCTGAGGGGAAAGCTCTCATCGTGCCCCAAGACGAACTTGTCCACTGGCCTCATCAGTGAGGGGACAATTCGCTAACTGGAACTCCAAATGAAACTGATATACCACGCCGGGTAGCCAGAACGTTCTCAGATCATCACGGCTCCAGCTGTCCCGGATGGACTCGGTTCGATACTGGAATGCCGTGCCGGTTCCGACAGAGAGCAAAAGTGCCGCAGTGTCGCACGCGCGCAATGCTATGCGGTGGTCCAAACCTGTTTCCATACCTGTGAAGAAAGAAAAAGAGGTCCCTCGCCGCTGGTTTCCGCAGAAAATAGTTGATCGAAGTGGATGGCTACGCCGTTCACGTCTACATTTCAATGCAATTGTTGAAATCGTGATGTCATCCTTTGGCCTGCTATCACCGCCAACATACGAGCCCGGAGTTGCGCGGATGTACAAACGAACAGAACATGACAGCTGTGGAAGTTCTGCATTTTGTGCCGTTGCCGTTGTCGATTTTACAGGTGTTAAACACACCCGTGCGGACTCCAGCAGGTTGATATTCAATGGGCAGGCTTGATGGCATACCAGCATCGTGGTGTTTACTAAGGTTTTGACGGTCTAGGATCAAGTGGACGATTCAACTTTCGAAAGATCTGTGAAGGAGACATGGAGAGATAATTTTCGGATTTTGTACTGCTCGAATTGATCCCGTCAAGACCTCTCATGTGGTGCTTCTCATAGCGGAGGCGAGAAAAGCGCCAGTAGATATACTGCGACGCAAAGTCATTACTAACCTATCTGATCCAAGGTTGTCGACCAACAATTTAGTGCATATAAAACATCACCTTTCTCCAAGCCATCCACGTCGTGCATTCCGACCTTTCACTGCGGACATATGGTTTGGGAATTGAATACAAAAGCCGGTCCATATGTTGGCTCATGACCTATCTGGATAAAACATCCTGCAGATCGACGATCAATCGCGTACAATGGTGCTCAACTATATAGTGTAAGATCTGATACATTAACTACGGTAAGTGCTGCCGATCCCATCTGTGGATCCTGCACGACAACATCACTCTTCTCATAGAACATATCACAATGAATGTTACATGAATGCAGAAAGAAGATAACATCACTCTCCATATCTCATAAGTTTGATCAACAGACCTGAATATCTTCTATATTGCGATTCAATTATTTATCCTTACTACCATCATCCGCATAATCAAAAAAGTTTTTAAGCTTCACATAGCTCCTGCACCATGACATCATACTCCATCTTTAATTTTAAATTAGAAGTTATGGAGCCATCTATAAAAAGAAAGGAGGAAAAGGCCCAGTGGCGCAAACCCAAGGCCGTGGCGGTGCTGGAGAGGGATTGCTCTTTGTCCGGCACAGGACCGAACCCTAGATTAGCTCGGGTTCTTAGGCATCAGAACCTGAAGTCATTATCCATCCGGGATCTCCCGAATCCAGTGGCTTACAGGTGCCCTTCCGGGTCCGGATTGGTGCCTAGGATGTGGTGGTTGGTGTAGGAGAATCCGATAGGGCAGATTTGTGTGCCTAGGGGATGCGTAGAGGGTTACTCACTCTTACCATACATTTAATAGTCAGGGCGGATGTTTGGAAGAATATAAACTATACTAAACTATACTAATATATTCATGGTCTACACGTTCAGATATTAGAATATTGATAACGCGCAGACAGACACTGCCGGCATATTAACCAAACAACGCGTATTCTTACAGACCATCACTTTTTATAATGTGGAATGAACATAATCGGTTCACTCACACTTAAATATAGAGTCTTCTGAAGGAGTTGAATATTGAGAAGCAGTGATGGCTAAATTTATTTGTACGGAGGATATCTATACTTGGCAGGCACCTAAGAGCAACTATGGAGGGATACACGGATACGAAGGTGGAGATACTGAAGATAACTCTTTCCTAAATCTAATGAACTAATATTACACCATAGGAGAACCATTCAAAGCAGCAGCCTTCATTCGTTGCACAGCTCCTTGATGGTTATGATCGACATGTTCTCACATTAGGAAGGAAGAGAACGCCCTAGAAACTCTGGCAGGGTTTGATCCTGGTGCTTCTATTGGATACTCTTCTTAATTATGGAGAGACTCTCGAGACCCTAATTGGCTTCCGTTCTGTGCTTTGCTGGCGCAGCTCGGTTGAGATCGGCTGGGCTGGTTACAGACATCCTGAGGAAGATGTCAGTATTTTTCCGTGCATTTGGGAAGATAAACAAACTTGTCCCTTCCATCTGATCCGGCTTTGCTCAATTATGGATGGTAAAGCTCATCAAATGTCTCACTTTCCCCAATGCACATCTGGTATGTCAACCGAACGTACTGCATAGCATCAGCCACCAGCCGGGGATGTGCTCTCAATCTAGTATAGGCCACAGAGAGATATATCCAGCATTCGATGAGACTGTCAAACATCAGTCCCCAGCGACGAATCTTCAGAGGCACTCCGGTGCGCGGATCTCCTCCCTCGATGGCGTACCCGAGTGACTCGAGCGTTTTCAATGCATATTTGAGCGCCTTCTGCGGCTGTCCTCGATCAATATAGACTTTTGCAAGGGACAGTTCGCTGCCCCACAGACTGAGACGAGGCACGCGTGACGCTGGTTGAGAATATGTTTTCTCCAACTTTTCCAGAGCACTTTCGATCCTGGCTGTATCGATTCCACTGCGGGATTTGAAGAGCCGTTGAAGTGTGGCCTGGAGTGTCTTCCGTTTGGACACAATGCTTTCACCAGTGGCTCTGACATCTTGACAGATAGCACATTCACATCTGAATCCCCAGTGATTGAATCTCTTCTCACACTCATTATAATCATCATCGCCTCCTGGTTTGTAGGAAAATGTAATCTCTGTGCCTGCGGGCATGTCCCTGGTAGCACGGACGATCATCATGTCACCGATGAACGATCGACGAGAATTACTGTCGCAACTGTGGTTGATGTAAGATGCCTTGAGCCATATTCCGCTGGATAGAACAATAGGATCGCGGTCAATGGGCGTGATTTTACCACGCATCGATTTGACATGGTCATCTCGTGAGGAAAGTGGACAGGAGAAGGCATTCAACGCAGCGATCCGCCCCATGAGAAATCTGAGTAGTGAGCAAAGGGACATAGAAAATGAATGGGAATATGACGACTTACGCATCGACCACATGTGTGCCGTCCACTTCTGTAACGCTGACAGGTTCGTATGAACCATGGTAAAGGTCGGTCACGGTTGGTATCAGAGAAGGGTTTCGATGAAGCTTCTGCATCGCTAATCGGATAAGGCCCGTCTGCGGTCCCATGGTTATGGTATTCGTCCCTTCGTTAAGAAGGATAGTGACTTCTATATCGCCGTCCGGTTTATCGGCATCTATGAAAGAAAAGAGGAACGCCTTCTCGCATAGCAGTAGATCTCCCGCCTTGACTTCCTTTGTCGTGAATAGACCGCGTCCTCGAGAGCCAGAAGGCCTGACTTCTACAAGGCCGCTGTATGTTGCGTGGTCCAGCTGTGGTCTGAGCCTGTCTGCGTCATTGTATAATTCTCTGAACTTATACTTGCCAGTTTTTTGTTCGGCGAGGCGCTGGATGGCTCTGCTAAATTCGACCTTGGCCTCCTTGTTGTCTGGATATTGTAGACAGAGGTGTTTAAGGACCTCACAGCATTCTTCGTATCTCCGGAGGTTGTATAGAGCCTGCGATTTACAGAACAGTGCTTTATCCTCTAGCGCCGTGTCTTTGAGAATCGTGTCCAGATGGCGGAGAGCGTAGTCGTACTCTTCTGTTTTCATCAATGCGAGAGCAAGGTCCATCTTGATCGCTCGAGCATCATCGTCCGTGGGATCACAGTTGAGAGATTTCGTGTAGCTACAATATCATGAGTTCCATATTTGACAGAATGTAGAAATGAAGAATACTCACTATTCAATAGCACGAATATATTTTCCCTCACGAAAGAGTTCATCGCCTTTTTCTTTCCAGAATAGAGCTGAGTTAGACTTTTCCTCTTGACCCTGCTCGTCATCTGCATCGAGATACAGAACGTCGGAAAGATGGTCAACGCGAAGGCCATGATTTCCGTCAGACATCAGCTGTAGATACGGCTCTTTGACAATCAGGAGTGCCCCGATCTGTAGAAGCTCCTCCGCGGTGCGTTCGTCTTGGTTGAATAGTTGCAAGTACATCACATCCCCTTCTTGATCCTCCACGATTGTCGTAACACCGGTCATCGTATTAGTCGGTGTAATTTGCTTCAGGAGAACATAGCTGCCGCGATGATGAGTCTCGATAAGAAGGTCGCTGAACATAACCTTTTTCAAGTCTTGTAGCGGGGTGATACATGGTGGATAGGCTGGGGGGATGAAGGCAGAGCGGATATTAGGCTTGTTTGCGATGTTCATCATTCTCTGGTAACAGAACTGCATGATAACATCATCGCGAGACTTTTTCTTCTCTGGCCGTTGGCCTTTCTGGGCCTTGCAGTTTTGAAGTTGCTTTTGGTCCATGAGGCGACTCCCATGCTGGATCAAGGTTTCCGAGTTGAAGAAATCCATTTTTGGTTCTTGAGCTCAATAATAGGCAGTGTAGGAAGGTAATTTTTTGGGGGGTAGTTATATGAAATCGGGTTGTTAATTCTGGCAGGTTGGAGCTACCAGGTGTTTGTGTTTCCTAGCGACCTTGCGTTCTTTTGTTCTTATCGACGGGCCTCATTCAACAAAGAGTGCAAGAAACTCCACCAGACACACTCCAGACAAAGATTTTCTGGGATTTGTGTTCATACAAGGAAACTAGAAATAGGAATGGAATGGAATGGGTATCTACGCAAAGTGCCCTATTCAACATAAAACCTCACCTTGCAATATCATATCAGATGACATGTAATTCAACTCAACTTATAGATTCACTCTGCCCTGAGGTAACATAGTAAATAGAAGACAAACACAACTTTACAGTGAGTATTCACATGTGTACTTATGTCAGTAGTCCACGGGTTTTTGGATAATATAGTTGCAAACACTGATCATTTGGAACTACTGACTACATGATATTCTTGCAGCAGATATTTATTCGTGGAAGACTACGAGTGAACAGTTATCCTCCAGTCCTTGAGTCTCCCATGGATAGTTTCTGAGGTAGCTTCATCTCACGTAGTGATTAGAATGAGAAATAATCCGAAGATGGGCCCCTGTGACTGGCTATAAGTACTTCAATAACTGGGAATCTGCTGCAAATGTATCAGGCAGAGCTTCATGAATACTTCTGTTGCGCATAGCCCAGCCCCATGATACATGTAAAAGGCCCTTGGGTAATCCGCAAGTTACTTTCGCTTATTCTAGATACAGTAGCACTGTGAAGGGGTTATCTCGCTAACCCCTCGCTTAACTACTTATTTCTGTGGTCCTTAATCTGGACCGACATCATGGGGGTTCTTAACCTATCCACGATCCCTGCTACAGTATTGAAAGAGCGAATCGCTAAATTCGATATCACGCAGCTTCAATACTTCGTTGTGTAACTCTGGTGACCAATATGCTACTTGATAGCACACCGTTTTTAGACTAATAGGCAGCGTAGCCCCCTATATGCACCGCAAGGATCATTGCATGTTCTGCAGGCTCCTGTTGAAGCCAGGAATCTCCTAAAAAGAGTGTGTACCACTTTAAATATTTGTCACATTCTCATTTTGGTTAGCCATCGATACCGGGAAGTACTCCGAAGTAGTTCGAAGATCATGCGGGTCACGGATATCGTCTTTTCCGGTAGTAGTATATTACCTACTTGGGATGTATTGCTGGATTAGAGTTTCTTAATCTAAGTAGCTTTAACTAGATTATGCATTTATATCGCCTAGGTCAAACTGAGGAAAGAATCAAGCTTAGCGTCCACTACCAATTGGCCAGGCGCAAAGTTCTGGGTCATGTCAAATACGTACCTTGGGTATCTTCGAAGCACGTTCCAATATGAAGCGATTTTGACCAGGTAATATTCTACAGTGGCAGATATGATATTCACTTGTCAGTGACCAGTAGTGTATAATCACATTTTCACGTCATATTTGCATTCCTAGGGCCAGTATGCAGTAGCCATATAGTTAGATAGTTATGCTACGCTATGTTACTAAGCTATTATTGCTCAAGCAAGCAGATGTAGAAAGAAGAGCAGTCTCTGTCTGTGTAGTCATTGACGCACCATTTCGAGAAAGGAAATTCCAATAATGTCCCCCGGTAAGCTGCGAGACACATTGTGTCATAGTCGAGCTTGAGGTTGAGCGCAGTGATTCCACTATGGGAACGATCTTCCGGGTGATGATAGGACTATCAGTCGGCCTCCCATTGTTCTCCTTAGTAAATATCCTTTAAATTTTCACTGCAATGCTTCAAACCATCTAATGCGTGCTTGCTTGGTCAGAATAATGGCTGGATGTCCTGATGGCGTCTGCTTTCGCGTTAACATCGAAAACTCGGACTAATTTAGTGATCTCCGTGCGTTGAAACTACACTCCACTGGCTTCTTGATCCTAGAATGCCACGTTTTTCATTATCGCCCTTTCACCAGTTCTGCGCTACTGTCATCTACGAATTGCAATACTCCGTACTCCGGACATGACGATCATTCTATTCATGATCGGATGGCTGGTCCAAGCTTCCCTACGAGTCTTTCCTAATCCATCTAGGGCCAGGTAACCGAAACGAGACTTGGTCGTTCGACTTGGAGCGCGACAAGGCCTGATGATCGCCAGATACACTCGCGAATTGCCAGGTTGGGACGAGCCAAACCTTTATGAAACCGATCGAGTAATAAGCGACTGCGATTATGACCCATATGAGAGACTCGGGCCGTCGATAAAGCGCGGCTCAGTGGCTTCTGAGCTTCTCGGCAAGTTTAGTGTGAGCCACTCCAGACCCGTCCGGTTTCACTCTAGAGATCTCACGACTGTTGTGTCAACCCCCTACCGCTTCTGTGTTTATTATTTCCTTCTTCGATATAACTGCTACACTCGACGTTGAGGATCGTCAGTGAAGGGAAAATATATGAGTCTCCTATGAGTGGTTCAACATTCTCCATTGGCCTCTAGTCTCAGCCATGTGGATGACGGGCCGCTAAGTATCATCGATGTTCCCGTGCGATGGATTGGCCTGTACATTATGGCTTCCTCCACGTTCTGGAAAGACCAGCCATTGTGATTCTGGATTGTGATCAGTCTCGTGTTGTCTGTGAAGCACAATTGCAGACCAATTACTGTGCTTAGCGCTCGATCATTTCTTGCTGGAGCATTCAGATTTCAGGGATATTTGCGTGAAGCTTGTGTACGGTCAGCATGGAAATCTGACTGCTATCTATTTCAAATCCTCATGGACAGTCCCGGTGGTCGGATCCACTCGTACTTTCGGGTCCGTTCCCTGTTATCGGGGAGATTCTGTTGAAACGGCTGGCTCTTTGACCGGGCGGCTTGTTTAGATTCCACGGGGATGATAGGCGACGGCCGTGCTTCCTGAATGTCATAATAATACTCCTACTAGAGTATGAAACAGTTATATTCCTGGAAATGCCAAGCTTCTAGTCTTCCCTCCACTCCTTTGAGAACAAACTGGGTGTGGATTACGACGCTGTGACTGTTTGGGCGTTGGTCCCTTCTGTCCGGGGTGGACATAGCCATGTACATCACGGACCTCTCCTGCTCAAGTACCCTGTGCCATCTTCTTTCGCTTCTCTCAGTGTTTCTTTACTCTTTCTTTACTTTTTTTCTGCCTACCTTTTTGCCTCTCTGAGGCTTCTTTGCACGGCGATTCAGCTGGCCTGGAAACTCTCGTTGTGTCGAGACTCCGGCAGTCTTCGATATAGCAGAGCTATTGTCGTTGCGTTCAGTTCTTGACTGTTGACCAGTCATCTTTATTTTTCCTTTTCTTTTACAAGCCTAATCACGAAATCTAACTTGGCCGAATGCTATCGCAACGCTCTCCTTAATCCTATCAGGGATAATCTTGTCCCCTTTCTTAACCAATACACGATGGACCACTCATTATTCGCGCGATCGTTTGGTCACATGGACGAAAGCGATGTGTTCAACAAGAGCAGCAAAGCGTTCCAGCAGACGCAGAAGTTCATATTCAAATTGATTCTCCAACAGAGTATCGCAGACCGAACGTCCACAATGCTTCTCATTGCATTCGACGCTGCTGCTGCTGCACTAGTTATTGGCATTATTATGTACGATGCGTGGAAAGTATACGAATTAAGCCCCATGCTGAAGTCCGGGTATGTATCTCCGCTGACAGGTATTGCCAGCTGCCTAGGCTGTTAATAGCTAACCGATTGCAGAAAGAAGTACCAATTTCTACGGACGCTGCATCCCGCAGATCTGGCCCCCTTGGCTCTTGCTTCTGCAATTATTGTGCAGTCCCTGATATTCCTGGGTGTCCAAGGCACTGGGCTCAAAAGTATCTTTGTCAGGAATTGCCAGCAATTAGCGCAGACGGTTTTTCCAAGTACGTGTTCGATTCACCATACCAAAACAACATGCATCTAACTTCTTATAGGCGTATGGATTGTGTCCTTCCTCTTATTGGCATTTGGGGTAGAGACAGCATACAGAGGACTACAAAAGGATCGCTTCGCACCTCGAGGGAAATGGAATATACCGATTTGCTGTGCCGTAGCGTCGATCCTAGTCATTCTCACGTTGATACCGACAGTTGCGAAGAAAGTCAAGTTCCATGAGTGTTTCGATAGCCTGATATTCTTCAGTGCGTTCTGGGCAGATGTCGCCTTTGCTATAGGCTTGACGCTCATCATTCTTTATATAGGCCTTGGTGCCGTTATAACTTTGCAGTTGATTCGGACAGTCAAACTTGACAGGGACGAGAGGATTGCGGCCAGTAGAGTGGTGTATTATCTCGCTGCTGCTGCATTACTCCTTGTAAGGCTAGCACTATCTCGACCTATTTGTACCAGCTAACAGTGCATGCAGACCTTCGTTATTCCCTTCTGGGGCCTATTCATATTCGCTCACCGCGTTGGAGTAACAGCAATGATGGCTGTTGTCACTTTGAATCTGTTCGGCTTCGTCTTCTTGTTCATGCACCTAGTCCTTCGTTCAAACGCGGATAACCTAGCTATTCGTCCTGTTAATGCTCCCTGGCGGAAAAAGCAGGGTTGGAGGTTATTCGGTCCTATGCCTCTCGATATTGGTCAACATATAACGACGCCATTGGAAAGGAACAACAGCCTTGCCTCGAGATTTGGGTATGGGAACGAGAAAGCATATTATGCCGACGCCGATACGTCTGCTATATCCGGTGTGTCAGGAAAGATGGAATATGCTACGAGGCCAGGTACCGCTACACGGCCGGGTACGGCTTCAAGACCGGGCTCAGCGAACAAGGTCGATACGCAAAAGTCCTTACCACCGGCACCGCCACCACAATATCAAGATACATTTGTTTCGAGCCATTCTAGGAAAGGGTCAAATAATTATTCAATCTTCCCAGCTGCAGAAAGTACTCCATCAACTCTTCCGGCCGCGTCGAGCATGTACAACATGGGAAATGATAGCTTCTTGGCTCCGCCGCAACCCCCTTTCGCCAGGTCGCACCAGTTGTACTCGTCGGGTGTTAGCAGTGCTACTGTCCAGATCGGTTTACGACTGAGTAATGTGGGCACACCACAGGCAATGGGCCTGTCCAGCCCATACATGTCTCCAGTTAGTGTGCAGCAGAATGGCCGAGAGCCTTCGAGACAGTCCTACGACGTCCCTTTCACCATGGATACCATGAGGGAGATTGAAGACTACTTGTCAATGCCGGAAAGCCAACGCAGAAGCGAGTCGCCGGGTCCATACTACTCAGAAAGTGATGTGGAAAACGGAAACTCACTATCGTCTAGAGGCACGATTGACCGGGCTGCCATCATGAAGGTCCTACCGCCGCCTCCTCCGCTCTCTCTCGCTCCTCGACAGTCTGTTCCTCCAGGTTCCGGTCTCTACCGCCTCTCTGAAGCCCGCTCCCAGGAAATATCACCCCAGGACGCTGCTTGGCCCTTGGAGCCCTCACTAGCAACTCTGCCCCAAAGAGCGTACCAACCTCAGAGCGACTGGGTGTGATTCTTTCTATTTCTTTCCTCGGGGTTATTTGCCGGCTGCGATATAAGCATATGTTCGACTAGAGAACTATTTACTCTTCTTCTGTATAAATTAAACATGTATATTCTCTTCTTCCATCAATACTCCTGACATCAGGGATTGGTCCGGTTACAGCCTACGACATATTATTCAAAGGCTCCTGCCGCTGTCTTTGCGTGTCCACTATTTGCTTATTAGATCTCTGATGATGGGCTCTTAGGCAAAGCTGGCATGCCAGCTTCCAGTGTTGCTATCTCAAAGTGGCCAGGGATGTCATCACTTGACAAACCAAGCCTTATTCGTTCCTTTACAAACTGTCTTCCGGTTCATCGTTGTGTCCAAAAGCCACCCTCGTTTCTATTTTACATTTTCGTTATTTGTCCCGATGCGACATGCTGGGGAGCACCTTGATGTTCTTTGTTGGTGTTCCAATCGACCGAAGATGGTAAACAACGCATCTTGATCTTGTATATCACACTGTACACAGAGCGATGGGAATGTAGCGGAAAGGATGAAAAATAAAAAAATCTTTGCGAAGACGTTAGCTATAAAATCAAGGGTTGTATGCTGGATATATATAGCACAGTAGTAATCTTAGTTTGTGCCGTTAAACGCCTCTAATAACGGGATGATTGGAATAACTTATTTGCTGGTAGACCCGTCGCTTGGAGGAAATATAATCTCATGGGCAAGTAAGTAGACCAGGGTATGTTAATGTCATGTTCGAATACAAGTTTATGTTTACTCGCGATCTCTGTTGTCTTGGCGCGACACTCGGCGAGATCTGCGGAGCGATGCTCGGAATGACCTCACGAAGAATTTCTCCGCTGGTGACGGAGATCCGCAAGGCCTTGCTCTACGTCTAAATTGACCTTGCCTCTGCCTGCACTTGTCAATGGCAATGATGCTGAGTTCGTGTCGTTTTTTGCTATGACATGATGCTTCACGAGCCACAATGCTTCCCATCTCTCGTTTACGGTCACACGCGGTGACCCTGGCACGAGGGCGCTTGAGCTGCATCAATCCTAGCTATCATGGAGGAAGAAGTGCCAACACCCTACGTTCCCTAAAATCAGACACGCCTGTATTCACACGACTCGCATCGACATCAGCTTCGGTCTCTCGAAAGCTCGACCTTCTTTCGGTCGACAAAAAGTGGCAGGAAAGATGGCAATCGCAATCGAAGGAAGAAGCTACAGTGACGTCGAGTCAAGATGAGAAGCCGAAATCATATATCCTCTCGATGTTTCCCTACCCATCCGGTACTCTTCATATGGGCCATCTGCGCGTGTACACGATTTCCGATGTCTTATCGCGATTCTACCGCATGCGTGGCCGGGATGTTCTCCATCCTATGGGTTGGGATGCTTTTGGACTACCGGCGGAGAATGCGGCCATTGAGCGAGGAATCGACCCAGCGGAGTGGACAAGGGATAATATTGCGAAGATGAAGGATCAGCTCATGAGGATTTCGGTGGATTTCAATTGGGAGAGAGTAGGTTATTCGCTCTCTGTTGCGGGTTGTATGGGCTCAGGCCCTGAGCAGCCGCGGTCGAAGAGATGGACGAAATAGCATGCTAATAAAGATGATTGATCTACAGGAGCTCATGACATGCTCTCCCGACTTCTACAAACATACCCAACGAATATTTCTCATGCTCTATGAAAAGGGCCTTGCGTATCAAGCGGAGGCCTTAGTCAACTATGACCCTGTCGACAAGACAGTTCTGGCAAATGAACAGGTGCGAGGTTCAGGGAGTGGGATATTCCGGATACAAAAGCTGATAATAGGTATAGGTCGATGCGAACGGATGTTCATGGCGCTCTGGCGCAAAGGTGGAGCAGCTCATGCTGAAGCAATGGTTTTTCCGTATCACTGCTTTCAACGAGGCATTGCTGAAAGACCTGGATACACTCACAGGTGGTTGGCCGGAACGTGTGCTATCGATGCAAAGACACTGGATCGGACAATCGACAGGAGCTAAAATCAAGTTCCCTCTTACGCTCGATATCTCGGATGCGTCGAATAAAGTTGATGTGGAGGTCTTCACGACTCGACCCGACACGCTGTACGGCGTCGAGTATCTTGCGCTGTCTTTGGACCATCCAGTTGTCGTCAAGGCCGCCAAGAGCGACCCTTCTCTGCAAAACTTTTTAAAAGAAGCGAGCGATCTGCCACCAGATTCAAAGGCAGGCTATAAGTTACGGGACATCAATGCAAATAACCCACTGCATATTATCGACAAGGAAAGTCTACATATTTCGAGGCCACTTCCTGTCTTCGCCGCGCCTTACGTTCTCAGCAGCTATGGTGAAGGTGCTG
The DNA here is from genome assembly GCA_023624055.1 of Paecilomyces sp. PK2413. Taxonomy (NCBI): domain Eukaryota; kingdom Fungi; phylum Ascomycota; class Eurotiomycetes; order Eurotiales; family Thermoascaceae; genus Paecilomyces; species Paecilomyces sp. PK2413. Next base: position 1,210,502 of record JAMADQ010000001.1, on the reverse strand, counting down.
TTATGGGTGTTCCGGGACACGACTCAAGGGACATGGCTTTCTTTAAAGAGAATGTAAAACCAGAGTTCATCTCAGTAGTCGTTGAACCGGAGTCCACCGTTGGGACTGACAAGGAGACTAGTGCCAACGTCGTTCCTGCTGAAGACGCTAAAGCATTTACGCAGGAAGGATTTCTTACCGCTAACTGCTGGAAGTATCAAGGATTACACTCCAAAGAGGCAGCCAAACAAATCGTTAATGATCTCAAACAGATCGGCCAAGCCGACCTTGCTGAAACATGGAGACTGCGTGACTGGTTGATCAGTAGACAGCGCCATTGGGGAACACCGATCCCTATAATTCACTGCGGCGATTGCGGTCCTGTCCCAGTCCCAGTTGATCAGCTACCAGTCGAATTGCCTCGTATTGAGGGAGATTGGCTGAAAGGAAAGAGAGGTAATCCTCTAGAATCAGCAGAGGAATGGCTTCATACCGACTGTCCGAACTGTGGAAAACCCGCGAAACGGGATACCGATACGATGGACACTTTCGTTGATTCTTCGTGGTACTACTTACGGTATCTGGATTCCAAGAATAATGACCTGCCCTTTTCACCATCTGTGGCTCGTCCGGTGGATATCTACATCGGTGGTGTCGAGCACGCTATCCTCCATCTCCTGTACGCTCGGTTCATCTACAAATTCTTGGCTCAATCGGAGCTATTCCCTGAGATTGCCAAATCAGGAACCATCGCAGAACAACCAGCAGAGCCTTTCCGCACCTTGCTCTCACAGGGTATGGTCCATGGAAGGACGTATTCAGATCCCTCGACGGGCCGATTTCTTCACCCATCGGAGGTGGACCTGACGAAGCGTGAGGGGCCCGTCATCAAGGGCACTGATATCACTCCCAATGTCTCTTTTGAGAAAATGTCCAAGAGCAAGCACAATGGCGTAGATCCTACCGAATGCGCAGGCAAATATGGCGCGGATGCGACTCGCGCTCATGTTCTTTTCTCTGCCCCAGTGAGTGAAGTTCTCGAGTGGGATGATACCAAGATCGTTGGCATCGAGCGTTGGTTCGTTAGACTGTGGAAACTCGTTCTCGATGCTCGTGAGAGCCTCGCCAAGGCTTCGTTTACTGTGTCTGCGAACGACATCATCTCAGGCCATGCAGTGCCCCTGCCGCTCGCTCTTGACTTGTCGGACAGCGATGCAGATGCTGTTCTTTCTACGCATAACACTATCTCCTCCGTCACGAATTGCATCGAGAATAACCCTTACGGCCTCAATACGGTTGTCTCTGATCTCACGAAACTCACCAACGCTTTGTCCTCATCTCCACCTACTTCTCCTTCGGTCCTCTATTTGACTATCTCTTCGCTTCTCCGGCTCCTCGCCCCGGTTGCCCCAGGACTGACTTCTGAGTCCTGGGAAGCACTGCATGCCCCTCTCTTGAAGACGATAAACGAAGCAGACGGCGTCGTCCCTTCAATCTTCTCCGCCTCTTGGCCCACACAGCTTCTTACCCCGGCAGAGGCGGATACACTCGCTGCCCGCGGCGGCAAAACAGTTGCGGTTCAAATAAATGGGAAGCTGCGCTTTGCGGTAACAATCCCTCGGATGCTGTCTCCCAGCAGCGCGCCTACATCCGAGCCAGCTACCAGTGGCGATTCCACCGTTCACCAAGCGGCACATGACCCCGCAGCGGAAGAACAGAACTGGATTATCTCTCACATTCTGGAAACAGAGGAGGGCAAGCTGTGGCTCAGAGAGAAGAATGACTGGGAGAAAAGAAGAAGAGTGATCGTCGTCAAGGGAGGAAAGGTGGTAAATATTGTTTTTTAGAGTAGAAATGAGCTCCCGCCGAAGTGTCGGCTGGAGGATCACCTGTACCATACCTTGTAGATGAAGCCTGTATCATATGATGTATGTAGCCGATGTACTATATAGAAGATCACATTGGATATCCCCACTTATTGCAGTCATGCTATAGAATTTAGAACGTCGGTTTAGTTTATTCAAGGCCTCAGTCCAACACAGAAGTATAGCGGTTATCTCTCGAGACTTGTAATGCCAATGATCGTATCTATCCATTATTCAGATGGTTATAATGTTTATAATACAGTATGACAATCAATATATCATGGCCATTTTTAACTCTTTTCCTTGTCCCATCTGTAGAAGTCATCTTTTCTACATCACAAAATCCTATAACCTCAGAATCTCTCCATCATGCCCAATCCCACCGCGGAAATGGTCCTTGACAACTCTCCCTTTCAAGAGCGTCTCATCTACAATGCCCTCGACGTGTTTCGGCTCGATCCTTCCATACCAGATTCCCTTACCCGCCAAGGGACTCACCTCACCCCCCTCGATCTTCAATCCCGGCGGGATGTATATAATGACATTACCTGCGTACTTGTGTCCACCAATATGGCTGATCAGTCCAACATTCGCATGTCCTGGGCTATCGACTGTCTCCCCGTCCGATTCCGTCGATGGGTATCCTTTCGTACGCAGCACACGCTGGAATTCGGCTTGTAGAACAGGACCAAGGATACCACAGCGCATATCGCGGCCGCCATGGCCACAGATGAAGACCGTAGGTGAATGTACGAGCGGGGTTGCTGGGAAGTGGGAGGCTAGGTCTGGAGAGCGGGTGAGATGTTCTCGCTGCGACTGCGGGACGGAGCCGTGCATCGAGTGGAGAGTTTTGGGAAGAAGGAAAGCGCGGACGAATGTCGTGAGAGATGCTGGAGAAGCGACGTCTAAAGTCTCTGAGGGGAGGGAGGTCGGTATAGAGGGGATGTATTTGAAGCTGGGAAAGAGAAAAGCGGACGCGGTAGTCGACGACGAGGACGGTGATGGAGGGAGAGAAGAATTGGTGACGAGGATATTATTGTAGGGCTAGGCAAGTAATACGTCAGTTCCCCATAGGTATCCAACACATCGAGTAATGAGGTTCTGGAAAGGAAGGGGTTGTAGTCATATCATACATCTGCATATTTCCCTCCCCTCCCCAGCAACTTTTTCAACCCTCGTGCCAATTCTCCCCACCCTTCTCCTTGCCCATCTTCCTCGATGCGGCTTGTCCAATCCGGACGGCCCGTCGCTATGATGAGCTGCTGTGCATATGCTGCCATTGTACCATTGAGGGGATGTTCATGGTCGATAGGCAGCCCCTCCGGCATGGGCGGAGTCGGTGCGCATGTGCAAGTTGGTTCGGGACATGACTGTGCTACCGGGAATGGCGGAGGTATCTCAATGCGCTGGCGAGCGCGATAGGGGGATGTCGATGATAGACATCGGACAGTCTGGTGGCGTGGTACGCGAGCTGTTGTATATGGGCTGTCCAACAAGCAGGCCCAGAATGGAGCCCGTGGACGGATACGGACACCCATTACGGTGGCGCAAAACGGTAACGCTAATATATAGACAAGAGAAACCAGCAAAGGATGCGGAGATTAGCAAAGAAATAAATTAAAGGCAGAAAACGTGAATCCACAGAGCTTGGAACAGGCGCATTTGAGATAGCCTCGCGAAAGTCGAAGCTCCGAGACGTCGGGTTCGGGGATTCGGAGATAAGCCCTAACTTATCAATAAGCTCTTTGGGCCGTCTCCGATTGGCTCCGTGTCTGTCCCATAGGTACTGTATTTTTATGGTATATTGTACTCTGGACTATCCGAGTAGGTATCTCATGAACGGACGTGTTTTCATCTGTAATTCTATATGGAATCGTAAGGGAGTTATCTTAATTCGTACTCCATCAAGTTTCCCTAGGGTCCTACGATTAATATTTTATATTAGTACTATAAGCAGTTGACACTAGAAAGCTATATCGAAAACGGCATTGGATGTAACTACGGCATGAGTATCTATCATCGTATTATGTATAATTACAACTTGGCATTTGTGAACATCTGAGGTATAGCCACTGCTGCCATTGGACGACTGTTGCTACACGGAAATTGAAAAGGACTACGCATGTCTGAGCTGGAGACAAGACATAGTTGTAAGCATACATCGAGCAATGGGAGCGAGCAATACAATATCGAGGCTTACTTCGCAGATCAATAGCGAGTGTAGGGTTTCTCACTACTATTGATCATGTTCACAAATTCATGTGGAAAGTAACAAGGCCCCAGCAGAAATCACAGTTCTGTGTGTCTGGACCTTTAATAGCTTCTCGAGATATATCATTAGCTGATTTCTGGATTTGCATGTTTGTTCCACGAGATGTCTAGATCGCCCACATATATTGCGCAGGATATAAGGAAAACAGATTATATCCAGCCACATAACGAAATCATAACATGGAAAACACACATTGTTCTATCAGGCCATGAGACCTTCAATCCAGCCCGAACGCCAGCGCCATAACGAGAAACCCAGTCCGGAACAATGGCGCCTTGAGATAATGTCATCGTCGTGTACGGGACGGGCGTCGACTCTCTTCATCTTCGTCGTCGGTTTCATCCATGAACCCTTCTTCCAGATCACGACTAAGACGAGGTTGGTCATCACTTGTGGTACTCCGTCGCCTCTCGAGAGCCTCCCTCCTGGACGGGTCGAATCCCACCATGTTCTCCCCTTCTTCGTCAAAGATACTACCGGAATCGTTCTGGCCCTCGATCAGATGTGCTTCTCTCCTCCAGGTAGATGGCAGAAACAGATGCATTAAGGCATCAGCCAGACGGTCTCGGAGCGAAGAGGTGTGTGCAGAAATAGTATGCAGCGGCAGATACTGAGAGTATCGTTGGTGATATCGTCGAAAGAATGGAATGATCAAGAATGATAGGAGCACATATAGAGCAAGGGAGATAAGTGCGGGGACCAGGAGGGTCTAGAGCAGCCGTGATCAGTATCAAAGAACCACGTATTCCGTAATAACATTCCAGAGAAGAGGAGACGGCTTATTTACCTTGAGTAGACCCGTGGAAGCCCCCATTGTGACTGCGAATATAACACAACCGGGAAGCTCGTCGGCTCCCTTGGCCTCCTCTGTCTAGAGGATTCTCAGCAACAGGCGGCCAGCCAGCTAGTTATCGTTATCCAGCACAGCGGGAGCACCGGGGCCGGCGGAGACGGAGTTCAGGAGAACAAGATACGGGATCGGGGGCTCGAACCAGCCTAGATCACCGGCCACCCCTCACGATCTGGACGTCCGCACAGATTCGAGGGTCCAGCACGAAGATCGCACGAGCCGGAAGGGCCAGCATCGAGACCGTCGACCTGTCCAGTTGTTCCAAGGCTGAAGCAGACGGCGTCGCTGGCATCACGTGCCGCTATACGCCCTGGGCGGCATGCGCATCACGTGGCGGCACGATGCCTGAAGAGGCACTGGCGGCCTGAGGCTCGCAGCTAGCAGCCTTAGCGCCAGGCGCAGGCCAATCAGCGACAGCGCAGCCCGCGGGCCAGACGCTGAACCCCTTTAGAGTAGACCATCCCTCTACGGTCGAGGATGGTGACGCCTCCCAAAGGACAACAAACCGCGCGCATCTGGTAAACGCCACTTGATCGGAAGTTTTAAGACGGTCGACCGTTGCTCCCGTCTTCTGTCGTGAAGAGGGAGCATTTCTGGACGACTTTGGACGGCTCTCGATCGCTCCGCAGCGGGTACCGATCGTCAGGAGCGAAGGCAGGACGGACAAAGATCGGCCCTGGATGACATTGATTTCCTAGAAGCGCTACATCGCAACAGCTGCTGGGGACGTGAGAACGTGAGCAGCAAGGACCTCGATCGCAGAAGAAGCTCGAACAGTTTTAGAGAAGCAAGGACGGTGACGCTGATGCTGCACCCTGCGCCTGTCCAGCGAAACCCGCCAGGATGCCCACCTCCTCGTCCGCAAGCGACAAATCGAGACAGACGTCGGCTGGCAAATCGTTCTTCGGCCGGAAACTGCACAAGGACCGGTCTGAGGACCATCGACATGAAGGAAATGGCGGCTTAGACCCTCCCATATCTATGGCGAGCTCGCCCAGGTCGCAGGCCTCACGCCATACGAAGAGGGGATCGGTCCAATCTATCGACATGGGCAACGAGCCGGATACTACCGGCCTTTCCATGACTGCAGGCGTCATCACATCGATTCCGTTTGACAGTCTACCAGCAGACCACAGATCTCCCATCCCCATCGAGACCGTGTCGAGACCTGAATCATCGCCGCGGAAGGAGCCTACCCCGAGCCATCTGGCAAAGGCAACATCGGACTTCCACCAGTATCCCGTGTGGAATCCTCCGGTACAACACAATGTGTATTCACATCCGACAGGACCTCGTCCTCCACCTCATGTTACAAATACGACAATGGCTGCGAGCTCCAGCGGAGACAAAGGCCCACGTTATCAACAATGGGGTCGACCGGGTAGTTCTGCAGCGAATGCAGGCTTCAGCCATCATTCAACTTCTACTGCCGATTCGTCATCAAATTCTCGAATATCTCTCGATCAAATGAGTATCCACTCGTCGCTCTCTTCCAACACGCGGGGCTCCAGCTACTTCTCTTCGGATAATAATTCGTCTCGCACCCTGACGACCTCCCATTCCGGCGACCGAAACACGGCATATAGTACAGCGAGCAATAGATACTCCAATCTACAAGGTTCTTGGCTACCTGGACAGCCGCTGGAGCCTACCGCCCCTTCTGTTTCACCGGAACAATATTTGACTCGACCCAGAGACGACCGGGTTATCGACCAGCTTTTCCTTGACCTTATGCAGAAGAGAGGCTGGCAGAATCTCCCAGAGCAGGCAAAGAGGCAAATGCTTGCGTATCCCGCGTCAAAGAAATGGACCCTTGTCCATCAGGACCGATTGACCGAGCTACAAGGGGAGCAGAGAAGAAAGAATAATGCCAGACAGACCTATGGTTCAGAGGCGCCAAGCGGACTTCTGAGTCGGTCCGAGGAGGAGGGAAGCCCAGAGTGGTACGTCAGAAAGGTGATGGACGATACTATCACGTCAAAACAACTTGGAAGCTTGAGCGTCAGTCTTCGAACGCAACCGATAAGTTGGGTGAAAGCATTTGTTGAGGCTCAGGGTCAAATCGCTTTGACGAATGTCCTGATGAAGATCAATAGAAGGAAAGCTTCTGGACCTGTGCCTGTGGCTCCCACTTCTGGCGACAAAGATTTAGACCGTGAATATGACATAGCAAAGTGTCTCAAAGCATTGATGAACAACAAATATGGAGCCGATGATGCCCTGGCTCATCAGCAAGTCATCGTGGCACTCTCCTGCTCGCTGTTGTCTCCACGCCTCAACACCAGAAAGCTGGTCAGCGAAGTGTTGACTTTCCTCTGTCACTGGGCCGAGGGCCAGGGACATCAGAAGGTCCTTCAAGCCATGGACCACGTCAAGAATCTCCAGGGAGAAACAGGACGTTTTGACGCATGGATGCGTATCGTCGAAGTCACCATCGATGGCCGTGGAAAGATGGGCAGTCTGGTTGGGGCCAGTGATGAATACCGCAGTGGAGGAATTGGTATGGAGAATCTACTCATGGAATATGCTGTGGCTACGATGCTACTCATCAATATGTTGGTCGATGCGCCGGAAAATGACCTGCAGCTACGGTGCCATATCCGAGCGCAGTTTATCTCCTGCGGCATCAAGCGACTCCTGACGAAAATGGAGGGCTTCCAGTATGAGGTAATCGACAAGCAGATCGAGAGGTTTAGAGAAAATGAAGCCATCGACTATGAGGATCTTCTGCAGCGGGAAAATAGCAGCATGAAGGACAGTATCGAGGGCGAGGTCAAGGATATGAGTGACCCCCTGCAGATCACGGATGCCATTCAGTCCAGGATACAGGGCACGCGATCTCACGATTACTTCCTGTCTGCGATGCAGCATCTGCTGCTTATTCGCGAGAACTCAGGAGAAGATGGCCTTCGTATGTTCCAACTCGTGGATGCCATGCTCAGCTACGTGGCCATGGATAGGAGACTTCCGGATCTCGACTTACGGCAGGGATTAACATTTACAGTTCAAAGTCTTCTGGACCGCTTGCATACAGACGCAGAAGCCCGGCGCGCTTACGATGAGTCCTTGGAAGCTCGCCAGGTGGCTGAGGCAGCTATCGCTGAGCGTGATGAGGTGAGGGCGCAGGTGGAGATGGGTGCAGATGGCTTGGTTAAGAAACTCCAAAAGCAAATTGAAGAACAAACTGGCATCATCGCTCTTCAGCAGAGGCAAAACGAATCCTTGAAAGCTGAGCTCGCTGATGTGCAGAGGTTGCGAGGCCAGGAACTCCAACGTAATGAACTGGAGACAAGAGAATTGTATCTGATGCTCCGAGATGCCCAAGATATAGCTGCATCAAATGCTAAGAAGTCTGCGGAAAACAACAAAGGGGAAGTTGACCCAGCGCAGATGCGTGGTATCCTGGACCGCGAGAAACTCATGGAGAGACTGGAGCGCCAGCTTGAGCGAACAAAGACTCAGTTCAAGTTGGAAGGCAAGGTATGGGGTACGCATGGGCCATCAGATCGCTTGCGCGAGTTGCGGGAGCAGATGGACGGAGATAATGAATTCAACGAGGACTTCCAAGATAAAGCACGCAACCTCGACACTGGTACTCTCGGGGCTGTCTATCGGAAGAGGAGCCATGTACCTGAAGCAAAGGAGGATGGTGCTGAGAGTGCCGATGATCTTGCCGATGAAGATGTTGTATTTGAGAAGCCTCGTCTCATTGAACTACAACGCCCTCGCTTGGACCCCGAGAAGACTAACGGCCTACTTGGCGAAATCGCATCCAAAGTTCCCAAATATGATGCTGATGAAAAAGAGGCTGAAGACATATCTGAGGAGGTCAAGGCCTCAACAGAAGGCCACGAGCCCAGTGTAGAGGCTCCCGAGGAGAGCAAAGATGGAGCCGCTGCTGTTCCACCACCACCACCTCCTCCACCTCCTCCCCCTCCCCCAGGCAGCGTCCAAGGCGTGCCTCCACCTCCTCCGCCACCTCCTCCACCTCCTCCTCCTCCAGGTTCTGTTGGTGGCATTCCTCCCCCTCCTCCCCCTCCTCCGCCTCCGGGTGCCGGTATCCCTGGGCCACCACCGCCGCCCCCTCCTCCAGGGACTCCTGGAATACCTCCTCCACCACCTCCTCCAGGTGGTCCAGTCGCTGGTGGCAGTTGGAGAACAAACTACCTGGCAGCAGAACAAACCGGGCCAACTGTCTATATGCCATCCATTCGACCTAAGAAGAAGCTCAAGGCACTTCACTGGGAGAAGGTTGATACTCCTCAAGTCACTGTATGGGCTGCTCACGCGCCCACTCACGAAGCCAAGGAAGAGAAGTACACCGAACTAGCTAAGAAGGGTGTTCTAGATGAGGTTGAACGGTTGTTCATGGCCAAGGAGACAAAGATCCTTAAGGGTGGTTCGGCCGCTAAACAGCGCAAGGACAAGAAGCAAATAATTTCGAATGACCTGTCGAAGACTTTCCAGATCGCCATGGCCAAATTCTCCCAGGTGCCTGTAGATGATCTCGTCCGCATGATCATCCACTGTGACGCCGAGATTCTGGATAACAACGTTGTTATGGATTTCTTGCAGAGAGATGAACTATGCACGATCCCTGATAATGTGGCAAAGTTGATGGCACCCTACAGCAAGGATTGGACAGGCCCTGATGCTGCAAATACAGAACGTGAACAAGATATTAACGAGCTCACCCGTGAGGATCAAATCTATCTCCAGACAGCCTACGAACTTAACCATTATTGGAAAGCTCGTATGCGTGCTTTGGCTTTGACACGGTCCTTCGAGCCTGATTATGATCACATCTCTGCTAAGCTCAAGGATGTCGTCAGAGTCAGCGAGTCGTTGCGCGACTCAGTGGCGCTGATGAATGTTCTTGGTTTGATCCTTGATATCGGTAACTTCATGAATGACTCGAACAAACAAGCCCAAGGTTTCAAGCTCAGCTCTCTGGCTCGTCTCGGTATGGTGAAAGACGATAAAAACGAGTCTACTTTCGCCGACCTCGTGGAACGTATTGTCCGCAATCAATACCCAGAATGGCAGAACTTTACAGATGAGATCGCGGGTGTCATCTCGGTCCAGAAGCTGAACGTCGATCAACTCAGAACTGACGCCAAGAAATATATTGATACCATCAAGAACGTACAGATGAGCTTGGATGCGGGTAACTTGAGCGATCCGAAGAAATTCCATCCTCAGGATCGCGTTAGCCAGGTCGTCCAACGCAGTATGAAAGAAGCTCGGCGGAAGGCAGAGCAGATGCAACTATATCTCGACGAGATGGCCAAGAGTTTTGACGATATTATGACTTTCTATGGTGAAGATAACACGGATGATAATGCTCGGCGAGAGTTCTTCGCCAAGCTGGCATTGTTCTTGCAGGAGTGGAAGGTAAGTCATTATTATTGCGGTTTCCTTTCGATTATGTTTCAAGAGAAGACGCTAACACGTGGCATGTAGAAATCGCGAGAGAAGAACATCTCCTGGGAAGAAGCGAGGAAACGTACAGAAGCCTCGCTAGCAAGGAAACGCATCAATCCTGCCCTTGCGAATGGCGGTGGTCTCGGCACAGAGAGTCCAAATTCACCGTCCACCAGTGGAGCAATGGACTCTCTGCTTGAGAAACTGCGAGCCGCAGCACCACAAGCTAGAGATCAACGTGATCGCCGTCGGCGCGCTAGGCTAAAGGAGCGCCACCAAGTCCGTATCGCGTCTGGCCAAAAGATTCCCGAACTTGGTGCAGAGGGTGACGTCAAGGCTGAAGGTGATGACAAGGGAGACAATACAACAGGCTCTGACGGTGGCCTGTTAACACCCAAGTCGCCCGGAGAAGATGGCAGCACAAGCGGCCAAGAGATTTCCGAAGGCGAAGACATCGCAGACCGTGCTGCGAGCATGTTGCAAGGTCTAAGAGGCAACAACGATACGGACTCCCAGCGAGCAAGAAGGAGAGGAAGTGCTGAAGATGAAAGACGGCAACGCAGGATGAGAAGAAGAAATGGTGCAACTAGTGGCAGCAAGGATAGTGCAGATGGGTCAACTCTGTCTCCAGTGCAAGAACCACCATCACCAGCTAAAACCGATATGGCGGAGACAGACGATTCGGCTTTATTAAGTCCAACCAAGGATCAGGATTCTTCTTCCCAACCACCACTGACGCCGTCCATCATCGTGTCGCCCACATCTGACCCTCCCGCAGATGAATCTGCGGAATCCGCTGAGCATTCTTCCCCCACACAGCCCGCCGAGTCCCAAGAGTAATCCCATGGTTTTGGAGTCTCTTTTTAATTCTAATGTCTGATAGGATTACTGATGTTCATGTGGAAAATTTCTTTGTATGGCGTATGTGTATAATGTTCTTTTTCTGCCTGTCCATCGTGTCTCTCTGACACTAGTTCCCGGAACTATTGCTCAACATGTGCAGCCTATGATGGATAGTATCTTGTTTCATATTCTGGTCATCTTTTTTCCTGTTTCTGATCCGCTACGAATTGTTGCGGTATATTTTTGAGGATATCTCGCCTTCTTCCTTTTCTTTTTTGTTTCCATTTGTTCCCCATTCTCCGTTTAAGATCGGGCTTCAGCTCCACTATGGTTGCTTTCTTTCCTACTTATGTTGTCTTTGTGTCCGCTGGACACATTACATTCTATCTATATTCCCTGTCAATCAGACATTCTCCTACGTTTCCTGTTCCTTTCTTATATGACTTGGTTGCGCTCTTGTGGCACCTTATGTAACCACGATTGTCCTTATCTCGAGCATGATTATATTGACCGGGCAGCCAGAGCGGGTCTCAGGCATGTCTCGGTATAACTTCTGAGCGTCAGTGTTCGTTAGCGTGTTGTCAGTCTGACTGTTCGAGCGTAGAATGTTCATGCCCATTCACTTTCAAGAGCTGCTTCGTCAGTTTGTATTTCCCATATGCGGGGTTTCCTGATCTAGGTATTGAGGTGGTTCAGAATCATGATCCTATGCATTTGCTACAAAGCAATAATGGCTATTGCAGTCTGCGTTTCATTAAAGTAGTTACCTAGATCTGAAGATAAATTAGATGACTTAGTATGTGATCTTAAACTGTCAGTAGCAATTGTCTTCGTTACATTTCGGACTATTCGCACCTGAATGCGGTTTACATTATATTGCTTGTAGAAGGCATCACCGTCGAGAACTTCAGAGGCCATATTAAAGAATGTGAGGAGACCAGAACAGATAAAGAGCATCAATAGAGAGCATCCGTGGACTTTGACCCTACAGTTTATTCTTGTACAAATGTGTAGTGCTTGGTAATACTCGGGAACTTTGCTTGCCCGCGGCGTCCCGGAAGTTAATCGGAGATGGGTTCGGTCCAACATGTTCAAATATTACGCTCGGCGACTAGTTAGTGACGTCTACACTTGGATCTTGCGTGGAGCATGCGACTGCCACAATTTTTTATTAGTAGTGTAGCTTTCCTTTTGTTGATCAGAATAGAATCAAGTGTGTTTCGCGCTGAATGAAATAAATTGAGTGCCTGGATACTCATTTCAACGCTTGCGGAATGTACGATCTTCTCCTGCCGAGGAACTTCCACAGCTTTTCGCATAATTGACGTCACCCTCTGCCCTTATCATTGAGTCCTCTGGGATCTTTATGGTCTCTATCTTGTAATCTATCTTACTTGTTTTTCTATTAATATTCCTCTTTCAACTCTACGGATCACCCAGAACACAGTATTATGGTCGAGTTATGATCGCAAAGCCCGAGTTCACAGGGCTTTGAACAAGGGCGACAGAAACTTAAGATACAATATATTGCATATGTCTGAAACGCTTGCAGTCCTAGGATATCCCCAAACTTATCAGTGAGCATGATCTCGACTCAACAATACTACGAAAAGTCTATAAAGCCATGGAGACGTCTTTGGCGCAACAGCAGGCGCTGTCAAACACGATGACAGAAGACGACAACGAGGATAAGCCGAGTTCCAGGGCTTCAATGAGTGATGGATCTACCACTGTACCAGAGTCACACCTGGGAGATGGTGTCCAGGTAACGGGTATGTCACCCTGGGTTGGAATACATCCATTGTCTCCATCGCTTATCATGGGAAAATAGACGACGGGAGGCTGGATATGAAATTCGGCGAACAGAAACGATGGATTTCATCATTAGCAAAGTGTCTGGGATCGCGAGTATATCCCTCCACCGCGGAGCATAAACTGGAAACGCCGACTCCAGAAGAGGGCGACCAGTTCCCTTTACGCCTGAATATCGTGATTCAGGTTGTAGGCTCACGCGGCGATATTCAGCCATTTGTGGCCCTGGGCAAGGAGCTTCGAAAGCATGGCCATCGAGTTAGACTAGCCACACATTTGACATTCCGTAAGGATGTCAAAAATGAAGGGCTGGAGTTTTTCAATATCGGTGGAGACCCAGAGGAGCTGATGGCCTTCATGGTCCAGAATCCGGGGCTCTTCCCAGGCGTGCATAGTATCCGTACCGGTGCAATCCAAAAGCGCCGACGTGAGATGAAGACCATTTTCTCGGGTTGCTGGCGGTCTTGTTTCGAACCAGGCGAAGGAACCGCCGCCTCGCACCACAACGTTGGAAATCCCGGTACTGATGCCATAGATCAGTGTATAGAGCCATTCGTGGCTGATGTCATCATCGCCAATCCCCCAGTCTTTGTGCATCTGAGCTGTGCTGAGAGAATGGGTGTTCCATTAAATATCATGTTTACGTGAGTCGAGATATGCATATATTATACTGTGGATGTTAATGGAAGTAGGATGCCGTGGTCACCAACTCAATATTTTCCTCACCCATTAGCGAATATTCGTTCTCAGGGCACCAAGCCATCTGTGGCAAATCTCGCATCGTACGGCATCGTGGAGGTGATGATGTGGGAAGGGCTGGGAGACTTGATCAACGACTTTCGCAGAAAGGAGTTGGGACTGGATCCGTTAGATGCTATACGAGCTCCCAGCATGAACCATCGGTTGCAAATCCCGTACACATATCTCTGGTACGTGATATCATTAGAACCTACGGCCAGAAGAGCTCACAACCATAGGTCGCCGTCCCTCCTTCCTAAGCCGCAAGATTGGCCGGATAACATTGATGTTTGCGGTTTTCAAGTCTTGCCAGCCAAGACTGACTACAATCCTCCTGAAGATCTTGACGCCTTCTTAAAAGCGGGAGATACCCCGATCTATATTGGCTTTGGGTCGATTGTGGTAAGGGATCCGAGAAAACTGACAAAAGTCATACTTGACGCTGTTAGCCAAACTGGGCAAAGAGCACTCATTTCTAAAGGATGGAGTAACCTTGGATCCGAAGAGAATGAGTTACCTGACAATGTGTTCTTTTTGGATCATTGTCCTCACGACTGGCTTTTCCGGCATGTCTCGTGTGTTGTGCACCACGGTGGTGCTGGAACCACAGCTGCTGGTTTACTCTTAGGGAGGCCTACCGTGGTGATCCCCTTCTTTGGTGACCAGCCATTCTGGGGCTCTATTGTTGAAAGAGCCGGGGCAGGACCGCCACCAGTCCCATATAAGCAATTGACTTCAGAAAAGTTAGCGGCAGCCATCATGAAGGCTCTCGAACTGCCTGTGCGGAAATGCGCCGAGGAGATTGGACACAAAATGAGGCATGAGAATGGGACAGCAAATGCCGTACGCAGCTTCCATAAGCATTTAGACGTCGATGCGTTACGGTGCTCCATCTGTCCCAGCAGACCTGCTGTGTGGTGGCATCGGCGTTTGCATATCAAATTGAGTGCATTTGCATTCTCTATCCTTATGCATACGGGACATATTCAACCAGGTGATGTGAACTTGTGGGTACAGCAAGTACGATACTTAAATGTGCTATTCTGACAATACGCCCTTTAGATACCGAGTTCGTGAATATGACACAAACCGCGATCCACAAGGGCCAATTTCGGCAACTGCAGCGGTACTTTACGGCATAACAACAGACTTTATTAGCGGGCTTGTGCGAGTCCCAGAGCAAATTGTCGATCTTCTACCTGCATCGGGTTCCAATAGTGCAGTCCCCGATTACCGAATAAGAGAATGGGCAATGGAACACTTCGCGGATTGCGTCTCAAACCAACAAGCTAAAAACGGCCGTCAACGCATGGTTCAGCATGAAGATTCTCATAACAATGTCGGAAAGGGAAATTCGAGTGATAATAATACGCGCCAATCAAGTACTAACACTCACAACGATAATGCTAGAGGAAGTGACCATGAAGACATGTCCGCTTCAAGCGTTGACGAGATCAATTGTGATATCGATGCGGAGCAAGAGATGCAAAAGCTTACAAAGGTGCATAGCAGAGCGAGGAGGAATCTTGTACACACGGGAGACAAAACAGCCAGATTAGCCAAGCGCTCACTAAAGTTTGCATTGGTTATACCGAGAGATGTGAGTCTCAGCATGTCCAAGGGATTCCACAACTTGCCCAAGTTGTACCATGACACCACGGTCCAAAAAACTCCCACGGTGAGAGGGATTAGGACTGGATTTGGGGCAGCTCAAAAGGTAAGCATGCAAATCATGCTTGATTGTTGGCCGTGCCTCACTCATCAGCTGTAGGTGTTCTTGCAGGGATTTTATCACGGTGTGACTGGACTCGTCACTCAGCCTGCTCAGGGTTTTCAGCAGTCCGGTAGCAAGGGGCTAGTTAAAGGAGTTGGAAAGGGACTAGGTGGGGTTATTTTCAAACCAGCTGCAGGTACGTTTACGTTTCTACTTACTTTACTTTTTTTTTTTTTTTTTTTTTTTCTTTGGAGGGACACGAATTCTAAGCTGGCTCAATGATACAGGTGTTTGGGGATTAGCTGGGTTTCCCTTAGATGGGCTCCATAAAAGCCTTCGCAGATCACTAACTAGAAGCAAGTCAAAAGAGATTGTACGCTCACGTATCACGCAAGGTATCGTGGAAATGTGTGCTGCGTCATCTGAAGAGCAAGCAGAGGTGATTCGCAAATGGCATCAACTCCGAGAGCACTCTTGAAGATATACTGCCTCGGTATTCATTGTTGAGCACAGCACTGGAACTACCTTGCTACTAGGGGGGGATATAGTTCCAGGGGAGAAAAGCTACATAATGAAGCTTCCCAAAGTTTCTGTTCGTCCATACTTCTCGTATGTACATAGGTACTATTAGCAATATTCCCGACTGTTACGCATATTCCTCGTGGGAGATAATCAGGACAGCGAATTGAGAAAAATACTCCAAATTTAGTCGTAGAATACAAGAAATCTGAATCCATGCTTTAAAACAAGATAACACATCTAATCTAAATGATACCAATAGACTCCAACATTGGTAACGCATTTCTGCCTTTTCACGCAAGGACTGCTGTTATTAGCCCGTACCTGATAGACCACAGTTGATGATTCTCTTCAGGATGAGGTGAAAGGAGAGATAACACCCTTTCATTGAAATGAGGAAACTTTGCCTGGGTTGCTAAAGCTGCACTTTCAAACACGGGTGGATATGCACCAGCATCTGCCCAATCGACTATCCAGACCAACCCATCTCGATCCAAGATAAGATTCCGTAGGCTCATATCCTGATGGATGGGAACAGAACCCGTGGATCTGCATGAATCTGGAAGCGGGAATGTCTTTCGGGGCTTGGCAATATTTCCGGCATATCTCAAGCTTACGATTGGACCAATTCTCCATCTCATCCTTGTCTTTGAAAGGACCGGAACTGCAGTGTGTGAACCAGCGGCCTCTATCTACATGGGCCGCCGTGGGCCGGGTGCCTGCGTGGTTCCAGAAAGTCTATTGCCGTTTTCTTTTGCCTTCCAAAGCCCCGCCCGAACCACGCTCAGAATTAGGAATTTAAAGAGATTAGGGTAATTTTTAATTATATTGAATTAGGGCTGAAGACTAAAATGGTCAGCATGGTTTGGATATGCATTAAATACCTCATTGTACGGAGTAGTTCGAAAAGTTTTTGAATTATGCTAAGCTAATGCCAAGCAAAAATTTCGCGTGGTTCGGGAGTTTTTTGAGATATCTACTCCGTATGTGGTGTATCTATGTAGATGATCAACGAGGTCACTAACTAATTAACTAGTGAGCTCCGCGCGGTCTCGAAATGCCAAGAGAAGATGTCTTGGCACTTTTCCAACCTCTCCAATAATGGTCAATCCAACTATCAGATCTCAAGGAGCGCTCCATGGGAACATGCTGCAGTGGAAAGTCAATCTTTTCGCTTCGGGTGCACTCGGCATTGGACTCTACTATGGAACACGCACGCCGTGACGGGCCGATAGTATAATTGGCCGATAACAGAACTTACATAGTTAGTAACGATTATTTATATAGGCGGCAAGGTGCACACTCTGAAACGCTACTGTCGATCTTGCTAAAAACAGGGTACGGACCGATCTCGAACCCCTGCTTTGATAACAAACTGGTCCTGCAGATCATGCCACCTGCTAAATTGAAGATTCTTTATTGGGCAATTGGCACACATGCCTGAAGAGTAAGTTACATCGCACATACTCCTTACAGCGCATCTGCCGATCACTGTGTTCCGAAACTAGGTATGTATTGCTTCACCATGTGCGTACGTAGTCTTGTCTTACTCAAAATCCAGCACGTTCGCCTTAATAATACCTTGGTTGGCCGAAGTTGATAATAGTCTATCAAAGAGTTCGGAGGATTTCCATCAATACTTATATTTCGATTCATCATTTTATAGCACGTTTTGGTTCCCGAAATTCCTTAGGTGTCAAGTAGTCTTGGTCTGGTCATCAAGTCATTGTCTCGGCGAGGGGCGACATAGATCATGGATCCGACTCAGAACCCTCAGAAAGGGCCAGATGTCTGTATATCCGGATCATCTACCAATGCCTTTTCCACCCCAGTTGGTGCATTATCGGTCAACTCACAAATCTCATTAAATCCAGTCAACCTCCCATCAGCCGGCCAGCCTGACACATCCGATAACACACCCTATCACGTTTTCACGAGAAAAAGAAAATGGCTACTGGTTTACATCATCTCACTGGCTGCCACGTTCTCACCGCTGTCCTCCAACATCTACTTCCCAGCGATTAATACTATTGCGAATGATCTCCACACCAATACATCGCTCGTTGCCTTGACGGTTACTGTCTATATGGTTGTGCAGGGAATTGCACCTTCATTCTGGGGTCCATGGTCAGACATATATGGGCGTCGCGTCATCTTCATCGGCACGCTGGCCGTATACGCTTCGGCCAATCTGGCATTGGCTTTCACGGTCAACTATCCTATGCTTCTCGTCCTTCGAGGTGTGCAGGCTGCAGGAAGTGCCGCTACCATAAGCATTGCAACCGGAGTCATTGCGGATATTGCCAAACCAAGCGAAAGTATGTTAGTTTATTGAAATTGAATGATCGCGACACTGACATGCCATGCTTAGGGGGTGGTTTTATCGGAACGAACAGCGGCCTTCGTATGATCGGTCAGGCTTTGGGGCCCGTACTCGGCGGTATCCTTAACGGGGTTTGGGGATTTCGAAGTATATTCTGGTTTCTATTTGTCCTGAGTATTCTTGTCCTAGTGGCTTTGCTCGTCTTCCTGCCGGAAACACACCGCGCTATAGCTGGGAACGGAAGCATCCCCTTGCATGGAATCCATAAACCCTTCATCTACTGGGTAATTCCGAAGCCAACAGAGTGGGTTGGGAGTCCTGCGACAGCGCAGGCCCGGAAGCCGACATCATTGATCTTCAAGTCCGTCCTCACCCCATTCAAACAGTTTCTAGAGAAAGATGTCTCGCTTCTTCTTGCCTGGGGTGCCTTGATCTATGCCGTGTGGAGCATGGTCACATCATCTACAACCACAGTACTCAAGAATGAATTCCCAAGTCTCACTGACGTGGAATTGGGCTTATGCTTCCTTCCAAACGGTATCGGCTGCGTACTCGGCTCCATTTCAACAGGGAGACTCATGGACCGCAACTTCCGCAAGGTTGCAAAGCTCTATCGACGACAACACCAAATTCCCGAAGATGCCGAGATCAAAGGAGACAAAGCTTTCCCGTACGAGCGCGCGCGCTTGTCACCCATGCCTTATCTATCCGTCGTGTTCATCATTGTCGTAGCCCTATATGGCGCAAGCTATGAGCTTAATGATGTGAACAGAAAAGCGGTGGCCAACCTACTGATCTCTCTAGCCCTCCAGTTTCTGATTGCTTTCACTGCAACCGCTATTTTCAGTATCAACTCGGCCATGATGGTGGATTGCTTCCCATCGGGCGGAGCTGGAGCTACTGCAGTAAATAACCTAGCGCGATGCAGTCTAGGTGCCATTGGTGTGAGCGTTGTGCAACCGATGATCGACGCAATTCGCATTCGCAACACTTTTGTTATCCTTTCGGCCGTTGTTGCACTATGCACCCCAATGGTGTGGGCGGAGTGGAAATATGGAGAGAAATGGAGAGCAGAAAGGGAAAAGAGAAAGGATCCAAGCATAGCGCTTTAAATAGAGGAGGATGTTACTTGACGAAACGTATCCGAATTGATGTGCTCTCCCCGCCATATTATTGCGTCAACCATTTTTGTTGTCCTTCCGGAAATAGACTTGCTGGGAAAAAAAGGGGGAAGGGAGGAAGAGGCTATAGATAAAAGTATACAGTAATAGTTTCATCACCATTTGCCCTGGTCTCTGTCCATTTTGCAGCCATAGAGTAAATAGTAAATTTCTATCTGCGCCTTCATACTTTATTCTAGGTAAGGTATTCCCAATAGTCTTCCATATATCTCCCGTATATGTTGTGGCATTGACAGGCACGTGTCTTCAGGGTCATATACCTAAGTGACTCTGCTAGAGTGCCCTTGTGGCCCTAGAATCCCAGTGAGTGATCATAATTACTGCTTAACTGCCTGAAGGTAGTCCACGACTTCATTGCTGAAGACACCGTCCTTGGCAAGTTGGGCAGCCGACTCGACGATCCATGTCTGACAGTCCCGTTGCTTAATTTTCTTTCCAATATTACTCGTTTGCGTGTCCTATGGTCTTTGCGATCAGCATATACATCAGGGTCGCAGATTTATCTGGGGATCTCACGCTAGCATCGACTGCATTGAGACTCTTTGGAGGAGCCTTGACTTTATAGGCGCTGGCCTCGAAACCACAGATAGGCTGGTCATCAACCTTATACACTCCGTTGTTGAACATCGTCTCCTCATCAAAGTACTTCCCATCAACCCACTGGAGTGGGATCCTCTTCGTAGGGACGTCTTCGCTAGTACGAAGATTTTCGCTGCGTTTTATCTCGAGTGTAAACCCATTCCTCACATCCCCGGTGGCATGGATCTTCACACCAATGTCAGGCTCATCGTGCGAGCCTACGTAATACGCCCAGTGATCCTTGAAGGGTGCTCCATTGTATATTAGCAGTTCGACTAGAAACGCACCAGTGGGGCCTGTCCGTGACACAGGTGGTGGTTGTGAAACAGATGATGAACTGTCGGTCTTCCTGGTTATGTCTTGAGGTGGTGGGGGAGGAGGAGGCGAGGTTATATTGGGTGTTGAGGCCATTTTTATCTATGCAGAATAACTGCTTTTCTTTCTTGTACAGATCCTTGAGGTGCTGGTTCCTGGAAGAGATTGTAGGCAACTTCCTGGCACAGCGGAAGATCATTAAGTACCGTAGGCGACAGCTCGTCCTCCAAAGACTACTAGCGTGTGCCAGTCGAGCAAACAATGAATCGAAGCCAACGTCGACCTCGGAACTTACAGCGACGAATATTCCAAGTATCGTGCTGTTCCATTTACATGTTCTCGAGTAATAGTCAGAAAAATTAATGGGCATACATAAAACAGTGAGTGAATGGCTACGCTGTAATGCGCCAGTACATAGTAGCAGATGCACCACAATTTCCTTTTTCCATGCGACTAGGTATAATAAGTTAGAGAGGTGTACAGCTGTGTTCCATCACCTTCAACATTCAAGCGAATGAGGGAAAAATAGAAGAAGCAAAAAGTAATGGGGTGAACCGGGATCGAACCGGTGACCTTTAGATATCAAACCTAATTTGATTTGCAAACCGAAGTTACTACTTCAGTCTAACGCGCTCCCAGCTGCGCCATCACCCCATCAACTGTGAAAGAGCGCCCTTACTAATAACCTTTCATCAGCCTGCTCCCGTTCCCTGCGTCTGTTCGTTTCATACATTCTAGTTTTCTTCTGCTCAACTCTGCCCTCACTGGTCTTGGTTTTCAGTAGCTATGATAGTATATGAGTATCTATTATCTGTTACAGCGACTGCTAATCGCCAAAAACAGATATTTGCAATGCCCTCTCTGCTGTCCTTAATTACTCGTCGGATATATATATCTATACACCCCCTTCCCTATAGATCTGTGTCACTTAACAATGTATAGCAACCGTGCTTACATGCAAAAAGTACAGTTATTGGTCGCAAGGGGGCTCCAATTCTACATGCAGTCCTCCGTATCCTTGATTGGTATGCTGAGCCGCAACTCCATACTCATATAAGAGGAGGGCTGAGCAACGAACCCCAGCCACTACATTTCACCATATCAATATCAAAGGAGATATCGGGGATAGGAAAATAATGCAATATAGGTAGCGGAGGAAGCACCGTAGGCTGCAGAATCCAAATAATTAGGTCCTAAGACATAGGTAGTTGATAGATTTTGGTGTTCTCTAATAGTAAAGCAATTTGAGCCATTCCCGAGTATGAGACGCTCAGCCTTATTTGCTTCCGTGAGTGTAGTATTCGACACAATTACACAGTAACACAGTCCCATTATATCACCTAGGCTATACATCTAGGTCATTCACTTGACTCTAAACCCAGGGAGAAGTCGATCTCATAGCTATCCCCTCCCGTAGAAATAGTCTGCATAGAAGTATCTAGCGGTCCATACATGCAACTAGAACATAACAAAGCTAATTACGTGACGGATCATCTGCACATGTGCTCTGTGGGACAATGTATAGGGGTGCATCATTCAGTTATCTCTTAGAACGTACAAAAGAGCCCAAGGACCGGGTCTACTACCGTTCAGATCCCGCATATGGAACATCACATTTGATTTATATCTAGACTATAGCGGTGAAAAATATCAACTGGGGAAACGAGGAGAATTTGAAGCCCTCTTAAACAACCCATCATGTGAAAGGCCTCAGCCGTCTAACAATAGTATCTTTATGAGCTCTAGGTGTCCTAGAGACCGAGAATTACTTGCTCCTGCCGACTTAGAATAGGGCGATGGCACTTGTAGACAGCCTCTAGTTACCACAAGCTCTCCACCTGTTCATTAAATAATTAGCTAAGTCTAATAATGTTAACCAGTACTGGGATATTGCAGCGACCCAAACATCATGAGGGGCACTGGGAATTCCGGAAACTGCAATGTGCACATCACTGAAATGGAAACAGAACTTGCAGGAGCAATTAGACCTTACTGAAACTATTTTGGTCCGTGTGCACTATAGTGAACATGACTGCGACCTACAAATCAGTTAATACGTCGAATATTCTCCCAAATAGATAACAATGAGGCATTGGGTAAAGCGAGAATAATTCTGGGTTCTACAACATTCCAGCGGGGATATCAGTATTGAAGCATTGGACTAGAAACGGAAAGCACAAGAATAGTTGAACTTCGATTTTAGCAGTTAATTTGATCTTCTTTCTTTTTATTTTTCTCAGAAGTTATAATGCACCGAGATTTGCACCTCCGATCAAATTGCATAACTCAGATTCACTAAGTATACAAAATGTTTCGCTTGTCAGGAACCTACCATAGTTCCTCCTAAATTATACTTACCAAGGAAATACATATGTTAACCAAGAAAAGAAATTGCCATACACTGCAACTCTAATGTTAACCAAGAAAAGAAATTGCCATACACTGCAACTCTAATGTTACAAAAGCACCAATCAACAATAGTCATACCGTGCTACGTTGCGGAAAGTCATAACATTGGGATAGCGCACTCCTTCGTAGTAAATACCGTCTCAGTAACAACCAACCTAAATTCGCAGTAAACCTTGCTATCAAGACAATATCATAGTTGATCAAGCGCCTAGAGTCTCATACTTGATTATGGTCGCTGGGCGCTCACATGACGTCAGATACGGAAAAGGCATGCTTCTGGAAGACTCAGCTGACAGCAGCCGCATTCTAGCGTGGCTTGGCGAACACTGCCTCAACTGACTGCATCGTGACCCTCCTCGATGAGTATTAGTTAGCAGCAAAAGAGTCATACAGGTATGTTGCTGGCGTGATTGGATGCGTTACCGCGATCAGTGACTCAGGATTCCTCAGGAGCGGAACAGGGCGAACAATCACAGAAGACACGGGATCGCCGTTAGTGTTTTGCGCAGGAGAATGTCTCGTGGTCGATCGTGTCGAGAACAGGAAGAGCCATCATCTACTTGTACTAGTAAACTTCAAGGCGAGCCTCATTTTCACGGCATTCAGCTCCGGATTCCCCGACGCGACAGATCTTGAGAGCTCGAGGGACCAAAGCACAGCTGATCGAACCCCGGTTCATCCAGGTCTCAGAGTGGAGGGTGAGAAGAACAACGGGGAAAATCAAGAGAACCGCGCCTCCTTCCTGTCCTCCTAACGACCGAACCGTCGGCCCCCATCCCACGTGGAGATTCTTTCGTACCTTGCAGAAGATGAGCCATAAGGCGGACAAATCCTCGCCATTGTTTGTGTTAGTTACCCTGGGCGTAGCCGGCTAAGAGTAATACCAAGCAGTCCTTTGCAGGACACATTGGCCTGATGCCCCAGACCAGTCGCCATACGTTCTACTCCGTAGACCATGGCAAAAAAGTGCCGGATTCTGTCTTGCTTACAAAACACAGTAAGCTGAAATAACTACAGCGCTGGCGAGTGCTGATGATACGCAGAAGACTAGTTGGAGACTATTTCTCACGAACTGTCAAAGACGGTCAAAAAGCGTTAGAAAGAAGAAAAAGACGCACCGGGCGCCTGTAAGTGATATTGTTATTTAGCGCTCAGATACCTTCAAGGGCGTTGTGACAGCTGCCAGGGCCAAGTATAGAGAACACTAAATCGAGTTAGTGGCTGACAGGCGGGCCCCTAGCAGGGTCACGCGTGGGCGCCCAATTGACGAATTAGGGAATTGCGATCGATCCCTGCCGATCAATACGGAGTACTCTGGAGTGACAGTATTGGTTATTTTTAGTACCTTCTAGAATGTAGTGATTGATAGTTATACAGAAGAGTCAATGCTATTTGATAGGTGTGCTGCTCAATGTTTTAGTAGTACCTAGACTGGAACATGAGACAAAGTGGAACTTCCCCAAAAACTAGCAAGTACCGTATAATATCCCGGAGTTATACTTAGTACCATCACTGATACTGAGATTGATTGGAACAATTAAGATTCTTACTGAGTGCTCTAAATAGAAAATGCTCTGAGCACACTAAGTAAGACCCTTTTTCTTATTTAGGTTAACGTTTAGGGGACCACGCGTATTCTAAAGGCTGACTAGGTTCACGGAACGACATTTTGACAGCTGATTCTTTTCGCTTAGTTATCTATATCTTTTTCAAGTAATCAGTTTCCTGACCAGTGAGCATACTACAGAAGTCATCATGCTACTTGCTGCTTAAAATAAACACACTGTGGTACAATCCAGAATAAATATTCCGTATGGAACTAGTCCCCATAATCTCTATCCCCATCATTACTTGCACTATACATGCATGCGTTCTGCATAGCCCCATCTCATCGGACCCAACGCTCAGGACCATGGCTGCGGAAGTGTTCCGTGCTTCTGCAAGGATGATCGATCCGACCATGAGAGGTATGACATGAGATCGGGGCCGGATTTTGTGAATAATGCTCGAGCCATGTGGCCATTCTATGAGGCATCAGATTAGGTAGTAGTCATCAGTAAACATACTGCTTAGTCTGCGCAGTCAAGCCTTTTGGAGGCTTTTTTTGAATTAAGCATATACTTTGTTTGTTGAATGGTCCGTGTGCGAGGTTATTGATCCGCTTGTCTACTCGTAGGTACTCTGTATATACAAGTTCTGCAATGAAGGAAGAACGACGTCTTCTTCCTATTAGTAACCCAAACCAGATCATACTATATTTATTGCATACAGATATTGTATACATATACAGCGCTTCTTGCGATCCACTTGGATCTGTCCTCTCTCCATTCACATATGGCAAGCATAAACATGTACGCTGCATTGCGGATATTTTCCTACGAACCCTGCGAGTCTGTGCGACCATAAGCCACGTGGTGAGATTGCCACTTCCCTGACAATACTTGTACCCTGTCCTGATCTCAGCCTTATGAGATAGTGGAGAAGAATAAAAAAGAGAAATGCTTCAGGGATGCGAATCGTGCATATGCAAGGGGCCATGAATACTACCCATCGCAAAAGAGGCAAAAGAAAATAAAATAAGGACCATGGATTGAATAAGCATCATTGCATAATCCACAGATTTTTTTAATGTTCTTAGTATGGCAGTGTATGTTCTAGAAACCCTCGATGGAGTTAACTGTCAACTTGCAGCGGCCCCGATCTGCGTCGCAGCGGAAGCGCTGCACCTGCATAAGAGGCGGGCTGGGGGCCGTTTTCTGTGAATCGTGCAGTGCACACATAATCGCAACCAGCGTGATTTTCTGGACTATGTTCTAGACGGGATGGTTTTTCCTTTTTCATCTAATGCTGATGGACATTCTTATTGGTTTCTTTGGATATCTCGTGGGCTGTGCGCCGTTGATGTACTCGATACTTCCTGTGTACACAGGAGACGTCGACTCAGATGAGTCAAGTTGAGTCTGGCCCTAGGCAGCAGACTGCTCAGGCGCTCTTTTGCGCATGCCTGGTAGGAGCAAGTGACAGCAGTAGAAGACGCTCCGGACGAATACAGTTGCCTACGGATCGAACTCGCCCGAACCGTCTGGTGCTCGCGATATTGGCAAATATGATGCGATGCGATACGGAGTATACATCCGCTACGTGATCGGCCATAGTGCTCGGAGCGATCCGTTTGGAGATCCTGCAGGCGATCATATAGACTATCCTTGGCGTTTGGGGTACTGGGGCTGTCCAGGCTGCATTGAAAATCGCCCGCGTAGGCGATCCGCCGTCGTACATAGTGTTTGAAATCAAGATACGACGATAGCAATACACAAGCAAACCAAAATTACCAGGCAGACAAATCGCGGTTTGAATCGGCAATCGGAGCAAGGCAGAAAGAAAAATGCCGAGAAAAATTATTAAAATCAACTTTGTGCGTATCGAATGTTTTGATTACTGGTCAATTAGTTTCACCCCTGCGCCCTTCTGATGATTCCATCAATCTATATCCGGGATCTGGCATTTCCTCATTGGCGCAACAACCCATTGAGTCACTCGTTTCATCTCTGCATTCCACGCAGAGATGGCGAGGATGATGGTTCCCCAGCATAGCAATGCCTTGCTGTGGTGTTCTCTCCGTAGGGCTGTGCTATGCGTTCCTAATCGCGACGGACTCCCCCGTCGAAACCAACGATGCCTCGTGACACCAAGCGCACGAAGATCTGTTTCAACGGGAGAAAAAAAGACAATGAATCATCAAATATCGTCATAACGAAATAGTCGACCTCACGAGAGTAATTTGATTCGATTAAGCGGATAGATCGGACCACTTGGGTGAAGACTAAGGCGATTAGAGCCAGCGGGTTGTCCAAAAGGATCTCCCGACGGCGCTTGTCGGGCGCATCTTCAAGTGGCTTTGGTGTATAGTTACCGTAAGTAGAACATTAGTCTAATACTAATAATTTCAAGTCACTTGTTCGGGGCAATCACGGGGAACTCGGAATCGCGAGGGACAATCCGGGGCGATGCCTTAGGGTCAGCTGCTGTTCTCTTTAGGGATTCCTTGTTTTTCTCTCTTTCTTCGGCTGAAACAATGGCACGAAGTAATGTACTAGAGGATCAATAGGGCGCCGTTCAGCTGGTTCATAACTCGAAAGTTACTTAGTTGAAGTTTTGTGCTGTGTCAGATTTCAGGTTGCGCGCCGTTATCTGTCAATCGGACAACGCTATTTTACGGCAACAGTAGTTACAGTACTGTGCCACTGCCTAGGCACTCAAAGCCAATTCGCTAATACACTGCAGATATGATACATTAGAGAAGAGTAATCGATAGCTAGTTATTATTTTGGACAACATGTTACTAAGGACACCAGTACTAGTTGGCGAAATCCCGCTGTAATAACCAATACGAACTGGTTCTTGGCCTTCATGTGGTGGCCGTGCAATTCTACTCTTCGTAACGCTGGCGCTTAACCAGGTATAGGTTAAACGACAACCCGCGCCCGTCGCCCAGTGCGCCCTAATGATTATTCATTAATACCGCTCTATCGTGCACGGGCACGGTGAATCCCGAGAGATGGGTTAGAGGGTGACAGTCTATGGGAATATACTTTACTAGTAGTGCTTCGTAGTAGCCTTCAAATGGCTAGGTTGGAGAAACGGTCTGGACCAAAGATCTATTCCCTGGGGCTTTATTGGTCAATGAAGATGAAGCAAACTACAGAGTAACCAGAAGGGCGTATCTTGTATAGAGTAGTCATTGGATAATTTACGGGGTAGTAAACTCTTCCGCCCGTACGGACATCCCCGAGTGACTGGGACTGGATGGGGGAGGCGATCAGGTACTCAGTAAGTATCTATGTACCCTCGAAGTACCTATACTAACCACCCACCCCCAATCAACAGTTTGACTGACTTGTATTAATAATGAACCAGCCTCAGGTTCCAACATCAGTTAACTAATCAGATATACCGGCCCCCCTCAAGAGATCATCATCAGTCACTGTGTCAGACTCAGAGTTGCATTATCGCCATCAAGAATGACAACAACAACAGAAAGGCGCATGTATGAGGGTATGGTCTGTGTGCTATTCTCATCATCGTCATCGTTTCAGGTATTATCGTTCAGAATCGAGACCCATCGTCAGGGAGGCTTGGTTCTAATCTTTTCAGGCCCACGGAGGCTGATGGCTCCACCGATGGAGCCAGGGAACAGGTGCCGGGCGCTAAACCAGGGACCCCCGTGAGGCTAAGCAGGCACCCTGTTTACCTAGCTAGTGTAGCCCTTCAGGCGGGTCAGCAATAGTAGTAATTAGTGACTAGAACACTCACTATCGGGGTCCGTGGGTGCCTGGAGGGTCAGGTTCGGGATCGATGTCATCCTAAGAAGAAAAAAATAGTTTGGAGGGCAGTCTGCTGGAATTAGATATATAAGCTGTGGTGGCTTCCTGCGTTGGAGGATTCTGTTTCAAGTCTCATCCATACTATACAAACAAACAATACTATATACTACATACAACACTACACACAAGCTTTCTATTATACAAGTCTATACCAGCTTGTTTATAGCATCTGCCACACATCCACAGTACCTCAGACCACTATAATAACAGCTTCATCCATGGGCCGCGGCGGATACAACTAAAAAAACCATATCGCGCATAACCCACGACTATTCAAACCAACCACGAAGCCTATACTGTGAAAACCACAAAAAGAGCTTTCAACAAAGAGCTTCCATACAGGCAAAACATTGCCATCGCCGCTGAAACTGCAAGAGCAGAACAGCACCTCTTCTCCGCGCCCTTTTCAGACGACTGTGTCAATGGGCCGAGGCGGTTACAACGTCCCGAGCGACAACCCGAACCCGCAGCCACCAGTGTCTTCCTTCTTTGAGTGCCGTTCCATGCAAGGTCGTGGCGGATATAACGACGTGCAGGACGAAGACGAGTAAATCGGAACAACTGCACAGGGCGCTGACGAACTGAGCGCATTGGAAGAGCTGGACGACGCGGGCTCGCAATGGGCTCGCACAACACAATACCACATGATTGTATGAAGACGAGCGGCCACAGTCTCGGCGGGGACTGTGGCCCGCAGGTGGAAGGAGTTAGATATTCGCAGTGGAGGGAGGAGCGGATATCGAGGTCATGGAATCTGGGTCATCATTCGTCAATATTTGATCTATCGTCTTTTTCGGGTATTCCATCGTTTCGCAATACGCATCATTTGCCGACGCAGAACCTATACGGAGAAACCAAATTGTCAGTATTGTCGCGGACATCATCTTCGCCAATGCGGTCACATACTTCTCAAATACGACACCTAGGACGTCCTCCACATCGCCGCTCTCACCTCTCCCGGTGATCTTGGAGAGACTGTCTGCCGCAAATCGCAGGTGTTCAGCCGCTGTCACGATATCCACGTCTGTCACGATACCCCCGTCTGTCTCGAGCATTGCATCATCAGGAGTTTTGGGTATAGAGGTTTGATTTAAGAAGTCATCAAGATGTTCGGAGCATTTCTGTAGATTAGAACTTTGTCTGTGTGTTACTCCTAGAGAATCCTCCCAGTAGGATATATTGAATTGTTCGTTTTCTTCTTCCATTCCCACTGGTGCTGCGATCCTCTCAAAGTTTGAAATAAGCCCATTTAGGAAATTCTGCATCATGCCCGGATCCGGGTCACTAGCGGCCTCATCCTGAGCTTCCTTGCACGAGATAGCGTAGATCCGATCTTGCGGCACATCGGAAAATAACGTGCTAATAGTGTCAGCCAGACTCTGCGGGACCCGGCCGGTCTCGTGGCGCTCAGTCCGGGGCAGCCTGTCAGACTTATTAATAGCAACGATGATGCACTTTCCGAGCTCAGAGCAGCTTCTAACGGCATCCAGGACCTCTGGCTCAACTGACAAGCGATAGGCTTCACCATTGAGCCCTTCCTCCAGCGAAAGGACTACGATGACAACATCCGATTCCATCGCCCGAGCTTTGGCGCGTCGAATACCTTCTTTTTCGACTGCACCGATGCTTTCGCCCGGTCGTACCGCGCTAGACTCGGATCGCAGGCCTGCCATGTCCCCGAGTTTACAGTACCAACCCCCGAGATCAACGCCAACGTCGACGATATCGCGCGTAGTTCCCTCTTCGGTACTGACGATGGCTGCCTCCTTGCCCACTATCCTATTGAGCAAGGAACTTTTCCCGGCATTCGGCGCACCTAGCAACGCAACTTCGATCCCATTGCGCAAAAGCTCGCCTTTCGAAGCATTCTGTATATGCGCGCGAATCTGTCGCTGCAAAACACGCACCTGTCTTGCAACAGACTCGACCAACTCATCTGACGATTCGTCGAAGTGCTGGTCTTCCGAAAAATCAATCAGCGCCTCGAGTTCCCCGCGTGCGTATAGAAGCTGTTGACGCCAGGCCTCATAGCGCTTGGAAAGCGCGTCGCTCGCACCTCGCACCGCCAGACGTCGTTGCTGCTCTGTATCAGCTGAGAGCGTATCCCCGAGCGCTTCAATCTGCGGCAGGTCAAGTCGGTTATTCATGAAGGCGCGCCGCGTGAACTCCCCTGGTTCCGCATATCGAATCTGGCGTTCAGGTCCGCCGCATCTGGATATAGCAGTGAGAACCGCCTTGACGATCGCCGGGCCGCCATGTAAATGTAACTCGAGTATATCCTCTCCAGTAACTGTCTTTGGACTGGGAAAGTATAAGATCAAGGCCCCAGCGTCGAGCACCGTATTGCTGGAAGGTTTCTGGGTTGGGTCGTAGAGTGTGCGAAGGGTTGCGACACGAGGTTTAGGTAGTGGTGACCCTGGGCAGAGAGCTTGATATACCTATACGAAAAGAACATATGAGTTATCTGCAAAACGGGTAGAAAATACCCAAGATTAAGGTCCGTACCTGTATACATGCCGGGCCAGATATCCTCACGACTGCTATGGCAGCTCTTCCAGAAGCCGTAGAGAGAGCATATATCGTGGAATCGGCATCTATGAATCGTACCGGCGTCGAGGACGAGAAGGGTCGAATGCTAGTGGGATACTTGTTACCCCGCAGAAGTGCTGTCCCCGAGCTTCTCAAGATGGAGATGGGTTCTGGAGCTCCCACCAGACGTTGTTGAGTAACAAAAGCGACGCGCGGGGCCCGAAAGGGAAAAGCCCGACGGGCACTTCGGCTAAAGGAGTGTATCATGCGCGGAAATCATGCGAGATGGCCAATTGGTGGTCTCTATTAGATATTGTTTGAAGATACAGAGCTCTACCATAGAGCTAGCTTTGACCGACTCTGCGATCTCCGCATGTTATCACGTGACCGATATACAATAGTTAACTAACCAACTAATTACCTTCTTGCATGCTTAAATACCATATTGTACCATTACTGTATGTGTTGGAAACGTAGATATTATGATCTATCAGAAGAGAGAGTAACTGGAAGAATCTCACTTATCGAGTTTTTGATGATCTATAAATGGAATACATAACGACATGATCATACAGCACAATCCTTTTTAGCTCTAAACAAACGCCCGCACGGATTTGTACAATAACAAACTTCAGCATGGCAACCTTTGACCGTATATATCAAATATCCTCGTTTGATATAAGCACACCCGGGGATATTTGCTGATTCCAAAAACACGGACTCATGCATGGAGTTGGGTATCAAGCTATCAGAAGGAATTACGCGCTAATAGCGTTCTTGACCCATTTCTCCAGACCACCCTTAGCGATAATCTCCTGGACGTTAGGCGGAAGCTCGCCGACCTTGTGGGTCCACTTTGGTCCATTTTCACCTTCCTGGATCTCGATGCGGCTTCTGCGCACATCCCAGGTCAGGGTCCAGCCGGTGCGGCGGGTGAGCAGTTTTTCTTGGGGCTTAGCAGATCCAGTGGGAACAGAGTCCACAGACAGCTTGTTCTCTGAAGGTTCAGAGGCCTCGCTCTTTGCAGAGAATGTCTCTCGGAGACGACTGATCAGACGGGGAACCTCAAGGCCCATGAGAGCATTGTTGATACTGTTGCGGGAGAAGATGTTGCCGAAGCTACCGGAAACAACGAGGGGGATCTTCTTGGCCAGGATAGCGGTGGCAGCCTGTTCTCTGGAGCTACCGCAGCCGAAGTTGTAACCAGAGACCAGGATGTCACCCTCCTTGGCGATCGATGCGAAGTTCGGATCGTAATTCGACATACACACCTGAGCCATCGTCTCCTCGGGCACATTGTCTTGATAGGTATATTTGCCGGGGTAGATGCCGTCGGTGTTGATGTTGTCAGCGTCACAGAAGACAATCTCGCCAGAGACACGCTCAGGGAAGCCCGGATAGACCTCAGTAAGAGCGCCGTCATCTTCTTCGGCAGCCTCAGGGGCTTCTTCGGGAGCGAAGCGCTTCTCGCCGTCCGCAACCAGCTCGTCAAGCTGTCCGATGACCTTCTCCAGTGCTTCCTCAGCAGTGAGCATGCGATCTTCTTCCCGAATACCATCTCCCTCTCCCCGAATGACGCCGGTCCAACCCTCAGGTCGCTGGTACCAGCCGGGCCCGCTAAGCTTTCCGCTCAGCGCACTAGCTGCGACGACTTCAGGGCTGCCGAGATAAGCCTTCGCATCCGTGCTGCCCATACGGCCCTTGAAGTTACGGTTTGAGGCACTGATACCGACCTCTCCGGGTTCCAGAAGACCAGTTCCTAGTCCAATACACGGGCCACAGCCGGCAGGAAGAGGAGTTGCACCAGCCTCAATCAGGGTCTGCCAGTCACCGGCATCTTCAGCGGCAATCTGCTCAGGCAAGGAAGCAGCTGCAATGTAGAACTGCACACCATCGGCGATCTTCGGAACCTTGCCGCCATTTTGGGCGGCAGCATCCTTGAAGACTCTGGCAGCGGCTGCAATATCGGAAGCGCGGGAGTTGGTGCAGGAAACCAGATACGCCTTGTTCACCTTGATATCCTGTGCTTCCAACTCATTCAGAGGCGTTGCCACCTTCACAGAGTTGGGTCCAGAAACATAGGGAGAAAGCGTGGACAGATCCAGGAAGAGCTCCTTCGAGTACTTGGCCCCTTTGTCAGCCGTGAGGGGGTTGGCGAACAGCTGCTCCAGCAGAGGATGAGTGAAGCGCTGAGCAGCCAGCGTCTTGTAGGGGCCATCGGTCAGGCCCATGGCCGCGGTAGTAGCCTTGGCCCTGAGCCATCCTTTCAGAACACCATCAATCGGGAACAGACCAGAGAGAGCACCCCACTCGGTAGTCATGTTAGCGATGGTCAAGCGGTCATCCACCGTCAGACTGCGCATGGTTTCTTCAGAGCCAGTAAATTCGATAGCGTGGTTCAGAACATCGTCCTTACTGAAAAGACCACAGAGAGCAACGATGACATCCTTTCCTGTCACCCCGGGAGGCAGAGTACCCTTGAAAGTGACCTTTGCCACAGGAGGAATCTGCCACCATGTCTTTCCCGTCGCCCAGATACTGGCGCCGTCTGTTCTGACAATGGGGGTGCCCAGACAGCCCACTCCTCCGTACATGTTGCTGTGGCTGTCAGAGGCAACCACCAAACTTCCGGGCCAGGCGTATCCTTCTTCGACCATAATCTGATGTCCAATACCTCTGCCTGCAGGGTAGAATTCCACGCCATGCGTCTTCGCGAATTCTTCGATCTGCCTGTATTTCTGGAGGTTCTTGTCACTCTTGTTCTGTACATCGTGGTCGAGGGTCATGACAATCTGCTCAGGGTTGTGCAGCTTCGATGCGCCGATGGACATGAACTTGAGCGCAACTGGCCACGAGTTGTCGTGGGTCATGCACTTGTAGGGCGCGATCGTTACATAGTCACCGGATTTGACGAACTTGTCCTTGGGCAGGCCCACGGAGAAGTTCTGGACAATCTTTTCCGTCAGGGTCTGAGGCACCGTCGTGGAAGACTTCATAGAAGCCCAGACCGCGGACGATGTAGGATCCTCCAGCTGCGAATGGAAGACCTCCTGCGAAGACAGTCTTGAGGAGGAAAAGGTGCGTATCCGGACAACGGCCGGCAACGGCAGCCGCTGGAGCATCCAGCGCCTACCGTAGCCACCAAGCTGCATAGACCTAGACTGCAATCTGTTAGCATTATACATTATATTATTTTCTTGTGTATATGCGCCATGGTACTCACAGTCATCCTGACAGCTTCTCAGGCACGCGGTGACTCGGACGGATATTTTCGAGGCGAGGAGAGTGCCTGCAGTGCTCTCCAGCAAATGAACGCGCTTGCATTAAATTCTCTGGGGAACCGGAAGGACAGCCAAACAGCGCAAACACGCCAAGCCTGCTCCGATCGCGGAGCACGTCACGGGCCTGCTTTTCTTATTTTTTCTGCGCAAAATGATATACTTATATAGTAGACCGAGGCGCAGAGTTGAGATTCAGAACAGGATATCCTCTGTGTAGCAAAGAACGGACGGCACTCCTATTGATGGGCCAGCTACCGTCCCAGATCGACTGCCCCCATTGTCCCTGAATCCAATCCCCCAGAGTACTTAGAATGTGAGCAAAGCCTCGAAACACTCAATAACCGCGGCCAGAGGCTCGTCGATGACGCCAGTCTCGCCAAAGGACCCCGCCATCGTAGAAAACAATCCTGGCCATGCGACGTCACAGCCATCATCTCACAGCAAACCATTGCTAGAGACAACCACCAGATGTTCTCTGCTCGACGTAGCGATCTTCTGGGTTCTGATGTCTAGTCTGTGAACCAGCAATTCATATCGCACCGCGCCTGACTCACCGTGGTCTTGGAAGGGCTCACTATATTTACGGCGGGACGGCCCCATGTCGTAATTAGGACCTCTGTCCCCCGCTACTCGCCCTTTTTAATCCTGCCCTCTCCCAAGGTGATAGCCCCAGGGTACCTTTTTTTTTTTTTTTTTTTTTTCATAGCTTCATATTCTTAGTTACAGTCTCAATTCCATCCCTTTGTTGGTTTAGCTGCACATATACCAGTTGATGCTGGTGCTTCTCTCGATCCCCTCCCTGTGAACAACGTTTTACTCTTAATCCCTCGCGAAAATGCCCAGCAGAGACGAAGTCGCCTACTTTGGAGCAGGCCCAGCGCCTCTTCCCACCTCCGTCGTCGAGGCTGGAGCAAAGGCATTCGTCAACTACAATGACTCCGGTCTTGGTCTCGCTGAGATTTCTCATCGTTCGCCCACGGCAAACAAAATTCTGGAGGACGCCAAGAACAGCCTGCGCACCCTGTACGACATTCCAGACAACTATGAGATCTTGTTCATGCAGGGTGGTGGCAGCGGCCAGTTCAGCGCCGTGGTGCAGAACTTGGTCTCCGTCTATGTCGAGCGACGACGCCGTCAGGCAGAGGAGGACTTCATCAAGACAAACCCAGATGCAGACAAGGAGACGATTGCAGACCTGGTCGCTCTAAAACTCCGCAAGGAGGTCGAAGAAGATCTCAAGGTCGACTATATCGTCACCGGCAGTTGGTCCCTGAAAGCTTCGCAGGAAGCCGCTCGACTTCTTGGATCCAAGTATGTTAACATTGCTGTGGATGCTAGAGAGCACAATGATGGAAAGTTTGGCAAGATCCCGCCAGAAGATACCTGGAAGCTCACGCCCACGAGGAAAGAGCAAGGTAAAGGCTCAGCATATGTCTACTACTGTGACAATGAGACCGTGGACGGGGTTGAGTTTCCAGGATTCCCCAAGTCCCTCGAGCCCCAGGGAGGTGGCGAGGGGGATGAAAGGATGATCGTAGCAGACTTCAGCTCGAACTTCCTGAGTCGTAAGGTAGATGTCAGCAAGTACGCCGTGATCTTCGTAAGTGGTGCCCTCATGCGTCTATGCTATATTGTCCGGAGCTTCTTCCTAATTTATCTCATAGGGCGGTGCTCAGAAAAATGTGGGTATTGCTGGAATAAGCATCGTGATCATTCGCAAGTCTCTACTGCCCCCGGAAACCGCAACGCCTCCGCCATCCCTTCTACACCAATTCAACGTTGGCGGTCTCCCGGGATCGATTGTTCTCGATTATGGAATTACCGCCAAGAATAACTCGTTGTACAACACACTCCCCATCTTCAACCTCTGGATAGCTGGTGAGGTTATGGCCGACCTCGTCAAGAAGCACGGAGACAAGAAGATCGGTGGACAGGAAGAGATCGCCAACCGGAAGGCTGAGTTGATCTATGGAGTCCTGGATAAGTACCCGCAGGTCTACCACGTGGTTCCTGACAAGAGCGTCAGAAGCAGAATGAATATCTGCTTCCGCGTCCACGGAGGCGACGAGCAGAAGGAAAAGGAGTTCCTGGCTGGTGCTGAGAGGAGACTCCTTCAGGGCCTGAAGGGCCACCGCAGCGTCGGTGGCATCCGAGCGAGCAACTATAATGCTGTGCCGCTGGAGAACGTCGAGAGACTGGTGAAATATCTCGAGGAATACGCCTCCGAGCAATGATCACCCAAGTGATACGATGTGACGTTCAACCAGGCAGATGTTATGTTTCATGAGGCGATGCAGGCGTTAAAGACCGCACCTGAACGTATCGAACACGCCGCGAAGAGATCCTTTTTCTGTTCATAGTAGGCGCTATATTTGTACAATTATTCAACATATTATACAGTGATGCAGTATCGTTAATACTCTATAATTTCCAAACATTCCATCCTTTGAGATCCAGTTCTCTGATAATCCCTTGCAGAGGGCCTTGCAGCTCTCTTCCTTCGGCCCACATCTTTGGGCCGGCCATATAGCTGATGAACCCATCTGGCCCAGAGACGAGGATCAACTTGCCTCTGCCAGTGCTAGCGTCACTCGACTTCGTGAACCTTAGAATGGATTGCTTGTCAATCATGGTTCGTTCTTCATCGACAAAATAGTCGACAGTGATCTGGCCCGGAAACTGGGACTTCAGCGTTTCCAGTTCCTTCACAATCAGGCCTTTTGAAGGGTCTTCTGGTGCAGCAGTGGCTGGTGAAGAACTCAACAGCTTCCGCCACCACGGTCTTTCGGCTGGACTTTGAAGGCTGTCGTTAGAACCACCAAGACAGTCTTCTCTCTTCCTGTTCGCCCAGAGAATATGTATCCGCGAACCGGCAGTCCCATTATCGCGGCGCAGCAGTGTGTATGCTGCCTGCAGGGCCGGTGCGATTCCAGTTCCACCAGCGATGAAGAGGATATCCTTCACATCCGAAGGAATTTCGCACTCGACCTGCGGCCCTCGCATCTCGACCGTAGTTCCCAGACTGAGCCCATGAAGGTACCGCGAAACCTCCCCATGCGGGTCTCTGCGGATCAGAAAGCGCAAGGGTTCTTGGTCCTCCCCCTCCAATGTATTCTCTGCAGTATTCGACACCTTCTCTATTGGCGGTAATGGTGTATAGTCCCTCCCAATCTGCAACTGCGGTTGCTTAAACATGACACTCCATACTCCTGTCCGCCATGCTGCTTCATACACCTCCCGGTTATGACCTGGCTTGACTGGTCGTAATGTAAATAAGCTGCTCGTAGAGGAGATCGGGTCCCGAGAGACAAGTTCGTAGTGAGTGAAGGTGAATGGGTTCAGTGTCGAGTTCTTGGAATCTTGCTGCCATCTGATATAGGCCCCAATTGATCCTGCTGTGGCTGTTACGACGGCGATTCGGACGAAGGTACCTCTTTTCGACGAGGATGTCGAAGAGGACGAAGAGGAAGAAGTGCTAGAGGAGACATGGCGATGCGATGCACGAAATGCGGACGATGGCACGGTTCTAGGATACCATTGCGCAGGACCAGCGAATGCCAGCGAACTAGGCCCCCGGAGTCGAGGCGTCATTGAAGGGAATCCAAGGCCAGACTGGAAGATCTTATCGCGGCATTGAAAAACATCGGAGACGACAATAACAAACGTAGAAATGGCACTAAGTTACCTTATCCTCCGGGTTGCAGAGGCGCGCGCTAAATTAGTGCCGATCCGAGCAATGCAGAAGATCATCGACAACTCCTGGCAGCAACTTCCTTGCGATCTGTTCGTTTCTACGCTCGAGTCGTGCATTTTGCTGCTCTTCCTTTCAAGAGTGACAATTCACCTCTTTTCCCGGGAAGGGTGCCAGTGGAAAACCGAAAGATCGAGTCGTCGGAATTAACCTCGCAGCCCTCCCTGGAATGGCGGCGTTGATCTCGTTTCACTGACAATTGCAAGCCACCTCCACCTTTCCTCTCCAGTATCGCGCGCTATGTCTCATATCGCGTTCTCTGAAGTGAGGACGCAGTCTGGAAATCATGATACTCGAGATTCTCTAGAGCTGGCTTCTCTCGCATCCTCAGAGTCTGCTGGCTCTGTGGGACGTACGTCTCTGTCGTCATCCCCCTCCGGT
This sequence comes from Paecilomyces sp. PK2413, assembly GCA_023624055.1. NCBI lineage: Eukaryota > Fungi > Ascomycota > Eurotiomycetes > Eurotiales > Thermoascaceae > Paecilomyces > Paecilomyces sp. PK2413. Next base: position 1,172,353 of record JAMADQ010000001.1, on the reverse strand, counting down.
GCGCCGTCTTCGCGCAAGTTGTCCCTTGACGACGACGATCCTCTCGCCGGCACACCAGGTGTCAACGACGATCGCCCCCGGCCTGGACGCTCGTACTCGATATCGTCTGCCTTCGACTTCGGAAGCACCCTTTTCCCCCTCTCGCAAACGAATGGCGGATATGCTCCCCTCGGCGCCCCGTCACAATTCTCCTTGGACCGCCAGAACGGGATCCTGAATGGCTCGTTGGAAAAGAATAAAACATTGACATATTTGAACGGACTGTCCTTGATTATCGGGCTCATTATCGGGTCGGGGATCTTTTCATCGCCAAGTCAGGTGAATGCAAATGCAGGGTCCCCAGGCGCTTCGCTCATAGTGTGGGTGGTGGCAGGTCTGCTGGCGTGGACTGGCGCAGCAAGCTATGCGGAGCTGGGAGGAGCAATTCCACTCAATGGAGGCGCTCAGGTATATCTGGCAAAGATCTTTGGGGAACTTGTCGGGTTTCTCTTCACCTGGTGTGCGGTGTTTGTTCTGAAGCCGGGATCTGCTGCCATTATCTCCATTATATTTGGAGAGTATGTCGTGCGAGCGTTCGTCGGAGCCGATGTTGAGCATATCAATCCCTGGATAAACAAGGGTGTTGCATTGGCTGGACTGTTTGTCGTGACGTTCTTGAACTGCGTATCAACAAGACTTGGGACACGTATCGGCGACCTGTTTATGTTCTTCAAATTCATTGCTTTGGTTGGAGTGACGGTAACTGGAATTGTGGTTGCGATCACCGGTTTCTCGTCGAAAGGAACGGCCAGTCAAGAATGGAGGACCACCGGCTGGTTTGAGGGTACGAGCACGGATGTCTCAGGCTGGGCTGTCGCCCTATATGCTGGTCTGTGGGCTTTCGACGGATGGGATAATGTATGTGTTCCCAGTGTTGCGTATGAATCCTTGCTAACAATATGGCAGACCAACTACGTGACTGGCGAGTTCAAGAACCCTAACCGCGACCTTCCTCGTGTCATCCACACAGCGATGCCTCTGGTCATTGTTTGCTACCTGATGGCGAACGTCTCTTATTTCTTGGTCCTTCCGTTATCCACGATTGAGAGCAGCAACACAGTCGCGGTTCAATTTGGAGGACAAGTTTTTGGTCCCGTTGGAGCCCTTGTTCTGGCGTTGGTCGTCTCAGCCAGTTGCTTTGGGGCGCTCAATGCGACGACGTTCACGAGTGGCAGACTTGTCTATGCTGCAGGGAAGGAAGGCTATTTGCCTTCCTTATTTGGAAAGCTTGGTATTCGCGGTTCTGCTGATGCAACTGGTGGTCGGTTACGGCACCGTTCGTGGTTTCGCAAGTCGTTATCGCGCCTGTTTGGAGACGACGTTGGAATTGGCTTCACTCCCATCAATGCCATGGTCTTCAATGGAGTTCTCACCGCAGCCTATACCATAGTAGGCGAGTTCGCCACATTGGTTACCTTTTATGGGGTTGCTGGATACACCTTTTATTTCCTCACGGTTCTCGGCCTCATTGTGCTGAGGATCCGTGAACCTCGCTTGGAGAGACCGTATCGGACTTGGATTACGACTCCCATTATATTCTGCTGCGTCAGCCTGTTCCTGCTAAGCCGTGCTGTTATTGCGGAACCTCTTCAAACTCTGATAGTCATCGCATTTATCATGGTCGGCGTGCCTGTCTACTTCTGGCGAATTTACCAGCGTGACGGGAAGCTCAAATTTCCTGACTGGAAGTTTTGGAAGTAGCAGTCTGGGAGAGAGGTAACATATCGGAACTGAATCGCAATTTCTTTTGGCGAAAGACACGATATTATTATTTTACTGTCTGTTATGGAGTTGAAACTTGAAGAAATTATATATGATACCCATGCATAGTCGCTGAAGAGCTGGAAGAGACGACTTTCTATTGACCGGTCCTGTTGAGAGATATTATGACGGAGGATCTCAGAGGCTTATGACTAGCTCAACAGAAGAGGGTGGCATTGATGTCTTATAAGATGCATCAGAGGATAGCGGCTGTTGCCTCCTTTGTACATACTCATAATCATAATTTTAAACAATACTTGCATGTTGCCTTTGTTACTGATGGCCGTGGCCCCCTTTAGATTATGCCAAGGGGATGTTGAGAAATTTAACAAGGTTCGATTCTCAGGGCAGTTATACTAGTAAGTAATACCCGCATGAAGTTTGCATATATGAACACGATTCGAAGAGTATATTCTGTTTCAGACCTTGAATCTAATCGTTCTGGTAGTGAGGAATTCTGAGATACCCCATGATGAACCAAACCGGCCATTTCCACTCGACTTTATTCCACCGTGTGGCAGTGTCGGCTCGTCATAGATTGTCGAATCGTTAATATGAACCGCGCTTTAATCTCTCGTTAGTATGGATGACATCTTATATCTGGGACCGGGAAAGACCATGGATGACTTACCCGCTGTCAAGTTTCCTCGCAACTGCTAAGGCTTTAGGGAGACTTCCCCATACTGCTGCGGAGAGGCCATATTCGGTGTCGTTGGCCACTGCAATCGCCTCTTCGACCGTGGGGACTACTATTAATGATAGAGCCGGCCCAAAGGATTCCTCACGATATATTCGTGACTTCTGAACATTTTTCAAGACGATAGGTGCCACAGACCGATTGCCAGAATCCGCGAATCCAGGCGTTCCGGCCACAACTGTAGCGCCGTTATTCAGCGCATCTTGTACGAGCTCATGGACCTTGTTCGCTCCGGAAGGCCGCACAGCAGGCTGGTGTTTGGCGCCAGGAGGGTATAATGTGGCGTAGGTCTGCTTGAGGACCTCTTCGAACTTAGCTGCAACTGACTCCAGAACGATAACCCGCTCCGTGGCCATGCAGACCTGACCAGCGTGGAAATTTGATCCCGCAGCAGTAGCGGCAGCGGCACCCTCGAGGTCTGCATCGTCTAGCACGATCAAAGGCGCCTTGCCCCCAAGTTCAAGAAGGACCGGTTTCAGCTCCTGGGCGGCCAATCCAGCTATAATGCGTCCGACCGCGGTCGAACCCGTGAAATTGATCTTCTTCACGGCGGGATGCTTGATCAGAGCGCCGATTACTTCTGGTCCTTTCTCAGGACTGTGCGCCACGACGTTGACAACACCAGGAGGGAAGCCTGCCTTGCGAAAGCATTCGCCCAGAAGAAAATGTGTACGTGGGCAGAGCTCTGAAGCTTTGAGCACCACTGTGTTACCAGCAGCCAATGCAAAGATAATAGCGCGCGTTCCTAGCAAGGCGGCTGCGTTCCAAGGTGCAATGCCGAGTACCACACCATATGGCACACGTTCAATGAGGGCAGTGGAGTTTGGGTCGAGCAAAGGAGGCGAGTCACCTTGAATCGTTGATTGTCGAGAGGCAGCTTCTCGCAGCATGGGGACGGTGCTCTCGCAGTCGAATGCGGTCCATTCGGGAGGAGCAGCTGTTTCTAACGTGACATATTTCTTCATTTCGTCAAGACACTCAGCCATCTGATCTGCTGCCTTGTTCAGAAGGTTTCGACGCTCCATATAGTTGAAGCCTGACCAGATGGGAAATGCTGCTTGTGCAGCAGACGCCGCCTTCTCTGCTTCGACTGCAGAGGCGCCAAAGGCTTTCCATAGCTCACTTCCATCGTTGGGATTAAGAACAGAGAACGTCTCTCCGGTCTCTACTGAGAGACCGTCGATTAGGAGAGGTACGGTATAGGTAGCCATGATATGTGAAACTTGGTGCTGGCTACAGGTATAGTCCCGGAGATGGCTCGTCCTTTAATAACCTTTTGCATCAGCTCTCCCCTCCTCAACCCCGTGTGGAGGAGCCAAACGAGGCTTGGTGGGACAAGCCATTAAGAGCTATCATATCAATACGAATTGACCAGGTCTAATGGGTTGACGGTGGTTCGTTTATCCATAACGCACGTTACCGAGGCTAGAAGCAACGATCCCTCCGTTTTGCATATACCCCACCCTTGGACGAAGCTAGCTATGCATTACCTTCGTCTCGATAGACGAACCGCTATCGAAGCTTATCTATTACCGGCCATCTAGATGCTTAGGACCCTAGATAGGTCACTACGGAGTGTATCGTTTCAGAAATGGCGTATTTAAATGGCTTTTCTACGAGCTGTCCCATCAGTTCATCGAGGGACTTCTCAGTTCAACTGAGCAACTTGAAACAGCATGGAAAACTTCAGCCAACCAGACGAATTTGCCTCTACTGTCTTCGACTATATCGTAGTGGGAGGCGGTACTGCAGGTATCGTCGTAGCCACGCGGCTTTCTGAAGACAGCAGTGTCATGGTAGGATTGGTCGAAGCCGGGCCACCGGTCTTTGGGGAACCCACAGTGGATATACCTGGTAAAATGGGCCAGACAATTGGTACTCAATATGACTGGGCTTTTGAAACGGTGCCTCAAGTTGGTCTCTCGGGACAGACGTTGCCCTGGCCACGAGGCAAGATGTTAGGCGGCACCAGCGCCATGAACTTTCTAGTTTGGAATCGGGGCTGTCGGGAGGATTATGATGCATGGGCCGAACTTGGCAATGAAGATTGGGGCTGGGAGGATCTGAAGTAGGCACCGGTGAAGGCTTCTATTTTTATTGTTGACTGGGCTCACCACCGAAAACAGTTATTACTTCAAGAAGACGGAGAGCTTTACGCAACCTTCTGCAGATCAACAGCGTGAATTCATCACGCCCCATCGGGCCAGCGATCATGGTGTAGCTGGTCCAGTTCAGACGACTTACCCGTCGTTTCTCGCAGAAACGCATAAATACTGGCATGACACGCTGCAAAATTTAGATGTGGGTACGAATCCTTCGCATCTCGGGGGCTCCAATGTGGGAGCGTGGACATCAGTCGTCAATGTCGATCCCAAGACTCGGACTCGAAGCTATTCAGCGACCGCTTATCTGCGTCCAGTATCAGGCCGTGCAAACCTGAAAGTCCTGCCTAATGCTAACGTGAATGAGGTCTTATTTGGAGCCGAAAAGACAGCCGATGGAGATCTGGTAGCCACCGGCGTCAGGTTTACTACAGATGGCCGCACCCGCAAAGCGATATGCAGACGGGAAGTCATCCTTAGCGCGGGATCTGTCGGTTCCCCGCAAATCCTGGAGCTATCTGGGGTAGGCAACCCCGACATTCTGGAGCAAGCTGGTATAGAGACAAAGATGGAGAATACCCACATCGGCGAGAACCTCCAGGAACATATAAGTGAGTTTCACTTCTTTTTCCATTTTTGGAAAGAAGGTTTAAACTTACATGAAGTGGCGCAGTGACTATGACGGTCTTTGAGCTCCGACCTGAGATTATAACTCCCGATAACTATGCCGATGCCGAGTTTAAACGGGAAGTCGACCTTTTATATCAAACTACAAAGGGAGGACTCCAGACTGCTACCCCCGCATCAATGGTCTATCTCCCCGCTTCCAAGCTCATCCCTGACTTGAGTAGCATCACTGAGAAAGCACGAAAATTCACGAAACGGCATCCTAAATCATCACGGGATTATCTGTTGAACTCTATTCGACAGCGGCAGTTTGATTCGGGATTGTCCCTGGGTCAAGTAGAATTCATTCTTGACCATGGGAACTATAGTCCGGTTTTCAAGAGCGAGCCAGGGAAGAAGTATGCGACTATGATGCAGATTCTTCAGTATCCTTACAGTAGAGGCTCTATTCACATCGATCCATCGGCTGCGGCAGACGGCAAAGTGCTAATTGACCCCATGTACTATCAAGGAGAGGGCGAAATTGACTACGAAGTCATGGTGCAGGCGCAAGCCTTCGGAGATGTGATCTGCCGTACAGCTCCCATGAACGGCATTGTCGTCAAACGGGTTTATCCCCCAGAGGATTCGTCCCTCGACTGGCGGGAATGGGTGAGCCGTAACACTATTACCGACTGGCACCCAATTGGCACTTGCTCAATGCTACCACGGGAGAGTGGTGGTGTAGTGAACTCTCAGCTTAGGGTGTATGGAACGACAAATGTGAGGGTGACGGATGCAAGTATATTTCCTCTTCATATTAGTGCCCATATTCAGGCAACCATCTATGCGGTAGCAGAGAAGGCGGCGGATCTAATCAAGCAGACTTGGGACTCGCCGTTACGGGCGAATCTCTGAGCGTGCCAATTGGATCCCACCGTATAGCGGATAGCCAGTATTTGGATATATTTACTTCATGAAATGGAGGATCCAAGAAACCCCGAAAATGTCCCGAAGGTGTCTCTTCGGTAACCATAAACCCAAGCCGTACACTAGACAGACTTTTTGGCCAATGGGCTTGTAGAACGAATGAAATTGAACTAAATGCCGACAGAAAAGAGCATTATCAAACTGCCCCTGTCTAGACTATTCAATTACCCGGGAGCCAGCCATACCATAAGACATGTTATATCATAAAAGTAAAATAAACCCGGGAATGAATCTAATAAGAACGAAACACACAAAGATCTATAGTAAACTCACTGACAAATACTCGATTCCAAATAAAGTTGTTATTAGCGTTTCTTGTTCCGCGAACCACTCTACACATCCAGAACTCGGGGAAACACCCGTTCGGAATGTGTCCCGCGGGTCTGGAGATTCCCGCGGGACTCTCCCACATCTCAGATCGGCAGCGCGGAACACTAGCAGAGATCTCGTCAAATTGTTAATTGCACTTTCCGGTCTCTAGCCTGTCAGCTTATGACTTTTGGAGTTGGGGTTATGTGAAGGGTTGGAGGTAAGTTGGAGATTTCCTAGAAACGGTCTAGTACGGATGGCATCGCCCTGTGTTTGAAGGTCATTCACGTGCATCATAACCTGGTCAGTGGAATATTCTGTGATGGAAGAAAGTACGTACAAAATAACGTCAGACATGAAATCTAAATGCAAAGCTGATATAGTCATGACACAAAATCTGATACCAATCAAGACAGGGAAGGAAGGGTTCTTTTTATGGGTATAAATGCAGACTTGACAAAGCTCATTGTTCAGTAATTATCATGCTATTAACAAAGTGACAATGAGGTAAGAGGAATACTTAAGTTATGTGAAAGTATCATTCGATTTTCACTTCAGATCTGTCAAGTTTTGGTTAATTGTATGTACCTTCCTTTGAATGACGCAAGCTATGATTCAATTCGAAGCAGAATTTTGATATTTTCCAACAAGATCCATAATAATGACTCATTAATCTGGTATATAAAACAACAGACGTGACATTTTGTGTCCACAACAGGTCATCATATTCTACTCTTCTAATCTTGGGGACACATACTGTGTCGGGATTTCTCCAACAAACAGCTAATACATATCTGGAGTACACAACAAACAATCTCTAAGATATCAAACTTTTCAGATTCCACATGGTAGCTCCAACCAACGATAGTGTGGAACCTCCACCAGGAGGATATCTCGTCAAGAAAATCCTCGAAATAGGCCCTGGGCAAACCCTCTTTGCCCCCTTTGACCGCAATGGAGTCCAAGGTATCAAAGCTGACAATATGAATGGAGGCACAGTGGTCGTTGTACTTTCACCATACGCTGTAGGCGTCACATACTTGATCCCACCCTCCGAAACCAACGGTGACAATAGCCCATTGACAGAAGAACAAGCGGAAGCAACAATGCTCCAGTTCCGCGAACTGTACAGACAGCATGCGCAGTACTTCCCACCAGAGAAACAGGAAGCGTATGTGATTTACGCTATGCGCGACAGGGAAATTGTCTTCCCAAACCAGCAGCTTCTTTGCTTCCAGCGTTTGATGGAAATGGGTATTCATACCTTATCTACAGATTATACGATCGGGAGAAAACGTCGCATACGATTTCAGGGGCAGATGCTGGTTTGCAAGACAAGTACAAGGCCAGAGATGCATGTGGAATCTCGATGTGTAGGCCCGTGCTGGCCTCGAACTCAGAGAAGTCATATTGCTGACATGAAGGAGGGGAATGTGGATGGATAGATGGGTTTAAATGAACATAAGGCATATCATATGTGTACGAGACAGCTCGATGAATTAAAGATGTAGGGTATTATGACCCGGACTACCCATTAGCATAGGAGCTTCAGATATCTAGCCGGACAGCCACGTTCGAAAATGTCGTGAACAACTTCTATACATTATTCTGTCCATAAAATTTAGCCTAGATGAAAAGGAAAGAAGACTCCTGTCGAGGAAAGACTGCTCTACAAACAAGCAAAGGTATCATAGCCAACGGATAGCAGATTCGGCATCAAGCGCGAACAACGAAAATAAGAGCAAAAGAAAAGGAAAGAGAATATAAAAGCAATGGTAACGAGATCAGTCGCTCGCGTGCCTAGATCGCCGCATATAGACTGAGATAGACACCCCATATCACGCCGCATGCGCTACCGAAGACGACTCGTCTGTCGACAGGGACGACGGTATACATGAGAATCGACACCACAGGACGGAATTTGGAGCGAGCTACAGTTATAGGCCAGAAGTCCTGGGACGAGGTTAGTGCGATGAAGCCTGTCAAGAGTTGAGGCATTTTCCATACCTTGCAAATAAGTTCCCAGATCGTAGACAAATTCGCACCCTTCAGAAGATTAATAAGGAAAATAAAAACCACGATGTTCACAAAGCCGGCAATCGTCTGATCGAGCATGAATTTGATAATAAAGTTGCGCGTCCCAGAATTCGAACCTGCCGCTGGAATCGCATCTCGTGCAGGTTTCTCCTTTCGCGGAAGCAGATCAGGTGGTGGAGCGGTTGGTGTCGTGAAGAAAGCCGGCGAAGAACTAACGACAGAGGAAGAGGTCGATGCTCGTCCTCGTCGCCAGCCTCTGGCAGTAGGGAAGCCGGGAAATTTGGCTTCCACGTACCTCTGCCATGAGAAATTCATCGGAACAATAATGACGGCATAGGTGACGAATTGAACAAGAGCAATAACATTAAGAGAGAGTGGTTTCTGAGGGTAATGTTAGCTAAATTCCTTGTAGATTGCATTCTGCACAATGCATAGCTTTATAGAGAAAAATGAAATAGACAGTTGAAATATTGTTTGGACATGTATATCAAAGTACACTGCACTATGCGTATGACAACCGCCAATAGGCAAAGATGGAAAGGGGCATGGGCCAAAGAAAGCATTTCCACTAGAGAAGCCCGGAAGAGGAAAATAAAAAAGACCATATAACGGGAAGCCGGGTATACATACGCCATGTTTGTATTGATCAATCAATTGAGCAAGGATATTCGAGATGGCGTTGAGGATGGAAGACTGAATGAGGGTGGCACCCAACGGCGACAACATGGTCACGAATCACGATAATGGCTACACCAACATGCTGCAGATAGAAATTAAATACTACCCTACATCAAAAATGCAGGCGTCCCATCTTTGGAGCTTTTTTCTGGCTGTGGCGCAAGTTTTGATATTATTTCCTGGGAACTGGGTGGGCGATGTCGATCAAACTGAAGGGGTGCGGGCGCGGGTAACGCACGCGTCTCAGCTGTGAACGTGGCCTCTGCCCAGAAATGTCTATCACTCACCGGCGCTTATTTCGACATCGAAAGTATGATAGCTTTCAGCACTATATCACGCTGCAGTAATGCACGGATTGAGGATTTACGGAAGAGAGTCTCTTGGATTTCTACATTTCAGAAGTGCAATCGGATTGAGATCGAAGATGTACATCTCGTGGATACATACGACCCACCACTAGCATCTTCCAACTTCAAAAAGAATTGGTACAAGAAACGGAATATTATCGCTGGATAAGTGTGGCACAGCCATTTGTTGAAATAGATTCATTTACATGCAAGGTTTTATGCTGCTTACTGCTAATACATAGCCAATGACGCTGAGAAACCAATACAATGCGTCCCCTTAGATAGCATCAGCCCTTCTCCGAATGAGCACATTTGGGCCATTCTTCTGACTTGTGAAATGATCCACCATGGCGAGATGTCCCTGCTTATCCTCACCGATCCGGTCCGCCAACGAGATGTCAAACAAGAACATCATCCGTGCGATGGTTAGTCTAAGTTCCATCAACGCCATGCTCTTCCCGATGCATCCTCTGGGTCCGATGCTAAATGGGCAGAAGGCCTTTCGCGCAATTTCGAGTTCTTCTTTGGTTGTCTCCCATGAATTTTTTCCTGCCTGACAGATAGCTCCGTCGATCCATCTCTCCGGAACGTACGCCAGCGGCTCACGGTAGTACGCTGGGTGTCTGTGAATGGAGTAAGTCGGGGTGCCACAGTTTGATCCTTCAGGAAGAAAGACACCGTCGACTTCAGCTCCTCCCTCCATGACTTCACGGGGAATGGCTCCAGGAACGGCTGGTGTAAGACGCATCGCTTCGTCAATGCACGCTTTCAAATATACCAGGTCATTCAGTTTCGTGCCGGTGATGATCTCTTCGACATCGTTGAAATTCTCTCGAATCTCTTTCTTCAGCGTCTCCATGGCTCTTGGATTGCGAACAAGGTAGAAAATCGTAGACGCCAGACCTGTCGAAGTGGTATCACTTCCCGCGATCATTAGCACATTGGCTTCGCCCCAAAGCTCCTGCGTTGCCAGTCCCTTGCCAGTATTGGGATCTTTAGCATTGAGAAGGTAATAGAAGAAGTCCTTCTTGGCTTCATGTCCGGCCTGGGTTCTCTCCTTCGCTCGTTGGTTGGCCTCAACGCGGGAATTCATGATGAAATTCCATCGATCATTTGTGAGCTTCCTGATAAAAATCTTATCCAGTCCCCAACGGTCCAAAGGCATCCATAGTCCACACTGAAGCGTAACAGTGTCAGTTTTCTCGTCGAGCACGCCCAATCAGGAGATCCAAACATACCACATAATGCCGATAAGCAGCTCTGTCAACCAAAGAAATCATCTTCCTCCTCCCGATTTCGACCAACATGTCGAAACTCTTTCCGAAACACAGTTCACCCATGACATCGTACGTCAGGTATCCGAACCAGTCAGCCATATTCCATATAGGAGCACCTCCCATTTGTCTGTCAGATCTTGTCGCATCCCCGTAGAGTTCACCACCCATAATGGCACAGAACTGACGAACATGCAGGAGCATAACGTCTTCCATGCCCTTGAGCGCATGATCCGAGAAGGCCTGACTCAGCACACGCCTCTTTCTACCATGTACAGTCTTATCGATTGCATTGTGAGTGTTATACACCCCCTTGATGGCTGGGAAGGCGTTGTAGAAGTCTGCCTTCTTCAGTCGCTTCCCATGGCCGTAGATATCATGTAGGCCTTGCGCCGTGTTCACTGACACGAAATTGGGCGCTACGCGGACATGAGATCCGTATTTTTGATGGAGATCATGTAGCCAGACATGTCGGTCTCCCTTCCATCCATGGTAGAGCTGTACCCAAGGAGTGATCGTGGCCAAGAATGGCCCATCAATGTTTCGTAGAGGATGGAAGAATCTGTTATAAAGACTATATCCGAATGTCTAGAATTCGAAAATGTATACTTAGCACATTGAGACAGCTTACACACGTGGATGAACCACGGTGGAAGGTGAAACATACCAGAACACCGAGAGCAAAACATAATGCCGCCGCCACCCGCTCGAGGGATAAGTAATTGAGTAAGGGTTGGACAATCATCTGGAATCTAGTTCTTTGTCGTCGCTGATGTCAGAAAGAGAGCCGAGGATAGCCGACGGAAAGCGGCGGGGAGAGCTTTGAGCGGAGAGATCCCCCACAGTGCAAGCAGTTCCAAGTCCGGGGTTAATAATGGATCAGGAGAGATAGATCCAATGTAAATGTGTTATTTGGTAATCATCTCGAGGGATCTGATGGGGGAAGGAGGTGCCTATCTATATACCCGTTTGATGCTCGGTTACTCACGGCGGACTGGATATTTCCTACGGCTATGGCTCTATCCTATTCATGCAACAATTCTACTTCTCACGGCAGATTGGCTGGCCGAACCAGGGTTAGGATATTAGAAGACCTGAGTAAGCATGGTTTTAGTTCCTTTGTCTGCACACCGTATTTCGGTATACCGGAGAGATGTCATAATCTCACGCAATATAGAGAAGTTAAATAAGGTCTATGCAACAACAGATGCAAAGCCACCTGTGAGAACGGTATCTCCAATGTGCACTGCCTGATTTCGCATCGTATAGTGACTGGTAACCAAAAATTTCAAGCATGAACAGGTATCCAGCGGTTCACTAGTGGGACGGAGAGTATAGCCATCCGGACCCTCTCTATACGCCAAGATGGGAATTAAAACTGGCTTTGAGTCTGAGAAAAGAGCGGCAGCTGAAGCACACAGGCGAATCTTTATCCGCGGGCAAGCACAGCAGCCTCCACCCCAAAAGTAATATCCACTGGCCCTCAAGTCAGAAAAGGAGGCCAGTTGGCAGACATATACTGCTTTTGTGCATATATCTATGCTCTGCGATCTGTTCCTTGATGAATTCCGCGGGGTAGAACCAAATAGACTACCCTTCCCATCATATACTACGTCGCTTCACCCTCGGTTCCATATCCATGTAACCCACCGTCCAAGATCCACTGTTCATTATCGTCGTTGTCATCTTGGACGCGTCTCCACGTCTGAGTCTTCTCCTTTCGTGCATTGGCGACAGGAGCTTTCCCTGTTGGGGCTTTCCAAACTGGCCGTACTAGACCACCAGCAGCCAGAAGGGGATTCTTCCCGAATGCTGTACCGCTGGCGCTGGTTGTCGCTTGGTCTCCGGTCTCCTGAGCCGCAACGCGAGCGAGCTCTTCCTCTTCTGCATCCGGTTCTTCTTTGGAAGATTCTGCTGGAGACGCTTGGTACGTCCTCACAACACGACCGCCCTTGATGTCTAGACTCATCACAGTCTTCTTCTTTTCCCATTCTGGTCGCGCCTTTTCTTCCATTTCCCGTAGAATGCGCTGCTGTTTCTTTAACGCAAGTGCCCTCTGTGCGGGACTCATCCACTGCGTTGAGGCTACATTTGGTGTCTCAAAATCAGCTGCCTCATCTACAACTTTTGTACGTTGTGCATTTTGAGCTTGAAAGGCGAGTAGCTTGTCGCGGTGAGCCTTGGCCGCATCGAGCTTGCTTGGTGATAGACCGCGTCCCGGTCCGCCATCGTGATGCAAGCTGTCGTTATGTGCTCTCATTTTTTCATTACCACGTTCCGCACGAAGTTCTTTGATCATACTCTGTATTTCCTCACTGGATAAGAGTGCCGCTCCACAGAACGAGCATGGCTGTAGACCTTCCAAAGAACAGATAATCTTTCCACAATTCAAACAGTTCGGAGCAGGTGTGAACAGTGGGTGAAGCGAAGCATTACAATTGCACTTTCGCTGCTCTTTGCTCAGAGTGGGATTTGTAGACACCTCCAGTGCCGCAATGGCTGCTGTCAAATCTTCAATATTACCGGTGGCAATAGATTGTTTTCCAGGAGTCGAAGTGCCGGAACTCGCGTGTCGCGATGATTTCGCCGTTTTAGATTTCACATTAGGTAGATAGTCCGATATTAACGGGCCAGCGGCTGAAGGAGGTGTCTTTGTGCTCGACTTGGGAGCCGGTGACGGATTCCGCGAGGATATGAGTGATGAAGCGTTTGAGGAAGCAGTTTGTGGCACTTGTAGCGCAGCTGGCTTGTCTGATAATGCCAGGGCATCTGACAACGACGCGCCAGCTCCAGGAGCTCCCATGTCTCGTTTATTGCGTGATGAGGAGCCAGGCATGTATACCTCGTCCCTATCCGACTTCATGTATCCGCCTGTGACATTTCCATAATTCTCTGGTCTTCGTGCGGGGCCCGCACTATGTAGCGGTGCCTTTGTCCTCTTATTTTTCCTCTGCACATTCCTATCCTCATTTGTCTGTCTGCCAGTACCGTCGCGTCCTCCAGCGCCTGGAGAAGCGCTTCCCGATTGTGTGGAGGTTTCGCCACCACCTCGTCGCGAGTTGAAGGAAGAGATAAATTCTAGTGCAGCTGGAGAATCACCCAAGAGATTCTTCAGATGCTCCGCACAAGCATCTTTCGGCAGAGTCGCAGAGTATGTGATTATTTGCGTGAGAGACTCCTCATCGAGTGGAAGGAGCTGAGAGAGGCGGGGAGCTGCCCAGGCGACCAGGTCCGCTGCGGGCATCGTAGTAGGGTAGGTATTAGGCGGAATCGCGGTGGAAGAGTGAGTCAAACGACGTCGCCAGATGGATCGAAACTGAGGATGGCAGCATACTCTGGCTGTAGCTCCTTGGCTTGTCGCGAGCGCTAGGGCTGTATCGGAGAGCTTTCGTGATTCTCTGCTTTATCGCTGGTGAGATGTTCTCCGGATCCACCGACGGCGGAGACGTTGCCTTTTGGTGTGGCGTTTTCCGCTCCGCTGGCGGTCAGCACTACTACTGTTATAATGACCTATAATCGCTTGCTACAGTTCGATATCTTACTTGTTACAGCAGTGAATACATTGCTACAATAGATAGAGAACAGATGCATAATCATAAATCCAGCAGGAAGTTAAGAATATACAGTACCATGATTCAGCTCACCCAACGCCAGGTTATTGTACACCATACTCTCTATACAAAAACCTCAAAAGGAAAAGCTGAGCAACAAACAAAAACTCCAGCATGCCATGACTTGCCCGAGTTGACACGACAAGTCTGTAAGAAATTTCCCTGCGACGCCTCATATGCTGGTATCTTCAATATCCTCATGGATGTACGTAGTCCCGAACGGGCGTCTTTTCTGGGTATTTTTTGCCGGTGTGAAAACAAAAACAATGTAAAGAAAAGGGGGGAAAAAAGTAAAGTAGATCGAGGCCGATATGTCTACTGCAATGCGTATGTCGATGCTATGATCTTTCAGTCCTTTGAACTGCTTGCTTCCTTCTTGACCTTCTTGTCAGAAGCTTTGGACTCGGAATCCATAGCGGCTGCCATGTCCGGGGTAGTGCCGTTTCTGAGTTTGCTGGCAGGTGGAGGTTTCTTGCCTGCCATCTTCTTGGGAGTAGGATTCGGCTTCTTCTTTTTCGTGACGGCCGAGATAAGGTCATCTTCTCTCGGTCGTTTCGGCGGTGCTGGGTTGGGTGTGTTGGCACCGCTGTCCTGGGGAGTCCTAGTCCGACCGCCTCTGCCAGAAAAACCCATGCAGCGGTCCATGTGCTGTGAAGTTCTGGTGGCAATGAAATAACGAGGGCAGTGCGGACACTTGACAGTAGGGATCTCCCTTGGCGGCGGCAGCTCCGTGAAAGCACCGTACCTGCTATCCGGTGTGGATGGTGGACTTGAACCAGGAGTATCGGTATTCTTTTTTTTCTTCGCGTTCGTTTTGTCTGTAGCGAAAGGATAACCATGGATATCAACTCCAGGTTTGTTAACCGCCGGCTTGTTCTGACAGTAGTCCTGGGAGTAATCAGGCGGAGGACGAGCACCAAGGCCTATCGTAGGGTAGAGAAGGCGTGGCAGCCGGCATTCAGGACAAATTATTTCTCTGGTGGTATGGAGTGGATTGCCTTTCAAGTAAACCTTTCCATTATCATATACCGCAGCATCCGTTTCGATCTTGATATGCTCGTCTGAATGGTTATCGGCGTCTGCATCTCCGGGCTTTGTCCCCCCGTTCGTCTTGGATCCGCTCTCGTCTCGAAGTCGAGCAGCCTCTTCTTCGGCTTTCTGTCGCGCAACAGTGACAGCTGATCGCATGCGAGCCATCTTCTCGCCGCGGTGGACTTGGGAAACTATGTCATAGATGATGTTGTAGAATGTGTCATTAAGGATATCGCTCGTCTGGGGACAGTTAGAACCATCTACTCCCTGCATATTCCATAGCCTACCACCAAGGAATTGATCCTATAAATACTTACTAGTTTTGCAATGGTACCAGCAGGCAAAGGCTTCTCATCTTCCCCGGTCATCTTCGCGAGATCTGGCCCAGCCATCTCGGAGGAACTACTCCCCACTGAAGAAACACTATCGTCAGAGAACATTTCGTCAAGAGTCTGCATGAAACTTTCGTGCTCCATTTTGTTCTTTTGTCCAGCAAGAAGAACCAAATGACAGATAGGAGAGTGCCGATATCGGGAGAATGTCAAGATAGAGGAAAGTAGAGGATTATGATGGAGAATCAAAGCATAGGGGGCGCAGAAGAATATTATATAGTGCACAATATACGGTGGCAGGGGAACACTCCATATTGAGAGTGAATACAGACACCCCATCAATAGGCAGTGAATGAACAATAGCTTCCTACTTACCTGCTTGAGAAACAAAGCAGAGACTTCACCCACCACCCTATTGCGTTGTGCCAAAGCAGCGCAACAATAGTGCAGCTTCTCCACTGCAATATGACACCTTCACCACTCCCTTTATATTTATCCCTTGGGACAATGCTAATCCTCCATGTGTTGCAATATATGACTGGTGTTAGGGACTGCTTTGGCGGGTGCAGCTGATTGCCATTCACAGCTAGCCCAGCGCAGCTCGAAGCCAATGAATGCGACGGGATACGGAAAAGACTGTAGGCCGATTCGCGACTCGGTAGGACTGAGATCGGGCATAGACAGACCACTCTTCAGAGAGTACTCGGTACTGTGAATGAGGGCCAAGGTGCATTCACTGCTGCCAAAACCGTCCGCTAAAGGCTGGTGGCTGCGGCGACAGGCGCAGGGGTTCAGTTAGTAAACACGGGGCCAGGAACAATTTTCGGCGATAAGAGCAGCACTCACCAGAATCCAAGCAGTACCCAAGAAAAGTCAACACCACCGATCCTCCAGCGTTGGACGGGATGTCTGGATCAGCCCGATGCGGAGAGAGGATGAGGATGGGCTCTCTAAGTCCGCGCTCTTTGCTTTCTCCGGGGCTCCGACCTTCTGCCGCTCTCCAGTTTGCATCCCGATCTTATCTTATCCATCTCCGCATCGCCCGGCACTTCTGCTTGCGTCGATGCCTGACGCTGAGCGTCGCCCCTCATTCCATGTCCTCTCTCGCCTTCACTCCTTTGCGCGAACTAATGGTCTCGCAGTCTTTCCATATTGACTAGGATCAGTGAGAGGATTGCCCCTCTCTCAAATCGCTCGCGCCATGGCCTACCAGTTCTTCAAGGCGCAACAGCAGCAGCCTAAGACACCAACATCACCTCCTTCGGGACCATCGAGCAGCCTCAATTCGTCGAGAAACGCGAAACCACCGATACACCCACCTCCTGTAGTCTTACCACAGTCCTCATCTTCGTCCTCTTCGAAGCCTCCAACAGCCACGGACACGACGTTTCAACCTACGCCTTATCCACGACCTATTGAGCCGGGCTATCCTACCCCGCATCCTCATATCACTATCGACCCGGTCCGCACAGCGCATATACCGTCTCTGAGCCGTATTACGGGGTTGCTTTTGCCTATTCGGTATCCCAGCTCGTTCTATACTGCTACAATCACAGACCCGGTTATCGCATCCTTGTCTCGCGTCGCGGTCTACCATGGACACCCCGTGGCTGCTGCCCCCGAACGAGCCTCGATTGCCGGTCGCGATGACACCGCCTCTGGATCTGGAACAGATAAAGTCATAGGAGGGATTAGATGCCGTCTGGAGCGACAAGTCCAGCAGACGACCAGGCCCGGTGAGGAGAAGCCGCATGATCAACAAGAGCCGACGAATCTTTATATTCAGACTCTCCATCTTCTCTCTCCACACCGCGGACACGGAGTTGCAGCATCTTTGCTCAACTCCATACTCTTTTCCAAGCCCCCTTCGTCTGGAGTAAAGCCACCCTACCGCGTCTCTGACCTGGTAAAGCATTACAACATACGAAGCGTCACAGCACACGTACACGAAGCGAATGATGAGGGATTGCAATGGTACACTGCGCGGGGCTTTAAGGTTGAGGACGGGGTTGTAGAAGGGTACTATCGGAGACTCAAACCCACTGGTGCCAGAATCGTACGATTGGAACTAGACTGGGACGATGGCGATGATGATGAGGCCCAGAAAAAGGAAGAAGAACAAAACAAGTCTGCGAATTCTTCATCCCAACAGCAGGTTGCCAGTGCAGCAGATAAAGGGGAGGCCGACGGCGACGATGACTGGGAAAAGGTGGAAGCCGAGGATGGCGACGAGCAAGAAGACCACGGTATTGAGAGCTTCGGCGACAGTCACATTTTGGATCCTGAAGAGCTTCCCAATCGGAAACGGAAAGCTGATTCGGAACTGCATGCATGAAAACTTTAAAGGCGCACTATGCTTCTTTTCTTTCCTTTTTCTTTTCTTTTGTTCGACATGCATACGATACCCACGCTTGTACGAGCATCATCCATATCAGGTAACGGCTGCTGGTTAGAGTATTCAGCCCTTCTGGCTACGGGTTTTCATTACAATATTCTTAGACCTTGATTGTTTCAAATGACTATAGGGATTATGTAACTAAAGAGGTATTGCCGCCTTATCTGGATACATAACGAGATAGAAATACTACATCATAGGATTCATGAGGAATACAGAAAATATAAATGGTTGGTGTTTCTAAATAGATTTTCCATGGGTATCCTGAAGACAAAAAGAATCTCAAAAAGAGTTCATAAAGCAGGTATTATATATGCAAAGGAATCACGTAACAATCAGACAATAGCAGCCAAAAAAAAAAATATGTATAAGAGCCAGTTGCGCCAGTACGTGCATGTTAGTATCATACGCTTCTAAGAGTTTAGACCCCGAGCTGCATGACCATTATACTGTACATTAGCTTTGAATCCATGTACCCTTAATCATAAGGCATAGTTCTCAGCGTGAAGAAAGATTTCATCCTTCGAAGCGTCTGTCATGACCAGTCGCTGCAGTCCTGCCACAGTCCTCGCAACTTCGACTCTCATACTCGGAGGCCCACACACGAAAATGCAAGTGCGGCGGCCAAACGATTTAGACATGTCTTTAAGCATAGATGTGATGTCTGGTCTTCCATACTCGGTTCGCCAGCCGTCTTTCTTCTGCGTGGGGAGAAAAGCGAAACGTGGCATGGCTGTCAGAGAAGACGTAGGAGAGGGAAAGCCGAAGTTGAAGGAGTTGTTATGGCTATACATTGACTGAGTTGAAGATCGTGGATCCCCGTAGGAATGATATGACTGAACTGAGAGTCTTGGATCAGTGTAATAATAAGGTGACTGGGCTGCAAGTCTTTGATCCCCGTAGGAATACTGAGGCTGGTAATAATTCGCAGGTCCAGCGGCCTGTGGGATGTATGCATGCGGGAGAGAAGTGATAGCATCCTCATTCTCTCGACGCAGCTCTTTTTCTCTTTCTGGGTCACCAGCGGCCTCTTCTCGAATCAAGGCAGAGTTCCGCTTGTCCCAGGTTTCTTGCAAGGCTTCATTGACAGTGTAGTTAAGAATATCATTATGAGCCTGAAAATGGGTCCCAAAAGTTGGCACATTTTGTTGGTCACCGGTAAGAAAGAACTGACAATGGACCGAGTTCGGGGGTGCAAACTCTCTGCAGATCCTCAATTCTTCCTTGAACCATTCCATGATCTCGGTATTTTTCATAGACCAGATTATTCGCACTGACTTCGTCACAGCCTTTCCATCTCTCATTTTCTTGATCAAGTCAAGCAGCTGGCTAGCGATGGCTGTGATTCCGCTACCTCCAGCGAAAAAGACAACATCATCAAAAGCCGCCATGTCACGTTGCATACCTCCATATGGACCGTCTAAGAAGGCCCTGTAGGTCTTATACGGACCTTTTGTTATTGCTGTTTTAAGCACTTTGCGAGTGAATCCCCCGAAAGGCCGAAACACGAGCGTCATATCCCGATATTCTTCTCCATAGCTTGATGGGAAGTGTTCCGAATATAAAGACGAAATCGTAAATGGATGGTTTTCAAAAACCGAGATTCCAGGCATACGTAAATAAACGTACTGGCCTGGCCGCCATTTCAATTGCGTGGGAATAGTAACCTTGACAGCATTCTCTGGAAGTATCGTCACAGCTGATTCTTCTCCGATTAGCCAAGACATCCGTAGGGGATGCATCCAGTTGAGGTAGAATAGGCGAATCAGACATGACAAAAGCCAGATAGCCACTGTGGCCCAAAGATAGTTCCATGACGTGAGGAACCCCTTGGAGTGCCAGAAAAGCATTGCTACAAATATGATCGAAACTGGTAGATGTAGGAAGACGAAAAGTTCGTACATCCACGCTCGCAGAACTGGTAGCGAATGGAGACAAAGGAATGCTAAAGGCACGAATGCTGCGATTCCGGTGCCATATATATACATGTTTGTCGGAAAATATGGCTGGAACACGGGAAGCGCCCCATCTGTCCAGATAGGCGTGATGTAGAACGGAATCATATGAACGAGACTGAGGAAGAGGCATAGGTATCCGGCCCAACGATGTAGAACGTTAAGCCTTTCGTGACCAATCCCAGTGAGCATTGTGATCAGGTTTGCCTTGGTACTCAGCGCAACAATCCAAGGTATCATAGCTACCGCAATCATTCCAGCTCGAATGGCCAACGGCGGAGAGCCAAATCGAATGCTGGGGTAGTATAATGGCTGCGGCAAAAAGCAGTATAACGTCACAAAGGCAAGTGCGGCAAACACGATAGCCACCACGCCTAGCGATGGGAAGATAACCTCCATGGACCAAACCTTGAGTACAGGGAGAGGCCTGTAGAATATCCATCTTACAAAAGCAATTGTGTTGTTCAGTGGGGCAATCGTGGAAACAGTGGATTGTTGCTTCTGTGTCTGCGGGAGAGGCCCACGAGCAGGGAAAAATTGCCTTGACGAACTGTCGGTAGCGCCGCTTGTGAGTTCGAAGTCGAACCCAGGAGAAGAATCTTGTTGCGGATTAAGCCTTTCCTCCTTATATAACCCCATTCGTATTTTATCCCCCCAGACATGATATATTCGGATAATAGTAGTGATAGCAAGCAGTACTACCGAAAAATAGATCCAACCAAGAGCATATTTCCCCGATTGTGCCCATGGATCTTCTTTGCTTGCAGCAATTTGTTCTGGAGGACTCGAAGCTGTAATTGGGACGTTGATACGCTTGACCAAAGACGCGATCGACGTGTACACGCTAGCCATCCCGGAAGTTTCGACCATTTCATCTAAAATGAGTTGACCCTTTGGCCCTTTGCCAGAATCATTGACAGGGACACATGTGTATCAAAGCTGATTATATCCTGATACCCTGACTGCGCTCATGCCCGAACAAGTTCGCGTATCTGAGATACACTGTCTCGAGTATTGAAGTGGGTTTGATCGTTGAATGCTTGTCTTGTTTCTCGCTGAGGTGGAATCTGACTGGTGGTGTTTCTTGGTTTTATAGAATGGATTGAACCCCCCCAAGAAGGTAGAGGTAGGCCTGGGAGCAACTATTGTTGTGCTATTCGATCCACTGTCTTTTATCCAAGTCCGCAACTGTCAGTAGACAAGGAAACTAGATGAGCCGATGCAGCGTTCAAAGGTACGTCGAAAGAAGCCAGGGTCGGTAAGCGCTCAGAGTCGTCGTTGTAGATATATTCTGCACCACTCGAGAGAGGAGCTCCCTTTGACTGTGAAGTAGAGCGCTCGGCCGCGAGAAGGCTATACCAGAAGTCGCGCTGTCGCAGGAATCACTGCACAAGGTGACGACCGGAACTTTGTCCGAATGTTCTTGATGAGAGGAGGGTCCGACGAAGGCTTTAGGCGAGCATGATATCTTCTTAGTCTAGATCCCCTGGGAACAGACAAATCATAGCATGCATATTCCCCTTCTTCTGCCGAGCAGGGTGGCTCAGCATAATTAATCATCCTCTGCAGCACGCATTGGTCGAGGTTTGCGAATAATCTCATCCGCCATCCTCCCCTGTGGAGTAATTTACAAGCCATTTCGCCCGCATCGACGGCACGTTCACACCGGTTGACCTGCAGCAGTCTGCAAGTCCCGTGGACAGTCAGAGATTGGGCTTCACCTCCGGAAGTTCAAGGCGTCGATCCAGGACTGGGACTATCTGCAACCCTGCGATACCCAGGAACAGAGGAACGTCGAATTCCACGAGTGATAGGTTGGCATTTAGCGCTCGCCCAAACAACACGATCGAATAGAGATGGGGTATTCTTCTTGAGAGGTGACAAAGGTCCGGGCTCCAGCATTAGCGCCAGCTTAGGCTGTGATAAACTGGAGTTAAGATCTCCAAGTGGACCACAGTGTCTTTGTTCACAAAAGCGAACACTTGTATTGGATGCACGGAAGCTGGCAGGGCGGCCGCTATGTTAGTGAGACCGTCTTGCACGGACACTTCCGCTCCCTCGCTGAATAAGGTAATTACTTAGTCTCGAGAGTCGAGACCCTTCAAGCGCTCTTTGCTCCTAACCCTTGTATGACGTGCAGCGAAAGAATATAGTCAATAACAAGCAATCTCGAGGTTAAACTATCATTCCAGTCTGGACAGGGCTCGATCCCAACCCTTTCCTCGCGCCGGTGTTTTCTGCCATATCAGAGGCAGAGAGGCTGACAGGAGACAGGCCGTGCCATAGACTGGGAAATAGTCAACCCAGTCTAGCAAGGAACCAACTTCGTAAAAAATATGTCGTATTGGAAGTGATATGAAATTTGCGCAAGTGTTTGCCACTAGATAGTATATCCTGATATCTCCCACCACATTTTCTTTCCTCGTCAATCCGTGACTACGGTTACTCGAAAAGTCGAGGGCTGACTGTATAGTCCCGGTGTTTCCGTTGAACTGTCAAATGAGAGCATCAGTTGTTGTCACACGTAGCCCATAATTTTTATTGCAGAAGTGTGTCTTACTGAATCCAGATACATTGCGTTAATAACGCTCCATCGGTGTAGATTGCAAATAAACCAGACTCGGCAGACCTGGGCAAAATGGGGCTTCAGTGTCGACTATCACCTTATAACGAAGATGCCCTGTCGTTGAATATAGAGCTAGATCTTTATATGAAGACTCCAAGTCGTTTTCTTACCAGATAGATATCCCTAGCAGCGACCTTTCCGCTTTGTCTGTCCAGGGGTTTGGACAGCGCGAGAGGCTTTTGTTGCTCCAGGCCATACCTTTAGCTGTTCATCATCGGGCTTCAGTCTGGATTGTTTAATCAAGTCTAATAGAACACGATCTCGCTCGAGATCTTTCGGTTTGATATTGAGCGCTTTCTCGAAGATAGGTGCAAGGTCATGGGCGGCACAGACACGGAAGTCACCACTTTCAATTCGCTTTTTCATTCGACGCTCCAGCCGTTCATTGAGAGTCTCTTCAATAATATCACCAAGATTCTTCGTATCTTGAATCTTTGTTGTCTTTAGCTGGCTGGCCTCCTCTGAGGTGAAGTATGGAAGACAGAGGTACGAGCTGTCTATAACGCTGTCCAGACGGGCTTGAGAATCTTCTTCTTGGAAATGTCGAAGGTCGTACAGGAATACGTGGATTTTATACCAGAGTAGTGGATTCGAGCGTAAATCTTCCATATCGTTATCGACAGTCTCGTCTCCAGGAATGTTGTGCGATATAGTGACAGATGAAAAGCGCTTAAGAAGATGAGGCCTCGAAAGACAGGAAGTCGAAGAGACATAGACAAACTGCGCAATGCAATTTGGATGTTATCTTTGCTTTTGCACCGTTACAAGGTGATGCAATAAGTTCCAAGGTTAAGAAGAGTTCTCTCTAGCGTCTCGATGCCTTTTCTGGTTCTGCGGACGTACGAATTTTTTGGTTCAACCAATACTATCTGAGGCATCAAATAGACAATTACAAAATCCCAAAGTTCTAAAAAAATTTAAACGCTATGGAGCTGCCTAAAATGAACAGAGGCAAGGGCCGACCGGTTCCATTGCCATTATGGACTCACTGCCTGAATGCCTCTCACTTCTTCTTAGAAATAAATAACCCACAGCTATATCCACAAAACTTGCAATGGAGGCCTCAAATTTAGGTAGTTCCTCATGATTCCGTAGTTGTGATTAAAAGAATTCCAATCATCTCGTTTACCTGGCGTTTTGAGTAGTCTACATATAGCGAAATACCCCCTGTCTGGATTATAGACCATCATATCGCCCGTATGATCGAGACAATACGATGACTGGTAAGCTCCATTTGATTCATCATACACGGCGCTTGAGTGAAGGATTGCTACTTATGATGCTTGCAAGACCGAAAGTAGCAAATAGTTAACCTAGCGCGCCCACATGTAGTTCTACCAATCTCACCGCCTTCGATATGAAATATTCTGCCGCAAAATGCTCTCGTCCTGCGAAGAAAGCGATTAGAGATCCGGGCAAATTCACAAGACTTCTCTCCCGGATATACCTGCATATTTCGCCGTTGGTAATATAGCCTCTGGATATTCCAGCATGGCTGGTACAGCTGCGGCTTCCAAGCCGTCATCTGCGATCCCTCACCACGCACCTTCGCTCTCTCTACCGCCGTCGCAATTCGCTCGACTCCAACCACATGCTTATCTCCTCGCCCACCTGTCACCTCCTCCCTCAAGCAATCAGCCTTCGATACGTGCCAATGGACGTGCACCTTCGCAATTTCGCGTCACGTCAGCAAATGCTGGGTCGTTGACACATACGAATGGCAGCGCTGTCGTCAGAATCGGCGACACAGCTGCTGTCTGCGGGGTACGAGCGGAAATTTTGCACACTGAAGACATCGCTGCGTGGGGTGTGTCTGCATCGTCATCTGCAGTGAAGAAGAGAAAGGCTGGGGATACGACGGATGGTATAGATGAGGAAGACGACTCGCAACTCCGGGACTTCAACTTACTTGTGCCCAACCTGTCATTGAGCACAGGATGCGCACCAGGCTTCATACCAGGAGCTGCGCCATCTACGCTTGCACAGTCGTTGTCGCACGAACTCCTCTCATTGCTACATACATCTCGTCTTGTCCGCGCAGAAGACCTTCGCATCTGGCACCAGCAGCCAGACTTCCTTTCCTTGGACCGACATAATGAGGAGGAGCAGATGGAGACAGATGAGAATAGTTTGGAAGCTTCAAAGCGAGAAATCAAAGCTTTCTGGGTTCTCTACATTGATGTCATGATTATATCGTTGGCTGGAAATCCCTTTGATGCCGCCTGGGCCGCTGTTCTCGCTGCGCTACAGGATACGAAGCTACCGAAGGCGTGGTGGGATCTGGATAATGAGATTGTCGTCTGCTCGGATAAGCTATCAGAAGCGAAGAAACTGACACTACGAGGAATGCCAGTGGCTAGCTCGTATTCGGTCTTCGAGGCAGATGCCGCAGCGTCTTGGAGGGCTGTCGTTATTCCAGATGTGGACCGAGAGAAGGACCAGGCAGAGAATGTCGCTGGGAAGAGATGGATCCTTGCAGACCCCGATGCGTTCGAGGAGAATCTCTGCCAGGAGAGAGCATGTGTCGTGGTAGACAAAGACGCTGCAGGGAAAACTAAGATTGTGAAATTGGAGAAGAACGGCGGGCTGGCTGTGGACAAGGATGAGTTGAGAAAGCTTGTTGAGCTCTCTACACAGAGATGGGAACAGATAAAAACCATACTGGAAAGGCTGAAGTAGCCTCTTGTACTAGATTTAAAGTCACTAAAGCATACATAATGATACCACTATCGGGTCTCGGATTTGATCATGGCATATCTCCCATTAATCGTTCTCATAGAACACGAATGATACATCTATCAATGCGGGTTCCTCCGCTAACCTGAACTCCAGAAGATGCAATCCGTCATAATATCAAGGGATATCAAGATACTCGTAACATTTTTGCTTCAGCAAGAAGAGATGAAATCGAATCGTAGCGCCCGTTATCACGGTTGTTGCCCTCTGGGACTCCGTCGAACTCTCTTGGTCGGGGGTTCTCCATCACGCGGTGCTATGGCAGTTGAATCAGATTGGCTGACTTCAGTATTTGCTTTAGAACGTTCTGCCTGTCGAGACTTCCCTCTCCTCGGGAGAGTGATGGAGAATAAGATAAGTTCGTCAGATTTATCATCGTTGTCACCATTCTCGGAAGATCTGCCCATCCTTCCTGAAGACTGGCTCTCCGGGGTGTCAGTAGTTTGATCTGGGGTAGTAGATTGATCTTTCGTTTCTGATGTTGATCTGGTAGTACTTTCAGGGCCCTCAGAGAGAGCTTTGATGTCACCTGAAAGAATGCGAGAAAAGAGACTCCCTTTCGCTGTTTTTCGCTTTTGCTCATCGGCCTCTTTATTTTCAAGTGCTTTTGTATCCTCATCGTCTTCTTCTTCGGCGTCAGAGAAATTCCACATGGTTTTTATCTCTCCTCTGAAGAGGGCAGTACCCCATAGCGAGATAAGAACTCCCGGTACAAGGTACAAAAGCGCGGGTTGAGCATGGTTTGCATACTGCATGACAAGTAGTGTAGCGATCATGCCAATTATGTAGCCAATCAGACTGGCATAGAAGTAGACCTTTGGGAATAACTGAGCATCATGGTAGGGGGGCGCCAATTCAACATCCTGTGTAGACTTGCTCTGACGGGCCCAGAACCGTTCACCCCAGCCTCCTGTCGCAGTTTGATATCGAGGCTTGACGGATGTCGCTTCTTCACCTACAGATTTTGCGATTTGAATACCCTTCTTTCTATAGTACAGAAAGAGGTCGAAACGCAATGCCAGGCCGACCATCATACCGGGTACCACAATATCACCGAGCCCCAACATTGCCAACGAGACGACATCTGGAGCAGCTCCTTCAGCCGGCGGGCGTGGAAAGAGCAGTTTGATAGGAACGTCGAGCTTAGTTGCGACGGTCACCATGAGAGGAGTGAAGAAAACGAAATAGATATCGTAAAGAAACAGAGAGCCCAAAATCAAGGTCCCTGTCCAGAAAGTTGATGGAGACATGAATTGCAAAGCGCCGTAGCAGAAGCTAAACCCAAGGAAGTTTGTAAGCCACCATGGTTTTGTCACGAAAGCAAAGTAGCCGACGGCGCATAGCGCTGCAAAACCGCTTAGAATGTCAAGTATTCCGAAACGACACTTGATATCTACGGCGCGGCACACCCGTAATCGAAAAGTAGCCTTCTGGTAAGCGATACCACGACAAGTCCAGAGTACTCCTCTAACCAATTTTGGTAAAGGTAGAGCTGACAGAAACCCGGGAAGTGGTGACTGTCGAATCTCGCCAGCACTGATAAAAACGTGTTGCGATTGCTTGGCTTTCCAGATCTTTCCAGCATACTTATATTGCGAAGGAAAAAGAAATGATCTTGCCACTAGCAGGCTGTCTTTCAAGAAGGCAACGGCAAAGAACAGTCCCATCTGAGAGAAATAAAAGCTCAGGATCTTATTCAAAATCGCCGGGTCTTCAAGCCATTTAATGACGAGATACAGCCCTCCCAGTGTCAAGCCTGCCATCAGAGGGAACATCAGTGCATCTGATGGTTCTAAGCCCTCCATTTTCTGAATGGGCCCTCCTCCCTCATCCTCGTCCTCCTCCTCGCTACTCGATTCATATTCCTTCTTTCGAGGTTTCGAAGGTTTGGCGGCTGACGATGGTCGCGACAGCGAAGCATGAGAGCCTATGTATATTGGGAAAAGAGCGGATAACAGAAGATGCCCGTATGTTGGAAGGAGGGGTTTGAGCATTTCGAATTGGTAGATCGCTTGCCCCAGAAACTCCGCGAGAGGGCTAACGGCGGCCATTGTGATTGTCAGCCTTGCGGGGGTAAGGCAAGAGGACAGAAAGGAATGACAAGACACGAAGAGAGAGCGGTGGCTCTATATTATGCAGTCGATATTTTCTCCAGGTCGCACGCGTGGTGATTCAAGCCATTTTGTGCGCAACATGAGAATAGAAAGCTTAGCTTAAGCTCCGTTGGAGTTGTGTTCTGGTGGTAGATCTGGCCAGTCTCCAGCTGGATCACTTCCGACATGTTTACCTAAGGCGGCGGCCGAACTAACTAGTTATCGTCGTCGATCCACTGAGTACACATCAAACAACAGGAGTACTCCAACATAGCTATAATTCGACAATAATAATAATTGATTATCACTACATCTCACACAGATTATTATCAAGGGTATGTTACATATATTCGTATGGCATCGTGCTCCGTAAGGTCCATCGCGAATGGAACGGACTGTCAACTAAATTATTTGAAAAATGAATATCTTCGCTGGTTTCATGTATTCGACGTTTCAGGATTAGTTGGTTGCACAGGGCTCGACAATTCCTTCATTCGTATGGCGATATTTTCTTCTCTTCTCGCTCGCTGCCGATAGAGACGCCAGAGAAAGAATAGTATGCCTATTATCAGGGAACCTCCTACCACGCACCCGACGACAACGCCTGCAATAGCTCCTCCAGACAAACTATTATTGTCGGACTTTGCAGTACCGCCTGTTGCTTTTGCTGTTCCCGCCGTGCTGGTCGCTGAAGTAGATTGGCCTGCTATCTGTGAAGAGACTACTTCAGGATCTTCAGTTGAAACATTGAAGCACGGAATGTCAACTTTGAACTCGCTCAAGGGAACGTAAGTGATGTCAGAGCAAGCATAGAAGGTTTGATTTCGAGTGGTATCGAAGTCTGAAATATATTTGATCTGGAGTGTCGCGTTGGACCCTGATGTAATATTCGAAGGCGGGTTGGGAACGGCATAACATTCATGGCCCGGATACAGCTCGGGGAAGTCCTTCGAAGAGACTATGGTGGTGAACTCATCGCTGCTCTGCGGGTCTATATTTCAGTCAGTCATACGAGGTGAAGGACAGTTATAGTGGCGAGGAAATTACCGTTGCTATATGAAACTGCAAGGTTGATACTGTACGATTCATCCTGGAGCACGAGGGCTACAGCACCATTCGCTGCTTCTGTCAGTACACCTTTCTTCTACTTATTGTAAAGCTATCTGACAACATACTGAGTGGAAAACTTGTCCTGTTTCCGACACCTGTCGATGAACCACAAGGTGGGATATTGTCTTCTGTCGCCGCCCAGGCCCTGTCGGGTGGCCATAGGAAAGCTGCCGGTCCCATGTCATCACTCTCCTGGGCATTGGCATATAAGGCGACGGTTGCCACCAGTAAGGCTACTAAATGCATCATATTAGTCTCTATAATTTATCTCCAATAAGTTCAAAACGAGTCATTGTCGGGATAGACCTCTTAGTGCGGGAGATGCCCCCAGCGTTAAATACTTTCAAGGCGGCCGTTATTGGATTCTGACCCCTCCCTCGTAGAGAGAAATCTATTCGACCTCTCCGGAATCGGCTGTCACATTGCGCTGCATTAGATCCTACAATGTGGTCGAATTGCATGGGTGTACAAAAAGCTAGTTTGCCCTCTGGTGTCCCACTCCTTCCGAGCTCTCTAGCATATTTAGCACATCCAACTACAAAAGAGAATTTCACTCAAGCCAAGACACACGGCCAAGCCTTGCTGGACAGTAACGGGACTAGAGGAAATGCCTTAGTGTTGTCTCCTCTAGTATCCCCATCAGATAAGATCAGATAAGATTCCCAAGACTAGTATTATTGGCTGGTTTCTGGGAATAACGGGTTCTGGACCGCAGTAGTGGCACACTAGAATATTAACTTAACGTAGCTGATACCACATGATCTCCATCTGCATTGATTCGGATGTCACTGTCCGAAGAAGTGGCTAAAGCTTTAGAGCTCAAATACGAAACTGACGCCCAATCAGAGAGAGGTCAGCTTCGTAAAGATGGGCCAAAATCTAGACTGATTCAATCACATAGTTCCTCGGCGTAGTCGAGGTGCAACCTAGTTTTGATACTAGACTTTCTTTGATATTCCTTTGTCTATCGGTAAACGCTGCATCCGTCTTGCATCACCCTAATCGTTGTCCATTGGCGCCCGTCGGGAGACAACCCGTTTCTGAGCACTCCGAGTTTCGGTGTATCTCCACTGACACGAGCTATGGCTAGATATAGGACTAGTAGAAATAACCCCAGCTTTTCACTTTAAAACACGATGTGTACTCCTGAGCCAGCGTAGCCCTAACATCGCTGTGTGAGGTTCTTCTCGTCAATAAACAATATCCTTTAAATTTTGGTATACCTCCAGTTCCATTACACTGAGATTCTATAAATCAATCCACAATGCACACTTCTAATGTTCTCTTATTCACTATCCTATCTGGTTCTTGGGCAACGCTCCTATTTCTAGAATCAATTCCGCTTCACAAGCGGCAGAGTATCGCTCCAGGAACTCCCCTGTATGAGTGTCATGCCAATTGCGGTACGTTTTCCCTCGTTACTCATATCGCATCCTAACTTTTATCAGGCGGCGTTATTGTTTCAGCGCGATCTCAAAATTACTGTTCCAATTCAACCTTTACTTCGGAGTTAAAGGCATGTCTGGACTGCGCTTTGACTTATGATATATGGCAGTACTACGGAGGCGATGTCAGCACCGCTGCTAAGAAGTGCGGTGATAATGCAACTCCTAGTCCGTCGTCTGCCGTCTCAGAAACTGCCTCCACGATGGGGACGACTACATTGGCAACATCCGTGGCGGGAACTGGTGCAAGTGCAACTACTACTAGTAGTAGCTTTGCATCTTCGGCTCCAGTGTCAACGACACCGTCTGTATCGGCCATGGAAACCAGCAGCACAATCTCCACGAGCTCAGGATCATTATCAAGTGATGTAAGGTTACCCTCTTTTGGAACATAGGCGAAGTCAGGTATTAATGTTCTTTTATTTAGACTGCGGCGGCATCTGCGGCATCTACATCTGTATCATCCTCAGGTGGCATAATAACGCCAAGCCATACTGCTCTATCCTGTGCTTGCATATTGGCGACTATGTTGTTTTGCTTTTCTATAATCCAATAATAGTGGGAGTCTGCAGGAACAGGAGGTCTGGCGCCATAGTCATGATCTGACAGGATTGAGACATATTGTCGAATGCGAGGATCACGGAAGCAACTAAGTAGGAGCATCTATATTCGCGAGATTTGATCAAATTTCCTGACTTCTAAGACGATACCGCATTCTATCAGCTACTTATGCCCTAGGAACTCATCTAAATTCTACAACCTATAGCAACTCGTCATCGTAGATAAAGGGTGCGGGCGTGGACAGATATTGCATGATTATATATATGCATGAGAGGAGCCAGTATCATATGCTGAGGCTGATTTAATGATACCCGTAATATATTTTCAATTTTAAATATGAATTTTCCATAAACGAGCAGACCTCGAGTGCACATGGACGTTGGCACGTTTATTTGCTCTGGTGCTTCCAATCTACTTAATGAAGACATGCCAAGACCGGACGACAGTTCTTGCCGGCAAGTGACTGAGACTCCAACTCTCATCAATACCACGTAACTTACGCGCCGACTAGAGATTCTATTCTACTGTCAGTATTACGACTAGCTATGGCGACCGATGTGGCATTTGACACCTCTATGGTACAGACCTTTTGACTAGATGCCCCGCAATTCGTGACTGACTGAGCGCACGCAGGGGTCGTTCACCGTCGAGCTCTACAATGAGCATGCGCCAAAGGTTTGCGCATCTCGCCGGATATGAAAAAGTACACGAGCTGACTGTCTTCTTCTCGTAGACATGCAAGAACTTCGCGACTCTCGCCCAGCGAGGCTATTACAACAACGTTATCTTCCACCGCATCATCCCGAACTTCATGGTACAAACTGGCGATCCCACTGGAACCGGTCGCGGAGGCAGCTCGATCTACGGCGAAAAATTCGAGGATGAGATTCATCCGGGTTTGAAGCACACTGGAGCTGGGGTGCTGAGCATGGCGAACAGCGGTCCCAATACGAACGGTAGCCAGTTCTTCATCACACTCGCACCCACGCCGTGGTTGGACGGCAAGCATACAATATTTGGGAGAGTGAAAAGTGGCATGAGAGTGATCCAGCGCATGGGTCTCGTCAAGACAAATGCGGAGGATAGGCCTGTGGATGAAGTGAAGATCATCCGGGCTAGAATAGTGGAAGAAGGCGCAGAGGAGTGAACCGGGATACCAGTTAAACAAGTTCAGGATTCCTATTACTGAACTCGAGTTGCCATATTATTTCTATGCAACATGCGGGAGTTGCGAGATACCCTGTCTGCCATAGGAATGCAAGACTGTCGCCTGGTCCCATGCAGCGGCCTCATCTGCACGCTGACCGGGTTGAGACCGCTGAAGGCTATTGCAACGAGGTTCTCGGGAGTGCTACTACAAGACCCGTGACTATTGGGGACTGCTACTATGTACAGCTGGCAGCAAGTGCTCAGCAGAATGTATCACCACAAACGAACCGCTTCCATCAAATGTTACCATCCAGAGCAGCAGATACAGGGTGACTGATATCCTCTACCACTCCCATTCAACAAGACCAGTGAAGGCTCGTTGATAGTTAGGCATACTGCCGTGTGTGAATGGCAGGATGCCTGCGCGAAGCGCCAGGAGTGGTGTGAGGAGGAAAACAATAATCGAGAATCATTTTCGCTGAAATCTTCATGTTCGGGTCCTGTACTAGCCTCTTTAGGTTTGGCGTCTTAACTTGCCCAGCGTGCCATGTCTACTCCGTAGCATAGAAACAATTGTTATGCCTGCCACCTACTTGGCTTATATTCAGGTATATTGATGATAATAAGATGTAGTGAATTCTCCAGCTACTGTCATGAGCATATTACTTGGAACTGGTACCATAGTCACTCGAGGAACCTGTCGGAATTTCAAGAAGCTATGGCACAGCACGTGATCCACTAGCGCTTCGCGGCGCCCACCATTTATTCTGCTGTGCGCGCTTTGCGGTTCTTCTTTTTCCTTTCTCTCTTTGTGTATGTGTCACCGTACAAATGTGTGCGAGAGACAGAGAAGTTCGAGTCGAATACTGTTGCTCACCCTCTATTAATGTGATGGAATTCTGAGTTGACAGGATCTCACTGCGAAAGTTCAGTATTGCAAGCTACCTGAGCTATCAAATCAGTATGGAGTCGCTCACAGACACTCCATGGGACGTAACCATATCAGGAACTGGGCTGGCCCAGTCTCTCCTGGCTCTGTCAGTACTGCCTCTCCATTCTACGCGTCATCCGATTACTAACATCATCCCTGCAGAGCTCTATCCCGGTCAGGTAAGAAGGTACTTCACGTGGATAAAAATCCGTACTATGGAGGTGCGGAGGCAGCATTCAGCTTGCAGGAAGCCGAAGAATGGGTCGAAGAACTGAAAAAAGGTGAGATGGCACCCACGGCGCACCGTCGCAATGTGCACGTCTTTATCGTGTTTCAGGCATTGCTGACGACGCCTATGAGCCAGACCCTGGCCGGGTGCCTTATGAAGATGTTTCAATTCACTCCCCACAGACCGTGCCTGATTCGCCTACTAAGCTGGCAAAGTCTAGAGCTTACACGCTTTCTCTATCTCCACACTTGATCTATTCTCGATCAAAACTTCTTCCAACCCTGGTGTCGTCCAAGGTCTACCGCCAGCTGGAGTTCCAGGCTGTGGGTAGTTGGTGGATATACAGATCTGGCGAGACATCTGCTTTAAATCGCGTGCCAAGCAGCCGCGAGGACGTATTCAGCGATGACAATATCTCCTTGAAGTCGAAGAGATCGTTGATGAAGCTGCTTCGTCATGTTACTCAACCTACCCAGGATGAAAACCCAGCGAACGAAACGGAGGATCTTCACTTACCATTGGCAGATTACTTAACATCTAGATTTAACATTCCCTCTGAGCTTCAGTATCCCCTCCTGTCATTGTCGTTATGTCAGTCTCCTCCCCAGCAGGCTTCTGCCGGTTATGTCGTTCCCCGGATAAAAAGACATCTTGCCTCCATTGGCGTCTTCGGTCCTGGATTTGGCAGCGTCTTGGCGAAGTACGGCGGTGGCTCTGAGATTTCGCAGGTAGGCTGTCGTGCACTAGCTGTGGGAGGCGGTGTGTATGTTCTCAACAGAGGGATCCAATCCATCGAAGCTCCGCAAGATACGAAAGAAGACAGTTCAGAAGATGGTCGTCTGCTCTTGAAGTTGACTGACGGGGAAGAAGTTCGCAGCGCGTTCGTTGTCGGATCTCGCTGGGATCTCCCAGTGGCCGCTGATGCGGTGAGCTATCATAAGGTCGCCCGTTCTATAACTGTGGTCTGTTCTCCTCTTGAAGACCTCTTCCCACCGACATCCGAAGGCGGACCAATTCCCGCTGGTGCAGTTGTCTTGTTTCCAGGGAATGCTCTATCCCAGAAAGAAGATGTGCCTCCGGTCTATCTTATTGTTCACTCGAGTGAGACGGGCGAATGTCCCGTTGGACAATGTAAGTGTACACTCGGATACTTTTTTCCATCCTGTACCAAGACCCATATTGCTCTTCTATGATGACTTGTCAAAATCTTATCTACATTGCCTGAAGTGCATTGATGAAACTTTACACCTCTGACAGACTGATGAAGAGCATATCGCACAATTCATTTCTCACTGTTTATTGATGAGCATTACTGACCATGTGTTGCAACAAAGGTGTAATCTACGCTAGTGTGTCACTCCCAGGTGCCGAAGGGCAGGAACTGCTGAACTTGGCAATTCAAAAACTCTTGCAGTCAATGCGTAACGAAGCTGGTGCCAGTGTGCTCTGGTCTCTGCGATTCACTCAGCTTGGACGGGCCGATGATGCCCCAGCTGATCTTGTCCTCTCCCTCGCCGGAAGGGTCATCGGCCTCCCACCACCGAGTCTGGATCTTGCATTTGATGACGATATGATTGATGCGGTGCAGAAGGTGTGGAAGACGGTTATGGGAGATGAGGCGCGTGAGGAGAGCTTCATGCAGTTCGAAGACCGCGAAGGAGCTGGTGTTGATGATGAGTAGCTATAGCACCCACGTAGACGAGCTTCCTAGGTAGTTGTTCCTGGTATGTCCGAGTACATAGAGTAGCCGCAGATGATTAGAATAAAGCCACGATGATTTAGACAATTCCAACCGTGAAAACAGAATAATTGAATGTCTTGATGACCTCCGAATCCGCGAGAAGCGTCCGAAACCGCATTTCGTACCAAGCATACCGAGCAGATTCTATGCCGTTCACGCTTCCTATCCCTTGTCTGCCTGCGCCTACCGAGGCTCGTATTCAGATACTACATATGGCCCGCAGTGACAGGACGGAAATCAATAAATAACCGAATATGTCAATTAGAAATACACAAATCAACAAAACCCCGCCGTTTTACATTCCACGGACAGTCCCGTGTGTTTAATACAAAATAGAGTAATTCGAAGGTAAGCAAGGTTTCGGATGCCCAAAGACAATGAGGTGGATGGATAGGGCGAATATTGCGAGGGGGAGAGGGGCAGAGAGATCGGAATGTATACTATCAGATTCAGATGTCCGGCTACATCCGGTGTACTAACTAGCAGGAGATAATTCATGAAAGGGTAGGTTTCGGATCGGGCAGCGGGTTTAAAAATAGGACGGGCTGAGGTATATTTTGGATAGGCTTTTGATAGTTGATATATCGTCTGGGTTGTTTGTTGATGTGTATCTTATTCTGGAGGGCTGGATGGAATGACGGTAGTAGAGCACGGTACTGCATAGGGTACATACTATTACTTGCGCATATCTCGGCCAGTATCTGAACGCAGGAGTATTTATCATAGTGGCGCATGTTGATAGATATCACTGATTGCTACATGGAATTCTCTTCCCGTTATCACGGGTCCGGCGTAGATGTATGTCTATGTGAGCGTATCTGCTATATCGACATTCGAGCCCGGAACATTTCCATTTCTCGCGCAGAGAAACCCTCCACCTCTAAACGTCTATTTCCCTTGAAATCTGTCCTGAACATAGTCAGCGTTCTAAAAAAGAAAAAGAAGCATTACGCAACCAAAGATGCTGTTACCAAACTTAACTAAGAAATTCGTAGTCATCTTACGTGGCTGAGTTCAGCTGTGCTCTAAGGCTACGACGAACGTACGACCAGCTTGTTGCTATTCATATCCACGTCTGTACCATGATCTCGAACATCATCTAATCTATCGGTCCAGACTCCTGTCTATTATTCAAAGACCTCGTCCGTAATTCGTCGAGGGAGTAGTCTGCGTCTCCAATCCCCCTCCACAGACATAACGTATACCCCACGTTCTGGCCTTCAAGCCTGGCCATCCTCAGATGACAATATTGACACATAGAAACAACCAGTCTGTCTGCATCTACGTTTCATTCCCCTCATCACATCGAACGATACGCAATACGACGGGACAGATAAGGCGCAGCGAGCTGAACTGAACATTGGAAAGGAATATTCCGCAGACCTTGCAGAATCCCGCCCCCGCAGTGTGCACGCATGTCGTCGTTAACTACTACCTTCCTCGTCAGGTATATCATCATCATCATCATCATAGCCCCAAGTACCATTGCAGCTAATCAGAGATGAAATCGAGCAATTCAACGCCGTAGAGTTAGATCAGGGTAAAAGATCAATAAACTTTTTCTTTTTTCTTTTTTTCTTTTGCATACGCACGACCTGCTAACTAATGTAGGTACATACAGCAAAGCAACCCAAAAACCAGTCTAGAGATTCTTGAAGAAGGATGACAATACCAAATAATTGGCCACCGGATGCCTTAGTCCTGTGTGAAGTTTCTGAACCGTGAACGCCACAACGTCGTAACTGCTACGCCCGTAAGTACGTACTGTAGATCAGAAAGAGGCAAAAACGACAACCACAAGTCCCCCACGAATCGGAGTCTGTCCAGCCGTTGCATCTAAAATTCTGAAACGGCGTTTCATGAAAGAAGAGATGGTAGAAGAGAAAGGATTTGATAGGCAGGTTAGGTAGGATTGGGGGTTTGGGGGTGCGCTGTGTGAATGCTGATTTGGTCGTTTGATGTGCGGGGAAGCTGAACTTGAAACGGCCGTGCGGGACCGGCCTGTCATATTGGTTTGAGGATTCGAGAGGTCGAGATCGAGGTCGAAGTCGAGATCGAGTGTGATGGATTTTATTAGTTGATTGTAATAAATTACCGTTCTGACTTATCTATCGGATATTCGGAATCTGGTGTGTAGTATTCTGTATGCTTCTAAGCGTGTACGCGATATGATTTGACGGGATCGGAAGTTTGTATCATACAGGAGGACTAGTTAACTAGGTACTACTGCACTTCGGTCTAATTTTCAATTTGGAAATTGGTCAATTGATAGCCACGATTTTGATCATTCAGTATTACTACTACATACCTACTCTGACGCTCTTCCGCTGAATCTTCAAACTATCACGGCCTTACCCGTCAGTCGCATTGTTGTAACGTCGATTGCATTCCGATGAAACGCCACTGACGTGGGAGGAGGCTTTCAAGCCCGGAGAGTAAGAAGCGAAAATAGGTACGTATTACCATACTGTGTAATAATCCGTAAGCCGTACCTGCATTTGCTTCTATCCGCTGGTGTTACCTCTTTTAGAATGCGGCGTTTTCTTGTCTCTTTCCGTCAGAGCACAACTTATTGCTGTGCGACTAGAGAACATGCTACAGTACGATCCCGATCGGATGCAGCAACGCTAGGTATGACGATTCCAAAAGTAGAATTTACGAACGATCACGATTCATGATTGTCTGGAGACAAGACAAGACGAGATGAAACTGGGGTATTATCTGAAGTTAAACGGAAAGAAGCCATGTCTAAACATGGTATACAAAAGCACGAGTCTGTTCCAATCGAGAAATCGATCATCCAGTCAGTTTCCTTTCCAATGTTAGATATGAACGACACAACACAGAGTAGGCAACGATCAACCGATACTATTACTCCTATCGTCTCGTCTTGACGGTTGATTAGCCCCTCATTCCAATTCAGGTATGAAGACGGGTTGGCTCTCTATCGGATGGCTCTCACAGGTATCGTCTCTTATCTGTTTTGGGGTCAGTGAGCCTTCCGTTTCCGGATGGTTGTTGTCGTTCCGGTCGCGGGACGACAACAATGTCTTTGGGAGAGACATGAGACGGAACTTTAAGAGTTAGGTGTACGGAGTACTAAGTACTCCGTAGGTGGTTACCAGGAAGTGATCGAATAAGCCACTGGTTGATACTTTGCAGGGAGTAGTTTCCGTTCCATTCCTCCAGTACTCCGTACTCTCGTACTTTCGGATACCTCGCATCTACCCTAGGTTAGTAGTTACGTCGAGTGTCGTTAGGGTTGATGCTGTGATTGCCGAATGCGATTCTTTTAGTTTGCTGGTGGAGAGGTGATCATCGAGGATGAACAAGAGGTATCCGAGCTACCGGGGAGGATTTTCCATTGTTCGCTTGTCACGCAGTATGATCATCGAAGCACGCACAGGAGCGATCCTGCCGTCATATCCCTTACGTGGTTTGTATTATGTATTTTTCACGGCAGTATTAGTTACGGAGTACTATAGATCCTATCTACAAATAATTACTCCGTACGGACTCCGCAGTGATACTGTAGATGACACGGCAAGATGGGAGCAGAGGTTGAATCTCCAGATGGAACAAGGAATCGGTGCGATAGGTGTCACTTGTAAGAGGTCTAGCTTAGACGGGCTGGGGGCGGTTATATTCCTACGGAGTAATAAATACTACGCAGTAGCTAGCTATCTCCGGAGTAGTCGCTGGTAGAGATCGCCTCGGATCTTGCCTAGCAGCTTAAATCCCAGACGTTACAGACAACGCCACCCGGAAAGCGAACCGTGGCACAATGGACCGCAATCGCCCTCGATCTTTCACGAACTGCGGCATAATAGCCATTCGTCGTGTCACAGGTCGAGCTAGGTGAGGACGGACGGATTGCATCATTCACCGCTTGATGATTACTCCGTCGAACGCTGCGAGAGATGAGCAGACCAGCCATGGATCGAGTGCAGGATTAGCGCACAGGACTACCGCTCGCTTGTTCTGACGACGAACTCAAACGGTGGCTGAAGAGCGCAGAGAGTGGCGGCGGAATACTTTTTTTGACTCCCAGCAATTAAGTTGGAGGATGTATCCGTAGATTGCAAGTTACAGGTCGACTCTCTTACAGGTCTTTCGCCACAGGAACCAGAGGCTTATCCCCCGTGGGCGAACGAGGCTTCGAGAAGAATAAGCAAAAGAGTTAACTAAACTAACCGGCTAGAGTATCTTAAATCAATGGCCCGGAAAGCTGGACAGGGAACCAAATCGACGGTCTCCCCGATCGGATGCGAAGTGAAAATGCCATCGGTGGTGCGGATTGGATCTTCAGATCGACAAAGGGTGGCCCCATAGTATTATCTACGGAGTACCTTACGGATAGACTAGAGACTAGAGACGAGTCCAGCAGCGAGGATGGTTCTTTTTTTCCATTCCAGTCGATGCCCTGGCGAACGGTTGGGTCGAAAAGGGCATCGTGGGTGGTCCGGTTGGATGGTCTGGGCATAGTGGACAGAGCGACAGGAGCGACAGAGTAACGATGTGCGATTCCTTTCCCGACTGGAAATGCGGATGATGTTCAGGGGCAGCCGTTCCACCTTGAACAAAAATGGACGATCTTCGCGTGTATCCACCGGGGAGCGAACGAAAAAGGGTTTTGGTGTACTCCGTATCAACTCTGGCATCGGCCCTAAAGCCGTTCGAACCTTGGATAGGGTCTGTGATATCAGGCTTGGTGCGCGGTGCTAAGGTGCTAAGAGGGCGTCGGAGCGCTTGTTACGGAGGTCGAGAAATTAGCGATAATAACGCGATCTCCACGGGGTGTGGCTTGAGAGGTACGGAGTAGAGTAGGTACTTGTACCAGTAGTCACTTGGTAGGTAGGACACTGGAAATCATCCGTGCACCGTCGGATGGCAATGTGGGAGGCAGATCGGTAACTGGTTCATAGTGAACGAAAAGAATAGCAACATTGACCAGGATGTTGCCGTATGCAACGAAGAGACGAGCGTGAGATGCGATAAGAAGAGAAGAGCAAAGCAAAGCAACGAGAGAGAGAAACAGAAGCGGAAGGTGCCAAGACGCGAGTATCATAATACAGAATCATCATACACGCGGCCCGTGGGGCTCCTCAACGGCGCTAGACCAGGGGGACGTGCTTCGGTATTGGTATTATTATTATTGTGGTAATGAGGATGAAGATATTATTATTGGGATAGAATAGGATTGAGAGAACTGCGAAAGAATTGTAGTTACATGAGAAGCAGCATATTAAATAATATACTATTACAGCAGAGTGAGTATTAATTATGGTACTGCTAAGATAAGAATAAGGAACGTGATTCCAGCCAAGATTTGCCCCTCGATGACGCTGCGGTTCCTGACGACGTATTATTATTGTATAGATGATACCATACCAGATATTATTATCGAAGCTGGATACTGTATTTGCAGACATGCAGACATGGTTGCATTCCCAGGATGCTCAGGAAATAACTACTTCACCATAACAATAAATACCGATCATAACAATAATAATATGATTAGTTACAGACTGTGACGGGAATATGGATGAATGAATCGAGCGCAACGATCAGCATCCGCCAAGAAACTGGCCGACCCATGTTTTTGCCAGCATCCTGCCGTGGTGGAGCAGACGACGCGACATCGCCGGGCTGATCATGGCGGCATTCTTGACCATTCTTGACTTGACCTGATGCTGTTGTTGGCTTTGCTTTGCCCGTTGCTGGACTCCGTGAACAGCTCCTGCGATCCGGTATGATGATTCTGACCTGACCTTCTGGCGCTTAATCGATCACTAGGTAGTCTAATAACTAAATCTCCTCGCTCCCCTTTTTCTCGCCCGCCCTCCCTCTCTTTTCTTCCTCTGCTCTCCTCTCTCCCGACTCCCTCTTCCTCTCTTCTCTCCCAATCCAAGCCCCAGGGCACAGGAGCCTCCGTCGAAGCTAATCTCGCTCTCCAGCTTGGCTCTTCCCCATCGCCGTCCACCAACCCGCTCGCCGGAAGCAAGCCTTCGCTTCCCGTCTCCCATCTCTCTCACCTTGACCAGACGGCCTCCAAGCAGCACGTTCCCCTAATTAGACCATCAAATTTCCCTTATCTCCATCAACCTCTGTGGCCTCTTTTTTTCTCTCTTCTCTTTTTCTTCCTCTCTACCTCCTGCCACAGTGTCGCCGGTCACGACGCCTGCAGCCGTTCGTTCGCTCCCAGGCAGTGTTTAGGGTTTTGCATCTTGCCAACGTCACTCCTTTTCAAGCAAGAGACTGGCTGGTTTTTCGCCGCAACATTTCGACTGGATTGTGCTGGGCTTCTTTTTTTTCACCTACCAGAAAGAATCACGACCAGAAACGCGACCCGTGCAAAGAAGTCTCCTAAATCGACTTGACTCTCACTCCTTTTCTTATGATCCAGAAATCAATCTACCCTAATATCCCCGTCAGGATGCCGCTCGTCAGGCTAAAGACGCTGTTCCCCCTCGTCGCCCTCTTCTCCATCGCGTTTTTCTTCTGGTGCGTCGACCGATATGACCGCGCTGCGTTGCTGCGCTTCAAGCGCCCCATCGACCACATGTCGAACCAGGCCCCAGTGACCGGACAGCAACCTCCCGGCCAGCCTCAGATCCAGGTCCAGCCCCAGACGCTGTCCTCCGCCTGCGACGTCGACCCTGCCTCTGCTCCTCCGCTGCCATTCAACGAGTGGCTCGTTGCGAAGAACTATACCCGCGCCTACATCCGTCCGCACCATGTGAGTCCCAAGACTGAATTCGGATCCCTGGAGGATGTGAACACGCCTGTGCTGCCTCCGTTTGTCGAGATGGACCGTGGAACCCGTCTGGCGCCCCAGCAGAGCAACCTGCCCTGCCCCCCGATTATCGACGTGGATGTGGCCGCGGAGCACGATGTGGATGAGACTTCCAAGCTGTTGTTCGGTCTGGCCACTACGGTCGACCGTCTGGAGCGCCTTCTGCCGTCTCTGCTCTACTCGTTTGGTGACAGCAAGGCGGGCATTGTGGTTCTGGTTCCCCCGACCGATGACGACCTCTCTCAGCAGGAGATGTTCTTCCGCAGCCGTGGTCTCGATGTCATCCTCCAATCGTCGCCTCTCGAGTTTACGGCCCGTTACTTCGGTCTCGTGGAAGCCTTCGACGAGATCATCCGCACCTCGCGTCCCAACACCACTTGGGTCAGCTTTATCGATGATGACACGTTCTTCCTTTCTCTCCCCAGCGTTGCGGAGCAGCTGAAGCTGTTTGATGCTACCAAGAAGCACTACATTGGATCGCTCTCGGAGGCTAGCTGGCAGGTCGACACTTTCGGCCACATCGCCTTCGGCGGTGCCGGTGTCTTCGTCTCTGTGCCCCTGCTCGAGGTTCTGACCACTGTCTACGATGAGTGCCAGTCCTGGGGTGAGCAGCCCGGTGACCAGAAGCTGGGTCAGTGTATCGAGCGTTTCGGAAACACCCCTCTTACGATCTGGCCTTCCCTGTACCAGATGGACATGCAGGGTGATGTCGATGGAGTCTACGAGTCCGGTCGCCGCATCGACTCTCTCCACCACTGGGGCAGTTGGTACACCAAGGATGTCGTCAAGATGAGCACCGTGGCCGCCGCCGCTGGACGCAAGTCGGTTCTGCGTCGCTGGGTCTTTGACCAGGAGGAATTCATCAACAACGCCACTGGCCAGTCGATCCGCACCTTCTGGGTCCTGACCAACGGTTACTCCATTGTTAAGTACACCTATCTGGAGGGTACTCCGGATGATGTGATCAACTTCGACCACACGGAGAAGACATGGGATGAGGACCCCAGAGGATACGAGGATTCCCTGGGTCCCCTGCGCCCGAAGGATCAGGAGGGTGTGCTGAAGGACCGATTCCTGCTCAAGGACGCCGTTATCGTCGGTGACAACGTGCACCAGTTCTACGTCCGGGAAGAGCCCGACGGTCACCGCATGATCGAGATCGTCTGGCTTGGTCCCCGCGGCGGTGGTGGTGCCGGTGTCGGCGGAGGCCAGACCAAGTACTAATATAATCATTACCAAGGCGGGTCCTCTG
Organism: Paecilomyces sp. PK2413; assembly: GCA_023624055.1. Taxonomy (NCBI): domain Eukaryota; kingdom Fungi; phylum Ascomycota; class Eurotiomycetes; order Eurotiales; family Thermoascaceae; genus Paecilomyces; species Paecilomyces sp. PK2413. Next base: position 1,129,519 of record JAMADQ010000001.1, on the reverse strand, counting down.
TTCTGTCTTAATGAGCTCTTCTTCTTGCACATCCTTCTTTGATCTCGGGGGAAAGACTTGGGAGGCTTCAGTCACACTACCCTTGTTTTTCTCCCCTGGGTTTTTCATGTTTGATCATATCTGGCGTTTAATTGGAGAAATGACGTACGGCGCATCAAGACCGGGCAATTGGTGGTTTTTCTAGCGAAGAGCATATCTCCTTCGAGTACTCAAATGCCTTACATCTTCTTCCCACCGACCTGGCTACCTTTTTTCCTGCATCTGTCCTGTCTTCTTACAACATCATGGACGATGTGACAGGTGCGGCAGCGGGGTAACCTCGCCGGAATTCCCTCGCGAGCCTTTGTCATGTCCTTTTATATTTTCTTTTCTTTTTTACGTTCCACACTCGTGCCCTTTCTACTACCATTTCACTTCATTCTTAAACCGATCATGGACGAGATGAGAGCGAAGCCCAACCGCATTTGTATAAATAGACTTAAGACCATTCTAGTTCAGGTCGCCTTTGGTGCCGGGTAGCAGGCTGGCTATCTGGCCTGTTCTCAATTCATGCTAGAAAAAATGGAACTAGTTATGATTGATTGCATTCAGTGAGCGTAATTACTGTAGTTATTGTAGTTGTAGCCTGACTTGACAAAGTCACTCTAACTTTGGCTTTAGTATGGCGTAGCCTCTTGGTTCCTACTTCGTAAGCAGTGGCGAATCAAGTCAACCTCTGCCTCGAGATTCGTAACAAAGCGACGCAACTCCATACGAAACGGTACCACCCAAACCAACAAATCTCCTCTCAATTCCACAGAAAAATCAACCTCAAACCGCAATTACATATTACCTAGTTCCACGCAGATATCACCTGCCACAACTATGTCCTCAGTACTACTGTACACACATGTGAAGACGCCCGTCCATTCAAAAACTGCAAAATGCCACCACGTGGGAAAAAACGGTTCTCGAATGAACAATCAATTGGAGAAAAGAAGAACGCGTTCCTTTTTGCTTCTTTTTCTTTTCTTTTCTAGAAATGGCGGGTGGCTTTTCATTTTTACTTTGTGGTTGGTCTTTTTGGGGTCATAGTTGCCGAGGGGAATGCGCGGCCGAAGTTGATGTCGCTAAGTCTGGGAGCGACGATGATAGTTATAATGATGATTTTACGTCCGATATGGAAGTTTTTCTATGACTTTTTTTTGGTACATAAGAGTCACTGAGATCACTAGGAGGGACTTGGACTGGTAGTATTGGAGACCTGGCTATCGTTGAGTAATAAAGTTGCCATGATAATCAGGAAAGTAGGACATGAGGAGATACTAGATCAGTTAGTATATATCATGTTAAGCGAAATCACCGACTTACTGATTCAACGTCCTCAGACGAATATAATTCTAACTTGAAATTGTCCTTGAGTATCCTCAGAATACAAAGGACTTCACCTGCGGAAAGGTATGTATCGTCTGCCTTTGAACTATGCAGAAGAGTAAATATGCAATGCGACGATGTTGTGTTAATGTTGGCTTCGTTTATACTCCATAACGTTGTATCTGATTCAAGAGAATCTAGACTGAATGTGCGGCCAAACCTTTAATAAGAGAGTTAGTCACCCAGTCGAATTTTAGATGAAATAGGAGCTCAAGCAAATATACGTACACGACATCGATAGGTGCAAGGGCTCCAAAACATAGGACCTCGCTATCAATACCCTCGCGGTACGCTTCAAGGTGTCTCTCGACATAATCCCGCATTAAACTTAGGCTTGTTTGATATATCATTTCCGCATCTTCGAAGTAACGTTTCCCCTCCAGATCGCCGCGGTGCTCACGGTGATATTGAAAATCAAAGTGCTCATAGTTTTCGCCGGCTAGACTTATATTATGTCTGTCATTTTCACGGATAGGACAATCAGTCAATAAACTTTTCGAAAATTGAGGTAAGAAGAAGCATGGTTCGAAGTCCAGAACGTCCTCTTCATCAAGCTCAACCTTCACTGCATGGATTCCCAGCTGATAGAGTTCGTCATTTTCGAAATGCTGAGCGTCGCGTTCTGAGAATCGAGCATACTCGAGAAGCATGATTGCGGACGTTTTCAATCCGGTCTTTGATATTTTTTTTCTTATATGCATATTCAAAATAAAGGGCCGCAGTGGCAAAGAGCAGGAGTTCTAGTACAGTATTCGAGCCGCTCGACCCAGGTTCAAGGTCTCTGTATTTCTTCTATAGTTTTCAATGAAGATGCTAATTCTTGATGGAGTATTCTATCATTCTTATACTGTAAAGGTATTGGAGCCAGTGACTTTCTTTTTGGTCATAGAGAACTTTGTACCATGGACTGTATCTTTTTGGAGACTAGTGTACGATGCAATCCATGACTCGGTTGGGGATGGATGGACCAAATTATGTAGTGTAAGACTAGATCTGACTTGGCTATACTGTATTCAATGTTGTTTCCTCGCGTTTATCATTACATCTACGGGGCTCTGGATCCATCAGACTTCACGATTCCTTATAATTAGGCACTATATTTTGGCGAAATATTCATCGAACCCGACGATTTGACACACGAGTGTAATATTCAACAACAGGTCTCGTACTACGCCAAAGCTTACGGAAATGATTCACGACTACCATACTACCAAGAAGTGGTCAATCAGAGTATATTTCTGGATAATGAAGAAGAGCAATGTCCGCTAACTTATCAAGCATCAGTGGATGATCCGATGGGCGAGCTACTACCATAATGAGGGAGATGTTGTTACCCCTCTTTCTCCTAAAAATTCATCAGCGATGAGTGCTGGACCGGATATTCATTGGAATTTGGCATTATTTATGACTATTCATAGTTTTGGAAAGGCGAGATAGGTATTCAATTTGACAATCCGTGAGACTGTCCATAGTGCAGTCGAGAAGAACCATCACAACTCAGTTTCACGTCTAACAGTATGTGAATATGTATCAAACAATCAGTCACACTGTCCTGCAGTCTCTTATTATATTCACCACTGGAGCAGGGAGTCCGCGCCTACTTATATGCGATCTTCCGCTCGAAAGACAGCGCTATACGGAGCAAAACAAACTCGACTCATTAGTACGCTAGTAGATAGACACAGGAGATGCATAGTCGGTTCTTAGCAACCGAGTCAGCATTGTACAGATTGTGAACGAAGCTGAAAACAGAAATGGCAACTGTGGAACAATGACTGATGTACCGCTGACATTATCTCATCAATGGCGTGCGCACAGATGTATCTTGCAACTGCGTAGCGGCAGATTTCTCATAAGCGCATCCTCTTAGATACCCTGGAAGCCGTTCTTAGCATCGATCAGGCGGTAGCGCTCCTTCTCCTTGCGGTCCTTGACCACGACGGCGACACAAAGGAGGAGGATCATATCGATGGCTAGTATGGGGGTTAGTTTGAGGATCTCGAGTAACAGGTAGAATATCACGTACCGACAATGCCAAAATCGGCAGTGAAGATGATGTCGAGGAAAGGGTTGGCGAAGGAAGTGAACGGAGTAGCGCAGCCTCCCTTCTGAGCCGCAACGAGAGGCGTGGTGCACACGCTGTCCTGGATGAAAGGCGGAGAGGTACTGTTGGTATAACCGCAGCAGTCGAACTATGTCGGATGTCAGTTAAACCCATATAACTAAAGCTCTTGCAAGAAGTCGTCACGTACTCTCTGCTGCAGCAAGCTCTGCGTCTGCGCACTCTGTCTGCCCCAGAGAGCATCCAGGTTTGATCGGGTCTTGAGCGTCTCAAACCACACGACCAGACCAAGAACCATGGTGAAGATGGCGCAGAACCAGACAAAGTAACCGTGACACTTAAGCCAGAACCTATTTCCCGGCAACATGATGCCCAGCAAAGACATCACGAAAGTGACGAAGACGAAAATTGCATTGACGATGGCACCTATCGAGTCTTAGCAGTGGCCTAGGCCTAATTCTTTTCCATGCTTCCTCAAAAAAGCATCTTGATATCTTCGGTGGCCCACCTTTTATCGGAAACATCTGCAGAAGCAGGATCTTGTCCACATTTCCCACCGTCTTCGTGCCATTAAGAACCATCTCCATAACCAGACCTCCCACCAGAAGCAGGACACCACCAAGCAAGAAAGCCAGATCGGCACCAAAGAACGTCAGAAGGATTCCGTTGGCCATTGTGTTAGAACTTGTCTCGTTTTGATTTAATTAAGGGGGAAAAAACGTCGCGATGTATGCGAAGTCGATGGATTTATCAAAGCGATAAAGATAGAATTGATAGACGACCGGCGTCACTGATAATTGCAGAAATAAACGATTCGGTTGAAGGGACGAAGGAGAGTGCGTTTTCGATTTTATCCAGAACCTCGTATCAAGTATCGAATAGTCCTGCTTTTTGCTGTTTTCTTTTCCTTTTCTTGGATTTTCTTTTTATATGGCGTCTGTCGACAAAGTAGATCTTGACTAGCAAGATATCAAAAGAAAAGAAGTGAAATAGAATAAAATGATAGCAATAATAGTAAATTAAAGAATGGAAAAAACGAACCACGCAGGTGCGAGAATCAACTCACACGGGATCGTATGGCGGTTAGAAACAGACACGAATCGAAGAGCAAGAAAAGAAAAAAAGAAAGAAAAAGCAGCTGCAGGCGAGGGATCACATAGCTTAATCCTCTGCAGATTGGTGGTTGCTTTACACCACGGCGCCAAAGGGGGCCTTGTCGTTGGTCGTCTCGAAAGTGACGCAGACTTAGAACCGCTGGCGTTTCAGCCTCAGCCATCGTCACGGCGGCAAGGCCAGAACGCACTGGGTTAGGAGTTACTACAATTCAAGAAGAGCAAAGACGTATTGTTCGAACTCATAGCTTCTACGTGAGCATTTTATCATAAATTGAGAGGTTCATCGGTGGCAGAAATGATGGTTGTTGAGTGAGCAGGCGGAGGAGGTGGGAGGTGATCGAGAACGTGCGGGGACAGGAGAAGAGCCGGTGCGGCAGTTCAGGAGCACCCACGAGTTTAAAAATAAGGAACTTAGTAAAACGTGCCTGGCGCCAAGAGAGCCGCATAATATCCAAGTTGCTGTTGGTGCGCGAAACTATTGTACCTATTGGGAAACATGCCATGCTGTGTCGAGCCACCTCCACGGCCGCTGTGCTAAAGGTGATATCGGATTGGTTGCGAAGGACCTAGTCTGGCTGCTACTTGTTTCGATATCCGAAATCGCCGACCGTTTTGTACCATATTCTGCAATCGAAGAACTTACAACGGGATCCGACTTCCTATCTTCTTCGAATCGTGTTTTATCACCGTGGGCCACTATGACCGTGCTGGGTAAAGACAGACGAGGAATTATCCTTACAGGCTCCGTGCACGAAACGGAACAACACGATCTCACTGATCCCATGAGACAGCTCCTGTCTCTTTTGCAGTAGCGGCGATATAATGCCATACATGGCTGAGCATCTGCAGCGGTAGTCTATTTTCTTTTATGGGATCGGTGCCGAATCTGCCGATAACCTTGTTGGCAAGTTGATCGCTGTCTGCTGCCATTCCTGTTCAAGAAAGGTGCAATGGGTATCTTTACGTAGTTGAGTAAAGGGATCGTTGATGTCGGGACAGATAAATGCAAGAAATAGTATGGTGCATGAGGCAAGCCCAGCAGTGCAGAGTGCTTTTCAATCCAAGCTGCCTTTGAACCACAGAAGATAGTCGAGTGCACATGCTGCATGCAAACAGCAGCACTTACAAGTATGTACCATAAGCAGCCATAACTCAGGTCGATGGGACTATCATCGAGTCGACCATAGCCTTGAACACTTCAGTGACAGCAGTTTAGCCAATCATCTGCTCTGTAACGAGTGACAGATTGTTCACTCTATTGTATGAACGCGCAGATGTACTGACAGCGGATCAGCACATCAGGGTCCAAGTCTGGCGTCTCCGCACTTCATCACACGTGGGAGCGATCATCGTATGGAAAATGTTCTACTACTTCCAGTTCAGCTAAGAACTGGTAATCTCACTCCTTGAGCAGCGAGTTGACCATATCTAAAAGAGCTCACACATATCAGGTGAAGACACGCTTAAGCAGCGATCCCTGTGACAGCCCTCTACAGAGACAGGAAGTCACCATAGAGAGGATGTCAGCGTCATTGGATTGTCTCGTGTCTGGCTTATTGGGGATATGGATAAACAAACACGGGGAATAAATACATGGCAAGTAATGGGCAGTTCGGAAGATAGACGTGCTAGAGATGATGAATTGCCAGAGACTGGTCATGTGAGAGCTCAATATTCCCAACGCTGGAAGCGATACGTGTATTCTCCATTGTCGACGAGTTATTTAGTTACTGTGTTGACAGTTTAGGCATTCGGGAATCTGGTACGGTAATGTTGCCGCTTAGTGGTTTATCTGTCTATGCTCTGTTTATCCTGCACAATAGATGCCTACACCTACCCGCGAAAGTTTGAAACTGGTGGCCGCCCGCGTTTTACCTGCCGATAGTTTCAAACTTTTGTCGTATAACTGTATGAACATTCGCTGGGACTAGGACTTTAGAGAATCATCCGCCCGTACCGGACGGTTCACAAGCCCAGGGTTCGAAGGTATCGTATGACTGGAATCCCCGGGCAGCGGCAGGTGGTGTTTGTGGCTTGATCGACATGCCATCTCGCTTGTCTTGACAGCAGGTTGGAGATAGAAGCATACCAATACGACAAAAGCTCGGAACAGGATACGAGTAAACACTTCTCTCCTTACTTCGTCTTGTCCATGTGAATTGGTTGAAATCGATCTCAGGTAAGAAACTGCGACAGCTAAATAGGAGCAGTCATCTATGCAATTTTAATTTGCAGTCTCCTTGCGCGGACACCGGGTACTCTTGCCAGTGTCCGACGGCGGTAAGTACCTGGAGCAACCGTAGAACGGTTGGATTCTGCCTTGAAACAAGGTGCATAACTTGCTGTTACGGTTATGACAGGCATCCATCTTCTGCCTCACGACAATTCTATCCACGAGGCGTGGTGCAATTAAGCTCTGGTCATCTTCCCGATCTGTGAGAAGCGTTCCCGGAGCGAGTGGATCGTCTTTGCTGCTTCTGGCTGTTCCCCAGGTGGCCATCGACCATCATTGGGCCGGGCTTGATTGGGAGATAGACCTTCACATCTATCTAGAGTTCCTCCAAATGCGTTCAATTTAGATATCGAGTACTGCTCTAGAGTACCGTATAGGCGTCATACGAAATCTGTTGGAATGGGTTCGAGAGCAATATTGCATGGAACTTTTAGGGCGTCTCCATCATGGTGACGCCGGCACCAACGATGGAAATCCTGCAGAAAAACCTCCCGCTGGCAACGGGACCTAGACAGCATGCTGCAGGGCTCTAGGGGACGGCCAAAGAATCGACTAGACGAAGAGACCGTCCAAATCATGGACGGCGCCGGGATAGACCTGGTCAGCGGGCTAGGAGAAAGGAGCACACCGGAAGGCATCGAGGCAGTGCCAGCCGTCACCGCAGTTGCCGCTGGGTCGTGTCTCCGTCCGTTACCTACTCTGCGGAGTGTCGTTGCGAAGTTTGGGAGGTTTCTTTGAGGATTCCTTCCACCATTTTGACAGTTTTCAGGCGAATCTCAATAATGAGGACATACTATGTTCCTACACGGATTCCATGACACACCAGACGACCAGGTAATGTTGGAGCAAGAGAATTACTATGCGGTAGACCACTATCCTCTTTGTCCCAGCATAACGAGGACTTGGGAGGGTTGGAGAAGCTGGCGAGTGGAACGGCTGGAAACAGGACCGAATTCCCCTGCGTGGACCTACGGGCCTACGCCGTCCGGAATCTGGGAGGGAACCAGTCGTGTGTCTCCCCACCAGAGCAACAACGGCCGACAGGCATGCTGCCTGTCACGCTGGCACAGACGGGGAGAGACGAGATCCCAGAGAAAGAGAGGAGCCCCAAGACCGACAACAATGATGGGACTCGAGGCGGCAGATAGAGAACGAGTCATACTGGCCGTGACTATAGCCCAGGTACCGTGGAACGGGATGGAGTAGCAGAGAGAGGCAGCTGTTTTGATCTCAGCGTCACGATCACTCACTATGGCTTTCCCTTCCTTTCCTTTCTGTCCGACTCTTTGTTTGGTGGAGCCATCGCCCCACGGATCCTCAACTTTATCGCGGAACCAAGTCGAGGGCTACTGTCGCCTGGAATTGCTTGCTCGACGGTGTTGTGCATGGTATTGTTGCTGATTCTTGTGGTGTTCTTCTCCTTCATCCAGTGGTTCCCGGGTCAGAGACTACTGCCCCTACCAAGCTGCTCCCACCGCAGCTGTGCCTGTAGCTGATAGAGTGGTCCGTACTAGAGCAGTTGCTAACGAGCAGCCGTGGAGAGCGGTGGAGTCACGGGGCAGCCTCAGGGCGAGTCGAACGATCCGCATCCGCGTAAGTTGTTCGCCTGGACTGCTCTCCGCCCTTCCCCTTCCCATGTTTCCACTAGACGGACTAGACTAGTAGGGATGGATACTGAGACGGCCAGAGTCCCTAGTTTGCGATCGATCGAGCGGACGAGCATACAAGTCCGTAGATAGTATGGTAGATAGAGGCTGGAGTACTCCGTAGACGAGACCAGACATAGTGTTTGGTTCCCAGTCCAAGTAATAATAATAGCAATAATAACAATGGTGGTCATGTGTGTGTATATGGGAGACTGTCTGCTCGCATTCTCCCACTCACTCTCTCATTCTCACCACTGCAGGTTCCCGGGCCATCCGACGGTGCGATCAGGGCGAGTTCCAGCCCAGGGCCGTGGAGACTGGAGCAACGCGTTAGAGGGCTCACTAGAGGGCTAGCCAGTCGAGAGCTCGAGGCTCGAGAAGGACTAGTCAGCTAGTTAGTGAATGTCCCGCGAGAGATGATTAACTAATGGATCCTGCTGATTCTGTATCCTGGCTGGATGGTACACTACCAGTTAGAATACCATAAGATGGTACACGCACACACGGACTAGCTCGTCGAGTCGAAACCGCTGCCAAGCCCGCCCACCGCCTGCCGTGTCCAGCGCCCTCTCGCCCCCTTCGCCTCCTCCCGTTTTCTTTTCCCCCAAACCAAATCCTCCTTTCCTTCTTCGCCGACCTTACCCAAACCTCTCCAAACGCGTTACTCGATTCGGCCTGCTCCTCCCCCCAAAGCATCATTCCTCTTTAGGCACTCGATTCTCTCTTGAGCATCCCATTCACCTCTCCAGCTCTCTGCACGACCTCTCTCTGCCCGTGATACCTTTTTTAAATCCCTCGTTCGACACCATGGCTGATATCACTGCCGTCGCCCCCGACGAGAACCCGTCCCCAACCCAGGACGAGTTGCAGCAGCCCGGCAATGGAGCCGCTGACAACCGCGGCACCAAGCGCGCTCGTCCCAGCGCCGCCGCTGAAGACGACGATGATGATGATGACAAGCCCGGTCGCGAGCGCAGAAAGATCGAAATCAAGTTCATCCAGGATAAATCGCGTCGCCACATCACCTTCTCCAAGCGGAAGGCTGGTATCATGAAGAAGGTGCGTCGCGTCCTGTCACCCGTCGCTCCCTACCCTTCCCAAATCCCACCCGTCGTGCTTCGAGTATAGAAGAAAGAATGAAGAAATGAATGAAAGAAATGAAAAGGAAAATCAAAGAAGCCGTTGCACGATGGATACAGTTTCTTCGATTTTTTGGTATACAAAATAGCGCAAAATGGCTAACACCGCATTCGGTCGGGTGCAGGCATACGAGCTCTCAGTGTTGACAGGTACGCAAGTGCTACTGCTGGTCGTGTCGGAGACCGGTCTGGTCTATACCTTCACCACCCCCAAGTTGCAGCCCCTTGTCACCAAGGCAGAGGGCAAGAATCTCATCCAGGTACGTTCGAATCCCGCGTCCGGACGCGATCGCAAACCTGAACTAACCCGTCCGGCCTCCAGGCCTGTCTCAATGCGCCTGAACCCGCCGGTAACGAGAACGGCGTCGATGCGCCTGATGTGCCCGCAGAGTCGCCCGAGGATGTTGGCCATAGCAATGCCAACCCGCCGCAGCCCGGGATGCCGCGTCCCGGTGGCATGCACCCTGGCTACCTGACCAACGAGCAGCAACAGCAGATGGCCTACTACCAGAACCTGCAGCAGCAGCAACAGCAGGCTGGTGGACAGTACGCAGGGATGCCCGTGGGGGGCAGGATGCCGCCGCAGCATCAGCCAACGGCGTAATATATATACAGCACTGACCCGTGTAGGGACTGACTGCTGAACGCTGTAATGTGGACGATGGCTCTTGTCCGGTTTTGTCTCTCGATGTCCCCCCTTTTCGCCCTCGACTGATACCCTGCACGATGTTGTCCACCTGAGCGATTCTCGCCGGATGCGAGCTCTTGTATCTTTATATTCTGTACCTTTTCCTGCAATTGACCTTGTATAGCCATTTAGTATGTCGAATTACGGTTCGAGCTATGGCCTCGAGGGAGGAAAAGCAGAGAGGATAAAAAGACAAAAAAACACTATACAAAAGATGAAACGAAAAGAATCTCGAATCCGACCGAAAAGACGACAGCTGAATGAGTGCGCCTTGATGTTTCCCGGTCTTAGCTTTCGACAGGCTCTTTTTGTTTTGAGTTTTTTCTCATCTCCTAGATACGGTGTGGAGGTGTGGGTGTTTCTGGTGCATTTCTGTGGCGGAACGGGTGCTATTTGCCTCTTTTTTTGAACCGATTAACTCCATGTCAACTAATTTACTGCTAGTTTTATCATGTTTCTCTTCTACCCTTCCTTTCCCGTTTCTGCCTCCTTTTTTTTATTCTCTAATGTCTGCCTTGTTTTGCGTTTTGTTGTCTCTTCAAGGCTCTTCCGTCTGCTTGTTTCCATCGGCTCTGATCCCATATTCTTAATCGGATGTCTTCTGCTGACCCATTGATGGGCCGGTAAGTATCGTCACAATCTATACGGTAGCGATGAAACGGATGACAGAATGGTGGATGAAAACATGTCTTAAGGAAGAACGGTCTTGCCATGAATTCTGGGAATACTGCTAGGGGTTTTAGTATGATACGGAAGAGAAAAGACAGAATTATCCGGAGCTTTATGCTTTATGCTTTTTGCTTTTGAAGAGAAAAAGGAGCCCCGACTTAGTTGTATGGATTTATATTTTTTTTTCTCTTAATTACACATGAATCTATGATCTCCTCTCGATGGTTCTACATATGCAGTAGTAGTGGCAATTAATTGTAGGTTAGTGTAGAGTCATCCCGTGACTCTCCATATAGGTTTAGTTTCGTCGCGCCTCTTTCTTGGAACTGGAACTGGAGCGCTTCGCTTCCCAAGTCGAGTAAAGCCCAGTCCACATTCAGACCCCAGACGGCTGTCAACTGGGAACTTTATTACTGTTCGAGTAAGGTAGGATTTCTCGCCTCAGGTAGTATCCGCTCTTTCATCATCAATCTTTCCGGTATAGGCTAAAGTCTATCCGATTTGGCTTTGTTCAATGTGGATGAAGTGAGCTGCTACGCTACCACTCCTTTTTTAGTTCTCTGGGCAGACACAAGTTATATACGATTCCGATATGTACATGCATAGCTAGACTGTACTTGTCCTGGGCTTCCGATCCACCGTGCTATGTGCTCTTGATATTCCAAAGCAAAACCCATGCGCCCCATATGAGCAAGGACAAGAGGGAAAAGCAGCAGCAATGATGATTTGATTTAAGCAAACGATAAGATGAATCGAATAATATGGTAGAAGATGTGATAAGCAAAAAAAAGAAATTGATGTCTAGTTGTATAAATACAGTACAAAGCAAAAAGGTCCAAAAATTATACGTGGCTGGACCCGTTGACGTGGTGAGGACTGTCTTGGTCCGTAGAGAGGTCGTGCCTGTTGTCTGGGTGGGCCTCGTTCTGTTCAACGGGGGAGTAGCCAGGTGCAGACCGCATGCCTGTCCATCGTCGTAGGTAGTTCATTCCTGCGCGCCAGCTACGGGTGAGAGGGTTGTGATTGGAACCGGTTATGCTGGGGGTCCGGGGAACGTCCTGCGTGCCGTATCCCATTGTTGCTCGGTGACTGAGGCCAGCGCCAACATCGGTCTGGCGATTGTGCTCGACAATTAAAGGTGCAGATGTGCGTCTCCAAGCAGAGTCCTGCAGCCGACGAGCATCCCACGTGCGCGACCGACCAACCGGTCTGAGATGCTGATTGCGGATCCTCCTGAGAGGTGACCCTTCAGTGGCCTCCTCGCTCGCTAAGGCTCGCCTGATTCCCAATGCGGATCCTAATGAAAGCGTATTGCTCTTGCTTCGACGTCGATTGTGGAGAGAAAGCCGAGACGGCATACCAGGAATATCTGCATCGCCGAGATTGACATCATCCTCAGAGTCGTCCAATTCTGCCCAAATCTGAGCAGACTCCACGCTGTATGTAGAACTGCGGTTTCGAACTGGAGTTGTCAAAGGTAGACTGTGAACTCGCTGATGCGACGAGCGCTGCTGCTGCTGTCGCTGCTGGAAGAGGAGTGGCTCCCGCTCTCCCACCTGGGCCTCCTCATCGTCGAGTAGCAATGGACCAGCTTGCTTCGGGGACCGTGCATGCTCTTCCACAATGCCCATTCCTGGTCCTAATGCTGTCTGCGAAGGACCAACGACAGTGACGCCAGTATGAGCGTCGAGATCCTCCAGTCTCCACGATAAACAGAGCACTCCAGCCAGAAGGATCACCGTTCCTAGCGCTATAAGGCCAGCATGCATGCCGGTCAGTTGGGAAGCTTGACGGAAGTATATTAGACCATCCAGAATGGCAATAATGTTGTATATGCAAAAGACGAACGGATAGAGGACGCTCGTGCTGCACAGTTTCAAGCCGCGATGCATAAAGTAGAGCTGCGTCAGTGCCAGAGCGATCATTCCAATTAGGATGACCCATGACTGCCAGCGGTTGAACTGGTTCGAGCGGTCGACGATAGTGCGGACGAGCAGTTCGACAGCCGACTTTGCCAGGAGCAGGCTATGTGCCGATAAGACGCCGCTCACGAATCCAAAACACACCCCACGAATGAGCTTCACACGTGGGATGGATATAACGAAAGACATAGTATAGAGAAAACGCAATCTTGGGTATTTCGAACGAGTAGGAGATACGAGGAATTTGAGAAGTCGAGAACCAGCTAGGACTATAAGCATAATAATGGCGGTGCCCACCATCCAAAGGATGAACGGTCGTCGTGATAAAAGAGCGAGTAATTGATCGAGACTGTGTGCCGGTTCTCCGATGGCGCCGAATATTGCAATCAGGACTGCGCCAATGCATACCAAGATGGTTCCCAGAAGGGAATATCTGGTAAACGGTTCCCCTAGGATCAGAGTCGCGAAAATGGTGTTAAACACAAGACCAGACTATGTCTGTCAGTCTATATTCGCTCTCATGTATCTTCAGAATCGCACATACCGCCTGTAGGGTCGAGAGAACGGGTAGAGGGAGTGTAGTAATTTGGATCGTGCTCCCAATGATGTTCGATCCAACGAACAGTAGCATGCCCAGCTAACTGCACATCAGCATCCACCATTCCGACCAGAATATTCCATTTTACCTACCTGCCATCGCCGTCGTTTATATGGAGGTCTGCGCAGATCATAAGGAGCCTTTTCGTCTTCGAGGATATGTGACTTTCGCTGGAGGGTAAGTCCGATGGCTTGGAAGCTGGTCGAGATCAACCCGACAATCACCCCAATCTAGCCCTGAGAGTCAGTCTAGCTGCGACGACATCCAACAAAGGATCAGGCACTCACCGCGATACTCCCCTGCGGCGACAGGTCACCGAATAAGCCCATTTCTAGTATCCTCGTGCATTTGTGGTGCGAGCAGGGCGGAGCAGGCAGCACATTTAATCGATCTGCTGCGGGATGTTATCTGGACACCACAGCAGACATGGTCATCAGATGTAGACTCAATAAACAAGGACCGGCACGGCTGTAATCCAGCACAGAATAGAGATGGCAGCAGGAGAGTGCTCGATGGGGGGGATGTTAAACAAACGATCTGACCTCATATCGCGTTCGGCCAGCCGACGTTCCTGAGCGCAGCCCATGACCCGCTGCTGCCCGCTTAGCGTCCGCGCTCCTCAGGCGGATCCGTCGACCTGAAGCTTGCTGGAACCGCCAGCGTCGACGACACTGTTAGACATCATCGCTCGCAACCAGAAGGTGTGTGCATTCCCCGGTCGAACCCTCTACTGCGCACTGGCCCTAGCCATCACTCGCAGCTTGTATAGCAATCTAATATCTCTACTCACAGGACTATCTGCTTTGGGAAGCTTGTTTAGCCCAGCAGTACTCTCCACATCCCTCGCCTCGATCTCGCCCATCTCTACCCCAGCTCCCCTAAGGAAACGACAAGGACTGAGATACCGGCAAAATGTCGCAGAACCATGCCTTGTCCGACGACCAGGTATGTGGTGGTCCCTTGCTCTGTCGTCGATGGCGCGGAATTAACCATAATGGATAGGTTGCGGGCGAGCTCCGCAAGATGACGGCCTTCATCCGTCAGGAGGCTCTCGAGAAGGCTCGTGAGATCCAACTGAAGGCCGACGAGGAGTTCGCTATCGAGAAGTCCAAGCTGGTCCGCCAGGAGACGGCCAACATTGACACCCTGTACGAGAAGAAGTTCAAGCAGGCCTCCATGTCCCAGCAGATCACCCGCTCCACGCTCGCGAACCGCACTCGTCTCCGTGTCCTCTCCGCTCGTCAGGAACTGCTCGACGACCTGTTTGAGCGTGCCCGTCAAAAGGTCACTGAAGTTTCCGCCGGTGATGAGAGCAAGTACCAGGGAATCCTGAAGGGGCTGGTCCTCGAGGGTCTCTACTACCTGAATGAGGAGAAGGTGTCTATCCGCGCTAGACAGAAGGATTTCGACGCTGTCAAGAAGGCCATTGAGGAGGCATCAGAGGAATTCAAGGAGAAGGTTGGCAAGGAGGTGACTGTCGAGGTGGACGAGGAGGAGCCGCTCCCTGAGGGATCGTAAGTGTCTAGCGTATCAATCACAGGGATGTATGTGGCCGCTAACATTTGGACTGCAGTGCCGGCGGTGTCGTTATCGTCAGTGGTTCTGGAAAGATCGACATCAACAACACATTCGAGGAGCGTCTAAGACTGCTGGAGATCGATGCTCTTCCCGCTGTCCGACAGACGCTCTTCGGCAAGAACGAGAACAGAAAGTTCTTCGATTAGATGCCATCACCTGTAGTTACGTCTCTTCTTGGTCCACGCTATTGCATTGCCGTTTCCGCGCTTGTCTCTTTTGTTCCGTCTTCCAGCCTGCCGGGCGTTGTCCTACCGCGTCTCTACCTAGTGGTCATATAAGAGGGGCTTGTGTATTCTGCAGCGATCTCTTTCGTATGACAATTGGAATCTCAAATATGAGGGGCAATAATCCATGTACATTTGTCGTCATTATCATTCATCATTATATATTACACTGTCAACAACAGCCTCATCATGGCATGCTTAATCGTTAAGACATAGACATAAACAGGAAATGGAACTACCTAGACCTAGTGTCATGCTTCCTGAGGTTTACTTTCCCCCTCCCTTCGTCTGTTTTAGACGAAAGGAACTTGTCCATAAGAGAACCGCTACGGCTGATTCCGTTCCAGTCATCCAGACCCGAAGACCCGAAGAATGACTTCTTCGGAGGTGGCCTTGATCGAACAGAATACACAATGCGATAATGCAACGCTTCGAGGCGTTCTTTTGTCTCAGTCCGCTTGAGATGCGATGCACCCGAGTCCTCGATAGAAGTGAATATCTTCTTGACACGGTCAGCTAGAGCATCGACATCTGCGTTGAATTTTGCTTCTGCCTCTTTGTCCGAGAACATCGGAATAGAGCGACCAGAATCGATGGCGACGTTCAGAAGAGACGTTACAGCCCCTAGCTCCCAGTAATCGTAGTCTTGGTTCTTGCCTTTGTGCAGCTTAACGTCGAAGCGCTTCTCACGGAGAACACTCGTGATCCGTTTTACGTTGAGGATCTCTTCCGGGGGCTCGTCGAGAGGATAGGGATCCTGCAGCAGGAACGCCGTTGCAAGTCGACATCTCCATAACGCGATCCATGACGATGTGGGCAGTATATGTGTAAGTAGACGACTCTGCAGTATAGCATCTTGTACTGCCTGGAAAGTTGATTTGCAGACATGATCCATCTGGAGTTGTGAGCTAAAATCGTCAAGGGGTATTGGGACTGGCTTACGATGCTGTCCGCACTGTCTTTGGGAAGGCCCTCGAGAGATGCTGTGATTGCTCTTTCCAGTTCAGAGCAGACAACACTGTCTCTCGTGACAGACGAATCAAGAGAGAGCCGGAACAAGATCATCAATATTCTTTCCCGCGTGTCATCAGCGAACCTATCTCGATATTAGTATGTCTTCTTCAAAACTCTAGGAGAGTCAATACAATTCCGCTGCTCCTCGTAACATGTCCAACACAGAGAGTAGGAACTTCCAATCTCGTGATGAGTCGTCTGCAAAGCTGATCAGTATACGTATTCTTGCTAAGCAAGTAGGCCTGAGAGGACTCACTGTGTATCTGAGCTTCGGGAATGGTTGTCTCGGAGAATGCGAGCGCTGCTGGGCGAGCGCCCAGTGTCCGAAAGATGTCATCAATGTCTTCAGGTCGTATGAGGAACGATATGCGCTTCTGGGAGGTGAGCTTTTATTATGTCAGTATTAGATATCTATATTACGGATTAGACCTGTCAAACAACCTTCAGCGCTCTGGAATAAGCGTATCGCAAGTCATCTCGTGGTTCCGATGGGACTGGACGCAAATCAGCAGTGCCCCAAGAATATTTTATACACCGAAGCGCAAACCTGATCGCAGTATCCAAATAATTAACTCATCTGGTAGAAGCCCTCTGCTGAGAGCCATTTCAATAATGCCGGAATGGAAAGCTCGTTCGCGCGAAGCAGGTTCTATAGCGCGTCAGAGTCATGAAGCACGCGGAAATTAAATCTGTACCGACCTCGTAAGGCCGCATATTTCGTTCCTGGCCGTATAGAGTCTCGTGGAAAATTCGGAGGTGACGGCGTGGGAGCATTCTTCCGGAAGAATGACCAAACTTTTTCTTGATCGAACGCCTCTGTTCTGCGAACAGCATCAAGGAGACGCTGAAGCCCTGGTTGATCATCGCCTTCGCCCACTGCTGACACCAAAACATCCTCGTGAATTCCCATATTTCCATCTCCATCATTTGCAGGAAGCTGGTCGTCTTGGCCGGCCCTTTTGGAGCTATCGAAAGCAGATCTAATCTTAGCCACCCCAGCCTCGGTTTCATCATCGTCCACAGAATCCGTTACAAGGGACTCAAGCGTGTGCTTGTATTTCGGAGTCGATATCTTCTGAGCAAAGAATTTATCGACGGTATTCTTCTTAGACTGGCCCCGCGTCGACCGCAGGTTACGGGTCCCATCTTTGTCCATAGTTTCGACGTCCTCTTTGGGTTCCGTAGTTGCTGTCAGCTTCTTGAAGAAGTCTTCTGGAGACTCTAGCGACGCAATTGAATCTGTATCCTCTCCATCAGAATTCGTGACAATTTCCCTGCCGTTCTTCACTATCCGCTGTGAAGAGTCGAAGCTGCCGTCCAAGAAAGAAAGAGGAGTAGCTGAGGCGCTCCGGGAAACTTCTTGTTGGCTTGTATCATCCGCGTTCGCAGGCTGGGGTATTGCCCGGATAAGGGAGCGCTTTAACTGAGCCTCAGGCCCAGAGCCAGAGGACTGGGAAGGTGAGCTCTTCGACAGGAGCGATGAGGGCGGGTCGCTCAGCGGGGATGATAATGGGTTCACATTGTCTTTCTCTGCTGTTTCGGGGTCTTTTGGGTCATTGTCTCGCTTGGCGTTTTCTGTCTGGGAATTCCGTGAGGGTCTAAAAAAGTCCGTGATATTTCCAAATTTAGACATATCGAATATTCCGCATAACCCAGTGTTGGAGAGCTACAAAGCTCCGTCGGTGTTGCTGAACACGTCCGCTAAGCTGGACGCGCGCTACGCTTCACGCAATCACGTGATAATGCCTGTAATCTAGTTGAGATGTGTTGGTTTTCCCCCGAAGTTCTTGGAGAAGGATGGATAAGATAGCTTTACATGGACAGTGTTGGATATGTTTGTGTTTTCTGGGGCATTCTATGTTGGTGTTTAGCATCTCTGTTCTAAAGCATAGTAACAGTGCAGAACTAATCACTATTCCTATTCAGGCGTCTCAGCGGTCAGGGTCTCGTACCACACAAAAAAAAGACGATTTCCTCATGGAACATAGGGAGGTGATTGATAAAAGGGGCTAGATTTTCTAGAAACTCCGGTATTCTAGTTATACGAGTGTTTGTTTTGTGAAGGCGATCAGTCAGTTGTATGGCCGAGTTTTCTCCTGTCGTTATATATAACTACTTGGCCCACAGAAAAATGGATACAAAAATCATCAAACGAAGCTACGAAATAGCCCACCAGAACGACTTGCAGTAGTCTTAACGCATTGACAAGAACGCTTGGACCTTATATATATAGCACGATGCAAGATGATGATTGGATTCAGTAGGCTGTTCTCTAACCTGTAAGTTACGAGATAAGGAGTACCACGGGTATATCTAGACCATGGCGTTCCCTCTCACACCAGGGAGAGTTCCGTGCACAACTGTCTCAGACAGTCAGGACTCCATAGCTAGGATTAGTTCTACCAAGCTAAGAAGTTGATGATGCTTTGCGTTTCGACTATCTACGGTAGACGGCTATCGGAGCGGAGGGTATTTCCTGAAATCTCGATTGCTTTATCGCGCTGGTGAACGGACCAGGAGATCAGGCGTGCTGTCTCGATCTGAGACAGCTGATCGAGACAACAGTTCAGATCGAGTGACGACAACGCTGGAAGGCGAGACGATGAGGCTGGAGTCCCTGGACAGAGAACAGAGGATCGCGTCTCGTCTCTGACGACCGAATTCTGGCGGCTGTTGATACCTCACGAGCGTAATAGGAGGCAGGTTTACTAAACAGACATACTGGAGGAGTGGACATAAACTAACAGACAGGATGAATATTTTAAAGGGTCGCACCGCCAAGAAAATCATTGATATCCAACGGCCCAAAGAGTTCGCAACGTGACAGGTTCGGTTAACGAGTGATTATTATTATTCCGTAGGCGATACGGTTATATCTCGGCATCCACGGGTCGTCTGCCACGAAGCATCTTCGAGGCATAGGACTAGAAATGGTGTACTGAGTGTTCTGGGGGCCATCTCTCGATAACACAGTCGCATCCAGGAACGATGGGCCATTCGAACCCCTTTTTCTGCCCCTATACCTCGCAATATCTGGGGTTTAGTGTCGAATTAGTTGGACTTTTTGGTTAGCTTGGCTTGCATCGTCGCGTGGGTATCCTCCCCACGAGGACAAAGTCTGTTGTATTAGTCGGTTGATCATGTTCTGCTGTCGACAGGTACGGTATCATCTAGTACGGTTCACCGGGTAGAAGTCAGCCTCGAAAAACGCACAGATTGGAATCATGGCAATAATGCCCTGATTTTGTGAACGCTGAGAATAATAAGAGGGCGTTTAGGATTATATCCGAGACCCGGAGACCGTGTCTTGCGCCGAATCCGAGCGTTAGCTAGAGGAGATCGTGGGACCACTTTAAAGTTTAATTTGAAAAGGATGGGCCCCGATTGATCTGACGACATGACTTTCGAATCAGAGAGCACGGAGTATGGACGAGAATATCCAAGGTACGGAGTATAGTTAGCTTGGGGGTATTATTATTGTCAATGATACTTGCATTACGGGTGTGGCGGAGCCTCCGATGGCGGGTGGCTAGAAAACTATTCAACGTATTCCCGACAATTTGAAGCAGAAGAGCTGGCTCCAGGTACTCCGTACATGTCCCTAATAGACAAAGGAAGATGATTGTTATTGGTGTGCTCACATTATTTGACTGCGATGGGGGACTCTGCTCGTGTTTCCTAGTTTGTGTATGGACGGAGGAGACTAAGCAGGTTGCGGCCATGCCGGAGGTTTGACGATCCCTTCTTCCGTCCCATAGAAACCACGTAACGGCGCAGCCGTATGGGGGCGACGGGGTTCCGCAGCCCGCGTAATGCTCAAGAGGCCAAAGGGCCAAAAGACAGCAAGTGACGATCGTCATTCTGCGCTCTGGAACTGCATCTCCGGGTCGTTCGAAGTATTGCCGGTTCTGGTGTTATTTGTCGCTGCATGTAACTGCTGACGTAGCGGTTTGCCCTATAGAGTCGAACGATCCGCAGGATGCACGATGCGTTCAACTCTTCAAGTTAGATAATAATACCTCATGGTCAAGGCTGTCATAAGCCCTAGCAACGCGGAGGGGGACACATCGTGAGTTGCGCCGCAACCAAATTTGGAAGTGCTGTGCAGCTGCGGATGAGTGTGCTCAGCCGTTGCCAAGCTGAAATGCAAGGCCACCAAGAATAATAGGGATAATAGGGACGGGCAATAATAATAGAATGAGCATGCTGTCTGAGAGGTCACTACTCTGCATTTAGTATTATCAGCAGGTTCAATCTATAATTACTGCATGAGCAACTACTCCGCGTCTCCCAATTCGATAAGAATCAGAATCAGAACCGTTACTCCGTACTCCGTTTCTTCCATCGGTGAACGGAAGATCGGGAACGATCAATAATAATACCTAAGCACGGAGTTAATAATGGGCGGAAGCGAGGAGTGCCGTGTCAATAGACGGTGGAGATGGTGCCGAGGGCCCGGAGCGCCAAGCCGCAAAGCGTGGGAAGTACCAGATACTACCGGCTCGCGGGCGAGGGTTGCGTATGAGCAAGTGCAAGGTACCTGCAGTGGTACAGCAGCGTGCCATTTCTCTGGCGGGCGGCCACACAACGTACAAGTTGTGAGCATAAGTGGGGTGCGTGTGCCTAAAAAGGGCGTTCGGGCTGCTAGGAATCGGGGCCTAGTGAGTCTTTTTTATCAGATACGTCGATATAGGGGCATCGATGCTAGCTAGTATAGAGCTAGAGCCGCAGCCTTCTATCAACATCAGATCCATAGCAATAGTCTATTATTCTGGAAAAGGAAATACAGTCAGGACCTCTGAGTTTACACGCTGTCACTAAATAGTATGGTCGAGGGCGTTTTGTTTTTCAGGATTTGTAAGGGAGATGACGGGAGATGGGCGGAAGCTGACAAACCTGGCAATGACCGTCTAACTACAGACACTGCTGAGGTAAAAAAGGAAAAGAAGAGAGGAACGAGATTTATGGTACACGCAGTAGCGAACGTTGAGAACTGAGCCTATGATGATTGCCACCACAGCGGGCCTTCAGGGAAGAGATTTCTATCCCGAACCAAACATGAAGATCCCAGAGCAAGTCCGAAGCTGTTGCATCGCAGTCCTGCGAGAGGCTGGTGGTGAGGGTGCTTGCTGACAAAAGTTACCTGTTCGCCGCGGTATCGGTTACGCCCCGTACGCCCATTCCCACGGCACTTGGACGCCAGGTTTCGAGCAGCCATCCTGTTAATTATTCACACCCAGGTTCGGAGTAAATGCAATTTTTTTTATAGAAAATGTCTGTAGCAAATGATCCGGCTCCTAAGCCTCCTAGAATCCCCCTCGAAGCCTCATTAAGGATCAGGGACCGAGCCCGAGAGCGCAGCGTGGCTGACAAACGGCGTCGTCATGATCGCGCGCCGTCTGTCTGTCTGTACGTGACGGTACTGCGTAATAATACGCGCTGCTTGGCCCCCGTCGCACCCCGGGCCGCCCGCCCTACTAGACTGACTACTCGCTCGGTCTCTCCAGAACATCCCCCCCAAGCCTAATGCTGTGGTCAATTCTGCCTTCTGTCATCTCATCCCGCCTCTATCTTCAAGGCCCGCTCCCTTCCGTAACGACCTCACACCCTACCCTCTCTACCCTCTCTACGACCTCTCTGAGCGACTTGCTATCGATCTCGATGGCAATTGTCGTCCGCGGGTAATACGGTCTACCCGTTCTCTCTCTCTAACCGGGACTTCCGCATCGTGGATCGGGCCTTGTTCGTGCCGACTGCTCGAAGGACTCGCCGTCGTGTCGCGCATTTTTCCGTGATCTGTGCCACCACCAGCGCAGTCTCCGCTCATCTCGAATCCTCCTTTCTTCGACTCTCTGGAGAAATATTTTTATTCTCGACATCACTTTTCTTGATCTGACACCGGATTCGCGCGGACTGGCTGGTTGTCGGGGTCCGCCACCTTGGCGCGGATGATTTCCTCCGCATCCCTTTCGAGATAATCCTAAACCACCATCTTTTTATGCCCTCCTGGGGTCCGCGATAGCCTCAGATGGCTCCACTACAGTTTGATGCGGACGGCAACGAGACAGGCGCCCCGATCGCTGAAGTATCTAGCCATGTCTCCATGCCTACGAAGCGACAACGATGGGCCACCACGCGTAAGCCCGCATCGGGGGGCTTAAAGAAACGAGTTTCGATCGTCGATCGCTTTCACAGACGAGGAGGTTCGAAGGATGAAAAACGCAAGTCGGGCTCCAGCACGTTACCTACCGTCAATGAGTCGTCAAGCGAAGACAACAAGGACCCGGAGACTCCCGCGAGGAGAGTATATTTCAACATTCCGGTTCCAGATGAAGAGAAAGACGAAGAGGGTCACCTCAAGGCCGCTTACCCTCGAAATAAGGTCCGAACTGCAAAGTATACGCCGTTAACTTTCGTCCCGAAGAACATTTGGTTCCAGTTCCATAACATTGCGAACATTTACTTCCTTTTCATCATTATCCTAGGCGTAAGTCTGCAGCTTTAGCGAAAATCTTTCGACTGTTGATGATGTACTGACCAATATTGCAAAGTTTTTCCCGATTTTCGGTGCTGATAACCCTGGTATGAATGCGGTACCTCTAATCGTTATCGTGGTGGTCACTGCGTTCAAAGATGCGATCGAAGATTGGCGACGTACTGTGCTGGACAATGAAGTGAACAATTCACCGGTATATCGATTGGTGGAGTGGAATAATGTCAATTCCGTCGAGGATAACGTTTCCTTATGGCGCCGGATTAAGAAGGCGACAACTCGCGGTATTATCTTCACCTACAAAAAGCTCTCGACGCTCACACGTAAGCAACCGCCACCCACTCCCTTCGAGGATGAGAGACGGACATCTATGGACCCGCGGGTTTCGATGTACTCTCAACGCCAGTCGATGTACTCCGCTGCCGGTGAGGAGGAAGGGGAAGATGCCATCCAGATGACACCCGTTCCATCTCCCGTTCCCGACACGCTTCGCCCTCCCCAGGAAACCTGGGCTATGGATTCCGCCGTTGATGACACCCATCTTCAACCTAGCAAATCTGCCCGCGAAAGTATTGTGGCTGCTCCCAAGAAGGTCGGGAGCATCATCAACAAGACCAAGCAAACACCAGAAAAGGCCAGGTTCAAGCGCGATTACTGGAAGAGCGTCCAGGTTGGAGACTTCGTGCGTATCTATAACGACGAACCGATCCCAGCCGATGTTATCATTCTGTCCACATCCGACCCTGATGGTGCCTGCTACGTGGAAACCAAGAGTCTGGACGGTGAGACCAACCTAAAAGTTCGACATGCTCTTCACTGTGGACGTAAAGTCAAGCATGCTCGGGATTGCGAGAAGGCCGAATTTATCATCGATAGTGAACCGCCACACCCCAACCTGTACGCCTTCAGCGGTGCGATCAGATGGGAACAGTGCGACGAGAAGAACCCCGAGGCCCCTAGAAAAGAAATGGTCGAGCCCATCACTATTAACAACATGCTTCTCCGTGGCTGCAGCCTCCGCAATACCGACTGGGTTCTCGGCATTGTGCTG
This sequence comes from Paecilomyces sp. PK2413, assembly GCA_023624055.1. NCBI lineage: Eukaryota > Fungi > Ascomycota > Eurotiomycetes > Eurotiales > Thermoascaceae > Paecilomyces > Paecilomyces sp. PK2413. Next base: position 1,105,674 of record JAMADQ010000001.1, on the reverse strand, counting down.
TTCACTGGCCCGGAAACTAGGATCATGCTGAACTCCGGCGAGACTCCTAACAAGCGTGCAAGACTTGCCAGGGAGCTGAACTGGAATGTTATCTACAACTTCATACTTCTGTTCTTCATGTGTCTCGTTACCGGAATTGCCAACGGTTTTGCCTGGGGAGAAGGGCATAAGTCTCTCAATTACTTCGATTTCAAGTCGTACGGTGGGACCCCTGCTGTGGATGGTATCATCACATTCTGGGTTGCCGTCATCTTGTTTCAAAACTTGGTTCCGATTTCTCTGTATATCTCTTTGGAAATCGTTCGAACCATCCAAGCGGTATTTATACACAGTGATACCTTCATGTACTATGACAAACTGGGTATCGCATGTGTCCCGAAGTCATGGAACATTTCCGATGACGTCGGACAGATCGAGTATATCTTCTCCGACAAGACAGGAACTTTGACCCAGAACGTCATGGAGTTCAAGAAATGTACCATCAATGGTGTATCCTATGGCGAAGCATTCACGGAGGCTCAACTCGGTATGAAACGACGAGAGGGAGGAAACGCCGATGCAGAAGCGGCAAAAGTTCGGGAACAAATTGAAATCGATCGGACCAAGATGTTGCAGATGCTTCGAAATATCCACAACAACCCGTATCTTCGGGATGAGAATCTGACGTTCGTTGCTCCCGACTACGTTGCCGATCTACAAGGCCAGTCTGGTGAAGAGCAAAGGTACAATGCCGAGCATTTCATGGTCGCTTTAGCTGTGTGTCACACGGTTATCACTGAGCACACACCTGGGGATCCCCCACAGATAGAGTTCAAGGCGCAGTCTCCCGATGAGGCTGCTCTGGTTGCCACGGCCCGTGACTGCGGCTTCACTGTCATTGGGAGACAGAATGATGATCTCATTGTCAACGTTATGGGCGAAGAAAGGACTTATACGATCTTGAATCTATTGGAATTCAACTCCTCTAGGAAGAGAATGAGTGCTATTGTCAGGATGCCAGATGGTACTATTAGGCTTTTCTGCAAAGGAGCTGACAGTATCATTTATTCTCGCTTGGCCCGTGGAAAGCAGCAGGAGCTCAGAAAGACGACAGCAGAGCACTTGGAAATGTTCGCTCGAGAAGGACTTCGGACACTCTGTGTTGCAGAGAGAGTCCTTAGTGAGCAGGAGTACCAAGAATGGAATAAAACGCACGATCTTGCCGCGGCCGCGCTCACTGACCGTGAGGAAAAGCTTGAGGAAGTTTCGAGCGCGATTGAGCAGGAGCTCATGCTCATCGGAGGTACTGCGATCGAGGACCGATTGCAAGACGGTGTGCCTGACACGATCGCCCTGCTGGCTGATGCTGGTATTAAGCTGTGGGTGTTGACTGGCGACAAAGTGGAGACGGCTATCAACATTGGTTTCTCTTGCAACCTTTTGAACAATGATATGGATTTGATCGTCTTCAATATTCCTGAAAGTGAACCGGAAAGAGCAGCAGCCGAACTCGACAAGCACTTACAGATGTTCGGCCTGACTGGCTCGGATGAAGAACTTCTGGCTGCTCGGAAAGATCATTCGCCACCAAGCCCGACACATGCTGTTGTCATTGACGGTGATACGCTTAGACTAATGTTGGGTGATGAACTGAAACAACGATTCTTGTTGCTTTGCAAGCAGTGCAAGTCTGTTTTGTGCTGTCGAGTCAGCCCGGCCCAAAAAGCAGCTGTTGTTCGTTTAGTCAAGAACGGTCTCAACATCATGGCTCTGTCGATCGGTGATGGTGCCAACGATGTTGCTATGATCCAAGAAGCGGATGTTGGAGTTGGTATTGCTGGAGAAGAGGGTCGTCAGGCTGCCATGTCGGCTGATTATGCCATTGGTCAGTTCAGATTCCTTCAGCGGTTGGTTTTGGTTCACGGAAGATGGTCTTATCGCCGACTTGGAGAGACCACTGCCAATTTCTTCTATAAGGTATGTGTGGATGATATGACTAAATAGATAAGCCCGGCATCTGACCTTCTCCTTACAGAACCTTGTCTGGACATTCGCCTTGTTCTGGTACTGTATCTACAATGATTTCGATGGCTCTTACCTTTTCGATTACACCTATATCGTTCTGGTCAACGTGGCATTCACATCTTTGCCTGTTATCTTCATGGGAATCTTTGACCAAGATGTTGACGACAAAGTCTCCTTGGCTGTTCCTCAGCTTTATATGCGAGGCATTGAGCGGAAGGAATGGTCACAACGCAAATTCTGGTACGTGTTTCTGCTTTCAGGTTGGATGCAGAAATTGCTAACTCTGTAATAGGCTCTATATGCTGGACGGAATATACCAGTCACTGATATGCTTCTTCATGCCCTATTGTCTTTACTCGCCTGCCAACTTCATCCACGCCTCGGGCCTGAATATAAATGATCGTGTGCGAATGGGTGTGCTTGTCGGCGCAGCAGCCGTTATCGCCAGCAATACGTATATTCTCATGAATACCTACCGTTGGGACTGGTTGACAGTCTTGATCAATTGTATCAGCTCTCTGCTGATCTTCTTCTGGACCGGCATCTACAGTTGTTTTACAGCAGCGGGTCCATTTTATAATTCAGCAGCTGAAGTCTACGGTGCTCTTTCATTCTGGGCCGTGCTTCTCATTACGGTTGTTATATGTCTCCTGCCTCGCTTTGCCATCAAGGCGATCCAGAAGGTCTATTTCCCTCGCGACGTGGATATTGTCCGTGAACAAGTTACGCAGGGAAAATTCAAGTATCTGGATCAATTCGAAGCGTACGTGCCACCAACGGCTGCTGCTATGGCGAGCACGGACTCAGCGACATCATCTGAACTAGGCAAGCCGATTCAACCAGATCTGAAACAGGATCCCGCTCTTCCCGAGGATGAACGCCCTATCTATCCGCCGTCAGTTGCACCAACGTCCCTCACTCACAACCCGCGCAGTCAGAACGGCAGTAATGGGACCAACTACACGGCCAGCATCGACTACCACCACCAGAACCCCAGAGCATCGTGGGACCCAACACGCCCTTCCACGGATAGAATGCGGCGAAGCTGGGAAGCTAGCAACGACTTCTCTTCTGCTGCAATGCTGGGCCGTGTTGAGTCGACAAATGAGGAGCCTCAGAGTCCACATAGCCCGCTCAAGAGCCCTAAAGATCCCCCTTCCAACCCTCCATAAACAATCATTATCTTGCGCTGTCATATGTTCCGATGCCCTTGATGAAGAGTTCAGTCGGTTTTGCGGTCGGTGATTTCCCCTTTGGCATTTTCTTCTCATCTTTGGATTGTCAGCATTTTCGAACTGTTTTTGTTTTGCCCCTTCAAAATTCCCTATAGATGGCGTTCGGTTTACCATGTGTTGGTTGAAAGGGTCTCACGGCGCGTGGGAATTACTACCCGAATATCTTTCTTTCTCGTTTCCTTTCTCTTTTTCCACCGTATAGTGTTTTGTCATATAAGGCCTAGTCGGCTTTTTGTGCCTTGTGATTTTTTTTTTCTTTTCTTTTCTCCTGTATAAACTCATGAACCTGGAAAGGTACGAGAAATGTGCTTCTCTCATCATCGTTCCCCTATAGATCTTCATATTCACCTCCCACCAAGCAAGGAGTGTCTGAAAGATCTCATGGAGGAGACTGGGGCGTGGGAGATGGGGTGATGGCTGCAAGCAGCTGATAATTGTATTTTAGCGAGATCTCAAACAAGCTCTCAAATCATTTGAAGGCTAGCATTAGTAAAACTAAAACCCACCTTGAATTACTTTTCTGTGCTATAACATAGACTCCGGATCTGTAATAAGCGTTGGTCTCTGGAAGCGCAAGTTATGCCTTCCATGATGATGAGCTTACGAGACCAGCATACTCGATAGTTAGTAGATAATAATAGCATTTAATTAAATAGTCTCTTCAACTGTACCCAACGCGCTTTTGGCTGTCGCGCGTAAAGTGGGCGATCGCGCTTTTGCGGACTCTTGTTTGGCCAATGAGCGCAGTTCTCCCGTCCAGCTTTCTGTGTATCACTGCGCAGGGCCGCTGTCTTTTCAGATCAACAATTTCCGTTTGTCGCCTCTCCTCTAGGAGGCACAACTGTTTATCTACGCATTCACTTCCAAGAACAGGACACCACTGCCCTCTGTCCTGTCATCTTCTAAGACGGGGAAGCCCGCCTGAGATCACGGAGTGGTGGTCACTTTTGCGCTCCGCAACGTCTGCCTTCTATCGACGCCACCTTGAATTTCACCTCATAAACCGCATGAACTTATAGATGGGCGTGAATAGCCACAATACGATCTCTTACCTTCATCTGTTATGACGAGAGCCTTATGTGAGCTCTAACTTTGCAGGATACGCTCTGTGGTCAACTGAGAAAAGGGCCCCTTCAAGGGAAAGAGACTGGGACGGTAACACTAGACCATGGAGTTTATGGGAATTATTGGGTATGAATTCTATCTATCTGGCCTCTCATAGTGAAGGTCCTATTGCCATGGATTGTGATCCGCGTGCTAACTGCGTCTCTTTTAGGGAGCTACGGTCCCTTCCTGATAACATCCATCTCCTGTGTCCCCGCCAACATGAAGATGACCACGCACGATACGACGACCCTTCAGCGGTAGACGAGTCAGGGAACAGCGTTGCCAAACTAATTGAAGAAGCGAAAGACCGCAGAGAGAAGTTCCTGTCATGTATGCAGATTTTGGCCTTCAGCCAGGAGGAGGTGGAGGAGGTTCAGGAGTGGATCTGGCGCAGGCTCGACGATGCTCTCGAGAAATGCGATCTGTGCATTAAGGAATACTATGTGGGAAAGATCTGGCTAGTGGAACAGCTGAAGGAGAACTATGACGATGAGGATATTGAGAAATTCGCCCGCATGCTCGACGAGTGGGATATCAAGCGGATAACGAGGAATTTGGCTACGGCGGCGGAGCAGCTGAAGGCGGTTCCTCCCCAGGATATTGGATTACATGTCTTGGATCGTGCGTCGTTGCTTTCGATTTTCGAGACTCTGAGCTGTGAAGCGATGCTGCGTAACGATGCGCTTCTGCGTCAACATTTCGATGAGCCTTTCAGGCTTATTCAGACCAAGCGTAGCTTGAAGGTGTCAGATTATATCCCCGCCGTGTCTCGTTTCTTATTCGATGCCAACCAAGCGCGAAGTTTCTGGGCCATCCATGCCTGGTCTCGATATCCACGACCGCCGACTACTGAGGAGTTCGACTGGGCTGTCAAAGAGGGGCTTCTCGACGCCCTTAGGCAGGCCTCACAGCTACCGCTTCAGATTCCAGTTATCCAAAGGCTGTGGCGCGGGATGCAGCTCATAGTGAAAAGGCTGGATAAGGAGCAAATCACCCATAATCTTCGAGCTCTGGAAATTGATCCTTGTCGACTTTCGGTGGAGCATCTTTCGGTTCAAGCTCCTGGGTTACGGTTCCTTCTTAATACCGTTCAGCTTTTCCTCGAGAAGGCACCGGGGGACTTCTGGGATGCGATGCAGACGATCTCTCCGCAAGCGATTATTGAGCAGGTCTTCTATAACCCACAACTAGACGCCTTCCTAATGCAAATCGCCGATGGCGAACCATATGAGAAGTCCGCGATGAAGGACATGTTATCATGGATCAACCCGTTTATGTCGTCGCTTAAGGGTGCTCACCAACCATCGGCTTGCAGATTTCTGGTTTTGCAGCTCCTCAACCGTCTTCAAGATCCCAAGTTTCCGAACCTCGCTAGATATCATTGTTTCCGGGTGGGTCTCTCGGTACTGCTCACCACTCTTCGCAGTTTCACCGACAACGAAGCATCGAGAGGCTCTGTTGCGCGTATCGTCTTGTCAGAGACTCTGGAAGCAGTCAGCCAAAACATCAATAAGATTCTTGAACCCCCAAAGTTCGCGATCGAGCAAGGACGGCAAGAAGAGATATCGTCGTTATGCATGGATGTTGTCAGAAACACCTTGGCTCTCGAGTGCCAGTCGTTAAAGACAGACTATGAAGTTATCCTCCGACATAAGACCATGCAACATGGAGTGAGTACATACTCTGCGGTTATCTGGGATCCAGTCATCCGCCATCTGCATGAAGATAATATAGCACTGTCTACGGCGGCCCTTCTGGGAATACTGCCTCTCGTGGGACTGGAGAAATTCCCTACGAAGGGAGATGAAAGCCGGGAGAAGACGCATTTCAATCTCATATATGGCCATCTAACGCATCTCTCATGTCAAATTATTGAGCGTCTAGCGGACTTTAAGCCTGAGCACCTAGATAAGCTGTTCCAGAGCCAGGACACCAGCAGTGCATTGATATCGGCTCTGTTTTCTGCAGACCAGAACACCTACCACGCGGCTGTTGAACTCATCAAGAACGTCAGCGGACAGTCTGCGCGTCGAGACGCCATTTCACATCTCTTGAAGTCCTTTTTTACAACTACGATGTACGGTCTCAGTTGGTCATTCCGACGGATATCGAACATGAAGACATTTGCATCTGCGCCCAGGATGATCCACACGGGAACTGATATTGTCGATATCCTTTGTGATAGCCAGGATGGTATGCTTAGGACACGCAAACTTGCTGATCGTCGGGAGATGTTTGCTCTACAGAAGCTTTGGGAATACCAATGGCAAGCATTAACAACGATCTTCGATGAAACCGAGTCGTGGCATCTCAGAGGCAACGATAAAAGTGTGATGCTGGAATTCTGTAGAGACACGATACAGTTCGCCGATTTGCTTTTCGGTCAGTATGGCGTCTTTGCCAGCGCTATCGTCGACGCCGATCCAGGCCAGGAGAAGACTGTCAGAGAGAATTTGCTAAAGTCTCCGACATCAACAATGAGTGCAATGGTCAAATGGCTCAGACTCAAAGATGAGTATCTGGCAACAACACTGGTTGGTCTGGTTGCGAAACTTCTTCGTCGTCTGGGCGAACTCAGCGTGACCCCCGTGAAGGAAGATGCTTTGAATTTCATTGAAGGTGTCGCAGTTAAGTCTACCGTCAAGACTATCCTTACACCGCGGGAGAAAGCGGAGCTTGTTAGGGCCCTGGAGGCTTACTACAAGAAGCCTGTTATCACAGCATCGACTGCGGCACTAAAGAAGCAGAGCATGATTACAGCATTTGCCAAGCCTGTTGATGCATCTGGCGCATCAACACCATCAGCTGTAACCAGTGATGACGAATTTGACGAGTCAGGCGTCCCCGACGATGTTTTGATGCAAATGTCAAGGGCGGCGGAATTGAATAAAGCTAGGTTGGCTGCACAGGCCCAGAGGAAGGCAGAGAAAGCAAAGACCGCTTCCGCTGTTCCTGCCATACCTAAGCCCCTTAAAGCACCCGCAAAACCCCTGGTCAATGTCGAGTCGTTCCGTGAGAAACGTGAGAAGGAGAAAGAGGCTAAGAAAAGACGTGATATGGCTGAGTTGGCACGTCTAAAGAAGAAAGCTCCCGTTGGTGGAGTTGCGGAACAGACAGCAGAACAAGGCTCAGGACTAAGCGGCATCGGAGTAAGAGGCAAAGACCATAGCAGGCCAGCGGAGAGTATGATGGTATCGTCAGGTTCGGAGTCCGAATCGAGTGAAGATGAACTCGATAGAGAATTGTTCGGGCCAAAGGCTGGTTCGAAGCCCGACGCCGTTAGGGAATACGAGGAAAGCAGGAAAAAGCTGCTGAAGCAACGGGCACCTGTCAAGAAGATCAAGCAAGTACGGTCTGCCAAGGATATGCGTGCTCGACTTGCTCCAGATCTCTCCTCGTTGCACCGGACCCTGCTGAGCTGGGATTTCTTTGCTACCGGTGACTTACCCCCTAACTCGGGCCGAACTGACTATACCTTGGTCTCCAACTCGTTTAGAGATCCGATAGAATACCAGAGGACGTTTGAGCCGCTGCTAGTCCTGGAAGCGTGGCAGGGATTCCAGCAATCCAAAGAAGATGGCACCTTTAGGGCTTTTGAGATTAAGGTCGCCAATCGTCTCTCCGTAGACTCGTTCGTTGAAGTTAGTACTGTGATGCAGCTTCCGGACCTGAAGGATTTTGGAGTCGGTGAAGCCGACTTCGTCATACTTTCCAAGTCCAAAAACCCGGCCAATGATTCTAGTGCCCCTCATTGCATGGCTAGGGTCTCTGGAATCAACCGTAAGAAAGGCAGCGTTGAGGTCTCGTTCCGTGTCAATCCCGGTATCCCGATGATCTCTTCTCTCGCTCCCGGTGCCTCACTATGGGGAGCTAGAATTACATCTCTGACGCCTTTGGAGCGAGAGTATGGCGCACTTATGGCTTTGCAGTACTACGACCTGTGCGACGAGATCATCAGGGCCAAGCCATCTCCTATTCTCGAATATTCTGATATAACCTTGAAGCCGATTGCAGAGAACTATAAGGTAAACCCTGCACAAGCGAAAGCAGTGAAGTCTGCTCTGGACAATGATGCCTTTACCCTGATTCAGGGTCCTCCTGGATCTGGAAAGACGAAAACTATTGTTGCACTTGTTGGTGCTCTCTTGACGAACTCCTTTGTCACCCAAGGGGTAGCCATATCGCGACCAAATATGGGGAGCAACTTTAAACCAGCCACACGGACGACGACAGCGAAGAAACTGCTCGTTTGCGCGCCTAGTAATGCTGCCGTTGACGAATTGGTTATGAGATTCAAGGAAGGCGTCAAGACACTCCAGGGCAGACATGAGAAGCTGTCTGTCATCCGTCTCGGACGCAGCGATGCTATCAATACGAATGTATTGGATGTTACTCTAGACGAACTTGTCAACGCAAGAATCAACCAATCAACTCGCAAAGATGGCGAGGAGAGAGACCTCCAGAAAATCTACATGGAGCATAAGGCTGCTGATACGGCTTTCAAAGAGCTGCGCGCCAAAATTGACCAATACAAGGCGCAAGGCCAGTCTGTTTCCCCTGATCTAGACAGAGAGTTTGACCTCCTGAAAAAGAAGAGGATACAACTGAGTCAAGAAATCGATGCGGCCAGAGACAAGAATCATTCGGCAGCTCGTGATGCCGAACTGACGCGCCGTCGTATCCAGCAAGAAATCATTGACGGCGCCCATGTTATCTGTGCAACGCTCAGCGGAAGTGGACACGAAATGTTCCAGAATCTGAGCATCGAATTCGAAACTGTTATTATCGATGAGGCGGCACAGTCCATTGAATTGAGTGCCTTGATTCCTCTGAAATATGGATGCTCAAAGTGTATTCTTGTCGGAGATCCCAAACAGTTGCCGCCTACGGTGCTGTCGAAAGAGGCGTCGCGGTTTCAGTACGAACAGAGTTTGTTCGTCCGCATGCAGGCTAATCACCCGAGAGACGTGCACCTCCTGGATACTCAATATCGTATGCATCCAGATATTAGTCGTTTCCCAAGCACTGCCTTCTACGATGGTAAGCTGCAGGATGGGCCTAACATGGCGAAGCTTCGCAACCGGCCTTGGCACCAGGCTGAACTACTTGGACCTTATCGTTTCTTTGATGTTCAGGGACTGCACCAAAGTGCTGCCAAGGGGCACTCCTTGGTCAACTATGCAGAACTGCGCGTTGCTATGCAGCTCTATGAAAGGCTGACTACCGACTTCCGGGAGTATGACTTCTCCGGAAAAGTGGGTATTATTACGCCCTACAAAGGTCAACTGAAGGAGCTTAAGCTTCAGTTCGCAAACAAGTACGGCAATGCAATCTTCAGTCGTGTTGAGTTCAACACGACCGATGCTTTCCAAGGTAGAGAGAGTGAGGTCATCATCTTCTCTTGTGTCAGAGCTTCGGACAGAGGTATCGGTTTCTTGGCGGATATTCGACGTATGAACGTCGGTTTAACGCGTGCCAAATCATCTCTCTGGGTTCTCGGAAATTCTCAGTCCCTGGTTCGCGGAGAGTTCTGGAATAAGCTCATTACCGATGCCCGAACGAGAAACGTGTATACAAACGGCGACGTCCTTCAAATGCTCCAGCGACCCCAGTTCACAGGCTACAGAAATGTAGAGATGATGGACGCTGATGCTGAGGCTTCTTCTGCTGACGTTGTCCCTCCTTCGAGACCTGCTTCTGTGTCTAGTGGCGGTTCCTTTTCACGACCACCGTCCACATCACTTGAGAGGCGTTCGTCCACAGGGGTCGATTCTTCGTTGTCAGTATCGGTGTCGGCTAGAGCAACACCACCACCGCCTCTTCCCGACGGCCCTTCTGGGGGACCTTCAGGGCTCGACGAGACTAAGATGTGTGGAATTTGTGGCAGCTACGAGCATATGACACACAATTGCGATAACATTGACGCACAGGAAACTGCTCGAGGTGCATGCTTCAGATGCGGCAAACCAGGCCACACGAGAATTAGCTGTACGGCTGAGCGCTGCATTGAATGTGGACAGCTGGGTCATAGCTCTCGTGATTGCACATCTACTAGAGTGCTATCCAAGAAGGACAAGGATAGAATCGTGAGAGAGGAATATAAACACACCCAGTTCCAGAAGCAGAGAGCAGACCGGCAGAGACAGAGGCAGTTAGGTGGCCATGATCCTAAAGTGCCCGTCATAAAGGTCTCAACTGGGGCAGCCGCTCCTGACGACAAGTCTCGAGCATCCGACAGTGCTGCTCCAACGAAGCGTAAACGGACAGATTCTCCACCCAAAGATGTTCCTAAGGGTTCCAAGTCACGGAAGTCGGATCAGGGCCCCCCACCCGCGGCTGCAAAGGGATCAAGGAAGAAACTTGATGCACATATTCCACAGCCTCCTAGTGTTAGTACTTCTATACTTGAGCTATTTATCTCGATACTGACTGTCTGCTAGGACCTCATGAAGCCGTCACGAGATGGGCCGGTCCCGTTGTCTTTGCAGTCCCCCGCTGGTCCACAGCCAGGGGCGAGTAGTAATGTATGGCCTGATATTCTTTGACACACAGCCGTCCTGCATCTATTTAGTGTGTCATTTATACTAACGTTTCACCTAGGCATCTCCGCGCCCTCCACAGCGACCTGGAAATGGGATCAGACCGCCGCCGCCTCCTCGAAGAAAGAAGGAAGTCGATCCGTTTATTAGACCAAAGAGGAGATGATCCTGATCTCCGCATCCTACGCGATCGCCGAAGAGCTCAGCTTGCTAGAAAAGACACGGCAATCAGATCTTCTGGCGTTGTCTATTTCACTTCATAATGACACCTGACCGTCATCACATAGCTCATTTGTCAGTCAGGAACGTGATAATGGGTTCCTGTTAGAAAATACTGCATTCATAACGGAGCTTGGTAGTAACGTCTTGTTGTTTTCGGGCGGGGTTTTGACAATAGCATCGCCATCTCTGGCATGCTAAGGATCTTATTCGAAAAGGATCGAGCATTGGAAAGGAGTTCGGTGGGGAATTTAGGCGACCTTTTAGTATAGGATTCTACTTTCTCGTACCCAGCCTTTTGCACTACAGGGCACGAGGTGCTCCGTGAAGATACTTGAGGAATCTCCTCAAAAGACATGGTAGATGCGGGTGTCGTTTGATGAGCAGTGTAAGCTCGACCCATAAGATCGTGCCATTCTCGTGCGAAATCGCGCATGAAGATGCATAGTAGAGCCTGGGAAGCAAATCAGATCTGCTCCTCATGAAGAAGCCGTCACTCAGCTCAGGATGCAAGGTCATTCTCATCCACAAGACGGATCCTCTCTATTCGCCGAATCCAAGTTTTGTGTACAACACCGCTTTAGTCTCAATCCGCCTCGCCTCGCTCGATGTTAGACCTCGCGAAGCCCTGATTACTCAGTGCAGGCCCCATCTACGATGACTATATGAGCTGTATCCTGCTATCTACGAATCGAAATGCAGAGTGAGATGGTCTCCTCAAGGAACGGACGACATATCCAACATACTAGTTGCGAGATATCCTAGATGGTAACCCAATGCTAGATTGCGGAAGTAAAAAGAGAGCTGAATCAAGATAGAATCCTAATCATTTGTTCTGAGACTATTGAGGTACCTGTTATTCATGCCTCAGGACAGATAAAAGAACGAGGACTTTCTCTATCACTACAACGTCGTACTGAACGCGGAGAGACTCTGCAAGATCCTACCTGATCTACGGATTACAATCCGAATCAAGAGGCTGTATTCTCTTGGACAAATAATCCATCTTAACAGCTTCTGTTTCTCAATACAGTATACCTTTTTTTCTTGGCGCTGTACCCCGCCCTTTTCATGTGGCTGCTGGCTGGATTCAGCAAAAGCCAAGTCTAAACAACATGTTGACAGCTCTAGTCACTTGACCTAGAAGTAAGCATTAATCCTCCGATTGTTCCACAGAATTCTCCTACTTATTAATGCTTATACTTGGCATATCAACGCTTATACATGTACATGAGGAAATCTGAGAGCCAATCATATCAATTAAAATCGCACCTGAAAGGATACATTACCTGAAAATGGATGTCACAGCTTCTATAAACGAATTGGAGACTCGGGTTCCGGGCATAGTTTTTGCGTGGGCCATTCAGCCAGGTCGCTAGAATTAGACGGTTACACCGTGACCAGTCAGCACTAATGACATCTGACATCTGTAGCCCTGGCTAAATACGAAGGATCTCATTCGAGGACCAATAACTATGTTCCTCTTGATAGTACGTGACAATAAAGCTAGGGATGTCTTGAGAAGCACTGCAGCTCACTTCGAAATTCTAGACCGCCCTGTACGTAAGCTCTAGATGCTACAGGTTTACCCTGAAGCAAATAAGTATCCGTGGCGTCTAGTTCTCCTTCTATTTTCCAGCAATCGATTCCATTAGACCAAGTTCGTTTGCAGAATGGATCGAGCTCGAGCTGAGCTTTCGAAGCCACGCATGCTACTGTGGCTTGTTTCCATGATATGACCTTGTCATATCTTTTGTCTTGTCTTCTGCAGAGCCAATACTAATGGCATCAAAAGTCATAGGAACGTCACCGTTGGCTCCTTGGCAGATATAGAAAACATCAGCTTATCCAAAGTGCTCCTTCTCAAAGAGGAATATGAGGTCTTTAGAACAATCCAGGCATCGAAACCTTTAACCGCCACGGAAATCATCTTCCATGTGATACAGTGATGATTGGAATATCAGGAAGCGGTGGTGATAGAAAGAGAATCAGGAATCAATCGGTTGACATATAAATACTTCATTCATCCAGCCCGATGTCCCACCAGGAGAACAATCACGAAACAGAACCCAGAGTCACAAGACAGAAGCCTAATTTCTTCGAGCCAACTTCTTCTCCAAGTCGACAACCAAAATGAAGCTCTTCGCTGCTATTCTCCCCATAATCGGCCTTGTTGCTGCCGACACTCTCCAGCTGGACTTCCACTCCGGGGCATCCTGCAGCGATAGTCCCTTCCAGACATTCACTATTGGCAACGTCGGAGAATGTCACAATACGGCGCAAACCTTCCATGCTTTCCTGGAGCACAACATCGCTCAGAGCTTCTTCGGGCGCAACCTCCGCGTCTTCGCGTTCGCGGAGCAGAATTGCCAGGGATCGTTCTCCCAGTTGGACCTTTCCAATGGACTTTGTGGTATCCAGGAGGGCGTCAGCTTCAAGATCGATACAAAGACGAGCTAGATTAGACCGGATAAATTCGATCGTACGTAATGAGTGTTCTTCTTAAAAGTCCGATCCTAACCCGTGGTGAAAATAGAAGCCAAGCATGAAGCATCCAAGAAGTGAAATTAGGGCTTTTATGCAGTAGTATCTGACCAGAATCATATTGGCAAGAGAAATATGCAAATGCTGTGTATAGCAATGATGAAACAAGACAGACAGTATGAAATATTGACGATGATTGCGTCGGAAATCGAGCTTCTACTAAATCGTATACTGTACAGAAGGTGTTAGATTGGTCACGGACCTTACAGTAGATTCAAACCCATGCTCTGTAGAAATGGCATCCGTATTCCCTTCAGGTCTCTCTGAAGAGCTCTTCTATCGTGGAGTAGGACGGTCTATGTGAAGTATCCCTGCCTCAGGCATAAACACACAAACGGAATGAGCTCAGTTCATTATTGCACTTCTTGAGTTTCGACAGGTTCAGCAACGGGATTTCTGAGAGGGCACAGCTCGAAAAGCTCACATTTAATCGTCATTTTAGCTGATTAGCCAGCTTATTTCTTACTAGTATACCTCATGGCATAGAGGTCTTGAGTAAGACGAAGATCAGAAACGCTGTTGACGATGCAATACTTCTCAGCATTCACCCACGAAGACGGGACAATCAAAAGATCTCCGCCACTACAACAACAATAAGAGATGGATAAAATCAGGGAGAGGAGTGGTTTGCTCAACCCCTCCGAAAATAAGCCATCACATTACCCCTCTTTTGCCTCCCATACTCTTCGAACTGGTGGAGCCCGAAGCAGCACTGTCTGCCATGCGATTCCAGCGCACGAACACACGTTCATGCAGTCGCTAAAGAAGCACGCGATTGTATCGGGTCATTGATTATGTGGATTTGGCCTTCCTACGAGCTTCCGGAGCAAGGAGGTCACCGAAGGACACGACTCGAGCCATGTGTTTCCTTGTTCTGCAGCATTCGAATTTTCCGGTCAAATGATCGGGGTTAATTATGCGTCGCAGTGGTCCAGTGCGAGGGCTAAGTCGATGCAAGTCATCTCCATCCCTCGGGCGGAAGACGGAAGATGGAGTAGAGATGCAGCTGCTTGTGGCTGTGCGGCGTTGAGTCGGCGTTGAGATCGGGCCTGGATCTCAGTTCGGATGATTTGCCCTGGACCGGACTTCCACGACGCCATGTTCTCAGGCTGGTACTTGCGCACATCCTCACGCCATGCTCTGCTCGGAACCGTCAACAGTAACGGCAATTGTGCGTTGTGGCTGCTACACGGCGTGGTCTGGCCGTTCTCAAACGTCGGCGTATTCTATCCGAGAAAAAGGCATCCAGGAAGCAAGGTCCGCTACAGACAATTCACTACTTGTGACTACTGGGACGGTCGCACTGCAAGAGGCAAGAAAGGGAAGGGGACTATTTCTTACCTGTCGAGAAGCATAATCATCGATTACCAGTCGACAACAGTGAATCGGGATGGAGAAAGCGGGCGAAAATAGCACCAAAAGGTGAGCCCGGCCGGGTCGCTAAAAAATTAGACTCGGGCAATTCCAATTTATTGCCATACTGAGTTCCTAATAACACTGAGACCTTGACTCGGACACAGATTCCGGATCGCCGCATCGAGTAGGTAAAAGCAAGTACCCTGGGCATCCTCCGATATCTCTCCATATCTGACAGAAAACTGTGCGAGAAACGAATTTGCTCGCCTTCTGATGCCGGCAATTGCAAGGCTGCACGGTAGAAATTTCCATTATGCTGGTGATTGTCTGGCGATCATAGTATCTGTGCACATCGCCTTTGGTACCCCCGCGGATCGTGGCATCCCGTCCCGAACTGCAGTTCGTCGCGGAACCATAGGAGCTTTCCCCAAGCGCTCGTTTAACTTCCGCAAGGCACGGCTTTCTGGGTCTCCCTTTTCGGGTTTGTGACCTGTCAATGCTTACAAGGTTACGCCTGACGTCTTCCTGCGACGGGTGGTGATGTGCTCCTTGCCTAGAAGGGAGATAGAGGCATCATGGCTGGAGCTTCTTATCCCTACGATTCGCCCGCCCAGGAAAAACCCCTTGCGCCGATTGCTCACATCAACCCCTCACGAGATTCGATCTGGCTCCTCAGATAGACTTACAATTATACTGTCAACATCGACTCCATTGGTGCTCTGGTCCCACGTTATCCGAGACGTGACAGTGTTTCCGGCCTGACGGGTTTTGTGTGCAGTGTGCCATCTCTGTATGGACAAGCCAGTGACCCGAGTTTATTCGAGGGTTAAAATTACTTGAGAGACTGGACGCAGTCGGATGGTCCACGTCCTTTTGAATTGCCCCTCGCCCCAAAACCTCCATCGCCCCGGGTGACGGGGTTCCAATGTCCCTTGCTTGCTTCGAGGCACCCTGTTCTTGGGACAGGGACAGGGACAGGGACGAGATAGATGATGTAGAGACTCGACAACCGAACCAACGACGGGTGTCTTCCTAGACATGTGGATCCTAGTATTCAACCCTTCGAAATAGATCCCTGGTAGATTTTCTCGATCATGTCCTCGGTACCGTACGCTCTTCGTTCAGATTATGACTACGATGCCAGTTCCATGGCATCAGGTTCAGTTTCCCATGATAGTGACTGCACATTTCTGGATTGTACTGCCACGCTCATATGTCTTTACAAACAGGGTGTGCATCTCTAGTCTAGACTTCGAATGCAGATGTTTGCCCGCGGGCAACAATCAAACTCGTCCTGATTGGTGGTGAGCCTGTTCTGGGATGATGCTTATTATTATTGTGACTATGAATATATCAAGCCACGATTGGGGCGTCTCTCGTACTAGGTAATCGACTAGGGCCACACCTGTCTTTGTCGGAAAACTCAATACTAGCTCTGAAGCCTTGCTTGCATTGATTATCTTGTTCGGCTCCAGGCCCCGCACATGTCCCAAAGGAAGGGTTGGATAGTTACAGCCGTCAACCTTATCGATGTGCCCCATCGGGATGCCAGGAAGACCCTGTCTTTGTTCTGGCTACCGGGTCAATCGATCTGGCCATGACTCGTATAAGAGGTAGATGAAGCCCCTGGACTCCCTAGATTTTGGTCCGTATTGGGTCCATTGTTTTGTTGTTGTTCATTGTGCCAGCCAGGCCGATCTATGCTGCGCCACGGGTAAGCAGTATACACAGTTGTATACATAGTTTTTCTGTACATATTGTTTTGCAATTTCTTTGTCGACGTTCGCAGCTGTATAGATAGCCTCGCCCTCTCTCAGAGACGGACTTCCTGGAGGCTCAGTCTCTGAACGTCGCAGTTTGGCCATATATCGGAAGCATACAGTGTTCTTTGTTTCGCATTCACTCTACCTCATGGTGAACAGGAAATACGGGACTCGCCTAACCTGAACAACACAACGAGTCTCTTCCTGCCACCATCAGATGCAGCACACCACTACTTTGACCGGTAGCGCTGTCGCTCCCAGTCCATCTATCCCAAGGTGCAGACCTAGTCATCAACCTTCCACACGACGTCGAGCAGCAGCTTCTACTCCAAATCTGATCATGGAGGACTCGCACAGCATCTCCAGCGGAGACAGGCCATCTCCTCGCTCTGCGGGAGCGTCGAACCGCCCAACGAAGAATGAGAACATCCTGGAGCTGGTGCGCTTCTTTCAGACGCAAGACACGCCGTTGCAGGGATCCCGTGTGGACGGCGGCAGCGCTCTGGACATCTTCAAGGCTGGCCGACGACGTCTGCTCCAGTTGGCCCATTCGAAGAGCGATAGACGACCTAAACGCGAGGGCGCAGCGACTCCAACACCATCTGAGAAGACGGACGATGCCTACCGCCAACTAGTCGCCCTGCAACGGGCGGGATTCCTCCCTTCTTCGTCCGTGGATCGCGTTGACCGGCAGTCGTTGGATATGGCACGTTCGCGATCGAAGCGCGATGTTGAAGCCATTGGTCAGCCGTGGCTCGAGGACGGCAGAGAGAAGAAGACGGCAGAGAAGAATAACCGCGAGCAGGCCTCTCTAGACCTTTCGATAGGCGACCTCCCGTCGCTCGTGGAGTTCTCGCTGTCGTTCGAGGATCTGGCCGGACCACCGCCCTACCAGCCAACCGAGCCCAGCGCGGACGATCAGAAACATGAAACGGCGGAGATGGCTGCTGGACTGTCTGATTCGGCGGCCGTTGAAGACAGACGGTCCAGTTCCCCTGAGGGCCGAGCAGACGAGCAACGGCGTGTCGATAGCGTCGCGCAGACAGCCCATCACGGAGCTGCGTCCGCCCCTGGCGCTGCGCAAACGGCTGCTAAGCTCCGGCATGACAGCGGCTGCCCTGCTGAAGCCGACGGAGAACATGACGCAGGAGAAAAGTTCCTGGCGAAGGATGCGCAGAATCAGCAGCACCGGCTGCAGAGGCGCGACCAGGATGCTCAGACGAACAGTCTTCGTCTGAAGTCCACCGCGAACTCCTCGTCCGATCCCCTGAGCGCCCGCGCTTCTTGCACGCTGTTCCCTGACGTTCTGCCTCCACGCGTGTCCAGCAGGAGAAGTGCAACTTCAAGCTCCATCCTCGCTAGCTCCAGTGCAATTCCATCAGGTCGACAGCTTGCACACGCCCTGTCGATCTTTCCGCCCATCGCCAGTGCGTCCTCCGTGAATGAGGCTGGAGCTCACGGCAATCCCGCCTCGGACGCTGCCGTGAGTAACGACAGCAACATCAGCATCGACAGCTTCCCTCTCCCTAATGGCTCGACCTTTTCAAACAATATGCAGTCGATAATGTCTGGGGCTCCTGCACCTGTCCGGGCCTCTAGTGTTTCGCGCGACCCCTTTGTCAGTTCTCCATTGCGAGCTTCGTTCCATGCTGCGATCGACGGTGCACCTCCGCCAGCTCCCACCAGGCCTCTGCCATCGTTGCCAGAACCGGTTGCCGCTCAATGCGCGGGATCTGAGCAGAAAAGCACGGTCTCCAAGCGACGGTTCCGCCCCTCGAGTACCTCATATCCAGATCCTTCCCCCAACCAGGGGCAATTCAGTCATGATCGGGACGGCCCGTCCGCCGCCTACTCTCCCCGCCACCGCCGAGTCCTCGTTCCACGGTCCCCGAAGATTGCCAGAGTGAGAAGCTATACGGCGGAGAGCACCTCAACTGCGGGTGAGGGAGACGCCCCGAGCGCGGATAGCAATATGGGCTCGTTGGAGCACATCCGTCGCCGTGAGGAGAGAGTGCGGGCTCTGCGGATGCGCGATATCTCGCGGATTCGCAGTCACTCGAAGGCAGAGATGAGACCGGAGTTTGAACAAGAAAAACACGAGGAGAAACACTATGAAGAGTCACCGGTGCTGGGCCAGTCGGCCTTCCCTAACGATGTTCGACCCAAAGCCAGCAACGACGATATTGCTAGCAAGCGAGATGCTTCGAATAAGGAAGATACATCTGAAAAAGAGGACACTCCCCGCAAATCACAGAACAGCTTGAAGCCAGATGATGATAGACAGCGTCTGATTTGCAGGAGCCCTATCCCCGAGAATCCTCATCCTCCTCCATCTATGCCGCTCCCTGCTGACCCTCCGGTTGCCTTTCTCTATCGAGCTGGCAGTCAGAGGCGGACGGGCTCGACGACTTCACTCCCCTTGTCTACTGGCAGCAATGGCGAGACATCTGTCGCGCCGGGTTCACCTCACAGCAAGCATACGTTCCACGTCAACAGTGTCAGGAGCAACAGCGCAACGCGCTCACAGAGGCTCTCCCAGGACCACATTGTTGGCAACGACGGCCATCACTCACGCAGACGCTCAGAGTCGCCGTCCCTGCCGTCTTCCGACGATGAGACCTACGGAACTCGAGTCCACCCTGGCCGCTCTCGTGAAGACACTAGTGGTAGTCGAAAGTCGAAGAGCATTCCTCGTCCGCAGAGCATTGTGGTGACTGACTCTGATTCGAGCTCGTACCGACGCAAATCATCGTCCGCTGGCCAGGGCAATCCCCCTACCCCCAAGTATCGAGCGTCGTATGCCCCTGAACAATCATCGCCTCGATCTCAATATTCACAAAGGACAACCAATTCGCAAGAGTCTCGTGCTAGTCAACTGCCTGGCGCTCCTCAGGCTCTGGAGGCAAGGATTGCACTGCTTGAACGCCAGAACAAGATGCTCCAAGCCGCCCTACTCGCCGCGCTTGATACTGGAGTTACTTTTGACTCGGACTGTGTGCGCAGTGGACTCCCAACTCCCCTCCTGTCACCAGCTGGCGCTACCTCCTCCCCATTCATGGGGTCGGGCTTCCCGCCTACGCCTGGTCTGAACGGCTTAGGACTGGACGATGTGCATCACTCCCCTCATCACCCTGCACCACCAAGGATGATGCAGAAACAGAGTGAGGACCATCGTCCCGATAGCTGGACTAGTTCTCGTGACAGAGATCGCCGCAGCAGTTTTGAGACGACAGCCTCAGACGACGGCACCGACAGCGTCAAGGAACTGGAGAATATGCTAGGCGAGTTCGACTTGGCTCGCCCTGCTGATCACTCTACTGTTACCCAGAGAGCCCAGTAACCGTTCTCATTTCCTGGCTCGACGGCACATGAGACGCATCACTCCGCACACGGCAGGAATACAACCATCTATCCCGTCCACATTCCATCTTACCTGACAATCCCACTTTTCCTCAGGTCATTCCCCTCTTCCTCTCTCTCAGTTGGAAGATAACGGCAGCTGTGATTTGACTGTAACGAAGACGATCTACAATACCATCCTCACCAATCTTTCAGCATCGCTCTCTATTTTGTTCTTAATCATTACCGCAAGGCTTCACCGAGAAAGTTATTGTACCTGTTTTGTCGCACATTGACTTACATACTTATTCTCTCAGGCCGGACTTGAACATGTACCCTGCGGGTCAACGTCCTTGTCCCTTCACTTCGATTCTGTTTTGTTTCCTTTGTTTATTTTTAACATGCTTCATAGCTAGATACCACCTTTCTCGAGGCGTCCCGTGTTTGATGTATGTCTTGCCGGTTTTTAGTTTAATTGTTAATTCAGACCTGTCTGGTACGGATATGAATTGAAACACTGATTGAAAATAATCCTTAATCATGGAAGGAGTAGAACGTAATTTCAAACACGGAAAATACAGTGAACAGGTCACAGTGTAGGTGCCGATGCTTAAGGGATTATTCTGTTAAAAACTAAAGGAATCTCGCCTCAGGAGTTGCCAAATTCAAATCTTCCTCACTGAAGGCCCTTCGCTTCGGCTTGCTTATAAGTCATTGCGAACCAAGTTTGGTTGTCTGAAGGTACTGGTGATTTTGATCTGCATATTGATCTCCTTTTGTGTCATTATTTCTATCTTAGGGCCTCAAAATGTACCAGTATTCGGCTCGAAATTGACGTATATCTGCTTTAATAGAATATGGAGGATTATTATCTGTAACTCAAAACCGAGGGAAGCAGGGCAGCAATCTAGATTTAAGGTGAGATATGACAGTAAATACCATGGAAAATTATCATAATGAAGCATGAGAAAATCAGCAGGCACACGTATGCAGCGCATATAGCTCAGTGACAAAGAAAACACAGGACTATTGCAGGAGTATCTCAAAAAAAAAAAAAAAAAAAAGAAATTGTATAATGTGTCGACTACCCCTCAAGACTAGTAACTCCTTCTAACCCCATATTCCTCACATGAGGGATGTCTCCAGAACGGCTTCTTGGCCTTTTGTTGTCTCCAATCGATGATAATGTCTGTCATGGTGCTGAGATATGCATACTTTTTTGTATTCTTGAGATAGGTTAAGTCAGGTCGTTTCGAACGACTCAGGACGAGCTTTTTGTCGTATCCTGTGATACCATCTGGAAAGGCAGTTTTCCAAAGCTCTTGATCCCAGCTGCTCAGGTCCTCGTCACCACGCAGTGACTTCGCGTAGCTATACAGAACTACCAGCTTCATGTGCATTTCCTCTAAGATGATCATGTCCGGATCGTAAGTTTCAATTATTTCGGGGTATCTGTCCACAATGCGTTTGACTTGAGTCTCGAATTCGGAGTTGCCATTGCGATCAAACCATTGACTAAGAAAGTCACGCTGGAAATCACTGGAACCGTTCATTTTCCACATGTCCAAGTGAAGCCAGAAGTAGTCTCCAGCTACCGCGCGATCCACGTCGTGTCCAAAGATCCCATAATCTTTGTGAATTGGTGATTCACAGTAGCCCCAAGCCTGGTTGTGCACGGTTTCCATGCCCTTGTTGATAACTTTCCAGTCTATTTCACGCCCGAGCTTCGATGACTGCGCTTCCACACGGATATTCTTCAGGCTTCGTAAAGCAAAGAATGGCATGCAGACTACATCATAGTCATGTCGAGAGTTGATCACTTGGTAAAGGGAGCTCTTTTTTGGCCGTTGCCAGTCATCAAACCAATCGTGAAAGGAATCTTTCTGCAGACGGATAGTCAAACTATCAATCGTAGTTTTTGTGACGATGGAGATCAGTTGATTCACTTCTTTCCACCGCAAAAATAGCTCCTTCCGCATCAATCGGTGCGGCGGATGTAAACAGATAATAACACCAGAGAACTTGTGAAAAGGAAGACTGCAGAAACCAGATGATTCCATATGCTCTTCATCCATCTGGTTCCATAAGGTGCGTTCATACCTAAACGCACGTTTCCTTCGTAGGGGATGTATGATCTGTTCGAAAGATACAGAGATCAATCTGTCCGAGCTATAATCAATGGAGTTCATAGAGATTATTAAGCTGGTATACTCGTAAAGTAATTTGGAAACCTCGTTGTATATTCCTCTGTTTGTGCATAGGATCCCTAGATGCGTCATTCGACCTCGTTTCGTAAGTCTCCCATATTTTCGTGTACACTTCCTAGGTTTCGCTTCTTTTCCGGCTGGTATGAGTTCCAACCAGATCAATTCTCTGATCTCATACGGCAGCATATGGAAGAGGCCAAGACTTTGCTTTCTTGTGGGCTCCATATTTATTGTTGGGTGTAGTTTCAAGGAAGTAACTGGACTATAGCACTGACGTTGTTGAGTATGGTATGTAGATGATAATGAAAACAGCTTTGGAAGATATGAACTTGGAAATAGAAAGAGCACAGATCTGAGAGACATTACAACGGTATATATGCCATATCTGCTAGTACATAATTATGTGACATCTGCAACTTGGATAGAACCAGAGTCGGTCCATGCTGTTTGCCTCAAAGTAGTTTAGTTCAACTACAAATATGGTTGCATCGGAACTGCTATGCCATAAATTTTCACCTGCGATTTCTGCCTGTAAGGCAGTATCATGTCAAATAGTCGTTGTCAATCAAAGTATGCTGAGCGACGAAGTCAGATAAGCACTCAACATATTTCCGATTCCATGGATCATCAACGGCGGCTCATTCTTGTAGTTTAGCTCGACATAAATAGAAGCGGCGACAACGGCGCTATCCGGTCCGTTCCAAGTCGGTAGCCGATACGTCATAGTGCTCTTTGAATAGCTTAACTACCATTGAATGTCTCTGTTCTCGTTATCTGATCGTAGAGTACAATGTAAACATGGAACCTAACTATATTCTAGATAATATCCCTACCTTAGTCCTAAGCCCTCACTGGCAATCCCCAGCTTCACTTGTTCTGGTCGAGATTAACCACCAACATGCTACAGGCGCCCTCCTGAAGGTTTAATTACCCAAGTTTCTTCTCCCAGCTCAATTAGCAGTTCCGAGATGTACTGCTAATAGTCCCGACAGGTCCCGACAGGTCCCGACAGTGTGCTTTCTCGCAGTACTGTTTTAGAGGCAGGGGTCGTAAGCAGAAATCATTGGTTGTATATCCCCATAGTTCTACCTGAATGGGCTAGGTGCCCGCCGCGATGTTTTGTTCGTTCCAGTTGACAAAGACGACATCCTAATATAGTCTGATACTCTCTTCAAAAATAATTCAGCTGCCGTCAATATTTTCTATATTCTCAACTTCGTCCATGCCAAAACTATCACTATGTTTGTTGCCTTTTGACTATCCGTGAAGACACAATCTGTCCGTCATAAAAGTATATTACCCCAAAAGTGGTATCGCAGAACATGAGTCTTGATAGGTAATCTTGTCAGGTCTAGGACCATGAACAACGGCCATTTCTGATTCCCCGGTCGTAGGAAGCACAGGAGGCGATATTCGTCACATTTCAGATTAGACAGCCAGGTCTACGCGGACTAGTAATGCGCTTTCTCGAGACAGTTTGCTAAACAGATACCATAGACATTAGAGACTAGCATCATTTTCTTAGCTTCTTGGAAGAGCAGCACATATAGACTGCCTAATGACACTGATAAGCAATCTGCTATATCGGTAGATTCGGATTTGCAAGTGACCCTTGGTTCAAATACGCCCGGCAATAACTTATCCGATAGTGAAACTGAAACCTCTTAGGGGTAGACCCGCCCCCACACCCCGCAAATTACCCCGGGGAATTTAGCCCGCAAGTGTGGGGATTTCCTCTGCCGGTTTGGAAACTTCGGACTTAAATTATGTTTACGGGTAACCGGCCTACCAAGGCCTGGATCGCCGAGACATTTTTACCGATCCTGAGGCAAAGGATAAAAACATACAGCTTGGGCTTACTCGCGGGCGTTTGTCATTGATCGAAGAAAAGTCACTGTTATACTCCAAGCCCCCTTTTAAACGCAATGGGTGGAAACTTCTTCAAAAAGGTTGAGGATCGTCCTACGCCACCTCAAGTGTACAATTGGAAAGTGTACTTCATCGCCGCTGTTGCGTCTGCTGGCGCTGCATCCATTGGCTATGATAGTGCTTTTATTGGTGGTACAATTGCGCTTCCAGCTTTTCGTGATGAACTCGGCTTCAGTAGTATGAGCAAGGCAGAGATCGACCTTATCACAGCCAATATTGTCTCCTGTTACCAAGCCGGAGCTTTCTTTGGAGCCTTCCTCGCCTACCCTGCCGGCCATTATCTTGGACGACGAATCGGTCTCTTAATCTTTGCCTTGCTCTTCACCTTAGGGGCAGGCATTATGCTGGCTACCAACTCCGGAACTGGCTTCGGCTATATGTATGGTGGTCGAGTCGTAGCCGGTTTAGGAATTGGCGCGATATCCAATCTGGTTCCTATTTACCTTGCCGAAATCTCACCCCCGGCCATCCGTGGTAGATTAGTGGGCATGTGGGAAATTGGATGGCAGTGTGGCGGACTCGTGGGTTTCTGGATCAATGTGAGTAGCAATTCTGGTTGTCTTTGCGTAGCCAGATGTACTAATTGGACAAGTATGGAGTCTCAACAACCTTATCCTCTAGTCGGACCCAGTGGATTATACCTTTTGCTGTACAACTCATTCCAGGAGGTCTTCTTGCCCTGGGATCGGTTGTTCTTCCTGAAACACCTCGCTGGCTTCTTTCCAAAGGGCGTCGACGTGCAGGCATAAAAAATCTCTGTTATCTTCGTAACCTCCCCGAAGGAGATGCCTATATCCAGGTTGAGCTCCAGATGATTGACCTCGCTTTTGAAGACCTAAGACAGACGATTGGCACCAGCTTCGGCGCACCATTCAAAGCGGTTCTGCAAAGCAAGACGATAGCGTATCGTTTCTTCTTAGGCGGCGCACTTTTCTTCTGGCAGAATGGATCCGGTATCAACGCCATCAACTACTACAGTCCTGTTGTGTTCAGTAGCATTGGTCTGACGGGAACAAACGCCTCGCTTCTGACAACGGGCATCTTTGGTGTTATCAAGACTGTCTGCACATTCATCTGGATCATGGTTATGATTGATCAGATAGGCCGACGCAACCTACTTATGTGGGGAGCTTTGGGTGGGTCTATCTCCCTATGGGTAGTTGGAGGATATATTGCCGTTGCCAAACCTAGCGAAAACCCAACCGGTACTCTCACATCAGGCGGCATCGCAGCTATGGCTTTCTTCTACCTCTACACGATCTTCTATACACCCTCTTGGAGCGGCACCCCTTGGGTTGTGAACAGCGAGATGTTCGATCAAAATGTCCGTACGCTGGCACAAGCTTTCGCTGCAGCTAACAATTGGTTTTGGAACTTCATTGTTGCCCGGTTCACTCCTCAAATGTTTACTCAAATGAGCTACGGTGTTTGGTTCTTCTTCGCAAGCTTGCAGCTGCTATCGGTTCCTTTCGTATATTTTCTACTGCCCGAGACCAAGTCTATCCCGCTGGAAAGCATGGATCTGCTCTTTGACAAGGATTTAAAGCCACCACGCGCCCACAAGATCGTCCTTCAGAGAATTCAAGAATCGGAGCAGATGATGCAGGGAGACATCTCTGCACAGGGTTATTTAAAAGGGGGGGATACTCACCATCTGGAGAACACAGAATGAAGACTTAGTCGAGAAATTGAGCTATAACTATGGGGACTCTATCTGCTACACCTGCTCATCACTTGCTCTGGGACTTCTCATAGTCCCTCGATTTTCTTTTAGTCTGCGCAGCCATTGGATCAAGGAATTTGAATTAGTCTTCACTGATCATTAGAAAAATATTAGAAAAGGTTAAATTATCCTGTTCGTGTGGAAACATCACGTTCCTCTAACAGATGTAATCAGTCTCGCTCCGAGTTCAACGGAGGAATGGAAGACCTTTTCCTTCACAATATGACTAGAAGAGTGAAGAGACTAGTACTCAATAACTACGACCGAACTACACCTGATCTGATGTATAATATTTGAGGTAGTTGATACATTTTCTCATAGTGTTTTCTCGAAAATGAATGATTTCCTTTTCTTATGAAGAGACTAAACCTAGCTTCTAAAAAAAAGCAGGCTGGTGGTCCTATGATCTGTTTTCAAAGGCCTTAAGCCTCCATTATCTAGCATCTTCAAATGTACAAACAGTACCAGTCTTGCACGATATGACTCCATTGAATCGGCATTGTAAGCCTGGGTCTTCGTGGTCAATATATCACGCCTACTTCATCTCAAAGGCATCCACTTCAACCGCCTTGTCCGTCTCAAAAGCACTTTTGATAGCTTCACATACTTTCAAAGCTCCAAGACCTTCTCCAGCGGTACAACTTGCCTCTTCTTCGCCGTGAATGACCTTGCAAAAGTGCTCCAATTGCAATTCAAAGGGAATCTTTGACTCGACCTTCGTATCACTGTCCCGTTTCATATTGGAATGCCAGGACTTGGTGCCTTGGTATGACCAAATTGACATATCTGGCACACTCAAGGTGGCATCGGTACCAAAAATGCGATAGAAGTCTTGCCCAGATTTGGGAATCAGAGGATTCTCACCGGTACCGGATTCAAAATTGTACGGTGAGGCGACATTGTCTGAGAGCGTGAAGGTTCCAACGACGCCAGATTTGAATTTCAAGATTATGGCACCACCTTCTTCGGCTTCGAAGCCACGTTGAGAGACTACCCTTTCGGCATACACCTTGACAATCGGCCCAAAAAGATAGTGGAGTAAATCGACTTCATGAATCATATTGATCAGGACAACACCTCCAGTCTTGTCTCTGCGCCACTCAGTGGGAGCATCAAAGTAGTCTAGAGGCTTGTGTAATGTCCACAATCCATTGATAGCTATAATTCTTCCCAATCGGCCCGACGAAACGATACGCTTTGCAGCAACCATATACGGATTGAAGCGGCGGTGGTGACCGACGAGGGCATGAACAGAGGTTGTCTTCAGATGCGTAAGCAACATCTCACCACTGGGGACATCGGTACTGAAAGGCTTCTCGATAAGAACATGAATTCCCAGTGAGGACAGCTCCTTCGCTACAGGAACATGACTATGGTTCGGGGTGCAGATGATGGCCGCATCGGGTTTCGCAGATGAGTCCGCTGCCTCGGCAATGGAAGTGTAGTGAGGCACACCAAGCTCCCTTGCGATTTCAGCTGCTCGCGGTGCGGGATCAACGATTGCTACAAGCTCAGCGGTTCGGGTATTGATCACAGCCTTCGCATGGCGAGGACCAATGAGACCAGCGCCTATAACAGCAATGCGAACTTTCGGGTGAGACATACTGGCGGTATTTGTCGCTTGGCTGAAAGTTCGAATGGCAAAGATACACGAAGGCCGAAGTCCAAATCACTCAGAACTTATAGTAAAATACATAGATGCATTTCTTACTCAGCGGGGCAACTCTCCGGGAACATTGAAAACCGGTAGAATCCTCTACCACTAGTCCGGCATTCTTTGACCGGCTTTGCTTAGAACCTAAGTACAAATTAAACTCATTTAGCGATTCTTGCTCTTGAAACTACTCACGTTGGACATACTGCTCAATCTCATCAAGATATTACAACTCATCATCACCATGAGCCGCAAGATCCTGCTCATCAACGGGCCCAATCTGAACCTTCTTGGGACCCGGGAGCCTCATATCTACGGCTCAACAACCCTCTCTGACGTGGTGAATGCTGCGCAAGATCAAGCTCAAGAACTGAACGTTTCTCTCGATTCCTTCCAGTCTAACTGGGAGGGAGCTATTGTTGACCGCATTCAACAAGCTCGCGGAGAGGCGGTGGACATCATCATTATCAACCCGGCTGCGTTTACACACACCAGCGTTGCTATCCGGGATGCACTACTCGGTGTAGACATTCCGTTCATCGAATTGCATGTTAGCAACGTTCACATGCGTGAGGCATTCCGCCACCACAGCTATTTTCAGGACAAAGCAACAGCGGTCATATGTGGCCTTGGAGTGTTTGGATACAAGGCGGCTCTAGAATACGCGGCACGACACATGAAGATTAAGGAGAGTTCGCAATGAAGAGGTGTTTGAGTCGGACATATATTTTGGTGTTCCTAACGGCCTCTTTCAAGCCTCAAGCTACTCAATAGAAATTAAGCTCTGGAAATCAATCACATCTCCGTCGCGCGAGTAACCTAAACGTTCCATCAAATCCTCCGTAATGTTTGACCTGTGGGATTTTCAGCGAAACTCATCTCGCAATGTCAGACGGTTGCGGTTAGGAACTCACCAATCGTAGGTGTCCAGAAGACTCAATTGACCAAACAAGCTGGTATCCTCTAGGGGCCTGCCCCTATCAAATGCCGTCCCAGCAGGCGGAGCAGGTGGTTCCCCAACGTGTGCTGTTGCTCCAGAGTTTGCCCCGATCAAATCAGCATTGCCAAAGTCTGCAGGATGCAAAGAGGACGCTGACTCCGCAACTTGTAAGATATTGGATGAGGCAGAGTATGGGGCTTGTGTCGAAGATCCTTGTGGCTGGAGACGTGAAGGGGTTTCGGCTTCTACAGCATATGCGTTAACATGACCCGTCGTTGTAGGTCCAAGAGAACGCTGTTGTGCATCTATATGTGCGCAAAGTAATGAACTTGACGCTTGATCCTGTTCAAGGCCAGAAATATTCATAGAGGAGCCTCTTTGAGGTTGACCCCACCGGCTTATCGCCGGCTGGCCACTAGTTGAACGTAGTCGACTCTGTTCGAAAATATCGATAAAAATTTGGACTGTGGGTGGAGTATTGGGCAAAATCAGAAGCTCATGCAGACGATGTCTATCGAGTTCCAATATTCGTAGAATATCCAGTATGTTTGATGATCTAGGTTTTGGTGCTTCAGTCCTATACCCATCTGGGCTGTGTCGCACCTGGTGGTATAGAATACCATATAAGCTCGCGGCGAAAATTCTTAAATGTATCACGTGCGGAGGGCCATGAAGATGTGCTTCCTGATCAGAACCTCCTGAGCATGCTTGAGTATCTAAGTCGATGATTTTGTCCTCGATCTTCAGGAAGGATTGAAGTAAACTCATTGGAGCAATGAACATGGAAGAGTCGGTTTTAATTGATTGTTTAAGAAGTCCGGTCAGAAGTCCAAAAGTGTTGAAGTAGCTGAAGACTCTGTTCGGCCCCGCGTACGATTGGGTGCTAGAGTTCACAGTGGTATTGGGGTTCCATATCTCCCATTCCTCAAGGTCCTCTGTGCCGATGTCACCTACGCTTTGCAAATCGGTGTGATTTAAGTAGGAGCGAAAGCCAAGTCGCGAAGATAACAGGATATCAAGGATGAAACATCCTTGGAAGAGCCTTTTTTCACAGTTATTCAATGGCTGACAGGCCTGGCGATCCGCTCTGGGTGTGATACCCAGAATGACAGTGATATGTACGGCTCTAGCAACCAGAAGCCAGGCTGAATTCCATCGTCCTTTGGCAACATCTAAAAGCGATAAAATAAGAAGAGCCTGAGCATGGCCCATTTGATAGGTATCGGTGTGCTGCGTGGCGAGACGTAACGCGTTCAGCTGTATTTTTGATGAGGCGTGAGAGACGCTGCGCCCCGCTGTGCTCTGGCATGTTAGATGTTCGCCATAAGCCAGCACTGCCCAGAGTGAGGCGACCTCTCCAACGCTAATACTCCCTCTGGTGGTTGTATTCAAGGTGCTAGCTAAGAGACTTGCGGAACGAAAGAGGGTGTATTTCTCGATTATGGGTAACCAACAGTGAGTGCTGGCAATGTACTTGTCCAGCAGACGTGGCCAGTCTGCAGGTAAAGGATCTCCGGGTGCTGTCGGCGAGGTCTGTGAACCACAGGAAGACGACGTGGTTTGTATGGTCTGGATGACTGCAGGATCCAGAGGAGGAATAGGTTCTCTTGATGGCTGTAGGCCTTGAAATTCCGTGGTCGACCCCTCCGGAAGCGGCTGGGCGAGACCATCAAACGAATGAAGCTGAGATGCTTCTATAGAGACAGCTTGACGAGAAGTCTGCTGGTCAAGGTGGATCTGGGTGTCGTTGAAGATTGAGGTCACCTTCAAATCCAGATCTCGAAGGCGCGACTCTTCATCTTCACCTTCTTCTAAAGCCCTCAACAGCTTCTGCAAGCCTTCACAAGCTTTGCTTGACCTCCATGACTCGAGGAGCGACAAGGTGTGTGGTTGCGAAGTTGACCTCTCGTCAAGATGATCTATTGGCGCCAATCTTTCTGCATCCGACTCAAGAGCGGATAAAACTAATCTTTCCGAGCCCGGGTAGGTATTGAGGAAAAGGCCCAGCAGAATTTCAAGGCCTCGAACATAGCCAGAACGAAGTCCTCGCTTTCTCCCCTGATGGTACGAACACGCAAGGTTAAGCTTGTTACACCTTTGGCAACGAGGTTGGGCTCCATCACATCGCTCCTTGCGTTTGCGGCATATATCACATGCCTTGGTCACTCGCACACGAGGTTTTTTCTTCGCAGGTCCGTCTTCTTCGGGTGATTCATCTGCGTCAGGACTCCGGACATGGACCTCTGCCTCGATTGGGTCGCAACGGGGCTCTCTCTCGGCATTTTGGGATCGTGTTAGGAGAGCATGGGACATCCCGGCGAAACGATCACAGACCAGTTGCCCCTCATTGGATGCATCCGGGACGTTCACACACGGGGCAAAGAATCTGCCGACCAGATAAAGAACATATGTGTGATTATATGTATGCGGTTACTGATCCCTTGCAAGTTTATTAGCGGGCGGACTCAGGTAGGTGGGACGTCAGTGTAGTTCGGTGACTAAGGTATCGGCGGAATCTTCTGCCGGCCTTATCCATCTTCATAGTTTCCCAGTGTCCTCCTGGTTTTGCGCCAATCTACCAGGGGAAACGTTATACAAGACAACTTGACAAGCCTTAACCGGCACATGGGAAAATCGAGATCCAGGCGTCGAAGACTCAATGACCAGTTTGTGCCTGGGCATTGCTTTGCCTGAAATGATCGCCTTTGCCGAGTTGACTGTACGATGATCACCACTGCCATAAATTCAGCTTCACTGCCCTCAACCCCGCCTTCAGTAAATGGAGCCTCAGACCGCACCCAGATCTTGCTGGACACTGTGCCCCGGCACCAGCCACTCGAAGCCACCAACCCGACATCTGATGCGCTGGATCCTGATGCATCAATTCTTTTGCTGGGAATTCGAGGCACGGGCCGAACCACACTAGCAATTCTTGCATCTAGCGCTATTGGTTTTCAATTGGTAGACGCGGATCAACATTTCTACAAGACAACGGGGTTGTCGCGGGCCCTGTATGCCTCTCGGCATGGATTTGATGCCTACAAGGCCAAAGAGATTGACTTGATGCGGGAACTGCTGCAGCAGAATCCGCGTAGATGCATCCTCGTTTGTGGTCCAGGCTCCGCTGAAGGGACTGGGCAAAGCATTATTAGGGACTTTCGAAAAGGCCATCCTGTCATCTTTATTCTACGCGATCCCTCTGATGTGCATGACTATCTCGGCACTCAAGATATCGAAACAGTCTCAGAACTTGCCAAGCTTGTTGGGCCAAGCTATCGGTCTCTGTCCAACTTTGAGTTTTATAATCTCTCAGAGCCGGATGTAGCCAACAGCATGGGCAGCCATTTCCAGAATCAAATTGGTTTCAAGCCTTCGAGCCACCCGTCTTTGCTTTTGAAACATGTTGAGGATGACTTTCTTAGGCTGATACAAGGTATCAGGAGTCAACTTGATGAACCGCGTGTTTTTCAGGCTCAGCATTCTCTCTCCCATCTCCCACCAGAGGCGAAGCCCTATAGCTACGCTCTTCAACTGCCACTGGATCAGGTGCCAGAAGTCGCATTCAGATTAAGAAGTACCGATCTCATAGTGGATGCTGTCGAGCTTGAAATCAATACAGAGGCTTTGTTTACAGGTGGAGAAGGTTGTGTTGATCAGTCTACCGCTACTTTCATCACAAAGCAGTATTATGCTCTGCGCCGGAGCGTGAAGCTGCCCATAATCTTCCATGTCAGAGTTGGAGATTCAAGGAACCATGGCTTGCAAACATTCTACGTTAATCTCCTCTTCCATGGACTAAGACTCGCGCCCGAATACTTAACTTTGCATTTACTTGCTGATCCAGCCCTCGTCAAGGATGTGGTAGCGCATAAGAGATCAACCAAGATCATTGGTCACATTTTTGATCAGCGACCAATGGATGGTGCCTGGGGCTTGCCCAACAGAGCTGCGCTTCTGCAGAGAGCCGAGAGCCTTGGATGCGATCTTGTTCGTATCTGTCAACCAGCCAAAACCCCTGAGGATAATATAATGGCGCAGCAATTTACCTATCAAGCAAGAAGGTCAACACTTTCGGACATTCCCTTGATCGCATACAATACTGGCCGCATCGGTCTTACATCGTGCTTCATGAATAGTACGATGACCCCGGTTAGCCTCGACTTGCCACTCGACCTCTCAGAATCTGGAACAGGGGAACGGCTCACTGTCCGAGCAGCGCAGCAAGCTTTATACTCATCATTTATACTCGACAAGCTAGTATTTGGTATATTTGGCAACGCAGTAAGTGCTTCCATCTCGCCTCAGATGCAGAACGCCGCTTTCGAGTTCTGCGGTATGCCTCACGTATACCAGACCTTCCAGTCACCCACCGTACATGATCTCCAGCATTTGATCTACCATGACAAGTTTGGAGGAGCCAGTATCAGTGCTCCTTTCAAGCAAGAGATCATAACGATCTTGGACTATATCAGCCCTGAAGCCCAGGCAATCGGCGCGGTGAACACTTTGATTCCACTTCGTTCTCGGAAGCTTGAGTCGCTTGTTGACCGCAATCATGCTGGACCTGTTCTAGCTTTGTACGGTGATAACACGGATTGGATCGGCATTCACATGTGCATATCGAGTCATTTGTCTCCGATCAATGCCGTCAAAAGTCGTACCACTGCTCTGATTCTAGGTGCCGGTGGTATGGCCCGGGCAGCCATATATGCCGCCCTTCGTCTCGGGGTGCAGAACATCTTTGTTTGGAACAGGACTCCTGAGAATACCCGGAGTCTGGTTAATCAGTATCATGCCAAGCCATTCGTAATTCGAAGGCTCGATCTCGCCAAATCCAGCCCCAACACATCGCCTCAGAGATCTGGCACAGTGACACCCAGGAACCAAAAAATTGTTGGTCCAGCCAAAGTTCACGAGTTATCCTCTTTGGATGACCCTTGGCCATCATGGGCTGAACTACCAACAATAGTTGTATCCTGCATCTCGCGAGCGAGCAAGCGAGGTCAGCCATCTCCAACGATCTTGCTTCCTGATTCATGGCTCAAAAGTCCTACCGGCGGTGTTCTTATCGAGGTAAGCTGTACAATTTCATCGATGCATTTCATCCACTAACAGGTATATATGTGTTAGCTATCATACAATCCTGTCACGGAAACACCACTCCTTCAGCAGGTTCGCCGCCTAGGCGACAGAAAATGGATTCCGGTGGATGGCCTCCAAGTCCTTCCGGAGCAAGGTAGCGCTCAGTTCGAGCTGTTTACCGGCAGGACAGCACCTCGGCATCTTATGAGGGCTAAAGCGGCCGAATGCAGGATACTCAAATAATGATTTTTTATTATCTTTAGATAGTGACTGATTTCTATCATGCATGTTTATACAAATCAAGTACTTCAAATATCTCATTTCTAATTGATGTTGCCACGTATACACTACTGCGTCATTTGTATTCGAACGCGTCCTCGCGGCGCCCCACGTAAACAAAACCACCTACCACATTCAATCTTCCATATTCTCCATCAATATGAGGGTTCTATTGCACTGGAATTTCAGTAAATCGAAGGCCTTGATCGGATCTATCTACATAGGCACGGTCAGCTGTATGCGGAGCCCTTGACTACAGCGTCCCTCAATCAAAGACAGACTGCAGACGACTTTGGCATCGCAAATTCAACTGTAGCCTATACAAAAGAGCGATTTCAGATTCAGACCCTTACCAGTGTAAAAAGTCGACCTAGTAAAGGTCGTCTATATAACTTCAGCCTTATACTTGACATGCCTTATTTTGAATCGCGCGCTACTTTTCTGCTTATTTGTAAGGCGCACGTTGTATATAGAACCATATTGGGGATAGCGCAGGGTACTAGTCTTATATTACATGATATCTGAGCAGGGTAACTTCTTCAGTATATTTTTATTAAAAAGGAAAGTTCTGTAGTAATTAGTTTTATTATAATCTAACTAATACTATACTATTCTATACCTTTCTTGTAATTCTAATTACTTATATTTTAATACTATTAAAAGGAATAGTCTAGTATTAGTAGAATAGCTATTATAGCTTTAAGAGAAAAAATATATATTAGATCTAGAGAGAATCCCTTATAGCCTTTAAAGTTATATTAGTAAAGCCTTACCCAAAGAACTATAATTATAAAGGAGGAACCATGTAGGAGTTCCGCTTAAGCTTTCCCTAATAACAGCAGATAGGATAGCTAGGAAGGATTCTGGGGTAGTAAGAGTAAACGTGCTTAGTAATTTATACCGGATCTAGTTAACTAGTTACTCTATTCTTTGCAGTATCATGTGGGCCTGCTGTGAGCGGAACCGGATCGTAGAAAGTCCCAAGGAAATATTTTGATGAGGGCGTGGGGGAGTACGTGTCTCCGGGGATTTCTTTTGCCGGTTAACACATGCAATTTCAACTCCATTATTAGCCTGCGTTTTAGTATATACAGCTTTGCACAGCTCTGCAGATTTTGTTAGCACACCAGGAACAATAGAACAATTTGCGAACAGAGCGGTATGTCTTATCAGCCGACCATCATGAGCGCCTCGCTTGGGCGAGCCTGGCTTCATGATTTTGATTACAAGGTTGAGGTCGCTGCCAAGGCCGGCTTCAAAGGTATAGAGATCTTCTATGAGGATCTTGAATATGTCGCGCGTAATCTCTCCGGAAAAGGAGGAATTCCGTCATCCGACGAGATTCTGGAGGCAGCAAGCCATATCTATACTATGTGCCAGAAGAACCGCCTGGTTATCATTGGTCTGCAACCGTTCCTCTTCTACGAGGGTCTAAAGGATAGAGAACAACACGACCGTCTCATTGAGAAGATGAAGCTTTGGCTGCAAATCGTCAAGCACTTACACACGGATGTGATTCAAATACCAGCAAACTTCCTTCCGGCAGATCAGCTTGTGGACGATGTGGCAGTTCATGTGGCTGACCTGCGTCAGCTGGCGGACATGGGCGCAGCGGAGGAGCCGGTCGTACGTTTTGCCTATGAAAACCTATGCTGGAGTACATTTTTCGAAACCTGGGACAAGGCTTGGGATGTGGTGCAGCGTGTGGATCGTCCTAACTTTGGCATGTGTCTTGATACTTTCAACATTGCTGGTTGCGTATGGGCCGATCCTGCGTCTCCAACGGGAAAAACGCCAAATGCGGACGCTGACCTCAAAGCTTCGCTTGAAAAGTTAGTCAAGGAGGTAGATGTAGCCAAGGTTTTCTACATTCAGGTCGTGGACGCTGAACGAATGGCGACTCCGTTGGTCGAAGGTCACGAATTTCATGTGAGCGGCAACCCGCCGCGGATGAATTGGTCCCGAAATGCGAGGACATTTATTTATGAAGAAGCAAGAGGTGCCTATCTTCCGGTGGAAGAGGTGGCAAAGAAGATCATCTTTGGGTTGGGTTATAAGGGCTATGTGTCGATGGAACTGTTCTCGAGGACAATGTCAGAGGAGGGATCACATGTGCCTCAGCAGCATGCGCAACGCGGAGTCGAGGCGTGGAAAAAATTTGTTTCCCGACTCTCATTGAGTGAGTAAGTGTCCCTGGTTGATAAATACTCCACTCAGGTGGTATTTGAGAAGGCGACAGTCAGCATGGAAGTCTGCGTTTCTACTGCTTTTCCTTCTTGTAGGAGTTATTCCTGATGCTACCCTTCCTCTATTGAGATCAATCTCCTTTGCAACTGCAAGTATATCGCGTAATTATCGATCTAGGTCCAATTTATATCCAGTCAACTCCACCCGATGTCCGTTGCCCATCTGTGGAGTTCTTGTTCGTCTTGTCCGTCGCAGGGATTGCAAACCATTCATTTTCACCTCGTAGTTGCACATGTAGGCTTGAGTGACATAAGTCACTTCTATTGTGGCAAGAATAGAAGAGTCAGTGTCTTATTTGCTGGTCCTCTGGGTATAGTTGTGACCCAATTCATTGACTTTTGCTCCTGCAATGTGTGTGTGTGTGTGTTGGTGTTGACAAGCTAGGATGAACTGTATTACATGTAGTTCCATGCATTACCACTGTCCTTTAATCTAAGAACACTTTTTATTGAATGTTCACAGACTTTGACTGGTCATAAGAATCCAATCCAACATAATGGGACGTCTGACCAATCAGCTTTTGTGAAGAATTTGGCCGTCAATCTCAGGGCACTCGTTCAGGGAGCTTTGACAGTGACTTACCACAGTTGACATTCCGAGTGGGATAGAAGCGTATTGAAGTATATAAATTCTCGCAAGCCCTGTAGAAGTTTCGCTTTGTAGGATGGGCTACTTCAGGCTACGTCATTATCTCCAGCATCATCAGGATGGCAGAAAGGAAGGTTCCGATGTCAACCTTTAGATCTTATCGATACCATCTTCAAATAAAATTAAGACAGTGACAACCACTACCAACACATGATTTGTCACAATCCAGATGGCCAGGTTATCGGTGGGTTCATCTTAGTTCGCGGCTTCGAGGATAGAAAGCTGGGAATCGGTTTTGTAGGTCATAAAGTCCCGATCACTGACAGAGCTAGTTTTGTCGATAGAAAAACCCGAGGCAGGCAGTCTCATTTAAAGCAACGCTTCAAGAAATAATCTGACCCGAATTGTACTGTAGAAGCTGGGCAGATATTTACGTCTGCAGAGAAGTTATAGTCAGTGGCATCATTGACGCGCAAGTCTGGCCGAATCTCGCCAGTGCCGACCAGTGGGAAGAATATTACGAATTTTCCAACCAAATCAATCTGCCGGTCTTTGAATACCTCGGATAAGGCGGTGAATTCGGGGCTTGGCCTATGAATTTTC
The DNA here is from genome assembly GCA_023624055.1 of Paecilomyces sp. PK2413. Classification (NCBI taxonomy): domain Eukaryota; kingdom Fungi; phylum Ascomycota; class Eurotiomycetes; order Eurotiales; family Thermoascaceae; genus Paecilomyces; species Paecilomyces sp. PK2413. The sequence goes on along the minus strand of JAMADQ010000001.1, from coordinate 1,068,316 downwards.
GCCCCTGCTGTCGGGATTCATGGGATGTTTTGAGCATATTAAAGACTCACTTGGGCGCCTGGCATGAATCAAATGTTAGGATTGGGACAAGCAGTCCAAGTTCGACATGTATCATGCGTGACTTAGCATGGTTACTAGGATCTTCACGTATGAATTCCAAATCTAAAAGCCTGCTGTCAGACTTACGGCTCAATTGTCAATCCTTATGATGCATGGGCATTAGGACTGATTGAAAAGCTTATCAGATTACTTGAATCCACTAAACATGGCTTAGCGGCTTGAGCTACATCACTTTTGCCTATAGCTGTCGACAATTCGCACAGTGTGGCTGTATTCTATGTGCAAATCTTGTCCTTGCTTGACATCTGCAAATTATCTGCCGACTGCAGTCCAGCTATACCCTAGTGACGGAAAATCGAGCTTCATACCGAGTATACGTCACAAGATGAAACTGTCAGGGCCACGCGCATTGAGACTGCAACGCTGTAGCCACTGCTCCCTTCAATAAGATTATATAGTCATTAAATTCCTAATTTTATCACATTCCATGGACTTCTAAAGTAGAATGACTTTTATCGATGTTAACTGTAAATGGTTTTTGCTTTGCATACCTAGTGAAACTGGGTACGCTCGAAGGCAAGCCTGGTAAAATAGGCTGGAAAGAGTGCAATAAACAACGCTACTATTGGTTGATGTTGGCTGAAGAAACGAGTGTATTTAATGACAAAAACTATCGTTCTCGACGTGTCTTGATCATGGTATGTATCTCTGTGTATATATCTAAGCCATTCCCACGTCATAATCACCCCCGCATTCTGCCATTTTCCTGTTATACTGTAAAAACAGGGAATACCCTGCCACACGGGATGTCAACAGTCCAAAGTCAATCTCCTAGTTTCTCTCTCCGGAGCAGGCACAATTGTGACTCCGGTAGAGGCACAAATGGAAGACTAAATATGGGGTCACCAAAGGATTTCCTGCTCTTGTATTTCTCACTGTGTCGAAAAATTGATACCTTTGCTCTCCTCTGCGGCTTTGAGTAGCACTTTCCAAGCCCCAGCTTTGTCTAGGTCCTTTGCTCGTGACTCTCCTACCCAGAGCGCGTACTGTTTCTCGATCTGATAACCTATGACATGAGTTCCTTCCACACACGCCCAACCCAGGCTTTCGGCCAGCTTGATCATCCTCGTTCGCCTTGGCTTGAAGCACATGTCAAGAAGCACACCTTTTGTTGATTGCTCCAAGAAGTGTTTCAAAACAGCAGCAACAATCCTCTCAGCCTCTGTCTTGGGCTCAAAGTCTGGTATAGTTCCAACGATGTAGTCAACTGGTGAAGTTTCTCTGGCTTGCTCTATTGTTTTGATGTGAACGATTTTCGGAATAATGGGGAGTTTCCGAGAGTCGCGGAGTAAAGCTTCGACCTCTTGATCATCGCGGTTGAGAATGTAAATTGTGCTGCAGTGAAGATGAGATGAGAGAGCGTAGACAGCAGCTCGGCTTGCACCGCCAGCACCGACGATGAGGCCGGTACATGCGTTATCAAGAGGCTTCCCGTTGTTTCCCTCTAGCAAACATCCTTTAATGCCTATCCAATCTGTGTTTGTTCCGCATAGACGTCTAGAGTTCCCGTCCGTGTAGTAGACATTGTTGCAAGCTCCAATAGCTGCAGCCAGCTCATCCACCTCATCCAAATGCTCCATAACGGCATTCTTATAAGGCATGGTCACAACTAATCCGGCAGTAGTATCCTTCTTGGCCAGTTGGATGACATCTTCGATGCTCAGGCACTCAGTGCTGTGAAATGTCCATGGCAAATTCAATGATGCAAGGATATGATTGTGCATTCCAGGGGCAATTGAGTGGCCCACGCCGATCCCTACAAGGTGCAATTTCTTGGTGTCTGGATTCATTATGCTGATTAACAAGATGGAGATGAGAAAAGATCCGCCTTGCAACCTCGCAGAATATCTTTCTGAACTTTCTCTTGTCAACAATCTTGTACTTGGCATCAGTAATCTAAGTTTCTTCGTGCCCGTCTTCCATTTCCCACCGGTTATTGAATGTACCGAGAAGGCCCCGATCACTACGAGAGGCGATTGGTGATGTTGATCGATTCCGCCTGCGGGGAAATGGCTGAATTCAAAGCCGATTATGGAACTCAACTTACACCAGGCCAAGTACGTAGATCGGTAAAGCACAACACCCCCAGCCTTGGAACCCATATCTTGAAAACACATGTAACTCTTTACATAGGGCTATGCCACTCCGACTACGGTTTTGAATTCGACCTGACCACAAATTCAAGACAAATCCTTCCCGGTGTATCTGTCAAACTCTATACAAGATGGGATCCCACGGCGCATCACTGAACGGCCAACGCGTGAAGGAATTTTACATCTTTGGAAATGGCATTACTTTCAGCATCTCGCCTGTTATTCACAATACTGGCTTCCAGCATGACAATCTGCCTTATAAATATAGTATTCGCGAGTCTCCCAGCATTGATGGCGTGGCTGATCTAATCAACGACGAGAGCTTTGGCGGCGCAAGCGTTACAATGCCACACAAGCTTCAAGCACACAAGTTTTGTCACAAACAATCCGACACAGCTAAAGACATCGGTGCAATCAACACACTGATTGTGGAAGGTGAAGGTAAGGACCGTACCATTACAGGGGACAACACAGATTGGTCTGGTCTTTGCAACATTGTCACCAAATATTGCAATCGCTCCAAGCGGACGCTGAACTCTGGCCTGGTCATTGGAGCTGGAGGAGCCTCAAGAGCAGCGCTCTACGCTTTGCATCGAGCCGGCGTCAAGAAGATATACATGGTCAATCGGACTTACGCTTCCGCCGAGTCTGTTCGCGATGCATTCGCCAAGCTTTTCTCAATCGAGGTTTTACCATCTCTGCAAGATCTACCACAATATCCAGATGTCATCATTAGTACTATTCCCGCCAACATTTACACACCGGATGAGTTCAAAAACATCTTTGGGCCTGGCGGATTGTGTATCGATATGTCCTACAAGCCCAGGAGGACGCCCTTATTGGCAGCGGCCGAAGCTCGGGATGGATGGGAGACAATCAAGGGAGTCGAAGTATTGCTTGCACAAGGATTTGATCAGTATAGGTTGTGGACAGGAAGGGATGCGCCGAGACAAGCTATCGTGGATGCGGTGAACGCCCATGAGGGTGCACAGGCCGCGGCTGCGAAGATTAGCATCGAGGGAAAGCTTTAGACGGTTAATTTTTATCGCAAAAAAGCTCAGTAATCACCGGCATTTTTCCAGCTGCGTTTGTGCTGCTATATGTTGGCAGGCTAGAATAACCTTATTAGGCGCAAATGGATAATGTTGCAAAATAGAGAATCATTAGATATCTTAAGAGCGTTTGGCCGGTCGTTGTGTAAGCATCCTATGCTTTCATTGTTGCGGTATCACCAAACCATCTACAATTCCTGCATTGGTCAGGCCTTGTTTTTCAATCGCCTCTTGAGCCTTCTTGTGGCGCAGAACCTTTGCTTCCTCGTCACTCACGAGGACAAAGTCATACGTCATCAATCGTGTAGATGGATCCACCTTGTACTTCTTCGCGAGTCCATCAACATCCGATACAGTCCCGATATCTACCACCAAGGAGTTCTTCACGCCAAACACAGCGTCAGATGCTTCATACGGATCTCCACGTCGGTAGAGAGCGCTAATCGTCCCGTCAGGTACAGCCTAGGATTTGGGATTCCACGGGGACTTACGTGATCAGATGGTCATAGCCAGGCTTTTCAAACATGAAATGGAAATGACTTGGTCGGTAGGGATGGCGATGCAATTTTTGCAACAATTTTCCCACAGGACCGTCATGGGGAATAGGGTATGGGACTGGCACAATGGCATTGAAGAAGAAGTCGCCATTCTGATCGCTGCGAATCACAGCACGGCCATCTGGCTCACCGTGGTCAGAATACTGCACATCATAGAAACCCTTGGAATCGGTTTCCCAAACGTCAATCTTCACGTCGGGGATGGGGTTGCCTTTGGTATCCTTCACAGTTCCAACCACCAACATCGGTTCGCCAGCTGGATCAGCCGATATTGCTGATCCATGAGCCAGATCCTTGGCTTCATGCGTGTGGAAGGGCCCGAGAACAGTGCCCTCAGTTGAATTTTCTAGCTTAGGATGATCGATTGAATCAACAAGCAGAGACAAGCCGAGCACATCTGACAGGAGAATAAACTCCTGGCGGACGTCTGTACAGATCTGTCCAACCTCTGTAAGGAATTTGATCGAAGCTTGCCACTCAGATGTAGTTAGTCGTGTCTCCCGCGCAAAATCATGAATGTGGGAGACCAGGCGTTCAAAAAGATATTTCATGCGTGGATCATTGCAATTTGAATTGATTGCTATTACGGTAGCTGTGATGTTGTCGGCGGTGAGGTCCTTCACGGACGGCATTGATGAATCCATGATTGCTTGGCGTTATTGATAATAATGGCTGTGATGCAAAGTAACAATGACCATAGAAAACAAAAGTCAGGACTGGTATACCTGTCATTAACCAAAGCAATGGCATTTACACTGTCAATTTAATTTCCTTGACTGAATATGACAAGCCGCGCCTGGCAGGCCCAACAAGTTGTCGGCAAAGATATGTGCCGATAAGATTCGCTATTCTCTGGAATCCAAGTGGATGCAGGGCCGAAAGACGTTCGCTGACCAAGATACAACAATGGATGTTGCAGCGACGAAGAACGAAATAAACACGGTTAGCGTAAATATAATTAGGAGGACCTACACATTAATGCAACTCTCTCGAGTTTGCTCCTTAGCACAGCGTTTGAAGAAAGAGCCGATTCATTTCCATCTTCCCACCGCAGTGCGGGTCTCGAAACAACATGAGTACATTCATTTACAGCCCGAACCATGGCCGTATTGTCTTCGGTACAGGCACTCTCAAAGAGCTACCTGCGGAGCTTGAGAAACTCAATGCCTCCCAGCCGCTAGTACTATCAACTCCAGAGCAATTGTCGCAAGCTGAGAGCGTTTCAGCCCTTTTGCATGGCAAAGTCGCTGGAATCTTCAGCGAGACTCGGATGCATACGCCCACAGATGTGACCCGAAAGGCCTGCGAACGGGCTACCACTTCTAAAGCAGACTCCGTGATCAGCATTGGAGGTGGCAGCACCATTGGTCTCGGGAAAGCCATCAGCATTCGGGCAGGTCTCCCTCATATCGCTGTCCCAACTACCTACGCGGGCAGTGAGGTAACACCGATTCTTGGAGAAACGGAAAATGGCGTCAAGACGAAAAGGTCGGATCCGAATATTCTACCTTCTACTGTCATTTACGACGTCGATTTGACTCTGACTTTGCCCGTCTACCTCACAGCGACCAGTGGCATCAACGCCATGGCGCACGCTGTCGAAGCCCTTTATGCGCAGAACACCAACCCCGTCATAAGTCTCATGGCTCTTGAGGGAATCAAAGCACTAGCAGAGTCACTCCCTGTCCTTGCAAAGAATCCTTTTTCCAAGAGCGCAAGGCACTCTGCTTTCTACGGAGCTTGGCTTTGTGGAACATGTCTCGGTCATGTAGGAATGGCAATTCATCACAAGCTCTGCCACACCCTGGGCGGTAGCTTTGATCTTCCCCATGCGCAGACACACACTATTATCCTACCTCATGCGCTGTCTTACAATGCTCCAAATATTCCCGATGTTATGGCTGCTCTTGCAAAGGCTCTTCCAGGAAGCGAAGGCGACGCCGTCAGAGGACTGAACGTACTCCTCGACAGCATCAAGGTGGATCGCAGTCTCAAGTCGCTAGGGTTCAAAGAGGAAGACATAGACAGGGCTGCAGAGTTGGCTCTACGGAAACCGTACTATAACCCCCGAAAAATTGAACAGCCAAGGATTCGGGAGCTAGTCAGGCGGGCCTGGGCTGGAGAAGATGCTCGCGTCGATCTATAAAACGCTTAAAGCAACGCTAGCAGTTTCACTCTTAATTACAGTATTACCAAGACGTAGTCTTTTGATCTATTGTCACATCCACATAAGAGACAAGCGGGTTTTATATTGCATTGACTGGCTAAATTGGGATTGGCTCGCCCTCTAGCCACTTCTTTGCATTCCAGTAAAGTTCATCGTGCTTCTCCAGGTTCGGAGTGCCCACGTGGCGACGATGTCCAGGCATATCCATTAAAACCGTCACCCCCATAATGGCCTCCTGCCAGTATGCCAGGTATTTGTATCCTGGTGGATATGTCTTCAATTTCTCTTCGTCTACAGAAGGGAACTTCGCAGGATTGACAGGGATCATCTTATCCTTCTCATACCAATGCCGAACCAAAGACGCACCCCAGTGATCACCATCCTTCTCAAAATAGAAGCAGAATCGGCAATCGGCTTCCACATCAAACTCAGCGCCATCAACTTCGAAGCGCTGAGTGATTGTAGCCTTGAGTTTAGTCACGGCTCGCGTGCCCTCAGGGTTGATTTCGGTACTGCTGCCGTGGCATCGATGCATAATGAAAGCCCCTTTATCCATACCAGCCTTTGAGGCCGTTATGAAATCGGCATGGTGCACGCGACCAGACCATGTAGTGTACACGTGAGCATATGGGTGGAAGATTGATTTAAAATTCTCCCACTCACACGCGTCTCTATATTTAGTTGATCAGTCAGCTTTACAAATCTCGATGCTTGATCTTAGTTATAGCAGTACCTGTAGGAAGGCCAGCCCTCAGCAAGCTCACGGAGCTTGGCCCTCTCCAGAACCAGGTGGTCTGGGCCATTATTGCGGATTGCCTTGTCAGGTCTGGAACCTGCAGGGAGGCTGTGTAAGCTGGTCATTTTGTGTTTTGAATATGCTGCAAACTGGAAAGCTTTCGACAAGGGCTAAGCAGAATTAATTAGAAGTTAATACTACCAGTATTTGATATCGCTGAACTTTAAATACTTTTCAACACAATCTTTTGTTAAGTTGTATCTGCTACAGGACCCTCTCAGCGCATCGGTAAATACTTCATCCTAGCCTTGCTACTATGAGTGGACTATCCCCTGCTCATCACAGCAGCCTCCGGTTTGGTTCCGCGCCCTAGGCAATAATAGAGTTAGAACTAGTGTGTAACGGAACTGTCTAACATCTCCAATTCTGCCAGATACACCTTTTACTGCTCTCTGGAAGAGGCAAGTAATTAGGTATTTTCCTGTAGAAATTTAGACTTCCCCTATTTTGGACTAGAATATGCGATTATAGGATCAGCCTATCAGGATTTTAATCATGTAAACGACATATGGAGGGTCATACAGTAGCTCGGCTACGGCCATCGGCAGAGTTGATATTATTCAGACCGTGGTCGACCCGAGCTCGGGTGTTATCATCCGACAGAGAAATTATAGGGTGAATCCTACGGTATGTGATTGCATCTTTCAATGACGGATTCAGGCGCAAGACACTGGCTCCAGAATGATCACTGTAATTGCCATTCAACTACTATGTGGGAAGTTTATTTTCGTCGCACAATCAGGAAACTTACTTTCGCGAGAAATTGGCGGGGCCAGCTGTCATGTTCTACTATCCGACCGCCAGGTGAAGGGATGTACAACACAGAGAGTTTTGAATTCCTTGGAGGTAAATGCCTGTCCTCAGTCACAAGTGGTATGTGTCAATGTGAAGCACCAATATGCAACTCTTGTCCCTTGTAAAGGATTCGGAGCTCTAGTAGCGGTGAACAGCTAGATATTCTCTTAGTCACATGATCTCTATCTTATATTGTGATCTAGGGCCGGACCTCTTAGGTGTTCACCTTTTTGGTCCAGTCGTACGTCCGACTTCCGATATCTTATTAAGGTGCGGCACTGGATGCTAGTTAAACTAGTTAACTACATAGACAGCTAACTAAGTCTAGAGCACTCTCCTTAATTAAAGGGTAGAGAATGTCTCTACACCTCACACTTAGGATTAGAAAGACAGGATTGGCTTATTGAAGACCGTATGTATAGGAAGAACCGATGCATGATGTCAATTCCTATCAAACCTTCCATCTAATCTATGTGTATAGGCTTCCACAATTCATACAAAACAGAAAACAGATACCTTACACTTATTACTCTTTTAAATAATGAGTTCTAATCCTATTCCATCTATACTACATACGCTTTTCCTGAAACCCTCTCCTTGAAAAGCGAAATGAAAAGAAAGACACTGAAAAGAAACAAAACAGGAACAGAAACATAAGTGATGTCAGGAATGGTTCGTTAGCTTCACCACGATTCGTGGCTACTGGTCTCCAATACCACGAAGAGGTGAACCGCATTGGAGGGGGCAGGGGCAAATGAGGGACAAGGGTCGGAGCCCCGGGGGTAACGAGAGGACGAGGGACGTGATGGCGAGAGTAGTATGAAACGAGTGGACGAAGAATAGCGGAGGCAGAAAAAAGAACGGTAACGACTGTGGGGGGGATAAGAAATACAGCAGAGGGAAAATTGTGAGTGTACCAAAGAAACGAGCGGCGGGGGGATAAAAGGGGATACAAAACGGGTGGACGGTTGATCAGGCCTTCCTACCGTCAACCACTGCCTTCCGCTTATTCTTCGAATTCTCCTTCCTTTACTTCCGGGCCTCTGCCTCCCGGATTTGCTTATCGAGCGCTACTCCCGCTTTTCTCACGTTCCTCTTGCAGTCTTCGAGGGCTCGGTGTGCCTTACCTGGGTTCCTCCGATACAGACTATCAAATAATCTCAAGAGACCTTCCGATTGCCTCTTGAACTCCTCTTCTCCCCTAGTCATACGTGTCCCTTGGGCTTCTCCAAGAATGCGTGGAAGCTTTGTCACCCTCTCTAAATCCGGATTTCCATCGGCCATCCGTTTCAAAGAGGGACCATCGGAAGCCGGGTCGGAAGCTGCTTGGCCTCGCCGACTCTTCGACGCATCGGAGGCTTTCCCATCACTGGGGCCAATATTTCCGGAGGAGAAGGCGTTTTTCAAATCTGTATCAGGATTCGGTCGAGAAGACACCTGGGCGCCGGCCCGCTCCAAGTTGTTCTTCTCCCGGCTGTCCCGATAGAAGTCCAGCATTTTTCGCCATGTATCAAGGTACTCGGCCTCGTCATCAGGTAGAGCGTCGGGTAAATCCAACTTGTCCCGATCGATGAGACTGGACAGCCGGCCCAGATCGTCGGCAACCTGTGGATTACCCGTCTCCGAATAGCAGAGCAAGTTCCGAGTGGTGTATGCGGTAATCGCAACCTTGACCATGTCCAAGTCGAGTTCCAGACCACGAGAACGAAGGCGTTCGATAGTAGCGTCCAATATGTCAAGGACCTTGTCACTCCCGGAGGAGCTGGCGGACGCCTCTTCGTTCAGGCTTTCTGCAACCTTGGAGACCTTTGATGGAAGCTTGGAGCCTGCTTCCTGTGCTGCCTTCTGGAGGGACCTAAAAACCCTTCCAGCATAGTCACCGTACCTGCAATAAAATTGAAGCCGCTTGTGGGCGGCTTCGACCTGACCCAGTCTCCTCTCCAGAGCCTCAATGGCATCTGGAGAGTATCCCGGCGACGCCCCTGGGCGCTTGACGTCCCGGCCATCTGTATCACCGTCAGCCATGGGTGAATCGGGGAGTGGGTGCGTACCTGTTTTTAATAACTCCGAAGAGTTATGCATGCGACTTTTCAGCAAGTTGCTAAACATCCATTAGTATACAAGCACACATCATCAAGTGTTCGATATTATATACTTACTGCGCTCTCAAAGCCGACTTGAAGAGGGAAGAGAAGAGAGAAAAGAAGAGATGAGAAACGGGGGATACATGTTTTGAGGGAGTATGCTTGATATCATATTGGAAGGTGCGAATGGACGACTAGTATCTGTAAACATACAGATTGGGCTCGTCGGCAGTCACGATGGACCGGCCTGGTATCCTAACGAGAAAAGCAAGAACCAGCAACGAGAAATACCCGAGACGTGAGTACACCATCATCCAATTTCCCAGATAAGTTACGACAGCTAGTGGTAGTACTATATTTCTCCTAACACAACTGCCTTGCAGGCAGAAGTGGCAGGCAGCTGATATAACCAATATCTCATTGGGATTAGCTAGGCTAATTAGGGGCTGCCTGGTCTGCCGCAAGCTCCCAAAGCAGCTTAGTTATCATCGATATTCTTCCTGCAGTCAACATCATATCTCATCTCTTATTCTTTATCTTTTTAGCAATATCCTTTAAATACTACCATCCTCGACCTTATATTCTTCTCAACTTCATCTCTCATCTTTGATAAACAATCTCAACTATCTGTGTCTTTGGCAAGATTTGTGAAAATACTACGGGTGCCACCCTCAACCTCACGTCCTTTCAGAAGATGGCATCTGAAAATATGAGCCTTGGCCTCTTTTCAAGGCTACCTTACGAGATCCGGGAGCCAATTTGGAAAGAATTCTTCCCAGCCAGTCGACACAACCACCCTTTGATGACACAGAGGCAGAAAACAGACCTCAGCATCTTACGTGCAAGTCGAGCACTATATGATGAGATATCAAGGTTACTATACGAAAATATCTCTCTGACGTTTAGTCTTGCCCCTGCACACCAGAATTCGGGGTCATGGGCTGTGGTGGCCCTGAAACAAAACAAAAAGCATTCAAATGGCAAACATACCAACACACAACCACTATGGTGTCTAGAAAGCTTGGCTGATGCCAAATCACGGGGATTTGACAATCTTCCGTTCCATAAGATTGAGACGGTAAATGTGAAACTCTACGCACCGAACCCCAAAAAGGAGGGTGAGATATTTTTCTTGTGGCGGAAAGTCACCGACCTTGTGACCATTTTCAAGAAAGCACGACACATTAACAACCTCACTGTTTGGCTTCAGAAAGGCCTCGATGGAGATTGGTTTGACAAATGGATGATTCCACATACAAGTGCCTTCTATCAGACCGCGAACCAACGCTGTGACCATGATGTCGTCTTTTTGCCCTTTTGTACCTTGCGAAATGTGGCAGAGATATCGCTCAAGATTCACTCAAAAGAACTCGAAGACGCGATTGATTGGGCAATAATCAATGTTGCTATAAAGTCTGTCCGGGACGGGAGCTGGGAGTCGGTCAGTTCCTTCAGGGATTACAAGATCCGTGGTCACAATGTTGATCGAGCCGTGGCCGGCGACTATCTCTCAATGCATATTTATCTATGGCGATACCCGCAGGAACCAGAGGCCGATCTAGCACGTCGAGATTTCCTGAGTACATGGTACGAACAAGGTACCTCTGGCAAATCCGAATTTGAGAGCCAGATCCTTCGGATTACCGCTGAATACCCCGAGATTGTCAAAGCATATGATCCCCAAATGGAATATTTAGATGATATGCACACTACGATGGTCTGTCTATACCTCCACATGAAGTCGTTACGCGGTAATCTGGAGGATCCAGACTACTGGGACCAAGGCATTTGGAGTTCGACCTTCCCGCAGGGAATCCCAGCCATGAGTTCTCACAAATATTGGAAAGAGATCGACCAGTTTGTCAATGGCGATCTTTACATGAACTATATGGACAAGAATACTTTTTTCTCGACCATAGACAACCACATTGGGCAATGGCAACATGACCACCCGAGCGAGGACGAGGAGACAACATTGTCGGATGATGACTCGGTCTTATCGCGGCAGTTCTCATGTGAGAGGTGCCCAGGCTATGACTCGGAGGTTGACAAGCTCTACTAGATTGCTATCTCTACGTCTTGTGACGAAGAGAATGACTCCACTTCGAAATAGCCATACACTATCCCTTATTTATATCTTTTCTAAGATCAATATCTTCTATATATATGGATATTCCATTCTCTTGTTTATACCGCATTGCATGTTATTGACTCTGTCCGCATTTGCATTTTCGTTGCATTATCGATTTGGATACTAGGACTAATTCAGTTTGAGTATTTCTCCATAATAACATCATAAAGAATGCTCAACTAGTTATAATTCAGAACGTAAGCATAGTTACCACCTGCTGGTGAGCAATAATTCGAAGTTGATCCTAAAAGTGTAGTTCAACTAACTAATGTAAGAGGTTAGTCATAACTGACTAAGCAACCCAGCGCACCAGCCACGTGACGTACTTCCCGGAGCGCCAACACTCGCCGGAACGGAGCTCGGAAGACCTGGATACTAGCCAAGGTTGGATCCTCGACGACCGACACGACCTCACGCCAGTTTGAGCCCAGTTCCCTCGTCCTCCAGGGCCAGACTCCGGATTACACCCGACATCCCGCGATTGGGCACGGTCTACCAGGACGAAAGAAAGGCAAGACGAACAGACACAATGGGCGCCGGTAGCTCGAAGCAGGAGCCTTCGGCGGGCTCGAAACATGTTTTTGCGAGGTGAGTTGGGATTCTCTGAGCGATTGAGGTGAATGGGAAGGTCAATGGTCGATTTTGAGATCTTATGAAGGATAAGGAGGAAGTTTGGGGGAGAAATGAAGAAGAAAGACGGCATGGCTAACTGATATCAAAACCACAGCGAGACCCCGGTCCAGTTCTCCTCTAACTTGGTAGAGGCTCTTCAGTCGAGCGCAGAGGTAGGGATCTCCCACCGCATTCACCTATCTAGTTCCGTCTCAATTGGATCTTTCTGGGTTAAGATAAACTAACCACTACCTTCCAGACCGACTCCTCCCGCGCCAAAACCCTCGAACTACACATCCAAGCGCGCGTTGCGCAGGAACTCGAGCGGATCCGCCAACGCGAACAGCAGACTCTAGCTGATATCGAGAAGCGATTGAACGACGGCACCCTCTCAGCGGGCAACACGCCCACCCCTCCCCCATCCACCTCGGGCTACTCGGTCCCCACGACCTTTGGCCCGTCCAAGTACACGCAAGAGGAGCTCTCGCTGGATACGCCACTCGTCCCCTTCGCTGGCCAGGATACGTCTTCGAGCACCTTCCCCACCCCCGCGGGAGAGAGTGTCCAGATCGACCGTGACGCGTCCCGCGAGACGGTCCTAAAGGAGATCGAGCAGTTGAAGAGCAAGCTTGAGGGGCGCAAGAGACTTGCTGCGCTGGACGAGAAGGTGGACCGCGCCAGATCGGACGTCGTGAGCTGTCTGAAGCTGAATGACCGACGGCCGTTGGATTGCTGGAAGGAGGTCGAGCAGTTCAAGAAGGAGGTGCAGAAGTTGGAGGAGGGATTTGTGGAGAAGATTATCGGTTGATTGAAGGTGATTATTTGGAAAATGAGGGTCCTTTGATCTCCTTTTTCGAAGATCTGCTTTACTTCCTGAAGTCTACATGGGAAGAAATGGAATCTTTTTTTATGCTGAACGTTTGTATCTAAATGCGGTATCCGATTTGTTCCCACGAGGGAAAGAAAGGATAATTGCAAAGCGTTTGGAATGTGTGATAGACAAAACAATCTGTATGTTTATGTTCTTTTTTGGGTTGATTTCTCTATTTGTAGATTTGTAGTCTACCACATCCAGGCTAAGTATTCTTTTATATAACATGGCTTCAGTAAAAGTTACAAAATAATAGAATTTCATCATAAGCAGGGTATCATGACAGCGCCCTTCTCTTTCGAATCCATCAATATACTCGTGAGCCTTGTAGTAGCAATCACATCCTACTGGCTCATACAACCTCCCAAATCCCTAGCCTTCCGACTCGTTCACCCGCAGAGCGAACAATACACATCCTTTGCTCCCGTGCTTTCCCTTTCCCTGCATCCTTTCTATCCGCGGCTGAGTGTGTGATCTTGGAGACGAGAATGGATCCAATACCTGTCCCTTTGCCTTCAGAGAGGTTGTAGTTCCCTGTCGTCACGAAGCCAATGAGGTCCTCTTCAGGTGGGATGGGTAGGTAAGCGTTCCGCTCTGCATCCGTGTCAGGACCTGCTTCTGTGGATTCTGTAAGCAGTGAGGCTGCGAGGCGCCTGCGGGCTTCATCGCGCTGTTCTTGTTCTGATGTCGTGTTTTGGGCTTGGTTCTGATTCCGGCTTTGTTTTTGTTTCTTGTTCTCCTTCTGGGACGAAGATTGGTTTCCATTGACCTTGCTCGCGGTTTTCTCTGGTGCAGCAGGGGCAGATGCAACCGAGAGCCATTTCTGACGCAGATTATCGTCTGTTGTAGGGAGGCGGTAGACGCGAGCACGTGGTGTGGGAGTTCCACGGTGGAAGAGTGAGATTTTGACTGTTGCAAGAGCAGGCTTGTCGAGGTGGTTCTGTAGATCAGCAGGAAGAGACCCAGACGAGTGGTTGGTGATCCTGTGAGCCACAGTCGAGGTAAGCTGGTATAGCCCCTGTGGCGGGAGGGGATTCAGCTTGTTGTCGTTTTCTTTGGACGCATCAGCTGTCTCCTTGTCTGTATTTTTCGTCTTGCCTGATTCTTTCTGAGCGGCATTGTCATCGCTCGCCGTCACCGCATCCTGGGAAGGACCTTCTACCAATCTTTCCCAGTCACAAGCCCATCCACGTCCAATCTCTCCCTTCGAGCCATTTCCGAGATCGATGCTATCGAACTCAGTTCTTCGACCTTTAGGTCTTCTTTCCCATTCTTTCTTCGCCTCCTCTCGCTCACGCAAGCCCCATTGCCAGCCCGCCTCAGTCCCTGGGAAATCTCCGGGAAACCAAGGTTCTCCCACCTCAAAAGCGAGTTGTCTCTGTTCTTTGAGACCGCCGAAGCGTGGGTTACCTCCGCTGGAAAGCGGATGGTACATCAGTGAGTACCACACAGGCACCACGCACTTCCAGGGTAGAAGAACGGTCCAAGTGCCTTGGGCGTTGCTGTTCTTTGCCATAATGCCTGGTTTCGATGCAAGGACTAGGACAGGAATCTGTGGATCTGAAGGCTGTGGAGACGGATGTGTGCCTGGTCCAGCCAGAGTCCGTCGTCGATTGATGGCTTTTTGGCTGGGAAGCTGGCGAGCAGCGGCCAGCCGTGCACGACGGTCAAACAGCGCAGCAGGTGTCTGGGTTTTGTCTGCCGGCCACGAGGCTAGTAAGATAGCAAGATCGTTCATACTCTCCTCGGAGGTAGGTGGTTTGACCTTCCTTGGAGGGAAATGTAGACGAGGATCAGAAACTGAGAAAGCCAGGATGGCATTCTGAGGAAGAGACGAAGGGTTCGTGACACCTAGGAGCGAGGACCAAGTCGCCTGTGGACTGTCTTTGGGGAACTCTTTCCCATCATCTTGCAGCGGCTTGAGTGCACCTAGCAATGCCTCCGTCGCCCCAGGGCCAGTGATATCAATGCTCCCGATCTCGAATCGCAAATCTTCCACCATGACAGGAGGATTCTGGCGTTTCGATACTTCCAGCAGTTCATTCCACAATTGGAGAAATGCCGACGGATGTACTCGCACAAACAGCCTCTCCCTAGGCTTCTTCGTCTTGCGCGGGCCACTCTGGTCTCCCGCATCAGCCATCTCAACATCCTCTGCGGCATTTCTCGCACACCAGATAAAAGTCACAGGCGCAATCGGCCTTTTCTCTCCCTCACGCTCAAACACCCATGCGACCAGACTCCTCGTCCCTTGCCTCCATTTCTTCCCTTTCGCTCCCCATGCTTCGTCCCCAACAACCCCCACCGTCCTCAGGACACTTTCCAGACCAGCCTCAGTTCCCTCCAACTGAATCGTAGACATATAACTCACATCCCACGCCACAGCGCCCCTCGCACCGGCAGCCCGATGGGTAGGTCTATAGCTCTTCTCCGTAGGAGACAGCGGCACCGCAAACCTCCACAACGGCTCCTTAGCCGTGGGCATATGCGCCCGTTTGGCATGAAACATATGCGTAGGCAACCACGTCTTCCCCCTCTGGCGCTTCTTGAATTTCGACTCTGGCGGAAACGGATGCGAGAGCTTGTTCTTCTTGATTTTGGGGACCCGAGGCGCGATCTGGAACGAGTGGATGCCTTCGTCGGAGAGCAGTTTCCGCATCTCCTTGTCCCGTTTGGCCTTGGAGGCCGCTCGTCGTGCTTTTGTCTTCGCATTGAGACCCTGGAGTCTTCTGGCCGTCTCGAGTCGTAGACGGAGGAGCTGTGTCGGTTTTCGTCGTCGGGATGTCACGGTGGGGGTGTTGTCTTCAATCATCTATTGCGTTGAGTCTCGTTAGCAAACCGAGCAGAAATCTCTTGACAAGCCAACATGTAGAACAATATCGACTCAATAAAATCTCAATATATATATATATATATATAGAATACATACCTCCCTCTTCGCCCTCGCTCTCAACCGACTCGGCACCCTCTTGACATTATGACTCGCCGTCCGCCGTCTCAAGGACCGCGGCACCTTCTGAAACGCACGACTGGTCAACGCCGCTTTCGACCGCTGCATCCCGGCCTCCAGGGCACGGATCTCATACTCGCGCGCCCCGACAAAGGCAGCGACATCGAGCTCGCCCGTCGCTGAGAGCGCCGCATCGGATGTCTGCACGGCCAGAGCGCGGGCATCGTAGGTCTTGGCGCGTTTTCGAGCTGCGGCCGAATTGTCTCTGCCTCCTCCTCCTCCTCCGGAGTTGGGGAACGCCGATTTGCGTTTCGATGGTTGATTGAGGGCCATGACGGCCTGGATAGCTGTCGTGGGTTGGCGACTCGAGTAGAGAGGGTTGTGGTTTTATTGGCGGCGTTTTGGGATATTCCGCGGAAATTTGAGCTGTATGTCCAGACAGCTCTTTACGGCTTGGCGCGTCATGGCGGCGGAGGAACAAGAGGATCGTTCGTCACACCCCGGGCAGCCACCACGTTTAGCTCGACGGCCATGTGTCGATCAGTCGATCTCTTCTAGAACTATACTTATAATCTATACAAAAATATACAACGATCGTTACGTTCATGTGTTCTGTGTCACTTTTTGTAAGGGTAAGTGATTGAGCAAAGGGTATTTATTCTATTGAGCGGGATTCTAGTCTATACTATATCCTCTAAAGAAGAAAGGAAAAAGGTCATTACCACGCCATTGTCATCAATCTATGAGTTGAGCTCGTCGCCGCTGATTTACAGAGCCTTGAGGATGGACTCGGCGTCGGAGACCTCGAGGACGTTCTTTTCACGCTCGCGCTTGGCGTAGGTGACCTTGCCGTGGTCGATGATGAGGGCGAAACGACCGGTGCGGCCCTCCTCATCGGCCCAGCCGATGCTCTTGGAGAAGCGGGCCTCAGGGTCAGACAGGAAGAGCTGTGGAAGCAGTCAGTATCAGTTTCAGATGATTAGACAAAAATGGAAGGGAGAAACATACAATGTCGTCGCCAGTGACCTGGTTGGCCTTGCCCCAGGCGCTCATGACGTAGGCATCGTTGTAGGCCAGGACGGCGACAACGTCGACACCCTTCTCACGGAGCTTGGGGAGAGCCTCAATGTAGCCGGGGACGTGTCTGGCAGAGCAGACGGGAGTGAAAGCACCTGGACGAGAGCATGTCAGACGACTGGTCGAACGGATCGAAGGAGCTAGCCAGCAGCAATTGACATACCGGGAAGAGCGAAGAGGACGACCTTCTTGTCCTTCCACTCCTTGGAGGCGTAGTAGTTGATGGGGATACCGCAAGCGGTGATGTCGCCCTTGTCCTCAGACCAGGGGATGTAGCTGTAGGAGACAGGGTGTCAGTACAATGGAGGTCTGGACGACAGCAGCAGCTGGAGGGGCAATGAACTTACGAGAAGACGACGTCTTCGGGGAAAGAGTCACCGGGGTTGAGAGGAGCCATGGTGGTGGATTAAGATGTCGATAGAGGGTAGATGAGTGAGAGAGTGAAAGAGATAAGAGCTTTCAGTTGAGTTCAGTGAAGAGGCGAGGACGAGACCGGAGGGGCCCGGGGCCGGTTAATATAGGGTAGGTTTGCGGTGATACGCAGTGAGCTGATGCGAAACGGAAGGCAACCGAAGCGGTACCTTGACTACTGGCACAAAGGCCGGTTCCTGTATTATCAAGAAGACCGCCCGAGACTGAGATGCCCCGCCAGAGAAAACCCCCACCATCGACCGACGGACCAGACTGCCAGATATCTAGACCGCCCACGTTGACTAATCTGGCCCTCGCGATTTCATCATCACGCAGCCGGCCACGAAACTACCAGGACGATCGATCCCGAGGCTGCTGGGACATCACATCCTCTGAGCCGATGCGTTGATTGCACGCCGGCCCGGTCTCTCTCGATGTCCCATATCTCGGGATCTTTCTACGGCAGAGAGCATCATCGCAAAGAGAGAAGAGATAATAACGATAATTTCCACATGAGGCCGGCTGCGTGCAGCGCCAGCGAATCACCGGGCGAGGTCCCCTGTCATGGGCCTTCTATGGGCTTCGCTGTGTGCCTGTCCATCACGTCAATCATCACGTGAGATCGCCATGGTCGACCCTTTTTCCGGTGCTCTCTCTTTCTTGGTTTGACGATCAGGACGGCCAGTTGGGCTATTGAATGGATGGTCTCTGCAGCCTCTGTTTCATGTGCGGTCTGACCGCCAGCTTATCTGATGGAGGGTTGGAGGGGGTGGGTAGGTGAACAGTTCATCATTATTAGTTATGCTCCTACTGTTATATATCTCAACCCCGCCAAAGTAGCAATTGCTGCGGGACAACAGCTAAATAGAATTCTACTATTATAAAAATGCCCTTCTACAGAATAGATTGTTCTCATATAATATTACCCAGTATAATTACAACCAGAAGAGCAAAGGCCACGTCCATCTCTCTCCAAGAGAACCCCTCCACGTCCAAGTCCAACAGAGACTGCTGCCCCGCCTTACGTAAGGATCCACCCTCGATCAGATAAGACCGACAACGGGAAAGACAAACGACTTCGTCACACTCGGCCGAGTCTCAGTTAAGATGGTTTTAAGGCTGGGAGCTCCAACAGAGCTTATATGAACTTCACCTGACTAGATAGACATACGATTGATTATCAGCTATCTATAGACAAAGAGTGTCCGTCAGACTTTTCCCTGGGAACCTCGTGCAACCACTGTTCGTTTCGTTCCTTGGGAGCTCCGAGAAAACCTTTTTCCCTTCCTGCGCCCCCAAGGTCCGAGCTCCGATGTGAGGAAACCCCGTGGATTTCCGTCGCCGAACCCTGCCTGGCACGGGGGTCGATTTCCGTCGCGGGCAAATAATCGAGAGCTTTGCTCCAGACTAAAGCAAAATGATTCCTCATCAGATAACACGGTCTCTCTGATGAGGAATCATCTCAATTATCATGTCCAGTAGACTACCTATTTTGTTAACTGGTCATGCCATGCAGCTGACATGAGATGGCAATCCAGGCCCCGGATGAGTCAGTAGCTTCGTCTTCCATCGACTTAAGTTGTTGTATGACGCGGGCAGAGATCCCGGACGGGGACCTAACCAGATCCCGTGGGTTCTGTATGATGGTTAAATACAGCTTCTCGAGATATCAAGTCTGCTCGTAGAGCACATCGTCTGTCGGATTTACATGTTCTGTCGAGATTGTTAAGTACTAAAAATAGACCACGAACAGTCGCTCAGATAGTTTCTGAAGTACTTCAAAAATAATTGCAAAACCACAGATACAATATATATATATTTGCATCAACTTCCAAAATGGCTGATCTCAAGCCTCCATTCACCGCAGAGACAGCAAACAAAAAGGTCAAGGCTGCTCAGGACTCCTGGAATACACAGTAAGCGACTGCGACGCTATTGTTATTGTTGTTGTTTTTATTATGATTCTTCTTCTTCCTGCCCGTTTCCATCATCATTTGAGCGTTGTGGTCATCTGCTCGTGGTTACTATTTCCCCCCTCCCGAGCGATGTGATCGATGATGGTGTTCCCGGATCCAAAGAATGCGGGACAAGACGTAATAGTCCGCCGCATCCCTTGCTTCTCCCCCTTCAATGAGCGTCCTCTGGAGTACCCTATGGGTGTAATCATGTCGAGCCTGATCCAATCCCGATGTCCCGTTTCCTATTTCGTTAATAAAAAAGAAAAGAAAGAAGAAAAAGCCGCATCCCCACCTAGCCGCTACATCCTACTACTATACTCGATAAATCGTCATCATTATACCAAAGCAGGAAATAAAGAAGCAAAAGAGACAAGCGCTAACAGCAACCCCTTCCTCCTTTACCCTTCCTTCTAGACACCCTCCCAAAATTTCCACCTCATACACCCCAGACTCGATCTGGCGCAACCGCGGCACCTTTCTCACCGGCACGGATGCCATCATCGAATTCCTGACCGCGAAATGGCAGCGTGAGAAAAACTACCGTCTCCGCAAAGAGCTGTTCGCGTACACGGACGACCGCATCGCAGTGCAGTTCTGGTACGAGTATCAGGATGCGACTGATGGGTTGCGGTGGAAGCGGTGCTACGGTCTGGAAGACTGGACGTTTGATCGCGAGACGGGCAAGATGCGCAAGCGCCAGATGAGTGGGAATGATGTGCTTATTGGACCAGATGGGAACGGAGAGGGGAGGTGGTTTGTTGATGGAGTGGATGTGAATGAGGTCAAGATTGGAGAGGAGCATTGGTAGGTTAGTACGCACTATTAGGTATAGCGGTGTGATTATTAGGGACGCTCCAGAGGAAACATAGTCCTCTACTTAATTGTTATAATTCGAAATAGGATGTTTGTTTTCCATCATTAAGAAATATGGCTTGAAGCACATGGCTTATACGGTCTCAAATGTTAGAGAGCGATTGGGCGAGAACGTCCAATTAACATGGACATAGCTCCACTGAGATCAAACGAAAGATCTATCCGAACGATCTGGCTATGGGGATGGTTGGAACCAGAGCACCCCAGAACAACGAAATTGAAGGAGTACTGCAGATATATCTGCGCCGTCAGTACTCAAGTGAACAGACGAAGCTGTCTTCCAGCGAATTACTTAGCAAAGCTTTAATAGTGCACTCTAGGAGCATCCTCGTATTACCGCGCTAGATTTACGGACGCAAGTATTGTAACCATCGGCTGCAAATGACTACATGACTCAGTCTATATCGGTCTAGCTTGCTGCCAATTCAAACCCTGCATTGCCGCATACTCAAAAGACTCGCGTAGCTATCCCCGCAGATCGTTCTCCACTGCTCTCCTGCATCCTCCCGGATCCTTCCCAGTTATGGGATGGTCCAGTACGAGCCACAAGTTAGTAAGGAATCGAGGCGCGTCCGTATGGCGAATGCGCCCCTGCGTACGCTTTTTTCGACGACAACGGAGCAACTTCCGAGATCTCATGCACAATTACATTCGACGGACGGGTACGACTCCTCCGTACCGAGATGCTGGTCCTTCTGACGGGCAAAATCGACATGAGATCAGGTCTCATGGTTGCTTTTTTCCTTTGGCTCAGCCATTGATGCTGAAGAATGTGTGGAACGGGTGGTGTGTATCTCACATCTAAGGCCGTGACCGGAATGTGCCCGCGCGACACGGGTTTCTGCGATATTTGGCCAGTTCCACAGCCCTGCTGGGCCAGGGCCCAGCAAAGCGGGTGTATTGGGGCGACTAACTATCTGGAGGAAAGATAAAGCTCGTTGCAAATCGTTCTGCAGTGGCCGACTCGCGGTGTGTGCTCTTCAGCCGAGATGGTTCCTCTCCACCTGAGGAATGCGAGTGATGATGATCAGGGCCCTCCACCATCAATCAGATTCGCGATCGACTGGCAATCAGGGTCGCGCTGTCGATCGTAGACAGCTCAATTGCATGGGAATTTATCTCGATTTGGCGAGCTGGATGCTGATAGCGGTGGTATTCCATCGACGTTCATACTTCACGTAAAGTGATTGTCTTATTTTGTGCTCAGCCCAGCGCTTGGTTATCGCACTTCTAGTTGTTAAACTGCAATGAACAATTGTTAGAACAGGCTAACTCATGTAGAATCTACTCTGGACTACTGCGTGATGGTCTGGCGCGGGTGAGGAGGGGTTCGAGAACTGAAGTCTGTAGATGGTGCATTCCTCAGGGCGAGGTCGCCGGTGACCCGGGGAACTTGAGGCATTCAAGTGGAATCAACCTGGCTATTTCCCTATCAACCTCCATTCCTCGGGCCCTCCCACCTTGCCATGGCATGTCTGCAGCGTGAGTGCTTGGGGTCTCGTTTCCTAAAAGTTCGGGGTGCCTCAGGAGGACTTTGTCGAAGTCGTTGTGAGTAGTATACGGACGACAGGTGCCTGTCGAGAGTCGACAAAAACAAATCTTAGCTTCTGCTTGCTCTTCTGAGCCTGAGGACACTTCTTTCGTTACTTTCCATTATCGAAATACCTAACCCTAACACTCGTTTAATATCCTTCTCCGTTCTAATAATTGGTTTAATCCGTCCTCTCGTTCAAAGCAATAATTCGATCGATCGTTGTATCTGGCAAACGCAAACCTGGGCAACAACCTTGGAAAAGATAATCAGGTACGAGCTGACTAGCTTCGTGGCAGTGGCCTTTAGGAAGAGGTCAATTGACTAAAAAAAGCCTGTGGTCTTTCACTTCAGACAATATCAGAGCACAAAGAGACCATATGTCAGCGTGAGCGTTGCGGAGTAACCTGAACTGTTTACCTCAGTGACTACACACGCATTTTCACACGAGCGCGCCATTCATTGAATGTCACTGCCTGGTCCCAGGAATTGATCAAACCCATCAATGATGGACTACACAGACAGCACTGGACGCCCACCGTCAAGGCGTGCCCCTCTGACAGATGCCACGACCAGAGTCAACAATTCACCAGCCCGGCCAGCTTCACGAGGTCGTGGATACGACGACCAATTGAAGGTCTCCGATGCCATGACTCCTCCAGTTACTCCTACTTCCCCTGGAAGATTGGAAAATAAACGTCTATCAGCAGTAACTGAAGCTGGCTCAAACCGCAACTCCGCCATATCGACAGCATCCACGACCTCTGGAAAGGGACGCAGAAAAACCCACGTCGGACCATGGCAACTTGGCAAGACCTTGGGGAAGGGGGCTACTGGCCGTGTTCGACTGGCCAAACATGCAGTCACAGGTCAAGCCGCTGCAATCAAGATCGTTTCGAAGAAGTCAGCCGCAATGGTCCAGAGTGAGAGCATTGCAGCGATGGATCGAAACGCGGGTCTTCTGGCGGGGGCTATGGGATCAGCCGGAGCTAGACCCATGCCATGTGGTATCGAGAGGGAGGTGGTAATCATGAAGTTGATCGAGCATCCCAACGTGATCAACCTGTATGATGTTTGGGAGAACAGAGGGGAACTGTAAGAATACCAACAAGATATACAGGTTTCCATGACTAACCACGTGCAGATATCTTGTTCTTGAATACGTCGAAGGTGGAGAACTTTTCGAATACGTCTCGACAAACGGTCCTCTCCCAGAAGAGGAGGCAGTTCGCCTATTCCGGCAAATCATTGCTGGACTTGCGTACTGCCACCGATTCAATATCTGCCACCGCGACCTGAAGCCAGAAAACATCCTGCTGGATGCTAATCACAACATCAAGCTGGCCGACTTTGGAATGGCCGCTCTACAGCCAGCCGGGTACTGGTTGAACACATCATGCGGTAGTCCACACTATGCTGCTCCTGAGATCATCTATGGACGCAGATACCGCGGCGATAAAGCCGATATTTGGAGCTGCGGAATTATTCTCTACGCTCTGTTGACAGGATTTCTTCCCTTCGACGGTGGCGACCTGCCAAACACTCTTCGTCTCGTGAAGAAGGGGGAATACTTCCTGCCCCGCTCCCTCAGCTTGGAAGCAGCAGACATGATCCAACGTATCCTGCAGAAGAGGCCTGAGGATCGTATTAGTATGGAGAAGATGTGGCAGCATCCTCTTCTCAAGAAGTATGAGACTCTTCACCAAGCTATGTCCGATTTTCCAGTCGGTCTTCCTCCCCCTCTGTCCACCAGAGACTGTGGTCCGCCTGTCTCCAGCAGACAGGATATCGATATGGACTTGCTGCGTAACCTGCAGACACTATGGCACGATGTGAGGCCAGAGATTTTGATCGACAAACTTCTCAGCAAGGAGTAAGTGACATGCATAACTGCTGTTAGTGATGACCATGCTAACCAGATGTTTTAGGCCTAATCATGAGAAGATGTTCTACAATGCTCTGATTAAGTTCAGGGATGAGCAACTGGAAAACTACCAGGGACAGCCGCTCGAATACTCTGCTAGCGACTACCATCATATTTCCCGCCCAGCTGCCCGAGCTGCTATCAAGAGGGCCCAGAACAGCCGCGGCCATGGTTCTCACTCCCGCAGACGTTCACAGTTCTCAATCATTACGGAATGTAGCCGCTTCGGTTCCTTGAAAGAAGCAAAAGACACACCAAAGTCCACACGTACCGTGGAAAGCTATGATCCGTACAGGCCTTCCAAGAATCCAATTGGTACCCCGCACGTGGAGTATGCAAACGTCACAATTCACAGACAAGACTCTGGCTTCTCAGATGATGAAGATATGGTGGATGCTCCTGATAGCAGCCCTTGTCCTGCAGAAAAGATGAACGAGCCGGAGGAGGCCCCGATGCCTTCGGGCTCTTCTTTCGAGCTCCTGCGTACCAACAAGCCCAAGTCTACGGCGCGGTCATTCCACTCTCGCAGCTCGATCTCCAGTGCTCGTCGTGGATACAGTCCCATGCCTAGCTGCCGCTCTGTCAGCTACAAAAGAAATGTCTCCTTCCGTCACATTCGCAACCGATCTGGCGGTGGTGTGTCTGCTAAGGTGAAGGCCGCCCAGGCACAAGCAAAGGATGTCCCTGAGGTTCCCAAGCTTCCTCAGGAGATGTCACCAGA
Organism: Paecilomyces sp. PK2413; assembly: GCA_023624055.1. Taxonomy (NCBI): domain Eukaryota; kingdom Fungi; phylum Ascomycota; class Eurotiomycetes; order Eurotiales; family Thermoascaceae; genus Paecilomyces; species Paecilomyces sp. PK2413. The sequence continues at coordinate 1,043,593 of JAMADQ010000001.1, read as the reverse complement.
AGCAGAGGCTAGTCCTGCAGTATCCTCATCAAAGGCAGTCGCTCGAACCCCTGGACCGGTCAAGCCTGCTGCTGAGATGAAGATCCGGGACCCCAACATGTACTGGAAGGAAGATGCTCGAAAGGTCTCCAACGAGCTCAGTCAGATTTGCGAGGAAGCGTTCAACAGGTCCTCTGTCTCCACTCGCCATACTGCATCGAGCAGCCAGTACATGTTCAGCCCCGAGTCTCCAGCGACATCTGTGTCTCTTTTGACGCCAGAAAACTCTCAGCAGTTGAACATGAGCAGCAAGCCCAGTGCAAATGCTCTGCAAGAACGCGTACCAGAACGGTTTCACTCGAAGACTGTTAACGACCTTGCCGAAACACGTCGTAGACTGATTGAGCACTCGACTAAGGCTGGGTCGGAGAGACTCCCAGAATACCTGTCGGACGTCATCTCGCATCTGGATCGTCTGATTGAGCAAGACAAGGTCAAGCAGGACAGAGTCAAGCAACCCGAGAAAGTAGACGAGAATGAGCAATATAGACGAGCTATCTCTGATCCTATCTCGCGGCCGAGCGTCGACGGAGGCTATCTGCCTTGTATCTCTGAGGAGCTCCTTTCTCAAATGGATAGTACTCCCGATCTCGATCTCAACCTTGTCGACCAGAGAAGACCCTCTGACTCCAGTCGCCGTTCTGATGTCAGGGTCAGCAAAGACAAGAGAGCTACCATCCGCATGGTTCCTCAGGACTCTTTTGGTTCTATAGAGGAAATCAAGCCACTTACCATTCGGAAGAAGAACCAGCCTCCACGGTTGGCCATAGCTCCTCGACACAGCTCTGCTGATTCTTACATCCAGACGCACAGCCCCGAGAGTCCTACATTCGACCAGAATAGGTACGTCTCGGGTAGCTCTCGTAACAGGTACTACCTTGGCCTGGAGCCAATCGAGGAGAACCCGAAATCTCCACGACGCAGTGAGGCCAAGTCTTCTGGTGAAGGCAAGAAATGGTCATGGTTCAACAAGTCCAGGTTCGAACCTCAAGGAGAACGCCCGCCCACTCCACCAAAGGATACCAAGCCTGGCCACGCCAGTGATACCAGTGTCGTCGTTCACGAGTATCCGCTTACACCTACGGAGTCTCACGATGATGTCCCGAGGACGCTTAAGAAGAAGCAATCCTTCGAGAAGAGCAACAAGGGAGGCTTCCTCAAGATGTTCAGCAAGAAGAGGGCGGACAAGCCGGCCCATGTAATAAGCACTGGTAAGGACTGTCTTTGCATTTCTGGGTCTCAGAAGCTAACACACTTCCTTGATACAGGTGAGAGTGATGTGGGTGATGTGGACTCCGTGGTCACTGGTACTGCGGTCAGCGAAGCCTCTGAGCAGCCCATTAGCCGCCGGAAGTCTGAGAGGAAGACCCGTAAATCGGGTAACCCGAACTGGTTTGCTCGCTTCTTCCACGTTAAGCCAGCTACTCGTGTGGTTGCCCTCAACACGTCAAAAGTGAAGGGCCGAAAGGATGTCTACAAGACCCTGAGAGACTGGCAGCAATATGGCATGGAAGAAGTCCATCTGGATAAGGCCAAGAACGTGATCTATGGCCGTGTTGGACAAGTCAACTGTAAGTTCAAACTCAATATTTGCATATGCTTTGACTGACATGCATCCAGTCCTTCGTCTGCGTCCTGTTGAATTCTCTGCGGAGTTCTTTACAGTCCTTGAGCATGGCCGTCCCGCGAACCTCAGTCTCATTCAGTTCCGCCAGGAGAGAGGAGCGGCATCGTCCTTCCACAAGGTTGTTGACACCATGCAAATAGTCTTGAAGCAACATGGCCTCCTGGTCGAAGACCCTGGACGCGCGAAGAAGATGGCCAAGGTGCTTGACCATATGTCCTGAGGAGTTGATCATGACATCACCCGAAGTACAGTAATCCTAATCAGTATTATTGAGCGATTTGCTCTCGCCAGCCTGTCCCTGGTCTGGCCTTTTCAGGCGTCTTCCCATTCATGGCGTTTTTACTTGGTGCCACTTTTGTTCGATTCACTTGCATAGCCGTATTTGGCGTTTCCTTCGTTGTCTGACTTGCAAGCGACCTTCTTTTTCCTACATCTAACATATCCAACGTCACTGGTTCTCCACTGCCAACTGCAGCAGGAGCAGATCGGCTTCACCTGTCTTCACAGGCATTTTCCTTGGTCTTATCTCGGGATACGTCTTGGACCTATCCCAACATCACAACAATTTCCTTGTCTATCTCAAACTCACCCACAGTCTGTCGTTGTCGCGACAAGAAGTCGCCCAAACCATCTTGGCACCCTTTCGGAGCTGGTGTCCACACACACATTCTCTCTCTATTTCCTACTTTACATCACATCTCCCGTCTGAGTCATCTTGCTTTCCTTTCCATGTCTTTTCTTCTGCCATCTCGAGCGTGTATATCATCGCTGAGCCAACTGCCTGTCTGAGACATCTCTAATTCGCTATGTCTGATTTTATTTTCCCTTTCTTCCTTTAATCAGCTAATCAGGGTGTCTCCTTCTCCTGAGCAATCTGGCGTATGAACAGAATGGCAAGAAAATGCTTCTCTAGCTCATCACCCAGACTGAGTGAAGTGAGATAGCCGACCCATACGGCTTTCCTGCAGAAAAGCGCTGTGTTCCTTTCTATTCATGTATTTAATGCGCGATTATCAGCTGGTCTTCACTTTGTGAGCCATCGATTTGATAGTCAGGTTTTTAGTCTTTCGAATATCAATATCTTCAAACATCCACATGCCAGTAGAGGAAATTCTCGTGGAATATGCGATAATACGAACAATTCTCGCAGTACAGGTAGAGAGAGGTTATGTCGAGGTTTCATACATTGAATAAGTAGACATGGAGGCTTATGGTCGAGTAGCTGTTAAACCACTCCTGTGCACCAACAGTGTACTACCTCTCAAATGTACATGTCCTAGGCAGTAGTTACATAGCTAAGCATATTCAATAAGGAGAAGACACCAGTACTCCGGTTCTCCAGTCAGTCATTTTGACCTAGCATAGTCTTTAATGTCATAACTACTCTTAAATCTCGCCCTTTCAAACATTACCAGACATCCGTGACACGGAACGGAGAATGGATACAAGTACCATTACGGGATTAAGGAATACCTGACAGGACAAGAAAAGGAGTCAGTTAAAGGATCAAATCCTATCCTGCTACATAGATACATAATCCATTTAGGTTTCTTGCACAAACTCAGAGATAGAGATATCAAAGATGGGAGAGGAACACATACTTGCGGCCCATCTAGTATGCAATTTCAGTACTGCTTCATTTAAGGAGTAATTAAGCGAGTACACCACTTGTCGTACTTAGCTTCTTCTTCACAGAATACGCTCTTAAACGCATTGCATGTCTAGATGATAAGCATACAGAATTAGAACAGTAGATGATCCTAGCTTTAGTGGCGTATTCATTGTATGGCATTAGCCTGAGTTCCAGCTCTGTTTAGCTTAAGCATTAGCGTTTGCATACAAACGTACAAACAGTTAAGCTAGATTTAGCCAATGCGCAACAGTATTAGAATATAAGAATCAGAGCTGCCCTTCCATTGAATCTTGTATTAGATCCAGTCCAATTATAGTCATACTCGTGAGTTGTCTATGTGTTACATAGTTCCAAACCACCCCTCCAGAAGCTACGAACTAAAATTAACTGCTTAGTCCGCTCACCGCCTACCGCCCACCGACGCGGCCCCTGTCGCGGCCTTTCCGCCCTCGCACTCGGTCCGGACCGGTCCGGCGCTTGGGCGTGGGCTTGGACTTAACTAGCCAACCCTTGTCTATTTTGTCTTTGTCCGTGCTGGGATGTTGGAGGTAACTGATTCTAAACCAGGTTAATTCTAGCTAGTTACGGAGTACCCCGTAGTTGGCTAGGATGATTTATCAAAGAGGTATCAACTATGACTACCTAGTTGGTTGATTATTAGTTCGCTGCATACTAACTAGTAACTAGTTACTCCGTATGTAGTTCAAACTTCACTCGCGGAACTACTATAGTGCTAGTTACTACTTTACTAACTACTTATCCGCTGTTTGTTGGTGCACTATCTAGCCTTCTCTCGAGTCTAGATGACGGAAATATCTTCTCTCCTGTACTGTCTTGGGAGTATAAAGTATTAATCAGAGCCGTAATTACTTTATAGTTAGGGAACCCCATTTCTAACCAGTAGCTCTCCTCTCAAGACATCAGATACTAGAGATACCACAAGACTGGGGATTAGTAACCAAGTTCCCGCATGTAAATTTCCATAACAATAACTACGGTACAGAATCGACTTATCTGCTAACATTAGACCCAATTACCAACGGGACTTAACCCCAAAAATACCCTCTTCGACCCAAAGTATACTTTTGCATTCACTTTTACTTTAATCCGATCGAATCCATCTAGAACCTCGCCGGGCCGTTGAACTCTGACGGCCGACACGTCCGGACATACTTCCCGCAACCGACTAGGTTATCTATTAATTACTTACTTCCTCTCCACCCGTGGTTGACTTGGGTGGCATGGAGCAGGCGGGAAGACTCTCCAGGGCCAATGTATTTTTGGTTAATGTGGGAGTGGAAATACCTGGATTAGAAAGGAGAAGGAGGGTGTGTTTTATTGAAAAGAATCGTCTGCTTTCGTGTGGACGCCTGTCTGTGCGACTTCCTTTCTTTCGTATTGTACAGTAACAAATACAAATACAAGTACAAGTACAATTCGCAGCGCGCCGGCCCCTAGCAGGAACGACTAATGGAGGATTCGTTGTGATCGCAGTCTGAAGCGAGGCCTTTCAAAAAGCAAAATGCGACAGAGTCGAGTTGGGCTCCGTTCTCGCGGAGCAGGAAGTCACAACGGCAAATGGGACACCGTCATTGCGCTCAAATCGAGAGAAGCATTAAGTCTGGAAGATGGAAAAGAAGCGCAGTGTCAGAAGACGCATGATATGGTAGTAATAGATAGTATGAATAATAATAATGAAAAAGAAAAACGGATAGAATTTGTTCAGACAGCCTCCCAGATATCAAACTCGCGGTCAATCAATCAATGCCTTTGCTTTTCAAAGTTTTCACTTGCAGAAGTCCTCCCATGCGGTCAACTCCGGAATATACGACCATATCGCGGAGGATCATCGAAATTTGACAGATAGCCACCCAAAGAAACAGCGTAAAAATACGACATAAGACATGCAATCGAGAAGAAAAGACAAAACGCGCAAGCATAAAACCGAAGAAATCCCCGATCGATCGATCCGGACCACGGAGTTTGAACAGCGACAAGACTCGACCTCGCCCAGTCAAATCATGTCACCGCGGACCACTCCAGTCAGAGATCAATCGATTGCCACAAGCCCACTTTTATGCCATGCCACCTATGCCAATCCCAATTCCTATGCATCTACATTGCTGATGCAAAACACTTCCACAGCGACAGAGTCGCATCATGCCATCCAAAACACTCAAGAAAGCCTCCCAAAAAGCACGCACGCACAAAAGAAAAACCTCGTGTCCGAAACACGATGGTTGCAGAGCCACCAGATGCCAGGGACAAGCGACACCATCTGAGAATCCAGGAGGCGCTGCCCACGAACCACGCAGATAGCGTGTGATGGAAGACTCTAGGGTGCATCAACCGCAACGAAATCGCAAAATGAACAGAACTGTATTAGCGGGTCGCCCCAGGGTAGTTTATAGTGTTGCAGTTCTCAATGATCTTAGGAAAAACAGGAAAAAGCTAGACAGAAAAGAAATACTAGAGCAGAAATAGGGACGGGTAGGAGACGCAGAAAAATGGAAATCCTTGCATGTGGACTGGCGGGACAAGAGGTGCGACATTGCTGGTGGGAACGATCCCCTCGCTTCAGCCATCCAACAGCCCCTGCCCATCCACAAGCCAATTCGTGCAGTTCGTGTGTGTTTCCCGTAGCTTCATATCAGGTCGGTTAACATGGTCTCGTCTCTTCCGTCCCGGAGATGAGTCGGAAGCTCCAGCTCCCCTCCGTCGTGATTGGAGTTTCTCTCCAGTGATCCCCGATAATTTTTTTCTTTTTTTCTTTTGATTTTTCTCTTCTTTTTCGTAAAAGGTAGGCGTCTCGAATTTGTGGCGCCGTCATGTAAATCATGTGATTTCGTCGCTGGCTGTCCCCCGCTCTGGCGCTTATTGTTGCTACCTCACAGGCAATCTCGCCAACCTCCAGTCGAAAGAACAGGCGAAATCTCATCAGTGTTGCCGGTGATAGTGGACTGCACAAAGCACAATGTCTTTGCCTCCGGGGAAAAAAGGGAAAGAAAAAAAAAAAGACATTAAAACACCGCTACTCCCACTAACCTCAAGAGAGCCATCTTGTGACCAGCACAGTGACTGCCTCCCAGGCTGAAAGCGAGAACCAAAGAACAGGATTCAGATCTCTAATCCTTCTATGGTGAGTACCACCAGTCCTGAGCCATCCTGGTTTCCTCTGTGGCTTGGTGTTCCTTCATACAGGCTCAGGATCCCAGAAGACAGTGGATCTACTGGTTCAAGCCGCGGCGATTCAGAGCGTTAAGCATGTCACTATCGGTGCTCGAACGGCCACCTTGACTCTGGTCACCAGGATTCAACATATCACGTACGTTGAGGCCTCCTCTTGAGCTGGCTGATCCGCCAGGAGTCGAACTCGGAGGCGGGGTCATGCTGGATTCTGTCGGAGGGGCAATCGGATGGGCCGCGTGATGAATTGGTGGGTAAGGAGAGCCATGGGGGGAAGCAGAATGGCGGCTATCATAGGCATATGCGGACTGAGGAGAGGGTCTGCGATCATGAGGTGGTGCTGGATAGTACGGGCTAGACTGGTAGGCCGGCGTCGACACAGCCGGGGACACAGGGGCGAGATTCGTAGGATCAGGGTACTCAAAGCCAGAGCCAGAGCTACGACGGCCGATTGGTGGTCTCTGCGCAGAGGGTAAGAACTGGGAACCTGTGGGCGACGGAATCGGCTCGTCAAGACGAGGACGTTTGCGACTCACCTGATCTAGAGGCAGACCGTGCGTGAGGGGCGGCGGGGCGGAGCGGTCATCAGGGTGTGGTGGACGGCCGTATGGCTGCTGATATAGTCCTTGCGGAGGAGGCAGCGTGGTATCGGGCTGAGGTTGCTGCTGCGGTGGCAGGGGCTGCCCGTGGGCTCCATACAACATCACTCCATCTCCCGGATATCCTCGACCGGGGGTGCCTCTCTGGGATGGATTTCGCAGGTGTGGGTAGGCAGCATGGGCAGGCACGAAGGCTTGGGCTTGCGACGAGACGGGAGTGAACATGCACTCCTGGTTGAAACGGATGCAGTTGCTACAGCGTCCATCTTGCGAGCTTTCGAATCCCGAGCAACGGATCTATGACACAACCACGATTTAGCCACCGATTGTCCCCAACAATTCTTTACAATCGCACTCGAATTGGCTCTTTGAATCTACATACCTTCCTTCTCCTACAGTATCGACATGCGATCGCCGTCCGTTGTCTCGGGGCCGCGGCTTGGTAGACCAGCTGGGGCGGCGGCGGAGGCTGGGCGTACACATCGGGAGGCCGCTGATATGCGCCAGGCGGGGGAGGCAGACGATATGGATCTTGGGGGCCCTGCATCTGGGGATGGATGGCGGCCATGTTGGGAGGCGGAGGATAGGAGGAGGGCGGTGGAGGAGGGTACTGATACTGTTGCGCACCAGAGCGTTCCTGCTCAGACGTAGGTGGAGGCGGATATGGCGAGGAGGAGTACTGGAATCATATATCCGGTCAGATTAGAATGCGATGCCACCCAGCAGCCAGCGGATGATGCGCCAGGAAGGAGGAGCCCAAAGAGAGAAAGAGAGAAGTAGTCGATGGATGGAAGGACGGATGTATAGAAGGGGAGGAAGAGAGAGAGAAAGTAAAGAGGATGGCAATGACGGGTATTCGCGGGGAGACAGGGAGGCAAAAGAGTAAGAAGGAAGCAGAAGTAAGTAAGATGCGGAGGGGGGGGAGTGTATCATGGTGGTAATAAGTAGTGGTATACTTACAGAGTACTGGGCAGACGAATACGGTGGGTTCTCGTCGGGCTGACTGGTGTTCCACTGTTGCGGTGGATACTGTCCCTGTCGATTGGGGTCCGGGTACTCGTTGGACATTGGGGGTTGGTAGGACGCGTGACGCCTGGCTGAGGAATGGGAGAAGAAAGAGAGGGAGAGAGACAGAGGAGACTGTCTGAGAGTCCCGAGAGAAGAAAAGGGAAAGGGAAGGATGCAGGATGATGTGAGTGCGCGAAGCGTACCCGTCCAAGCAACAGGCAAGGAATGCTGACCGGGGTCACCAGCGGCCAGAAAAACACGGTATTATCACCTAATCAGATTCTTTTCCAGCTCCCGTCGGGTGATTTGCAAGGCTAGCATAGCCTCGTGGCCGATGGAACCCAAGCTGGTCTTGGTTTGGTCTGGTCTAAGTTCGACTCGACCGATCGAAACGGGGAACGGACGGAGGAGGCGACAAGAGACAAGCTGGAGAGCAGGAAAAGCGACAAGGACAAAGAACGAGACGGCGGCTGCCTCGGCGATATGATATGACGTGAGGGCTGGGCGGAAAGAAACGATCAGAAGAATAAATAAGAGTGGATTCGGACGGCAAGGCCTGCGTCTCCGGCAAGTCAAGCGGCCACAGCGGGGATGGTGAGAGCAATAGTTCCCAGGCCCTGGGCAGTAGCGCAGACGGGCGTCAGTATAGATCAAATCAGCAGGACGGGGCCGCTCCCAGGAGGCCTGAGTGGCACCAAACCAGCCTGGAGGGGAAAAAGGAAGACGACGACAAGAGACAGAACCAGACTGACAGATGGAGAAAAGAGAGAGAGGCGTGGTGAGGAAGAGACAGAGGGAGAGGGGAACAAACACAAAATGTGGATAGTGGCGCAGGGAGGATTCTAGGGTAGTGCAGTTTCAATCAACCTCTTGGATTGCTTCTTTTTTGTTTCTTCTTGTCTTTGGCTTTTTTTTTTTTTTTTTTTTTTTTTGTTTTCTTTTTCTTTTTACCTGTTCCAAATACGTGTGGAATTAAACAAAGAAAAAGAAAAGAAAAAAAAGAAGACACCAAAAGGGGAATTCGCGTCCGGGAATAATAAGCAGAAAATTATAAAATAAAAAATAAAAAAAGAATTATAACCAAATCAAAACCAAACTTGGTCTTTTTTTTTTTTGGTTTTGGACGAAGGGCAGAAAAGAAAAAGTAGACAGGTCTCAACACCAGCTTCTCGTTGGCCAACCAGGGCAAAAAAACTCACCACAGGCAATAATACCAGACCAGACCAGACCCGACGGGGACGGTGCAAGAGCAGCTGAAAGAGGTAAAAACGGATCCCTGTTCGCAGACAGGGAACAGCCCGATGGGTCTTCTAGTTAGGTTCGGAGGTGGACAGGATCGTACACGCGCGACACAGGGCAGGGTCCACGGCTGGCGGAAGGCGGGCAGCGGGAAGACGAGGGTGGGAATCCTGCTAGGATGGGAAGGGTAAGAATCATAGGATAGGAATCATGGGCAGGATGGGGATGAGTGGGTGGGAAAGAGGGAATTCGGTCATTAAGGGGGTCATCGATGCACCGTCCAAAGGAACGGTCTGTGTTGCCAGACGGCGCCAAGCGACCCATGGACATGGACGAGGGCCCTTGGGATGGATCACGGTTCCATGGGGGGGAGATCAGCTGGAGACGCTTCGGGTTGGGCGCCGTTTGGGGAGGGCCGGAAGGCGAAAAGAGAGCCAGCCAGAGAGCCAGCCAGAGAGAGCCACACAGAGAGAGAGCGAGAGAGAGAAGATATGCTAGCATACCATCGTCTAACTATGGTAGATAGACAAGACAGTAGTATGGTAGACACGAGAGAAAGATGGCTGCGGGTACGGGTCCGTAACGGGCAGCCCGTACGCCCCCGTGACAGGGCTGGCCCCGACAGGTGGGTTAGGCCAGTGGAGATCGGGTATCTTAGTACCAGACGCATACGCTACCACCGATGCTCTAGTCTAGCCCGGCTGGTGCATGACTGGTAACGGTAACAGGCGCCCGCGTATCGTATCACGCCCGTACCGCCGCCGCCCTGTATCCATACCGTACCGTCCCGAACCGCTGCGTAGTACCCTGTGTCCCATCCCCATACCCTCGTATGTTTCCCTCCACATACCGCTCTTCGCTCTCTCTCTCTCTCTCTCTGTGTCTCTGCCTGTGTCTTTCTCCCTCTCACACACATACTCTCTCTGCCCCTCTCCGCTTGGCCCTGAAGGGAAAGAAAGGCATAGTCAAAAAGAGAAATAGAGTCCTCACCTAAAATAGACACGGTCAGCGTCTGTGGCACCAGTCTAGACGCTTCGAGACTTGGATGCCAGTATCACCGGTACAGTCAGTCCCCAACGAGTCCAGACAGTGAAACCACGGAGGAGTTAGATGGTGCTGAGGATGATGCGGCGGTGGTCAGATGGCTGCAGAGGCGGTGAGCGTGGCGAAGACAGGGTAGAGGCATGCAAGGATGGGCGAGCATATGGTATTGTTATAAAGACCAGGAAGGTGACCAGCTAGCTGGCTTCAACCAACTGAACCAGACATCTTCTGGGGGCCCACGGTCTGTCCGACTACTACTCTCGAGGGATGGGGCTACGGCCCGCGACAGAGGGACGCAAACCATGGATGCAGACATTCGGGAATGCGATGCTACGGTATAATAATAACGATTGCATGTCACTGCGCTTTCATCCTTCTCTCTTGCTCTTCCTCTCTTCTCTTCTTGTCGTTCTGGGAAGACCGGAAAATAAAATACGTCACTCTGGTCTGGCGCTGCGGGAATCGTCGCGGTTACGCGCCCGGCTGTTCCAAGTCCCTCTTCTCGGATCTATAATGGGTATCAATATAACCTGCGTACCTACCTAACCGGCCACTTGCTCGTCTGTTACACCCGTTCCTGCAGCGACTCGATGTACCTTTTTTTGCTTTTTCTCTGTTCCCCTTTGCTTGCGGTCTGTCTTACGCTCACCAGTCTTCTCGTCGCCCATTGGAAGCACTACGGGAAAGCGAACCACGGAATCGTGCTCACTCGACGTGTTAAGGCCCATTATAGGTCCCAGCGACATTCCCAATTCTCTGGCCATCATATAGTGTACCAAACTCCGGAGCGCTCTCTCCCGCCGTTTTCTTCGCTTTGGCCCCAGGGGGTTAGTCTCACGCGTACTCCCCGAGTCACATTTTTTCTATCTGCCCTTCTCCTGGCAACATTATGGCTGGCCAACTCTCACGCCCGCTCTAGGTTTCTGGAGGGCATCTGGTTACAACTGCGGCGTCATAATGCACATAAGCAAGAATAAAAAAGGAAAGAAAAAGGGAGAGAGAAAGAAAAACGGGTTGTTCGGCCCTGGCGGCTGGCGGTGCTAGCGGACCCTAAGGCTGGGGCGCTTCTCCATTTCCCGTCGTCCCTACGCTTGAGTTTTTCCTACAGCCAGGGGAGCCTTCAGCCGGGTCCGGCTCGCTGCATAGTGCCCGCGTGGCCGCAGACTGCCGCCCGGGAAGCAGTATTGGCGTGCTCGGCGACTAACCATCTAGCCAGAGAGATGATAGTAAAGCACAGGGTGCGGAGAGCAGGCCTCTTTCCAGCATAGTCCGACTGCTTCTGTACGCCGTACCATCTCGCGAAGGAATCTAGACGCTGCAGACACTGCTTGGACCCGTTAGCACCCTCTCACTATCTCTCTCCTCGGGACGGTTGAGGTCGATCAGCTGTGCTCGTCGGGGCGTCCAACAAGCATCTACCAGTTTAGCGGGTAGTGCAACCATGGTTCGGCCCCCAAGGAGTAAGCAACGGATGATAGATTTTGACACCGCACGGCCCTCTCATAGCGGCTCTTGGGTCTTGTGTGGAATCTGTGGATAAACCATCGACCTGCAGCGCTCATAGCTATCCGAAAGCCGGACTGCCGTCAGTCGTAGCAGTTATTAGTCGTAATATAACCCTCAACTAGTGGAACAGTGCCTTCCCAATCTCCCGCGTTTTTGTGATAGACAGCTTGATATCGATGTCAGGATGATTTCAACAGATCTCTTCTGAGCATGGGCCTTCGCCTGTATGATTACCCTATTCGAGACTCGACTGCCCCGTTAGCGGATACATCTGCGGGGAGCATGGAAGAGGTGGCAAGGAACAGATTCGTCTGGGGACCAACAGCAGAAAATCATTTCTCTGTGACACTGTAGTAGACCAGATCTACAGGAGGTATCCCGGTAGTAGTGGTCACAGGAAGCAATATTGGAGTAATAGTTCACTCCCTAGACAAACACAACCCTGTTCGGATTGCAAGGGCCTAATAATACACCATTGTATATGGGCAACATAGGTATATTCATCCAATGTTTGAGAAATTCCAGAATGTTACGGTCGCTTAGCGATGATGGCGGTGCTGGCTGCGATGATGCTGATATACTCAGTTAGCGTTGTATCAAGCCAGAAGAAAAGTGGATGCGATCTGTACCCCGCCGGTGACGGGTTTCTGGTAGAGAAGAGGCCAGAAACGGGCCGTCCTTGCAGGGTGCAGAAAAGCATGGGAATCCCGGTTTCCACGGTGGGCTTGGATATTGTATGGTACTCCGTGCGGAGCGGATAGCAATTCAGGATGCTGCATGTCATCTTTCGCCTTGTCCATGTGGGGCGTTATCTAGGCGAAAAGAAACTGTCGCAGGTCAGGATCCGGCCCGCTGGATCTTTCCGCTGGCGCGAACGGAGGCGGTTCGGCGAGAGCTGAAGACGACGACGCGGACCGCTGCCCCGTTACGGGCAGGGAACGCTCCGAACCGTGGTTGTAGAAATGGTGATTGGTGCAACCGGAAGTTACCTGTTCGTTGGGTGATCCTGTGGCGATTCGAAGGCAGCTGAAGTTGAGAAAACGGCTGGGAAGACCAAAAAAAAGAGGAACTGGAGAGAACCATGGGAGCAGTGAACTTTAATCCGCGACGGAAACGAGCGTCGCAGTTCCAGATTCAGGAACATGGCTGACGTCTTGCTTCCTAATCCACAAGGAAAAGTTCTGTTGGTTTTGCTGAGGATCTCAAAGGTAGAGGTGAGGCTGGAACAGAGAGGTACTGCCTCAGAACGGTCTAGGCGGTGAAGGGTGGAGAGGACAGCGCACCGTACCTAGTATGTACGTACCATACTCCGTCGAATCTCGACAGATTCAACTCAACCTAGGGACACATTGGCCTCTGAAAGCACTTCGGCAGTTGGAATGAAACGAAATGTACTCCGTACTCGCAGAGAGTATCCGCGGATAGCGGCTTCGCAGATCATCCGGATACTGATCTTGCAAGAGTCATTTAGCTAATCGTTTACTAGCCAACTAGCCAGCTAGTTATGTAGTTAGTAGTTAGTTCACTGGTTAACTACTCCGTACATGATCAATCATGACTAGCTGGTTGCTGGAAGGTTGGTGTCCCTCCATTGTCGATTCAGCCAGAACGAGTGAGCGAGAAATCTCTAGATTATGCGGTAGTAACTTTCTAAAAGGTCGTGGCACGACAGCGAAGATGTCAAGAAGGGGTACGAAGCAAGAGTTCAGAATTGCCGACTGGCGTCAATCCCAATACGGAAAGACGACACCAGAGGAGCTAAACGCGAATCAACGGGGACCTGGGGGTCCCTCAAGCGAGAAGCATCGGCTGCTCGGAAACTTGGTCTTCTGTCGTTGTCTCGTGGCCGCCACGACGGTGGATTGGCTGCGTGTCAAAGCTGTCGAAGGAGCCCGAGTGTGATCTAACGTTCCGTGCAGGACGGGCTATATCATCCGCGGGTCCATCGGGGAACGGGTGGAGTGCCCTAAAGTCCCAGTGCTGCAGTCCTGGAACCACGCCAAAGTCAAAAGGGCTTTTCCAGACTGATCTGTGCCACCCTGAGTGGCCTGGTGCATTAGCGTCCAAGTCGGCACTGAAGAATTGTACCACAGCCGTAGCCAAGCAGCTTTCAGATTTCAACTCTCCGGCATCATCACGTAGGAGGCCGGCTATGGTTGTCATTCGCCATCATGAGGAGCGGGTATCCCTATACCATAGTGTAGCCGATTATAATGACGAAGACACAAGCGTGTTATGATGGCAGGCAGAATGTTCGAAGTGACGGGCTTTTGGCGTTTGGCCCAATCAGCTCTTCCGTTGTACATTGACCGCGATGTCTTAGACCCGGTCCGTCGCTCAAAGCAGCCTCTAGTGACGGACGAGTTCTCCAATCCAATGTGAGAGTGAATCTCACCAGAGCAATGGTTGGTCGGACATCCGAATTCGAAGAAGAACTGCGTATGAAAGGAGGGTCAGTGTTGTGCGTAAGCGATGAGAGTCACGCGGCACTCATTTTCGTCATACTGTCAGATTGAGAATGACAGACAATGCGAGGTTTGGATTCGAGGAAGGAGCTAAAATAGTAAATGTTAATCACCAAGAACAGACTGCTGTACCGGATCTAGAAAATGCGCGTTGTATTGGGAAATGACAGACAGCTCGTTCCCGGATGGGGAGCTTTGCGGTGTAGCATCGCGCCTACGCCACATGTTGTGGCAGTTATGATGCACGGTTAGCCTGGGTCTAAACATGACCTCTGTGTTCATTATTATTGAATACGGAGTAGACATATTCCGTACATTATGCAGTGTGCGCGCTCTCGAGCCGCTATAATCGTGCCGGGCACACTGGCTGCCTATTCTTAGTTAGCATTTCCACCGTGTTAGAAGGATGGTGGAGAGTCGATGTTTCTGCAGTGAGCCAGGACCCTGAGCTGCGAAACATTGCCAAAACGGTATGCAAGGGCCACCAGGACAGCTGCAGTAGGGCTCTAGGTACGGAGTATTATTAGACAGGAGGAGGACGGAGTACGAAATAGTGTACTCCGTGCTCTACTTTCCAGATGACTGCCGTCGCATGCGCGTGAGAGCATCTGGGGCGCTTCCTTCTCTGTTTGACCGGGTACATGTTGCTACTGTACGTCTTAGTTGAGTCAGATGCTCTCGACCGTACAAACACGAGCACTATGACCCAATCGAATCCACAGGATCGTATTCAGTATGCTGTTGGCAGCATTGAGCGATTGCCCCATTGCATCAATGGTGAATTTGCGGGGTGCAAGCGCGAGTCTGGCCTCCTGAAGCGGTTAACACAGCGCGGCTGAGTTTCCTGCTACTGTAAGGCGTGCAGGCATCAGTCCACAGTAGTAAACAGCTGCATGGAGCCATCTCGAGTTGAGTAAAATGCGTGCAGCTGGCTTGTCAGCGTACGCGCATCAACGAAGTACATCTGGTCAGTCCTACTAACTAGCAGCTTGTCTTGCTGCATCTACTCGACTCAGTTGGGACTGGTTTCCATACCAGTGCAATGCTAGGCCCTTCCAGGGCGATGCTTCAGTCAAGGATAACCGGCAACATGATTGTTGCTGTATGCGGGCGCCTCTTCACGGGTCTTTCGGGTGCATCCTCCTTGCATGAGAACAAGCGCCAACCATGAGGTTGTCCGCGTCTCTGTGGTCGCATCGCCATATCCGGCGATGTCGACGACGGCCCGCGCCGACCACTCCCGCCGATCTCATGCATGAGTGCTACCATAGCCAGAGCCATCTGGATGCGGCCCACGATGAAATTCGGCTGCGATTCGCGATCCCAGTTTGCTCAGATGCTTCCTGTCCTGTTCGCATCCGCGGTCAATGTCTTACCGCTACTATCACTGCTGCTCCCCCCATTCAACACTTTTTCGACCGGAGTCTCGCCTCAGAGCACAAACCACAGGTCGATCTGCAACCCTGTCTGTGAACGGTCGAGGGCCATCACTACAGAGCAAGGTTGAGTCGTTGACTAGGATCTGCGGAACTTGACCGATGCGGTGTGCAAAGACATGTAGACTTTTCATCCGCATTTGTCCCTGTGAGCTGACATGGTCAGCCGAAGCAAGGCGACCCGATCTAGCAGCCATGGTAAGACTGCTTTGAGGAGCTCTCTGCGATCAAGAATAATCAGCTGGTGTATTTGAGTCAGAAACATGCCAAATGTAGACGGGTACGTACAAGTTCATTGTTACGTACCACGCATGGATATGGTATTGAAACAGCGAAATACGCATACGGTAAGATACGCCATCCGCCACGGGCACCGCCAAGCCTCAGCCTCTTCTGCCCGCCACGTTTTCTCGGGACCCAATCGGCGCTTCTGACCAGATGGCGTCGACGGCCGTTCCTTGCGGTCGCCCACCACCGGCGAGCGCAGCAGCCAATGACGGGCGCGCCCTCAGCTGGAAGGGATGCTCCCCACAAGCAGCGTTTCTGTCTACGGTTCACAAGCACAAGGCTCGGGGCTCAACCGCCGTCTGACGGCCCAACCCTCAGCTGCAGGCTGCGGGCATATCTACCATACTTAGTGGACGCTGCACTAGTTATACCATAGAACCATGGAGCCCCCCGGGAGCCGGGACAGCCTGGGCCTGTTCAGCCGATCCCTGCTTCCCGCCGAGACCCGCATACGCTAACGATCACGGGAACCGGGCTGGGCCTATCGCCGCGCACAACGGCCTTGCCCCTGCCAGAGTCCCCCTGGCCACAGATCCCCAATCAGGCGCGCGCGTGGCCATGCGCGTCTGCGCTCCACTATTTCTGGAGGCCCGGCAGACGGCGCGAGTGGCTGTATGACAGCAGGGCCATGGCCGCCTGGTTTCGGGCATCTGCTGGAAAAAGTGATGCATGCTCAAGTAATGATCAGGTCCGGGACAGGCATGTACAGTATAGTCCGTCATCCGTAAGAGTCCCAGCAATATGTATGGATGTCCATCCAACCCCCTTTCGTTTGTTGACGTGGCCAATGCACAACAGCGGCCGCAGTCATCCGGTTTTTTGCCTTGGATGTTCTCTGCTGTACAGCCGTCGCGTGATGGGGTGTACAAATCTGCAGTTGCTTTGCGTCTTCGCATACCTTTCGTGTATGCCAGGGGAAGATCGCACTTTTCCCATGCTGTGTGAGGAATCCAATCACATGCTCGAGGACACGGTAACAGGGTTTTGGTGCCAGCAAACCAGCGTTCTGTATCAAATAAAGTCATATGCCTTTCTTGGTAATCTAAATATCTGATTGTCACTACCAAGTTCGTGCGCCACAATTTTGATTCTGTCCAACTCGGCCGCATTGTGAGCGATCAAGCCACTTCTCCTGGTTTGTGGCGCAGCAATGGAAACCTCAAATCGACAGGTTTGACTCTATCGAGATTATGGTACAAGCGCGGCTTGGTCTTTCGGAACAGAGCGAAGTGGGTCGCATCCGTTCTCGAATCTCGATTGTCTCGTGCCCTATCCCCTTGTTTCTCTGGCCTGGACGCGGGAAGATCGGGTCCCTGGAGATACAACCCTGGTAAGCGCGGGAGGGAACATTGGGTGAGTCTCAAGAAAGAAGAACTCCTGGGGAATACTCCAGTTCGTGAAAGTGATGCATCACATTTCTATAAAGATGTCTCTTTTTTTTTTTGCTTTCCCTCTCAGGTCCCCTTTTCTGTCCCATCTACTTCGTAGACCTGTGCCGCTCGATATCTGATGAGAAAAGATCAGATACACTACATTCTACGGTGACACCCGCCGTCACGCTTGTTTGACGCGCTCTTGGCAGTCAACATGCAGCTTAGCATCAACGATTCCAGACCAAGTGGGTAGATAGAGCCACAGTGAACGGTATGATACTCCAGATGGTGAAAATCTGAAAGAGTTCGAAGAAGGTATCCGAACTGAGAGGCCAAACGACATGTCTCCCTTGCATCCAGGAATTGGTCTTGACCAGACTCAAAAGCGTGTTAGATTTGCTGTTCCATGGACGCCAAGCCACAGCAGTTCATATCTGTCCGATGGCTGAGCTACATGCCACAGATCTAGGCACTTCTGGAGGCGTATTTCGTACACGGCTATTTTGCCAAATGCAGTACAGAAGCACGGTACTTTTGTCAGGACGGTAATATCTGTATTACATACTGATCATGCCAGCCGCAGCTGAGTTTGAAATTCTGGCATCAACATGCGAAGGATACCCAAGAAGCATGCATTCTTTAACAAATGCAACCAGCACAGCACATACCAACTCATTCTTCGTGTACCTGATTATGTAGTCACACCCGGCCCGAGCCGCGCAGGCTCTACTTTTTTTGCCATGTTATGCATATGGTTGTTTGCTGTTCCTATTTTCTCCGTGGAGAATCTGACACTCCCCTAGCAGCATGCATGCGCGCTCGGATCGATCGAGCATCCGTCCATACTTAATTCCCAAAAACCAGTCTTCGATGATCAAGATGGTAAGATTCACTAGCCGCGCTCTCTATCATATTCCTCTTCCCGATTAGCCTTTTTTTTCGTGACCACCTCCACCCCTGCGTCTTCCCGACGGGAAGTCGCAGTACTCGTAACACCCAGTGGACCCATTTGACGTCACACCATAACGAGGAAGACATTGAGGATGTGTCTGTTGGATACCATACTCATTCATTCGTGTGGTATACCAAGTGCAGGGGGGGTAGACCAAGAAGAAGGTTCGTCTGCTTGATTTGCTAATGTTGACTTGTTGGCTATGTACATACTAGTATTATGCTTTTTTTTTCCCTGTTCGTGTTCCTTCTTTCAGCCGTACGCGGCAAACAAGAGGTAGTTCGATCCCACTAGCGTTTAACTGAGAGCTTTTTTAGCCGATCTGAACTTACTCAGTCGGGTAGATGGCCATGTCCATTTGCGGATGGTAACTAGGGCTAATTGGTTATTATCATCCAGAGATAGTCTGATAGATTCTAACCCGTATAGGAAGGACATCAATCGAGAGACTAGTATTATAGAAGTAATTTCTGAGTACTTACACTGGCCGTAGTAATACCGTTGTTGAATACATGAGATTCAAAAAGTCATAAATACGCTTGGGGGTTAGGCATTATTGTAAATACTTGTCTAGGATATCGTTCTTTATCTGCATTATCTCTCTGCTCATATCTCCCTGTGTTCTTCTTTAGGGGTTTGTATTTAATTGACTATCTCACTGTTTAGATCTACTAGAACAGCACATCTTGTAGCAGGTACATTGTTGTAGAGTAGTAGTTCTTAACGATCACGTGTTCGCAGAACAACGAAAATCGCAAGGCTACCTTTTGAGTACAGTACTCGGGACAAGGACAAGACTACTCATGATTTGCCAACTCTCCATAGACCATCCTATGTATTTTCAGAGTATATAACTCTTTATAGAGATATAGATAGATGACCTAGCACTGTCCACATGATAATATCCTAAATACTTTTTAGTCAATGTGAGTTCGTTTTGATATAGTCGATTAAGCAAACACTTGAGACATTAAAGTGCCAGGACTGCTAAACGTCCCAGGCATGATTTGTTTGAGTTTTCAGATACTCGAGGAATTCTGTTATATCGCTGGGTTTGGTTCGATGGTCTCTTTCTTCTTGGATTCGTATTGTATATATTATGTGCAATATATATAAATCGTGCCGGATCACTCGCCCTTTTTATCATCTCTACACTTAAACACAGTATTTTACGCGCCTGCGTTTCTGTTTAATACTCTGCAGACATTATCATTTCGACCTCAGTACGAAGAGACGAAAATTAGAATGCCTCTCTCAATGTATATCCCATCAGGATCATGGGCCGCCGCACGTAGCATTGACGACGGGTCCGAGGTATCTTTTTAAGGTTGGAGAATATAAGTAAAACACCCTTTTTTTTATCGTTCTTTGGGCAAGACAATTGGACGAATCAGGTATACAGTTTGCAAGGATCTGAAACCTGATCACGCATGCGCCTCACAGGATGTGGCTGAGTGGACATTGATCAGGAGGTATACCCATGGCTCTGAAGCAGCGAACCCGTATTTTACGTTCTCCAGCATCTACGATCGGATGTATCGCACGCTATGCAGCAGTAGCAGCCCAGAAAACGCACATCTGCTAGTCTACATCCTGCGACATAACACAAAATCAGTCCCAAGGTAATAGGGGCCCACCAGGGTCGATTTCGGGCATTGATGCAGAAGGTTTTGCGTGTGGCAGGAAAATGGTAAATACGAGATGGAAAGATGGTATTATTTCGCGAATACATAGACGGTATCTCTGAAAAACAGGGTGAGTATAACCGGTCCAACGAATGAGCTCTATGATCATAGAGATTTGCCGACATAGCAGCAGAAAACAGGGGCTATGGCTCCTCAAATTTAGTCATTAGATAGGCCGATAACGCTGCGGAGTTAAGAAACATCATGGATGGTGTCGACTCTAACGCATCCGACGGTGGCTTAGTGGGTAAGTGGGTAAGTCACTGGATGACCCAGATCAAGGACCACCACGCGATGCTCAACTGACAGTTTTTGACACCGGTAACAGCCCATAATGAGACGGAACTGGCGGTAAGCGTAAGGAGACTGCTCAGTAGAAGAAATGCAGCTATCGCGTCAGACACACATGCATACCCTAAAACCTGCGGGGAGGAACATGACCGTCCGAGTGACAGTCAACGCGCAGAACTAGCAGCAGAAGTCGGAGAAATTCCCGCCCTGAGTCTGTGGAGACCGCCACGCATGCTGCGCATATTGAGTGTCTACTCAGTAGCGTGCAGAGCACTGAACGGATGGTCGAACATCGGTAGAACAAATCCACGGATGTTGAGATAAATCAGCTGAAGAGAGAGAAAAAAGGTTCAAGTGGTCCAGCGGGTCACAGATCTTCCCGAGAATATCGAAATATGAGTGGGTTGCATCCGTCGTAAAGGGCTGGAAAACGAGTAATATCATATCAACTATTGCAGTTAGTGCGTCTTCAGGGTCCAGCTACCGTAGTTTCTTCTCAGTCAATATCCTCGGTAGTCACTTCGGATCCCGTCGAATCCACCGATTCCTCATCAACAGGATCTGGCATGACAATGCTGTTCAGATAGGTGACCTGTTTGAGATACAAGTTATCAGCAATCATAACACACTATGATCCCAAACCCAGGCTACCTGCGGTGAGGGGTATTGTCGGCCAAGTGGCAAGACGCAAGACTCGCGGAGACCAACACGAAACGGTGACACGGTCAATCCCTGAATAAAACCGTAGGCCAACCGGTTGGGACCAACGAGAGCCCTCTCAGCAACGGAGATACCGCCCCAGACTGTGGGTATGAGCGGGAGATGAGAGGGCATGGGAAGGAGGGGTTAACTAGCTACAGTGACTAGCTGAGACGGCGTGCAATGATCATTCAACAAACCTGGGCCGGACATTGAGGCATAGGGACCACCGGACGGCGTGGAACGATGGCTTTGGAAAGACTTACAAACGGGACCATGACTCCAATAAGTTCTGCGATCTTGTCCTGTGCGTTTGCGCTCAAGAGCTCCGCGTCTGGTAGGGGCTTTCCCATGGTAAAATTGCGCAGCCGCAACAGCTCGATGTTTTCGTGTTCTTGGTCGTAGCCCTGGGAGCCACGAAGAATAGAGTTTGTCAGTACCACGCCCGGTCAGGAGTAGATTTGAGAACGTCGGGGTACGTGAACCGTGGACCTGGAAAAGACGGTGTAACATAATGCAATCCAAGCACTGGCAGGTTCCATGGATAATCAAAAGAAGAATAACTGGAGAGTTGTGGAAGGACATCCGCTGAGTTGCGGGAAGGGATCGGGCCAGCAGGGTCGGGGCGAGCGGGAAGTGCTCCTGTTGTAACTTCACCCGAGAGACGCCGTTTGCGGCTCGGTTGTCACCGCCAACAGGCCCAACTTCCGCCCGGCAGCGACCTAACGCAGAGCAAGACGCTGAAAAGTTTCTTCGACCGTGACAGTGATGACAGTGATGATGATAATAATGATGTCGTTGATGATGATGATGATGCCAATGATGCAGAGAATCTGTTGCGACACGGTCCCTTGGTGACCCCTGAGTGACCCTCAACCACTGCGTCGGGGACAGCTTGATGTGTTCTCAGAGCCTCTCACGGGAAAATATGAGATCTCCAGCTAACAAGATATGCAGCCTGAGCTAGCAAAGTTGCTAAAAGCCTTGATATCCTCGAGTGCCTCTGAATTGGATGTATCCTCGTGATGAAGAACCGCGCGGACGAACTGACATAAGGCTGGCAGACTTGACCACTTCCAATACCGACTCAGAAGTGATGCGAAATACAGGGGACACAGTCTTGGATATATCAGGAAAGAAATGGGCTGCTGTACAGCAATGACACGATTGATGGACTTGGGCGGATGTATAAGGGTTGTGATGCTGGTGATGCCCCTGAGGAAACTCCTGCAAAGACCAGAGAGAAATTGGAACATAGTACTGACCTTGGGTTTAGTTTTTAGAGCGTTCTCCCGATTTTGGCTGACAAAGGCCTTTACAGCTTTACCGTCGTCGTCTGGAATGCCATTAAAGAACTCCCGACGTATGCCGACGTCTCGCAATACCGCTTTTATCCGTTGCGGATTTCGATCGATATCTTCGCGGAGGAGCGCGAGCTTGCTCGCTTCAGGCATCCACAAACCCGACCCTGGGAGGAGAACATAAATAGTCAGCTCTGCAGGAACAGTATTTCGCAAAAAAAGGAACTGTGCGCTGCTCTTGAGCAAGCGTTCTCTTCCGATCACCAGCCTTAGGTACGTCACTGCGGCCTGACCGTCCCGCTGGAGAGGGAACGGTTCGCGCCCCAAGCGACATATATGCGGCACGATGGAGAAGCGGAAAGCAAGCGGAAGCCCATACTGTCGGGTCCAGGCTGGACGCTTCACCATTGCACGGGTCAGGAATAGATTCGGGTTTAAATGGTCCCACTTCATGAGTCGAGTGGACACCGTTATAGACTACATACCGACAAAACAGGACCCAGGCTGCAGATGGACATAGTAGGCTGCGTAGGGTCCTTTCCTCCCGGTGCGAGACCTATGGCCGACTTAGCTAACTTCATTAGCCGCGGTTTTCTAGGAAAACCACCCACCATGCGGCTGAGAAATGTGTCTTGCTGTCCAGTCAGTCACGAGGATCTTATCAAGTCCGTTGAAGCAGCAGCGCCAGGCGAACCGGCTTGCTGGGAACAAAATGTAAACTAGACGTACCTTATATGGGGTTGGATCATTGCTGAACCTGATGTCGCGGTGAATGCGAAAGACCTGTGCGATCGTGCCCCATTAATATCCGCTTTGGCCATTGTGTTTGCACGGGGACCTCTTACCAAGTCCTTGGCAGGCAGTTCAGGTATTGTCTCATCTTTTTCAATGATCTTTTCCGTGAGGCTGTCGACGAACGAGTCCCAGTCCCCTTTTGCCGCACGATAGTCCGCATCGTGGGCTTTATGCGCTCCGGTGTCAGATCAATGCTCCCTGGCATATTGCGGGGATACCATTTATTATTACCTTTAAGCCATTGTCTCTCATTGTTCTCCTTCAGGTCTTGGAGAAACAGCATGGTGTTGGGATGGATCGTCTGGTCCTGGTAAGGCGTGTTTCCCGGTTCTCTAGCCTTGGGCTTTTTGATGAAGACTTGTTTTCCTGGTCCCAGCCCAGTACGGACCCCTTCCCTCCACAGTTCCTTACCTTTGGTTGAGGTAATGGTCTCATTTTGTTCTTGCTCGTGAGTATGCGTCTCGGGATCTTTTCCTTTAGTGGATTTGCGCCTGTCCCCTTGATTCTTTCTTTTCTTCGGTGTGTCATCCTCGTCGGGAGTTTCGGAGTCTTGCTCTGAAGACGCAGACTCAACGTCGTAGGCGGAACCCGATTCCTCCGGTGCAGAGTCTGGTTCAGAGTCTGATTGCGACTCCCTTACAGCCCTGGGTCTTTTGGAGGCAGAGTTCTGGAAGTACTTGCTGGTCTTCGCGGTGGACCTGATGGGCCTTTCCCCAGCAGCAGGAGACCCGGCCTTCTGTCTCTTGGAACTCGACACAGCGGCAGTAGTGTCGAGGGGCGCGGACGGACGCCTCTTTGGCGTCGGCGCGGCAGCCGCAGCTGACTGGGGCACCACCCGTGACGATCGACGAGGCATGACAATGTTCAAAATGCGTTATGACGATCGCCTGGGTTCGAAGGCAATGCGCAGGATCCGTGATCGGACGGATGGCCAGATCCTATATAGTCGTGCGGAGCGCAGCGTTATAACAACATGCGCCGGTTACTCGAAGCAAAGAAGCTTGACCGCTGGACGGGATCCAGTGCGGGAGATGGACAAAGGGACCACGGAGCAACCAGGGAACCGGTAACTCGTTAATTTACGGGGGCGGGAGACCTCTTCGCGTGGCAGCCTCGAGTCCCTCTTTTCTGTCTGCGCCGGCGTCGACACCGTCGGGGAGCTTAACTAGCGCAATCTATATCCCGCCGTAGCTATCACGTCTGAAGAAATCGCGTAGGTTCACTTCCGACGACGGAATATCCCAGCAGTAGCAACCAGTAGTAGACTATAGCAGGTGAAAAAGGAGCAACCAATTGCAGTCATGAAACAGAACAATGAACAGATATGCAAGAAACCTATACTGACATCCTCTCGACCGGGATATCCAAACATTGGATGAAAAGAACACGTCTCACGCGTAGATAGTCTCGAGAGAGAAGATCAAGGGAGCGCGCTTGAACCCGCACCGCAAAATTTCCGTGCCTGCCCATGCCCCCTGGCCAATCAGAAACCCGTCTTCCCCACAGTACCACCGTCTATCACTTCGGCCAAAAAATCAGAGACCGGATCAATATCAAGTATTAATGGCAATAAGGACAATTATATTGTTATTTAATATTGATTAATCATAACTATATCATACGATACAGTACAATATAACATGACATGAGTACTCACACCAACCCCACCTTCTCTGGCGTCAGCCAAACGCCCCAGAAGCACAGTACAATCCCCGCAAGCTTCGAGTCGCGCAAACGCAAGATCCTCGCGGAACTATCCGTTCCAGATGCAGAGTATACAGATCTCTCACCAAAGGGCTCTGTCGATGAGGGCATCAGGGATCTCATTCATGACATCAATACCTTGGCGGGTCTGGTTACCACCAGCAGTTGTGCGGGTAGAGTGAGTGTGTTTCTGGAGGGAAGAAAGAAGAAGGAAAAGAAGGGAAAGCAGAAGACAGTAACGGCTACTAGTAATCACATTACTACTAATAGCACTGACGCTGCTATTAATTCAAATAAGCAGTCTAATGAGGACGGCGAGGAAGAAAAGGATGAGGACGATAACGATGATACAGAGCGCCAATTTGCATCTGCGGGAGGCAAAGGAGGCGGGCGATGGCTTTATGTGTCTCATGATCCGGTCAAAGTGACAGAAACCGGAGATGCAGTTGGGTCTCCATCATTTCATGAGCTTTTTGCTCTTGTTCCTGGGGATGGGCATCTCGTATCTACGGACCGGAAAAAGGATGGACTGCGTCTGGTGCATTTCCGGTTCGAACCAATGGTATGTTTTCCTTCTACTTCCTTCTTTCTTTCCTTGCATAGTTCAATTCGGAATCTATTACTTGGTTCGAGAAGAAGTGAACAATTTGCTTTGTCCTTTTGTGACTGCAGTTTCCTGAGACTGTCCCATTTCTATCATATATCCAGCACCATACAATAACCCAGTCTACTCTCTCCACTCAACCATATCAGCTATACTAACACTCATCTCCAGATCCTCCACATCATGTCTGCTACTCTACACCATGCACAGCCCATCCTGACTGCTGCATTTAGCGCCGGATTCCGCGAAAGTGGTCTCCAAAGTCTCCGCTGCCTGTCTGACGACATGGAAACCAGCCCGATCGTCGCAGTCCGGTCAGCAGGCTTATCCCTGGAATCTATTATCGGATACTGTGACGATAGTAACAGCAACGATGACGGCTCGCCTATCATCCGCAGCCTTGTCACAGAGGAGTATCTCAAGATGCTAGTTGGGCTTGCAAACGAGCGGTTCACTGTGAACACAGAGCGAGTCCAACGGTTCAGGACCAAGTTGCTGGACTTGATCTCTGTCTCGGCTGCTCAGATGGGTGATGATGGTCAGCAGAAGGCGGGAAAAGGAAGGACAAAGCCTGCGGGATGGGAAGATGAGGCAACGAGAAGGGAGAGAAAGAGAGCTGAGGGTTTGGCTAAGCAGAAGGCGTTGTTGGAAGCAAGAAGCGCAGCACAAGCAAGTGGCGCTCTGGATGAAGCTGGTGATGAACAGATTGCGGCTGTTTTCGAGTAGAGGCATTCCTTCTGATGGAGGAATAACTGTATATATAGACGATAGATTGGTCTCCAAATAGATAGATCCCTTCCATCTGGAACGGAGACATGCCCGACTAATAAAGGTAATAAATAAGTAATTACCAAATCCTCCAATTAAGGCTGGCATAACCATGAAGAAAACCATAAGTATAGCGTGAGCTGTAATTATAGCATTATATAATTAGTAATGCTATAATTGGTTAGTATCATATGATCTGAAGGGTATCGCACCACCCCTTTCCCTGTACGTTATTAGCTATCCGGCCTCTAAGCACCAAATCCAAAGGGAAGCAAATATCGTAGAACCTGATTATCCGGTAATATCTACTATTACAACTGGTTCACAAAAGAACCGCTCAGCGAAGTTCCGAAAGGAAGGAAAAGAAATGAGAGTAGAATAATCTCCGCGTGGGGTCATATCTGACCAGCGGTTGATTTCATTTTTTTTTGGTAATTAACAGTTTTCAATCAAAGATAAACCAAATGGTGTTTTTCCTGTCTTCGGGTTATTTTTCATTCCAAGTAATCATCAATCTCCAATACCATCGACGTTCACTTTTTTTTTTTTTTTTTTTTTTTTTTTTTTTTTTTTTTTTTTTTTTTTTTTTTTTTTTTTTTTGGTTTTGATTAAAAAAAATATAAAAAATAAATAATTA